>JAWWNF010000500.1:0-1200000 GCA_034641395.1 Darevskia armeniaca | reverse complement strand
AGATTAAGGCACATCAAGGCTTCAAAACACATATAATTAGGAAGTCCCTTTACAGAGTTTGGATGAAATATAAAGATTTGATGGAAAGAAAAACGCCCAGATGGTTATCGCCGTTAGAAGCAAAGGCCCACAAAATGATCAACATGGAAAGGGACTGGCCAAGGTACTCGGAGATTATAGTTCAAGAAGGAGATCAAATCAGGTTGAAACCCTACGAACAATTGAGAGGAAGGATCCAAAATTGGATACAATATCATCAGATTAACGAACTATTTAAGATGGATAAAAAGCTAGGCTTTCAAATTGAAAAGTCAAAATTGGAAACAGAGCTATTAGAACCTAATACAAAAAATTTGTCAAGAATGTATAATTTGTTGCTAGAGTGGCATACGCAGGACGAATTGGTAAAATCTGCAATGATAGATTGGGCGAAGGATATTGGACATAATATTATGATGGCTGACTGGGAAAGGCTATGGAAGACCGGAATAAAATTCACCGCTTGTAATTTGTTAAGAGAGAACATTATGAAAATGATATATAGATGGTATTTGACCCCAGTAAAGCTAGCTAAAATCTATCATTTGCAGGACAACAAGTGCTGGAAGTGTGAAACCACTGAAGGAACATTTTATCATATGTGGTGGACATGCCCAAAGCTGAAGGTCTTCTGGGAAATGATCTATAACGAATTGAAGAAAGTGTTTAAAAACACTTTTGTAAAGAAGCCAGAGGCCTTCCTGCTAGGGATGATACACCACGAGCTACCAAGAGAGGATCACACTTTCTTCATGTATGCCACAACAGCAGCAAGAACTCTGATTGCAAAATATTGGAAGACAAAGGACTTACCGACTCTAGACGAATGGCAGATGAAATTGATGGACTATATGGAACTTGCTGAACTGACCGGGAGACTCCGCGACCGGAGGGAAGATGCAGTGGAAGAAGAATGGAGTAAATTTAAAGATTATCTTAGAAAATATTATAAAGTATAGAAAGGATGTTGAAATTGAAATAGTATTACAGATTAGAACTAGTTAATTGAAAAGTAGAAGAAATTTAGATAGATTGTATAAATGTTTTTTTTTTAATATGAAGTTAAGATTAAGAGAAGAAAATAAGTGATATGATTAGAAATATAAGGAAATGATAAGTATTGATGAAATGGAATATAAAGGTAGAAAGTTAAAATGTTTTTAAGATAGAGAAGTATAAATATAAAGGAGTAAGGAAATTGCCAATAGAATTAAAATAAGATATTGAACACAGAGGGAAAGGTAGGAGGAAGCCACAAATAACAAAATGTTAAGGAACTAAGGATTGAGAAATAGAATAGTTTGATGTATTTTGTGTAGTATTGTTGTGTTAGTTTTGTTAGTTTTGTTGATGTTTGTTTATTTGTTTATTTTAAATGTGTAAAATTAATAAATATTATTTGGCAAAAAGAAAATCAGGATGAATGCTGGATGAGTGCTCATTGTCGTATAAGCACCCTGCAAGCAAAACAAACCTCTGTGTAAGCTTCGTGAATGCAAACTAGGATGAATGATCAATAAATAAGTCATCTGGAGAGGCCCACAGGATGGGGGATGCTCTCAAACTGTCACTACATGGGAGTGGGATTCAGTCACATACAGTTTAGGCTGAGCGACTGAAGTTGATTGGAGTTCTCGCACAACAAAACTCCTTCCACAAAAGATCAGATTTCTTGCAATAAGTGACAAGGAAATGCTCTGAAAAGTGTCGGTCAGCATTTGATTGATGTAGCATGGTCTACCCTCCCCGGAAACCAATCAGAATGAGTGATCGGTAAACAGGGTGTCTGAAAGCAACCCAGGTGCAGTTACTCAGAAGTGAGGGAAATAACTCTGCCCATGTTTAGAGGCACCATCATTACTGTTTTCTTCACGTGCTCTAGGGCTCTGCAGGCAATGAAAATCAGGCTGATTAAACCACTCTCATCCTCTGCCTACCCACACTTTCCAGTTGGAAAAGACTGGGGAAGGGATGTAGCTCAGAGCATCTGCATTGCATGCATAAGTCCTAGCTTTAATCCCCAGTGTCTCCTGGCAGGGGTGGGAGACACCCCTGTCTGAAACTCTGGAAAGCTCTTGCCAGTCAGTGTAGACAATACTGGGCTAAGATGGACCTATGTTCCTCTTCCCAGGGTGAAAGCAGAAGGAACGGATAGAATATCACAGACAAAATTTATAAGTCATTCCTACAAAGCACTTACGTCCTATAACACTATGATTCTAGCAAAAGATGTAATCCACTTTCACCACTGCTAAGAAAATTCAATCTCTTTTCCCCAAAGGGTTGTTCATATATTAATTCAACCACAACAGCAGTTACCATTACAGAACCTGCAGTTTCTCTGTAATATTCACACACCAAATCAGTAGCTAGTCTTGGTAAATATTTCTAGGCCTGCATTGTGCTTATTATCTCATTTCATGAAAGCAAAATGATAGAATTTGCTAACATGGGAATTCTGCAAGTTCAGATGCTTAACCATCAAATGCTCTGGTTAATTAGCACAGGGGCATTCCCAGGGCCTGAGAATTACGTGCACTCCTGCTTATTTTGTGAGGCTAATTTGGCTCTGCTGCAAAATAATAACAACAAAAGTGAAAGCAAAAGGCGGCTGCCACTCACTGTTATATGGAAAGGCAATGTTGGCAATAGTACTAATGAACCCTGGGTACAAGGGGTGTGGTCTAACGCAGGGGTCAGCAACCTTTTTCAGCCATGGGCCAGTCCACCATCCCTCAGACCATGTGGTGGGCCGGACTATATTTTTTGGGGGGAATGAACGAATTCCTATGCCCCACAAATAACCCAGAGATGCATTTTAAATAAAAGCACACATTCTACTCATGTAAAAACACCAGGCAGGCCCCACAAATAACCCAGAGATGCATTTTAAATAAAAGGACACATTCTACTCATGTAAAAACACGCTGATTCCCGGACCGTCCGCGGGCCAGATTGAGATTGGGCCGCATCCGGCCCATGGGCCTTAGGTTGCCTACCCCTGATCTAACGCCTCAGCATAGCTGTCAACCTTTGCCTTTTCTCGCGAGGAATCCTATTCGGAATAAGGGAATTTCCCTTTTAAAAAGGGAAAAGTTGACAGCTATGCGCCTCAGGTACATTCTATGGTACCTTCAAAACTGGAAGCAAATCCGAGACAGTTTATTTATTTCTTGCCTTAATAGCCCACCTTTTTCCCCTCCAAGGAGCTCAAGGTGGCGTATACATGGCCCCCACCCCCTTCCTCTAGGTTAGGCTGGAAGATGGCGACTGGTCCAAGACTGGGAGAGCAAGCTTCATGGCTGAGTGGGGATTTGAACCCTAGACGCACAGGTTCTAGTCCAACACTCTAACCTTTCTTAGACTTTGGGTCCCCAGATGTTGTTGGACAACAGCTCCCATTGTCCCCTAGCTAGCAGGACCAGTGGTTAGGGTGATGGGAGTTGTGGTCCAACAACACCTGGGGACCCAAAGTCTGAGAAAGGCTGCTCTAACCACTGCACCATGCTGGCTCTCACAGACTCCCATTGCTGTCCCATTACAGACAGGTCCAGCCCAAGACATTTTGGCCCCTGAGGCAGACCCCAAGATGGAGCCCCTCCGCTCCCAAGTCCCAACCAGGGAGGAAAGGGGTGAAAGAAGATCTCCATCAGGAACAAGGGGATGTAGTGGGGAAACTGACATTGGGGTGGGCTGCCCTGGCGGATGCTGCCACCTGAGATGGTCGCCTCACCTGGCTTCATGGGTGAGCCGGCTCTGAATAAAGCTCTACATCAGGATGTGCTGTCCTGTCACATCACCTGGCCTCATGGTGGGCTTACAGGTAAGTAAGTGGGCATGCATGAGGCTGGCTCAGCCCTCAGGTGCCACTTGCCCCTCTTTTCCTGTGCCCACCCCCTCAGGAGGGGGAGGGCCATTTCAATACAGTGCTCCTCCCCTCTCCTTCACCCAGTAGCTCCAATGCAACCGTCTGGCAGTAAGAGCTGTTCGGCAGTGGAATGGACTCCTGTGAGAAGCCGCGTACTCTCCTTCCCGGAAGGCTTTGAACAGGGGCGTAGCAAGGGGGGGCGATGGGGGCGGGCCGCCTCGGGTTCCACTCCAGAGGGGGGTGACACTTTTTTATAAATTTTTTTTTTAATTTTAACTTTTGAAAAAAAAGAGATAATAGACACACACACACACACACACACAACCCCCACACCTCACAAAGTGGCACCATCAGAGGGGGGTGACACTTTTTAATTTTTTTTTTTAAAAATTTAATTTTAACTTTATTGAAAAAAAATAGATAATAGACACACACACCAAAAAACCCACACCTCGCAAAGTGGCACCATCAGAGGGGGGGTGACACTTTTTTATTTTATTTTATTTTATATTTTTTAAAATTTTTATTATTTTATTTTATTTTATTTAAAAAAATTAAATTTTAACTTTATTGAAAAAAGAGAGATAATAGACACACACACAAAAAAACCCCCCACACCTCACAAAGTGGCACCATCAGAGGGGGGTGACACATTTTTTAAAAAAATTAAATTTATTTGTTTGTTTTTTTAAAAAAATTAAATTTTAACTTTATTGAAAAAAAGAGATAATAGACACACACACACAAAAACCCCACACCTCGCAAAGTGGCACCATCATTTTTTGGGGGTGGGGGTGACTTGCTATGCAACTGGGTGCAGCTCTGCCAGTGCCCTGGCAAAGTGGTGGTGGGGGGGTGACAAAAAAAAAATCCGCCCCGGGTACCA
The DNA here is from genome assembly GCA_034641395.1 of Darevskia armeniaca. Taxonomy (NCBI): domain Eukaryota; kingdom Metazoa; phylum Chordata; class Lepidosauria; order Squamata; family Lacertidae; genus Darevskia; species Darevskia armeniaca. The sequence goes on along the minus strand of JAWWNF010000500.1, from coordinate 1,195,207 downwards.
CCTGGGCTTGCTACGCCTCTGGCTTTGAAACAAAGGTTGGAGGACCATTTGCCAATGCATACGTTAGTTCGAGATTCCTGCATTGCAGGGGGGCTGGACTAGAGGAGCCTCTGGGTGCCTTCCAGCTCTACAACTCTACGATTCAGCTTTGACTCCTGCAGTGCTGGGGGGTGGACTAGATGACCCCCGGGTGCCCTCCAACTCCGCCCCATTCCATGGTTCTATGACGCCTCTCTTAGAGGGCGGGGCAAAGCCTGACCAGCCTCCCTCCTCGGCCTCCCCTCCTTAACCCCCCTGATTGGCCGGTCACTCCTTGCCTATCAAGCAATTCCCCACACGGCATTGGCCCACTTTGTACAGACTGGGGGGGAAGAAACAGAGAGGGGGGGCCAGGCTCCCCCCTCTCCCTCACAGTCTCTCTCTCTCACACACACACGCCCCTTCTCTTTCCTCAGCTGCTCCCCGTCGAGCCAGCGGCGGCGCGCCCAGGAGACTCCGCTGAGGAACCAGGCACCCAAGGCTTGCTTGGCATCACGCCCTGGCAGGCAGGGCTGCCACTCCGTGCCCGCTGGCTCGGGCATAGGCTCCCCGGAGAGGGCTGCCGGGCGGGGCTCCTTGCTCCACCAACGCCGCCTGGGTGCCTGGCCTCAGAAGTCTCCCTTCGCCCCCCGGGGCTGCGCCAGCCTCCTCCTCCTCCTCCTCCTCTCCGCGTCCCCAGACATGCCTCGCGCGCGGGGGCGCTGAGGCGGCGGCGGCGGGCCGGGGCTCCTCCTGCTCCGGGTTCCCCCAGCCCTCCTCCCCGCGCGCGCCGCGAGCTGCTCCCGTTCTCGCCTCCTCCTCCTCCTCCTCCTCCGCCTCCTCTTTCCTCTTCCTCCTCCCTCCTCCTCCCTCTCTCCCTCGCTGCTGATACATGGCTAGCTGGTTGCACTCGCTACAGTGTCACATCCTCCTCTGCCGCTGCAGTGCCAACTTCCCTCCCTGGCTAGGAGGTCCTTGGCAGAGGCTCCGCTGCGAAGTGATGGGATAGACCAAGAAAATAAAAACCAAAAAAAAGAGGCCCCTTCAGCACCTGGCGGGGCGCATGCCTTTCGCTCCTCGCCAGCCTGGGTCGCCCCTTCCCACTCTTCGGATCATACCCCCCTCTCCCTCTCCTTCCCCTTCCTTTGAGAGACTCTTGTTTGTCTTCCTTGTGTCTTTTTTTCGTGTTTGTCCCCCCCTCCCCCAGTCCCCCCCTTTTTTAGTTGATCCCCGTCTTTTTCTCCCTCCCTTATGAGCCTGGATTGCTGAATTCTTCTGGAAAGGGTGAGTACGAAATGGTGTTTTTTTTTTTTTTTAAAGCCACATTTGCTCAAGAGCATAATGTTCTCTATTTGTTCATTGCACTATGTAAAATGGAAAGGGGGGGGGATGACAGACTGGATGGCAGGAATTAAGCAGTTTTTGTGCATTTTAATGGCTAACTTTATTCTAGGTTTGTGCCAACTGCTCTAAAAGTTAAACCTGGGTTTTCTTCTTTCTTTTGACTAACAAGACTTCTCCTATTCCTCTACCTTCTATTATACATTATATAATACAGTGGTACCTCGGTTTAAGTACTTAATTCGTTCCGGAGGTCCGTTCTTAACCTGAAGCGTACTTAACCTGAAGCACCACTTTAGCTAATGGGACCTCCTGCTGCCGCTGCGCCGCCAGAGCACGATTTCTGTTCTTAGCGGAGTTCTTAACCTGAAGCGTACTTAACCCGTATTCTGTTCTTAGCGGAGTTCTTAACCTGAAGCGTACCACTGTACTAGGAATTGATAACTGTCTGGTGGTGTGAAGTGGTAGATAGGTACCTAAATCAGGGCTCCTCAGACTTCTGAGCTTAGAAAGGTGTCGCTGACCCCCAAACCCAAATTCTCAGGAATGTATATGAAATAAAGTCAAGAAACAGCAATATGTAATCAACATTTAGTAAGCATCAGTCACCATCATTTGGTGGGTAGGAGAAGAGGGGTGTTAGTATTATTCTTTTGACATTGTAGAAAATAATTGTTTAAAAAGTGAAACTTTGCACCTGTATACAATTTTTAGCAACAAAGCAGCATAGATTGAGAGCACCATGGAATTGATTTATTAAATACAGACATTCCTCATTGGCAAAGGAGGTGCACTCTGTACATGCCTGTCCCCTTAATTAAGAGGCTCATTGGTCCTGATTTAAATAAAAACACACACGCTGTACCACATATACTTTGTTTTATTCGCTAGGCCCTTTTCAACCCTCTTTGGTTTTAATGTACTTTTTTGTGCTCCTTTCAGATTCAAAATGTAGATGTGCTGGGATTGTTCTTGCGTTCAGATGCTTGGGAAAAGTTTACGATAATAGTGCATTCTTTTGATTGTGTAAAATGCTTCTGATCACCCCGGTGTTGCTCCAGAATGAAAACGGACAGCTTTCAGTTGGCAGAAAAAAGGCTATGCACTAAATTTCTTCCCTAGGTGAATGCATCTTTAGAGCTGCTTTATTGTGCATTTTCTTGGGTGGATATTTGCCATGACAAGTATATGGAAACTCCAGTTTCAGAAGCAGTTATGCTAGTGAACACCAGTTGCTAAGGAGCACTGGGTTGTGGGGAGGCTATTGCCTGCTGTAGGAAGCAGGATGTTGGACTTCATGGGCCCTTTGGTCTGCTGCTGCAAGCATCTCCTTTGTGCTGCATTTACTAAACTACTATCCGCATCTCCTTTATTCTTTACATTCAAAAGATTCAGAAAGTTTCACTAATGCCCTAAAGCGAAGGATGTTGGCTGTTCTTCTGGCATGTCAGAAGCAGTGGTATTAACAATGACACTACAGTCATTTTCCATTGAGCAAGTTGTGGTGTGAAGCTGGGTTTGCACTGTGGTGGCATGTGTGGTGTGTGCATAAATTGTTCGTGTAATGTCGGGCTTAGTGGTATACTGTTAAGTAACTTCAATGATGCTTTGCTAACTTAGCTCATTTTTGGAGGCATTCTGTGTGTCTGTGACTCTGCATCACCAGTTTTAAATATTATTTTAGTATTATTATTCAGTCTTTATATAAAAGCTATTGAGCATCCCTTGCCTTTGTCGGGTCACGGTATTACTTTCACAATGCCTCTGTCATTATGCCATGAACCTTCAGTTTTACCTACCCACCCAATGCTATCAGTCTCTTGATTTAGACCAGTTTCAGGTAAGCAGCGACTTCTGTTTAAGGAATGCACCTTTGATCCTTAATATGCTTTAGCTCCTTGGTCCAACTCGTAGGTTACAATAGCAGTACAACCACCCTGCAAATATATGGTTTAAAAAAAGAGAAAGAAATGGATCTCCAAATGCATGTTTAGGCTAAAAGTGTGTCCCAGATCTGAGAACGTTGAAAACTATTTCATTAATGACCCTGAGAGCATAGTAGAGAAGGAACAGGAGTCTGTAGTCCTCCTTAAAAAAGAGTTAATGTGAATGTTATGGACATGTTGCTAGAGGAAGCAATGCATTGGCTGTTTGCTCTGCAGGAGTCAAAGCCAAGAAGAACTGAGGTATCTCTACATCATGAGTTCACTCACTGTGATCATTCTGAGTGAGGAGGAAAGCTATGCAGTTGCATTTATCAGCTGTGTGCACAGCACAGATACATGCTTCTCCTTCCTGCATAGCCCTTGCAGAAAGTACCTAATGTTCCTGTGAATTTAGCCTTAATTGCAAGTATTGTGTGATCAGATGTCTCTCAGGAGTTTAGTAAGAGTGAAAATGCTTTGCCCCTGTTTTAACCAGTCACAATTTTGCTGTGCTTCCCCCATCCCCGCATAATGTATGCTTTCCTTAATGTTGACGTAGAGTTGCCACCTGTCCTGTATAATACGGGATTGTTCCGTATTCCAATGTAAAATGCAACCTCCTGTATTGATACAGTTTTGTCCTGTATGCCAGGTCTTCTCTCTCTCTGCCAAGTGCATGCGCTTGAAAAGGGTGTGTGAAAGGTATTGTATTTAAGTTCTGGGTACCCAAGCACAGACATGTTTACAAATATGTGTGTGTGTGTGTGTTTGTGTGTGCGCTCACTCGCTCGCGCACGTGCATGTGTGACATAGAGTGTCAGTCACATAGAGTGTCACATAGAGTCACATAGAGTGACACTCTTTCCCTCCATACCATCATCCAAACACACATGTGTTCAATAATATATACCACCCTTGCTGATTAATTTCTAGGCTCTTTGAAGGGAATTGAGCTCCTTTTGGACGGATCCTGAAAGGTGAGCCAAACAGAATTCCTTAATTTCACAATTGCTCACCAGGGCATACATAAAATTCTTAGTAAAATGTCATGTGAGCTACATTACTGGAATATTCTTTTTCTGAATAGTATGAAGGCTCTGTTTAGTTGCAAACAGATATGTTTTATGAGCAACCAATTACTGTAGTATGCATGCTTTTCTGGGCATATATGAAAGATGGAAATTTGATTTTGATCAGTTATTTTAAAACAATCCCTTTTTCCTTCTCATTTAAAAGAACGATGTAAATTACCTTGTGTCAGGGACGTGCCCTCCCCTGCCAGTCTGGCACTGAGTGGCTACCGGCAGCCTCACTCTTCTCCCAGTGAGTCTGCCAGCTCCTCCCCGGAGGAGGAGGAGTTACCAGGAAGGAGCCAGGTGGGAAGAGGTCTCCAGGATGATGCAGAGAGACCCAGCACCACTCAGCAGACCCACTCTGAGGGGGAGACACCGTTTCCGGCGCCTGCTTTACGCAGAAGGGTCAGGGGAGAAAGGAGGCGGCACTTTAGGGTGCCGAGACTCTGGTGTTGGCACCACAACAGGAGGGGGGGCACTTCCAGATTCTGCTAGCGACTAGGTGGTCATGTTTTAGGATAGCTCTGCACTGTACATACTTTGCACAATAAAGGAGTTGAAAGACAAGATGGACTGAGCAACTGTTAAGCGAATCTGACACATTGGTTGAAATCAGTGTTCCTTGAGGATGGCTGCTGCTGCAACCCATTAAATATGTCCTGCTTGTGCCACTAGCTTTTGCTTGTCTCGCATGTTCATTAACGTTCAGGTGAAATTGCTTGGGGAAGGTTACCTAGAAGTTTGGACTGTGGCGATGTCAATATTCCTTTGACATTCAGCACTACTTTCTCCTTTTATCTGAACTGGATGAAGCATTGAAAGCCTTGCATGGCTATCTGGAGTCAGCAATGGAAACTCTGTTCAGGCATGATGTAAATGTTAACAGTGGACGTTTGACTGAGTTAAGTTGTTGGTGTATTGAGTTCTGGATGGGGTTGAAATTACCCCTTAAAGCAGCCTTTCTCAACCTTGGGTCCCCAGATGTTTTTGGCCTACAACTCCCATCATCCCTAGGTAGCAGGACCAGCGGTCAGGGATGATGGGAGTTGTAGGCCAAAAACATCTGGGGACCCAAGGTTGAGAAAGGCAGCCTTAAAGTGTACCTGCACAGTGTTGCCTGTTCTGCAGGATCTGGAAATCTCTTGAATTCCCGGACGGTGTCTGTGGCCAAGATCACTTTTTGTTAGGTTCAGATGATGCATCAAGCTGTGGACATTCCTGGAGAAAGGGGATGTAGCTGCTGTCATACAAACCTTGGCAAACCTATCTGTGGGGTGATGTCACCTAAGGCTGTCCAGAAACTTCAGTTAGTTCAGAATGCATCAAATCACTTCATAGTGCAAGAAAGGGCATAAGAGCATGTAACATTAGTGTTTAAATTATATATACACTGGCTGATTAATTTCTAGGCACAAGTTGAATAGCTGTTTTTGACTTTTAAAGAATTGTGGCATCTTCTTCCATATGAACCTCTGAAGAGCAATGCACGGCATTCTGCTCTGAGTTCGTTAGCTTAGGCCAGGAGTAGTCAACCTTTGTATACCTACACATGTATTGAGGTTGGCTTATTTTATCCTAATGTTTTTTTCTTGCATAATGAGAGATTGCATCTATTTATGCTATATTTTGTAACATAGATTTTGTTTATTTTCCTGATCACTTGCTTTGATCTCAACCCTGGTTCTGTCTTGGTTTTTCGTTCATCTATTACTAAGCTAGATGAACCAGTGGTATGACTCAGTACAATAGTGCTGGAAGATATTTGTGTGGTGATGCAATAAGTTTTGTTTCCCTTCCTAGGTCTAGAGGAATGTTAATTGTGTATCATTCTGTCTTTCTTGCATATATATATATATATATATATAGACACACACATTGAAATTAGCTTGAAGGAATTTTGATTAATTATATTCCTGTAAGCCTGTTATTTAACACAGATTTTTATCACTGATTTTTGTGGGAATTGAATCAAACATCTAAGCAAGGTTGATAGATCAAACTTTGGTCTGATGTTGTTAGAAGACAGTATTATCCAAAATCTTCACACTACTGAGCTGCTTCTTGTCTTGGCAGAAAGCTGTGCCTCTAACAGATAGAAGGCAACCTGTCTTGCTAAGTGGTTTTGAGCTCTACTATCGTGTATTTGCATATTTTAAATGAAATCTCCTGAAACTCATATCTGAAGGTTTTGGAATGACGAGCAATTGTTCTGTTTGTTTCATCACGTTTCCGCTGGCTTGTGTGACTGAGTGTTCATAGCTATGCTTTGTGTCACTGACGGGGATGTTTTAGTAATTAACATTAATTAAACAGACTTGGTTGCCTTTAGGGGCTCTCTGGCTCATGATACTGCCAAATAGTTTATGCAGTAAACAAAAATCTTATGTTTTAGGATTCTGGGGACGCTTGACTTTGTTGGTGAGGAACTAGTTTTTAGCCCAGGTGACCAAAGTAGAATTCAAGTTTTAGCAAAATGCAGCCTTTAAAAGCACTTAATTTTTTTAAAAAAGTGTTCAGCATGGTATGAGAAGGAACAGATTTTGAAAAAGTTAGATGAAAATGTGCGAATAGACCACAGGGTCGGGAAGGCATGGAGTGGGGGAATGCATGAGATGGGTGGGGCTGGAGCTGAGAGGTCTTTGGCAACTGGAAAAAGAGAGGGAATGAGCCGGTGGCAGGGTGGATAAAAATCAATGATTACTGGTAATAATAATTAAAAAATGAAAAAAATGGATTTTTAAAAATTTAAATCGATTTTTTTATTTAAATAAAAAAAATTTATTTAAATTGGATTTTTAAAATAAAATGCTTTTGGAGGAAAATATCTTTCTAAAGATAGTTTTCTACTTAAGTTACATTATAGTCCAAAGGCCATCAGGAAATAAGGATTTGTTTTAAGTTTTTCATGTGTGCTGAAAATCAGTGGTTTTAAAAAAATGTTTAACCACATCAACAAACATGGATACATATAACGCTATAATGTTATTGTTTTAGTTAAATAAATTGTTTAAATTGTTATTAAGGAAATGGCTATGTTTTCTCCTTCCAATAAAGTACAGCAGAAAAGTTGTCCAAATACAAACAGTTAACTTATTAAACCTCACAATGATTTCATAATTATCTGTCTATGTATTTCTAATAGTATAACCAAATCAGTAATTTTTGTTATAACTGTAAAAACTACTCTGAATATTTATTATTCCAAAAATGAAACCTTCATCTGGTTGCAGATATTAAGATTATACCAGCAGGAATGCCTTTCTGTAAAAAAAAAAGAATTAAAATTAAATCAAGTCTTATTGACTAGTGATTTAAATCGATTTTATTTAAATCAAATCCACCCTGGCCGGTGGGCAGTGCTGGTGAAGAGGACTTTGCTCGGGGGGAGGGAGGGGGGACAGTTCTGCAAAGGTGGGTGAAGAGGGGAAGGATTAAAATGGGCAGGGTTTGTGGTCCAGATCAGGCAGGATCTGGTTTGCTGCTGTGGAGGCTCATGGAGCTTGCTTAAAGTGTGCTCTGACTCTGGATGGGGCCCACAAAACTTGCAGAAGAGAGAAACTCTTCATATTACAGTACTGGATTGGTGATGCATGCAAAAGTAAAGGTCACAAAGTTGGAAAATTAATAATACCGTCCATGTTGACATTTCAGAGGGAGAGCTGGTTGGGGTGTGGCACACTCCAGTATGTACGTTTTTGTAGTGGACGTGTATTCTTTTATTTTGTGCTTTCAGTTGCCAGTTTCTCCTCCCCAATCTAACCATTCTTTGTTTACCATCCAGAGAAAAAAAGATTTTTTAAAAAATCAAAATGTTGTGGTTTGCTACTTATTAAGTGAGACTGATTTGAATTAGAGCAAACGTTTGCTATCATGCTTGTGGCTCCAGTATAAAGTTGAGGAAGGCTTGAGTGCTATTTAGAAACAATCCCTAAAAGGCAGATAGGGTTTTTAGAGGTAAACAAATAAATTCCACATTATCCACAATATTGCCTGGCACTTCTCCCTAGCACTGCCCAAATCGCTCTCTATATCTCCAGCAGCACATAACTCTTAAGCAGAGTAAAAGCCAGATTGCCATGGCTTCTCTTTGTAATCAAGGAAATCCCAAACTTTTGCTTTTGGAAGCGGTTGGGATTTGGAAGCTAAGATCCTCTTCAGAGGTTCTTGCCTTTTTCTATTCCCTGAACATCTGCAAAAATATGTGCTGACAGTGGGCAAGGAATCGTATTTACAGGAAGAGCAGCACTGTCGAAATATGATTAACTGCAATTCAGAATTAGGTTGCTGTAGTGTAAGGATTTCAGGCAATGCATCGTGGTCATGGTACAGGAGCACAAAAAGTTCTGGTTGCCATAGTAATTGTGTTGTGTGTGGTGGGTTATACCTGCTAGTTAGAATTACATATTGCAAATTTTATGCAGGCATCAAAGTTGTACTTACTCCCATCTCAAATGATGAATCACTTGCTCATTTCTAGTTTAGCCAGTCATTCCTCACGGATTGCTTGTTTGCTTCTGTTGGCCTCTGTTGTTGCTTCCTTTAAGGGTTCGTCTTTGGATGCCAAACTGATTACTGTAGTACCTGCTGTGGACAAGGAGTGCATGTTGCTGTTCAGGTTGTGATGAGAAAAGCTTGTGCATGTGTTGAGCATAATTTATTAAATAGCATGGCATTCTCCTTTCAATGGAACCTCCTTTAATAGCCCTTAGGCTAGAGCTGTCAAAAAAGTTCTTTCCTTTTTGAGGGCATTTCTACCTATTTCCAATCAGACTCTGAGTGTGTTTGATGCCATGTGAAGTCTGCAAAGACGAGGAGGTTAGGGGGCTGTGGAGACCTCTCTGAAAACAAGACCGATCTGGTGGTGTTCACATTAAATTGGCTCTCCATATCCGAAGAGTCTACTTGCTCTGATAAAGGTAAAGGGACCCCTGACCATTAGGTCCAGTCACGGACGACTCTGGGGTTGCGGCGCTCATCTTGATTTATTGGCCGAGGGAGCCAGCATACAACTTCAGGGTCATGTGGCCAGCATGACTAAGCCGCATCTGGCGAACCAGAGCAGCACACGGAAACGCCGTTTACCTTCCCACTGCAGCGGTACCTATTTATCTACTCTCAAAAATGTTTGTGGGAATCGGTTTTCTATAACTCTGGAGATCTGGATGATGTTCCCTGCCTTTGCAATGGGTCTGGTAGTAGCTGGTCTAGGAAAATCACTGTGCCTTTATAATGTCGCTGCATTTGTCCTTTCATAAAGTGCCCTGAAAACTAATAAGACTACTGTACTGCGCTGGAGAATTATAAGAAGTGTTTATTATTATTATTATTATTATTATTATTATTATTATTATTTTGGAAGACATTTTCTTAGAAGAAAGCTAGCTCCTTGTGTGATGTGGTATATGTGTGCCTGTACGCACACATGCATGTATCCACACTCCCTGGTGCTTGTCTGGTTGGCTTTTCTAATGGTTTTGCTGGATTTGTGCCACACCACAAGCATGATTAGAATAATGATAATGAAACAGGGGCAGTGGGGGCTATTTTATAGACTCGGTTAATGGCCTGCAGGAAGGCAAGTCTGATTTGGTTTCTTATGCTGTAGATGAGAAGAGGGGTGTTGTTTGGTCACTATCAGTATGTTTTTGAGGTATCTGGCCACTCTTTTTTTAGATCCACTGACTATGAAGGACAGTGTAAACCCAGTAAGGTAAGCCAGCCAGCCAATTTCTCTTCCTCTTGCCATCACCAGTTTATTTGTCATACATGGCAAGATGAGTAGGATTCAGTGGTCTAAACAGAACCATAGCCCAAATGGTCTAAGCAACACTGGGGAGGGGGAAGCAAATGGCCCATGAATGTCTTCAGAAATCAATGCAGCCTTTTGTTGTTGTTTAGTCGTGTCCGACTTTTCGTGACCCCATGGACCAGAGCATGCCAGGCACTCCTGTCTTCCACTGCCTCCCGCAGTTTGGTCAGACTCATGTTGGTATCTTCGAGAACACTGTCCAACCATCTTGTCCTCTGTCGTCCCCTTCTCCTTGTGCCCTCCATCTTTCCCAACATCAGGGTCTTTTCCAGGGAGTCTTCTCATGAGGTGGCCAAAGTATTGGAGTCTCAGCTTCAGGATCTGTCCTTCTAGTGAGCACTCAGGGCTGATTTCCTTAAGAATGGATAGGTTTGATCTTCTTGCAGTCCATGGGACTCTCAAGAGTCTCCTCCAGCACCATAATTCAAAAGCATCAATTCTTCGGCAATCAGCCTTCTTTATGGTCCAGCTCTCACTTCCGTACATTACTATTGGGAAAACCATAGCTTTAACTATACAGGCCTTTGTCGGCCAGGTGATGTCTCTGCTTTTTAAGATGCTGTCTAGGTTTGTCATTGCTTTTCTCCCAAGAAGCAGGCGTCTTTTAATTTCATGACTGCAGCCTAGGCTAATTTAAAAGGAGTATAGACAAGGAAGGGGGAGAAGCAATGAGTATGCGCGGTCAAAAAGAAAACAAAACCCTAAACCAGAAGATTGTTCTGTCTAATAATCCTATACTGTGCAAATCAGCATGGCAAAACCTATGCCTTTGGTGTGGTGGTATTCAACAAAGTTTTACTCAAAGTAGACCTGTTGAAGTTAATGGACCCAGCTTAGTCATTATCACTTCCAGTGGGCGTGCTCTTTGTAAAACGTAGTTGAACGGCACCACCTCTGGAGTTGGTTGAGGGACAAAGGGATACCGGAGTCATGCCATTATTTTTGGTCTTCTGTGCCCAGGTAGCTCTGAGTGATATCAGGCTACCAGGTCCAGCCAGTTACAGGATAGGTACATTCTTCAAGGAAGGCAACTTACCGGTAACGTTAGGCAATGGGGCTGTCAAAATGTTGAACTGTTGTTTTGTTGAGGGGCTTCAACTTCTCTGCCAGCCAGCAGCCTTGCGTATTGGGGCGCAAGCGGACTGCATGGTGGGGTTGCACTGCTCACCTGACCTTTGGCCACTCAGTGGCTGCTGACTGAGATGTAAATGCTCAGCACACTTCCAGTATTGCATCCAGGTTGGGAGAAAAATGCCTGCAGCACTGGAGCTGGCTTGGTTGTGGGGAGGGTTCATTTCTCCCTCAGCGACGCACACCTTTTATGGTTAAAAAAAATTATCCCCTCCTTCCTGCATGCTTTATATGTGACTCTGAAAAATCTTACATGTCATTTGGGAAGACAGGTGAACTAATATCAGTGTACTGGATGAAGCAAAGATCACCAGTGTCAAAGCAATGATTCTTCAACTTCAACTTCGTTGGACTGGTCATGTTGTGCGGATGCCTGATGATCGTCTTCCAAAGCAACTACTCTATTCCGAACTTAAAAATGGAAAGCGTAGTGCTGGTGGTCAACAAAAATGGCTTAAAGACTGTCTCAAGGCAGAGCTAAAAAAATGTAGTATAAACACCGACGACTGGGATACACTGGCCTGCAAGTGCTCCAGTTGGAGAACAGCCTTTACCAAAGGTGTTGTGGACTTTGAAGACACTCGAACTCAGAACGCAAGGGAGAAACGTGCTAAGAGGAAGGCATGCTTCGCAAATCCACACTGTGATCAACTCCCGCCCGGGAACCAATGTCCCCACTGTGGAAGACGTGTGGGTCCAGAATTGGCCTCCACAGTCACTTAACTCATTGTTAAAACCGTGTTTATGGAAGACAATCTTACTGGGCTACGAGTGATTGCCAAAGAAGAAGAAGAAGAAGAAGAAGAAGAAGAAGAAGAAGAAGAAGAAGAAGTGACTGGGGCAGGCATTGTAACCAAACAAATATGGCTGGTTTGTCTAACACATAGCCCCTCCTCTCCCCAACCAGATATGCCCTGGTCCCTCCCCCAAAATTATCCAGAGTCTTGGGGAAAACCCCAGAAAAAAATTTAAGGGGAGAGGAGCAGAAGGAGGGGAGAGCATCCCATTTTGCAAGTGTAAATCTTGTGTTGGCAAGATGAGGGAGTTGGCTATCGCCCAATAAATCTTTGTGCTTAGCACTGTGCTGAATACAAGCCATTGTGTTTAACAAATGTGGAAACTGGCATATGTGGTGTTTTTTGCCCAGTTGAGCCAGCAGTTCAAAACTTATGATGGCTGAGGCACACTCTTGGAAAAGCATGTCTACCCCACCCTTAGTTCTGCATCAGTTGGCTGAGCTAGGCCTGCCTCTTCATTGGAAGGAGACAAGATCACAACACTGGTCCACAGAGCTGCACAACAGGGCAACCTGCTCTTGAGGGCAGATGGTTCTGCCGTATTGACAAATAATGACCCAATTGTACTTGAAGTACTGATGCAGCAGATTTTACTAAACTCTGAAAACGACTATGTTGAAGGAGTCAAAGCCTCAACAATAAATCATTTAAAGTTGCAGTTGTCAGCCTCCTTTTGACGGAGTAGCACTTATTGTTTTTTGTTCATTTTAAAAATGGCTGCCACCTATCAATAGAAAAATTGCATAAATACTTTGTGTTTAAAAGATGCACAGTTTGGGAATGACTTGGTTAAGCAACCTTGCGTCTGAATCTCAGACTTCATTCATACAAGTTTTCTGAACTGCTTTGCTGATTTTGTGGGTTACACATTTGACTTGCTGGTTTCATGTAGAATCAACTTTTAAAAAGGCTTTATTTTATCATTCAGGGTGATGACCAATATATAGTGAGGCCAAACTATATATATATAGTGAGGCCAATATATAGTGAGGCCAAACCCCAAGGGGGGGGGCGACTGCAATTGTGCATTTTGGTTCTTATACACAAGAGCTAGAGCTGTTAAAAGCATCTTCAATTTGCTAGCATACTGAAGGAAGCTGGCAGACCCAACCATCGAGACATTGCATAAAACCAGAGTTTGAGGACATCCACATTTGCAACACTGGCATATGCTCTCAATGTGAGTATTTAAAACGCATGTGTTCAGTTCATTGGAAATAAACAGATTCAATGTGCACTTTGCATGTAAATCTTTTCAGGCAAAACAAAATATGCAAGTCTTTACAATCTACTGCGAGCCAAACTATACATGACGCTAAAGGTGACATTAGGTAAAGGTAAAGGGACCCCTGACCATTAGGTCCAGTCGTGACCGACTCTGGGGTTGCGGCGCTTATCTCACTTTATTGGCCGAGGGAGTCGGCGTATTGGCCGAGGGAGTTCGGGTCATGTGGTCAGCATGACTAAGCCACATCTGGCGAACCAGAGCAGCACACGGAAACGCCGTTTACCTTCCCGCCGGAGCGGTACCTATTTATCTACTTCCACTTTGACATGCTTTTGAACTGCTAGGTTGGCAGGAGCAGGGACCGAGCAACGGGAGCTCACCCCGTCGCGGGGATTCGAACCGCCGACTTTATGATTGGCATGCCCTAGGCTCTGTGGTTTAACCCACAGCGCCACCCGCGTCCCATAAAGGTGACATTAGGAACCATATTACCGGTAACTTCCACACACCCTTTTATTAATGATAAGTGTGTGAAAGGGAAAGAGAGGTTTTACAGTTCTGCCATGGTCCTGGCAAGAATTGCTCCTGCTGCTCTGCTGTTAGCCCCAGGGGGAAGCTCTCTGTAAGGAGCTGCAATGAATTGTCAAGGCTGATCTCTTCCTCTAACCTAAGCCCACGAACCATCCTGCCAGTAGAAACAGGATTCAAACCATACGGTGTAGGGAAAACTAGCTGGCTGTAAGCTACTTAGTGCAGGAGGAAGAAGGAGATTGGTGGGCAATGTGAGAGGGGGTTTCTGGAATTCCTGTGGAAGAATTTATATGTACATCTGTGTAGACTTCCATACAGACTTTTGTGCTGTAAATGTGGGTGCTGGGGAGTGGGGGTGTGATCTGCATGATATCTAGGGTGGGGCTGTGCAGCATGGCTCTGCTCACAGTCATGCCTTCCCTTCTTAAAAGCACATCCTAGAACATGCCCCATAATACTCTTCACGGAGGGGTTTGTGGCTGACACTTGGGGTTGGGGTAGACAAATTGATGTGGGAATTGTAGCCTTCACTAAAACAGTTTAGCGCAGTATTGAATATATTGTACAATCCTTGGCTGTGTGGCTGTATTGTTCTTCACCTGACCTGTGAATTACAGGCCTATTTTCTAATATACAATTTCTCTGCTGTGATTGGAGCTTTTCACGTAGTGCTTCCTGAAGCGATGATGGAAGCCACAAGTGCAGTTCAGATGTTATGGGTACATGTGGGAGGCTTGCAAATGTTTTCTTTAGCATTCTTGAGCATTACCTGAGGTGTCTTGCAAAAGCTCCCCTTTGATTTCGTTACAGGTAGATAGCCGTGTTGGTCTGTCATAGTCAAAACAAAATAAAAAAATTCCTTCCAGTAGCACCTTAGAGACCAACTAAGTTTGTTCTTGGTATGAGCTTTCGTGTGCATGCACACGAAAGCTCATACCAAGAACAAACTTAGTTGGTCTCTAAGGTGCTACTGGAAGGAGATTTTTTTACTTTGATTTCGTGTATGTCTTGGTGGCTTAATAGGGTAGGACTTTATAAGTGGATCTCTATGAAGAAGCCATAAGTGCTCATCTGTCCTCATTCCTTACTTATAAGCAATCCTTTTGTGTCATTTCTTAATAAATAGTTTCTGCTGCTTTGAATATTTTTTGCAAGGAGTAAAGAAGAATGAGCAAGACTTTCCTGCTGTTGATATGCACTCCTTTGCGTCCCACAGAATCTGGAAGCAGAATTTTGCTTATGTGCTATATTTGAAAAAGTGGCCTTTTTAGCTGGTAACTAGTATATGCCAGATGAAACAGTAGCTGTTTCAGGAATTTCCAGTCTCCAAAAAGCGGATGGTGTGGTCCTTAGAGGCAAGTATTTGCTTCATTTTACGTTTTCACAGTCCTCTAGGGTGTCTGGGTGTTGCTACTATACGTAATTGAAAATCATAAGCCTAATTCATCCGTAATGCTTCTGTTACTACACACATGTGCATACTCTGTGGGATGGTGGATATTTATTATCCTGGCTTTTATTTGGGAATATGAAGCTCTGTACTTTGTCTAGGGGCATGCATACACAATCACACCTTTTTATTGTAGCTTAATGGATCTTTTGGAATTCCTGCCCCCCTCCCCCCCCGGCACACTTCCCTTCCATGCTCCTTCTCTTTTTGTGAATTAGAAGCACCATAGCACACAAACTATGTATGAAAAGAGGCGAGAGAAACACTTATTTGATTCCCTTCACCCCCACTAACTTTGTAGTTTCCGTAGTGATTTTATATTCTACCAGCTGCCTCTTGAAAAATGAAGAGGTGTTAAATGAAGTCTGCAAAGAGGCAACTCATATGTCTTTCATGATTGTTGCCTGGCTGACATGACTCAATAAGCCAAACTATGGCTTAACCCAGTGTTTCTCAAACATCCTAGTGGTCAGGGATGATGGAAGTTGTAGTCCAACAATAGCTGGTGACCCAAGTTTGAGAAACGCTGGCTTAACAGGTTCGTGAAATGTGTTGGCTCCCGGAGAGCAGCTCGCATCCACTTTGCAAGTCCCTGGCCCTTTTAGCTCAACGGTGGCATGGTAGCTGAACCAAAGTCTGGCTTAGCATGTTATCCAAACCAGGGGTTGTGGTTATGGTCTCTCCTACTAAACCATGATTTGTAGCCTTGGCTGCAGATCATGGTTAAGAAGGAGAGAGCCCCTTCACCTCCTTGGTAGCTTGCACCAAGCTCTGATCTGGCTTAGCATTATGTGTTTAACACAGCTGTTGAGAAGGGAGATGATGATGATTTGCATATG
Organism: Darevskia armeniaca; assembly: GCA_034641395.1. Taxonomy (NCBI): domain Eukaryota; kingdom Metazoa; phylum Chordata; class Lepidosauria; order Squamata; family Lacertidae; genus Darevskia; species Darevskia armeniaca. The sequence goes on along the minus strand of JAWWNF010000500.1, from coordinate 1,179,065 downwards.
GAGGCAATAGTGGAATCTAAGGATAGCTATGAAGAGAAAGGTAAAGGGACCTCTGACCATTAGGTCCAGTCGTGACCGACTCTGGGGTTGCGGCGCTCATCTTGCATTATTGGCCGAGGGAGCCGGCGTACAGCTTCCAGGTCATGTGACCAGCATGACTAAGCCGCTTCTGGCGAACCAGAGCAGTGCACGGAAACGCCGTTTACCTTCCCACTGCAGTGGTACCTATTGATCTACTTGCACTTTGACATGCTTTCGAACTGCTAGGTTGGCAGGAGCAGGGACCGAGCAACGGGAGCTCACCCCGTCGCGGGGATTCGAACCGCCGACCTTCTGATCGGCAAGCCCTAGGCTCTGTGGTTTAACCCACAGCGCCACCCGCGTCTCCTTCATGGATCACTGCCTTGTTGTGGTGAAGGGGCTTGAATAACTCAGAGAAGCTATGAGCTATGCCGTGCAGGGTCACCCAAGGTGGACAGGTCATAGTGGAGAGTTTTGACTAAACATGATCCACCTGGAGCAGGAACTGGCAAGCCACTCCAGTTTCCCTGCCAAGAAAACCCCATGGACAAAGACAACAGGCATATGAGAGTGCCTGGTGTGCTCTGGTCCATGGGGTCACGAAGAGTCGGAAACGACTAAACAACAACAATGAAGAGAAAAGTGGCTAGGTCTTCCATCCTACTTTTCTCCTTCCTTATGACATCTGCTGAGACCTGTATCAGACAATTTGTTTTTGTTCTTTACTGGCCAGACTATACACCAAATCTACAATGACATGTGGGGACTAACTACATGCTTGGTGTTGGGTGTCTTCTTCCAGCAGTGTGAACGGGGAAGAACCAGATTGGAAAGCTAGGAAGGGAAACAGTCCCTTCCACAACTTTTTCTCTTGCTGCTTATGAGTACAATAAATAACACTTTTACAGTATTGTTATCCAGGCCCCTCATACACCCAAGGAATGGTTAAAAGGCACTCTTGTGTCTACTAGCCCAGAACACTCAAGCAATCCAGTCAGTAAATGAAGACATGCAGAAAATGTATTCTGCCCTTAATTGCAGAAGTGCAAGGCCTGAATTTGAATAGGATAGGCATAACAAAATTAACTAAGACATAGCATGCTGGAGGGTGACACATACAATACTTCAGTATGGTATTTTATTACTGCATTTTATTTTATTTTATGCAATTGTGATTTTAAATAGTTGCAAGCCACTCTGTGTACTGCATAGGCACTAGAAGGGTGACATAGAAATGTGTATATAAAAATATAAATAAGTGAGTAAATAGACTGGAGCTAGTAAAGTGCAAGTAGATAAATAGGTACCGCTGCAGCAGGAAGGTAAACGGCGTTTCTGTGCGCTGCTCTGGTTCGCCAGAAGCGGCTTAGTCATGCTGGCCACATGACCTGGAAGCTGTACGCCGGCTCCCTCGGCCAGTAAAGCGAGATGAGCGCCGCAACCCCAGAGTCGGTCACGACTGGACCTAATGGTCAGGGGTCCCTTTACCTTTACCTAGCAAAGACTGGAGAAACAGAAAGATATTCTTAGTGCTTCTCAACAAAAATGGAAAAGGGGATTGGGGCAGGGAGAAGGAGAAAAGCAGATTTGGGCACTAGAGCTTTGTAAGAGGGTTCTTGAAACGACCAGCTGGAATGGAAACTGCTCAAGGAGAGGAGGAGCCGAACATTGCTGATCTCTCAGCTCCTGGGCCTGCTTCCCTTTTCGCCTTCTGCTCCAGCCTGATGGAATGGCTGTTGCTGGATAATATTTAAGTACCGTATTTTTCGCTCCATAAGACGCACTTTTTTCCTCCTAAAAATTAAGGGGAAATGTCTGTGCGTCTTATGGAGCGAATGTGTGGTCCCTGGAGCTGAACTGCCCAGGGGCAAAAGCAGATCGTGCTTTTTCTTAAAAAAAGAGAGAGAAGTGGGTGTTGAAAGGAAGCCCGCTGAGCAGCTGCTCAGCAAACGATCAGGGAGAGAGATTCCAGCCCCACCCCCTTGCAGAGGGAGGCTGTTTCCCCAATGACATGTGGCTGGCTGATTAGATTATCTGTCTGGAAACTGTAGAAATGGCTCCCATTCCTGAAGCTGCAGAACTGTGAGTTAAACCCCACAAAACAGGGTTTTTTCCCTTTGCAAAGTAAGCTCAACAACTTTGAGCTGATCCTCAAAAAATGGGGCTTTTCTCCTTTGCAAAAGAAGCTGCAGAAATTTGAGCTGATCCTTAAAAAAATGGGGCTTTCCCCCTCTAAAAACTAGGTGTGTCCTATGGTCAGGTGCGCCTTATAGAGCAAAAAATACGGTAAGTTACTTTTCACCGCAGGTTACCCCTCTGAAATTATGTGAAATGTAATGGTAATGTACAAAACTAAATAGTACTAATATCTGAATTACTCCTATAGGTCTGCCCATTGTCAAATGAGCCAACAACTCTTGCTTGACCCTGTCAGTGCTCATGCTTTATAAAAGCATTGTTCTGTAATGTTTGTTATTTCCACATTTTTTTTCTATTAATACTTATAATTATTTCCTATTATTTTTTTGGGGGGTGTACTCAAATCAAGAGCTTTGCACAATATTCATACACTGTCCCTTCCCCACCCCCTCCCTTTGCATTTTCACCTTCTGTGTTGTTATCTGCTTTGAGTGCCTGAGAGAGAAAAGGCCGGATTATAAAGCTGCCAGCAAATAAAAAATGTTAAGACTTATTTTTGTAATATCGGAATATTCACATCCCTGGCTGCGCTGTGTCTGCTGTCTATTTCCACCCCTCTGGGCCTCCCATCACATGCTGGGGTTTTGAACAAGCAAGCTGGATCCTGGCCATCGAGAGAGGCTTCTCTTTACGCCTTCTGAATGCTTCTTCTCCAGCAAATATCTTGCCTGTGAAATACAAGTACAATTTTACACTCAATATTAAATACAGCCCCTGGTTTCTAGGGGGGGGGAAAGACACTGAATCTGGGCTTGTTTTATTCCAATGCACTTGGGTTTCTGTCCATTAACACAGTGTTTGTCCACTTAGAGTGAGGAGGGTTCATCCTGTGTGATTTTGTTTGCTGGTGGAATTGGTGTCACACAGTTGGGCATAATTTACTTGCAGAGTGGGGAGTGTGAGCCTCTTCCTCACCCTCCCTATCCCTCCGGTCTCTATTTTGTCCCCTGTGTACTTTCTTGCTCCTGGGGATAGGGACCCATCTACTGCTTTGACTTCTGATGGGAGGAAAACAGCTTCTCCCATTCTTTCTTGTCTGCACTAGGACCGCCTCTTCCAGAGGATGCAACCTTGAGAGAAGCTCTTATTTTAGAACTGCAAGCCTCTAACCTGTGGGCCACCTCAGTATCACCTGTGGTGGTACTCCAGCTGAAGAATCACACACTTCCTCCCAGAGTTAGCAAGCCCCATCTGGCCAGCTAGTGAGCTAGGCTGTGGGCCCTTGCCTGCTTCAGTCTCCTAGAGCAGGCATAGGCAACCTCGGCCCTCCAGATGTTTTCGGACTACAACTCCCATCATCCCTAGCTAACAGGACCAGTGGTCAGGGATGATGGGAATTGTAGTCCCAAAACATCTGGAGGGCCGAGGTTGCCTATGCCTGTCCTAGAGTGTACCTCCCACTGCTCCCTGCCTCAGAGCCCACTATGTTCATGGAGACAGAGACCCCTCTGGCTCTGGTGATGGGTCCTCCTGCTCTGGTTCCTGTGCACTGACCCCCATCCTCCATCATCCCGTACTTCCTAAACCAACCTCTCCTTCCCCATCCCCAGCTTGCCCCAGTGTGTCCCAGTCCCGGCTACACCCCTTGTTGGGATCATCTTCCTTCTTCCCATCGTGCTGCCACGTCATTAAATCAGCTGACTGGTCGTGGTTCTCCTGTGTTCCCACACACCTGACCCCCACCATCTCATCCCAGACAGCCATTTCTGTACTTCACCAATATCACTCCCCTCCCTGCAGTGTGCAGCGTTTTCGTAACGGGTGGGTGGGTTCTACAGCGTCTGAATCAGTGTAAAAATCAAGTGCACTCAAGGTAGAAATTTGGAAAACCACCAAGCTAGGAGTGACGGACAGTAGATCCTGTAATGCATTCTAGGGAATCAGTCCTGTTGTAAAAGATTTATAATAAAACTACAGAATCTGTGCAAAAAAAGGGGGGGTGGGGGAAGGAGACAAAATGGAGCTTGGGTTCACGAGCAGGTGAGATGTGGACCAGTATTGAAGACAAACAGAACTTCATTTGTGTGTCCCCGTATGTGCTGCTTATGAAAAGTTAAGGAATAGCAATGATCTCTGAGCACTGTACCCCACCACAAGGATTTGAGTGTTTCAGTGATCCCTGGCCATCTATAGTTCTTAGCATTTATTGCAGAACACACACTCACCATGCCTTGGTAGAACTTTGACTTGGCAATAATGAGAGCTTACATGGCCTTGAGTAATTTCTGTGAACGTTGGAAGAATATTCTGCCTTTAGCTTCTGAATGGTTCCATGCATAATTCAGAACTGCTGTTGGAATGATTTGTTTCAACTGTGGAGCTCGTTTAAATAGAGCTGTTAAGAAAGCATGTGTTGTTGGTTCTCATTCATCACAAAAGTGAAGTCCAGTGAATGATGAGCTATCATGGGGCATCATGAGGAGATGGAAGATAGTGGCTTTGAAATAAATGGTAATTTCATTAAAGAAAGGAACATTTTGTCTGTAAAGCCTAGTTTTAAGAGCTGAAGTACTGGGCTTTTTTAAAAAAAGAAAAGATATGCAAGTGGATTAAATGGGTAGAAGGTCATTTTAGGATAAGGAGAGGGGGTGAGAATTCTCTGCAAGACACACCCAGTTTCTACCTACCCACCCACATTTTTGTTCACCTGAACACTTCTTGGATTTTAATTTCTTTTTTTGCTCGGTGATTCCCTGTCTGCTTTTTGTTTTTAATGTATCTTAAAATGCAGTTTTAGTGCACTTGGTCTTATGTTGAAATGTACCTGTGTGAAAGGCAGTATGTATAAGTTTTTTTGAAGAAAATAAATGGGGTTGTGCCAAATGGGGCTTATGCCAGGAAGAACATCTTCCAAAACAGGCTTGCAGCTTATATGCTTGCAGAACCAGCCGCTAATATTTCCTGACTGCAGAAATCCAGGAGTGCTATGGCTGCTGTATGCAGTCCATCCTCTTTTTAGGGGAAGGAACAAGGGGGGGGGGAGGGAGAGAGAGAATACAATAAGCCAGGGTGGATAAAAATCAATGATTTTTTTTTAAAAAATCAAAAAAATCGGACTTTTGATTTAAATCGGTTTTTTTGATTTAAATCGATTTTTTTGATTTAAATTGGATTTTTAAAATAAAATGCTTTTGGAGGAAAAATCTTTATAAATATAGTCTTCTTTTTAAGTTACATTGTAGTCCAAAGGCTATTCATCAGGAAATAAGGATTTGTTTTAAGTTTATCAAGTGTGCTAAAACTCAGTCTAAGTTTTTTTTAAAAAATGTTTAACCACATCAGTTAACAAACATGGATACATATGCTATCATGTTATTGTTTTAGTTAAATAAATTGTTTAAATGGTTATTAAGGAAATGATTATTTTTCTCCTTCCAATAAAGTACAGCAGAAAAGTTGTCCAAATATAAACAGTTAACTTATTAAACCTCACCATAATTTCATAATTACCTGTCTATGAATTTCTAGTAGTATAACCAAATCAGTAATTTTTGATATAACTGTAAAAACCACTCTGAAAATTTATTATTCCAAAAATGGAACCTTCATATTGTTGTAAATATTAAGATTATACCAGCAAGAAGGAGTCTTTCTGTAAAGAAAATATTTAAATCAAGCCTTACTGACTAGTGATTTAAATCAAACCTTACTGACTAGTGATTTAAATCGTGATTTAAATCAATTTGATTTAAATCAAATCCACCCTGCAATAAGCACACAACTTGTTCACATTTTAACTTGTACACATTCAGCTTTTGGCAATTTTTTTAAAAAATAAAAGGAAGTGGGCATCTGGGGGGGAAAGACTTTGGCAATCCCCCCCACCATTGCACCCAAAGTGTTTTGACTATATGTGATTTTGGCGGACAGTCCTGCCCAGTAGTTCAATAAGGACTGGACAATAGCCACAGAATGTTAAGTCTTAGTTTTTTGGAGGGAAGGGGGAGTAGAATAGCCAACAGGGGCGATGCTGGAACCCGGAACAGGAACACTCCTAATAGGAAGCAAGGATGCCCTGCAACATTTAGTTTGGTAATAAAATAAAGTGCAGTGGCATCTAGAGCATTGGCCATGCTGGTGCGAAGTGATGGGAACTGGAATCCCACAACCTCTGGAGGGGACCAGGTTTCTCCATCTCCACTTTGCATGTTTTAATCTCCCATTTGCTCACACCACCGCTGCTTGTTGATGGAGGGGTTCTGGTGCATTTTTTCAAAGGCTATGACAATTGTGATTACTTTTTAATTTATATATCCCTTCATCCAAAGATCACAGGGCAGATCAAAACATAAAAAAACGCAAAATACATAATGCAATAACAAAAAGGAAAAACCCTCCACAACACATTTAAAAGGCCATAGATAGTTCAATCAGCCAAAGGCTACACGTTTCTGACTCGTTATACCGAATTCACAACTATCCTATTCATTTACTGCTTGAAATGAATTATATTTCGTGCTGTTCTGTTGGATACCTTATGTTTTATTGACTATCTTGTGCATTTCCTATCTTACATTTTCTTAACTATAAATGGCTTCAGGACACTTCTGGATGTGTGAATATATGTATATATAAATAAACTAAACCAGGGGTCGGCAAACTTACCGTGCCTCGGGCCGGCCCCTCCAGCGCTGATCGCTGCTTGCCTTGGCTTTTCTCTTTTTTAAAGCGCTTTCCCCCCGCTCCCAGGTGGAGCCGCTTGCAGGGGCGAGGGGAGAGGCGGGCTTTTCCTTTCTTTAAAGCGATTCCCCCCCGCTGCCGAGCGCTGGGCGGAGCCGCCTGCAGCCTGCACCCCTTTGTGCGCCGGCTGCTCCGTCGGCGGAGCGCAAGTCTGGGCAGGGAGAGGGGCGGGGCAGCGAGGAGGGATGTCACCCCTCCTTGCTGGCCCGCCCCGCCCCTCTCCATGCCCCGGCTCCGCAAGCCAGCCAGCGGCGGGAAAAGCCACTGGAAGGGGGGGCTATTTTCAGCGCTGCCGGGGTGGAGCCGCAGGGGCGACCAGCGAGGGGGGGGTGACACCGCTCCTCACTGGCCGCCCCTGCGGCTCCACCCCGGCAGTGCCAAAAATAGCCTTAAAATTTTTTTAAAAAAAATTAAAAAAAACATTTTTTAAAAGCCCAAAGTGTCACCCCCAGCAGGTTGCTGCCCGGGGCGGCCCGCCCCCCGCCCCCCTTGCTACACCCCTGGGTTCAAGGACAATCAAAGAAACATTTAAACACTGCAGTGTACTATAGTATAATATAGTATCAAAATAATACAGTGTGCCACTGGACTCTTTTTGTATATAATACTGGAAATGGTATCTGCACCTCTCCTCCATAGAGTTGGCTATTCTCCTATAGTTCTCCAGGACATATTGTTGTGAACAGGGATTTTTAACATGAAAGCTCAGAAAAGAGAAAGGCTTCTTTGTGTTGATTAGGAGATGAGATTTTATTTGCCTCAAATTAGACCTAATATAAATGAGATTATCCAGCAAAAGCAAGCTCACACCTCTCATTGAGTTATGCATACTTAAGGTACATTTGCAAGAGGCTCGTTTATAATTTTATTTTGGGAATGATTCATTATTTTATGCACCTGCATTGTTTTATATCTTCTGGATGTCCCATGATCATGTTATAAAGTAGTTGTGTTCTATGTTATAAATCAAGCACTGCTAGGAGTTGTTCCTGTTTCCCAGTGTATTCCTTACTAAAAAAATTTGGTGTGGCGCAAGGAAATTTTTATTCTTAAAGTGTGGCCCAGAGAGCAAAGATTAAGAACCACTGGCCCATGTTGACTGTAAGCAGATACCCAAGATTTCAGGCGGGATCTCCAGTCCCAAATGGAGATGCCAGGAATTGAACCTGGGACCTTCTGCCATTTGAGTTACTCCTGCTACAAACCCAGTTTGGGGGTGGAGCTGTATAGGAATTTTAAACAACAGCCTTGCGGCATATGCCATGTTGCTCAGATTCTGACACACATAACCCAGGATCCTTTCTTTGCAACAACAAAAAATAAAAATCCTGAGTTGTGTTTGTCAGACTTGATCAACTCGGCATACACAGCAAGGCTGTCGTTTAAAGTTCGCTATCTGGTTCTGCCCCAAACTGGGTTTGTAACAGTCCCTGCTGTGCAAATTGAGCAGCTATAAGACTGTCTAGAACAGGGGTCAGCAACCTTTTGCAGCCGTTGGCCAGTCCACCGTCCCTCAGACCATGTGGTGGGCCGGACTATTTTGGGGGGGGGGGGAATGAACGAATTCCTATGCCCCACAAATAACCCAGAGATGCATTTTAAATAAAAGCACACATTCTACTCATGTAAAAACACGCTGATTCCTGGATCGTCCATGGGCCGGATTGAGAAGGCGATTGGGCCGCATTCGGCCCCCGCGCCTTAGGTTGCCTACCCATGGTGTAAAGGTAAAGGTACCCCTGACAGTTAGGTCCAGTCGCAGACGACTCTGGGGTTGCGGCGGTCATCTCGCTCTATAGGCCGAGGGAGCCGGCGTTTGTCCGCAGACAGCTTCTGGGTCATGTGACCAGCATGACTAAGACGCTTCTGGCGAAACCAGAGCAGCTCACGGAAACGCCGTTTACCTTCCCGCCGGAGCGGTACCTATTTATCTACTTGCACTTTGATGTGCTTTCGAACTGCTAGGTGGGCAGGAGCTGGGACTGAACAACAGGAGCTCACCCCGTCGTGGGGATTCGAACCGCCAACCTTCTGATCGGCAAGCCCTAGGCTCAGGGGTTTAGACCACAGCGCCACCCATGGTCCAGAACCTGCCTAATCCTAATGTGCTCTGTCTGCAGCCACCAGCTTGGGCACCCACTCTCCAAACATTGTAAGATTACTTAACTACTTTTTGATGTGGGTATTTCACTGCAAGCTTACAGTTAATGTAAATGGCGAAGGCCTGACTTATTTCTGGCACATACACCCCCCCCCCCTGCCAGCCTTGTGTTCAACTGTTTTCAACCTCAGTTTACTCAGACTTTTCAGAAGCTGAAAAACATGACCAATATCCAGGCTGGATAATGTAGAGCTAACTTATTAAAATGCTATGGGTCAAAATGTGTGTGCTTGTGTTTGTATGTGTGTACAAACTGGCCAGATAATGTCATGCAGTGTAAGCTGTTCTCTTAAATAGCTGTAGCTTTAGCAAAAATACACCGGCTGTATCTTGGCTAAATATCACTCACTCAACATACCTATTAATTTCGGCTAATTAAATTTCCAGTCTTTCTAGCTTAGTCAGAACAATCCAATAGGAATGAAGATATTCTGTCCCTGACTTGACATGATTTTCACCACCGCCACTGGCTTCCTTCTCTGACAAGAGAATCTGGGTGTTGTCACAAGTATGATTCTATGAAGGGCTTTTTGAACTAGAATGTATCACTAGTGAAGGCATGCTGGAAAGGAGAATAAAGTAGATATGTTTTTATCCTTCCATCGGAAAGGCTCCCAGAGTTGCTTACAGTTTACTACAAACAAGTCCCTGTCCTCATGATTTTATTTTATTTGTTTGTTTTATTAAATTTCTTTTTTTATTGTGTTTTTTATTAAAGATTTTCTTGATTTACAAAAATATGTGCAATGTCTCTCTCTCGTATTTTTCCCATGCAACATTTTTACAAATCAGTTTCATTTGTTGAGACATTAGGAAGAAAAGGGGGAAAGAGGTGGACGGGGTGGGGGGAGATGGGGTGGGGTGACAATGTTTCTATTTTATTTAATATATACAGTGGACCCTCGACTTACGAAGATAATCCGTTCCGACTGAATCTTCGTAGGTCGAAATCATCGTAACTCGAGTCCCTATAGGAATGCATTGGGAGAACGCATTCGTAGGTCGAAAAAAACCTCGTATGTCGAGGAAACCGCATTTAAAACGGCTGCGACTTCCGATTGGAAGTCAAAAAAATTCGGAAGCGGTGGCCGCTTTGATCCCTCGTAACTCGAAAAACTCGGGTCATTCGGAAGTCGAGGGATCACTGTATAGGGTTTGGTGTCATCGTTGCTTGTGCAGGTTCTCTTTTGTTCGCTTGTGTTCCTTTGGTGGTGAGAGAGGTTGGGGTTGGCCTAGGGTGTGGTTGTTCATTTGTGGTTGGCTGAAGGGTCTGCTCCCTGCCCAGTCCAGCCTTTCAGTGTAAGATAACAGTGAAGTGGTTCCATTTGGATAATAGTGGTTCCAGTCATGATAGGAAAAGCCAGCCTTAAAAATGGAGGAAAATAGAGTCCCAGTTTCTTTAAGTAAGCCTAACTGGGAAATCGTGTTTACAGGGGAAGGGGGAAGCAAATGAGAAACCTTCTTAGGTTATTATACAGTATTATTAGACTAACTTCCTCCAGTAGAATCTGCATGCCATATTGCTGCTAACGTGGCGATTCCGTGGTCTTCAGAGGAGGAACAAACGTTTGCTATTTAAAGGATTTCCTGTAAATCTTAAGTTTGTTAGGGCAGAATGCTGGCATTCTTAATTTTTATCCTGCTACTACTTTTGTGATTAGATTACTGGTGGTGGAGTTGGGAGGGGTGGAGTCTGAGACTTTTAAAACAGAAGTCTGAAACATCTAAAACCTTCGTGTTCGGTGTTCCAGCCAACAGGGGTTTTTTTGTGAATCTTGCTGTGGTATGTATATGAAGGTGTGTGTGTTGCTGCTGCGGTTTTAATTTCTGAAAACGTTTGGGTTATGGGGATGTTGTTTTTTAGCAGCAGAACATCTAGTTTGGTGGGTTAAATTTGACATTGGAAGAACTTGCTTAGATGGTGGCATTATACTAGGAGCTGAGCACCCATGCAAATCAAAAGCTGACCCAAAAATGAGCACAAACTTGACGTTTATCAATATATCTCAACAGTCCTGAAGAAGACATATGAAACGAAGACTGTACCTGGGCGTCTCGTCGACCAGAGTCCTTCGTGTACACAGTCCTATCTAGAAGATTTACTCCATAGTTGAACTATTGAACTCTTGTTCTCAGTTATATTGAATAACAATTTGCAAGACTGCATATATATATATATTCAAGTTCTTGGTGGCTATACATATATACCTTGTGTGGATCTTATTTTGAGTCACAATCCCAATTGCATTGGGAAATTCAGTGCATATTATACTTTCGTTGCATACAGAGTTGTGTTTGTTTTGATTAGATGGTGGTTGAAGGCACAAGATTTTGCTGTGTGTATCTCTCCACATATTCAGCCTCTCATGGGCATCACACACAAAAGGAACTTGTTCTTTGCTTCTGAACAACTGAGAGAGGCAGGAGACTGCTGTCTTCAGTTCAGCGGAAATTGGCAGCGTCCCATCTCTTGTAAACAACCGACTGACGTCAGTTCATGCAAGGCTGATAGCAGCACAACTTGAGAGATTTTCAGCTGGACAAGCTGCTGAAAGCCTATCATTGGGATTGATAATCTTTGGCTGTGCTTTAGAGGACCCAGGATAAAAAATGGATTGGCTAATGACAGAAATAATAGGCCAATTTCTGATTATATTGTCTATCATAGTGATTTTGTTTGTGTGTTTTTTGTTTTAGTGAATGTGGGTTATGTTATTTTAAAATTCTGGTTTCTGCTGTGTAATAGTTGTTTTTTGGTCTATTTCTGTATTACTTAATTCACTGTTCTGTATTACTTAATTCACTTTTCCAGAGGCAGAAATAGAGTTTGCAATACTGCAATTTGAATTTTTGGCACTGATGAATTAATCAGTTTCGTTGTACTTATTAATTTTTTACTTTCACATGGTCTTCATATGCAGCACCTAAAATGTTAGTAAGTTAAAGCAATTAAGTTTATATTAATTCAGAACTGGCTTTATTCTTTTTTTCTGCCATGCTGCCTGTTCCATAACCAAAACTGAATGTGATAGTCTAAAGTGGGTGGTGGGTGGGACGGATTCTTCTCCTTTCTTGAATGACCAAATAATTTTAATATTTGGAATGGTGACACTCTCTATATTACAAACCTATGCATGTTTACCTGGTGCTAAGATCCAGTGAGGTCAATGGAACTTATTCCAAGGTAAGTGCAGATCCAGTTGTAGCCTTGGGATGAAAAAAAATCCCAAGCACTTTGATAGTCCTCTGGCAGTGCAACTGCAACCCTGTGCATGTTTTCTGCACTCAAGAGCCAAAATAGGTGTGAATTTAAAGGCATATTTGCATTTAATATTCAGATTTTTCAAAATGGAAATTGCTTTAGGAGGGCTGATAATTAACAGGCATGCATGCTGTGGCAAAGGATAAATTTAATCATTTCCTCCCTAACTGTAGCATGAGAGTGTCTTCTGAAGCTGGTGTTTGCATTGTGAGAAAATCCTCTAGTAGTTCTGTTTGGGTACCCCTCCCCTCTCCACCAAACACCAGCTAAAGAATATTTCAGAGAATCTGCTCTCACAAATATAAGGCAGAAAGCTATCTCTACCTTTTGGGGGGTGCTTTGCCATTCAGCTAGGGCTTTTAAAAAGATTTTTAAGTGCTGTTGTAGCGTGTTATAGTCACAAGCACCAGCACCACTAATTTAAAAGACCAGTCAGCTGTAGTTTCCCCTCCCTTCCCCAGCAAACATTCCCCTGTGCCTTGCAGTAGCCCAGGCTCCTCACACTTGTAAACACTGTATTATACAGTACACTGCTACCCATATAGGTCAATGAGAAATTGCTTTATCTGATATATGAGGTAGACAAGATAACTGGTGAACTTGGGGCACTTCCAGGTCTGTATTTTACTGCATAAGCAGCCTGTCCTGTTCATTCAATTTTTTTGAGGTGTCCAGATGATGGCCTGTTTTTTTGCCTAATAATAATAATAATAATAATAATAATTATTATTATTATTATTATTTATACCCCACCCATCTGGCTGGGTTTCCCCAGCCACTCTGGGCGGCTTCCAATAAAAGATTAAAAATACCGTACATTAAAACATCAGTCATTAAAAACTTCCCTATGAGCTGCTTTATTCCCAGCTGTGGAAATCTGACAAGTGAGGGGAAAAGAAGAAGAAGAAGAGTTTGGATTTGATATCCCGCTTTATCACTACCTGAAGGAGTCTCAAAGCGGCTCACATTCTCCTTTCCCTTCCTCCCCCACAACAAACACTCTGTGAGGTGAGTGGGGCTGAGAGACTTCAAAGAAGTGTGACTAGCCCAAGGTCACCCAGCAGCTGCATGTGGAGGAGTGGGGACGTGAACCCGGTTCACCAGATTACGAGTCTACCGCTCTTAACCACTACACCACACTGGCTCTCCAGTGAAGCAGCAAGCCAGCTTAGAAATGGTGGAGAGGCTGCCTGGCAAAAAAGAGGAATGGCTGGCAGGCTCAGGAGGAATGGTTGGGGATGCTGCTTTCTGGCATCTGCTGCTTGAGGTGGGTTGTCTGCCTAATGGCAGGGCTGGCACCGGCACTGAAATATTAAATGTTTTATGAACTGCATAAGCAAGAGGAGTTGATTCAACTTCCAGGCTCCACTCCCTCCATCTGGAGGGGGATATGATGGGATATGAGGAGAAAGACCACCTTAAAAGGACTGAGAGACCTTCAGTGGTCTGGAGAACCTTTTGCTTTGCTGATTTCATGAACACCTGCAAAGATACTGATTTGCACCCACTTTTAGGTTCCCATCTGGAAGTGCCGTTAGTCATATTGTGTTGGGAAATGAGCTGTGTTATTTGGAATGTTTTCCATTGTAAATCCACTTTACATACAGATGTGTGTGTATTCTATGACATTCACATGAGTAAAGAAAATATGCAATAGTAGGGACATTATTCAGATCTCTGGGAAACTCAGTTTTCTTTATTTTACCGCTCTTATAGCTGTGATGATAGGATAGGAAGTGTTTGGATATTGAAGCCCGAAATCTCTAAAGCCAGAGGGACTAAGGAATGAGACCTCCAGTAGTTTGGGATACGGTTTTAGCATCCTTCATAGCTCTTTATTCCTGCCCTGATTAGCAGCAGCAGGATAAATTATGCAAATGAAGAACATGCACAATTTTATTTAATTTGTATAATTTTAAACTGGCTGAAGAAGCGGGCTTTTTCTTTTAAGCAGAGTACACAAGCAGTGATTACAGTCTAATTATGAGTGATCGGCAATGCCCTCCAGTATTTGACAATATTAGCTTGTTTCATGTTAATTGAACATGTGGTTCATAGCACACAATAAGCAAAAAGAAAAAAAAAGGAAATAATAGGCGTAGCCTGGATATATTTTAGGGGGGCAGGCAGTATGTGGGGGCAGAACAGAGTGATCTGTAACACAATTGGTCAGTTAGTTAAGTACTGTATGTTTATTTATTTACTTGAGTTAGGGAGGGGAACTCCCCCCCCCCGCTACACCCTGCTGGAAACTATTGGAATTACTCAGCTGAAGAATTTTAGAAGCATTAAATTTGCAAATATGGTGTTCTGAAGCCTAAAACGTGAATGTACACAAAGATTTGGGATATACTGTGTTTCTTATTGTTCAACATATTGTGCCAGAAATACTCCTTGCAGAATTTATATGTTTTATTGGAAAGTTGAATTCCCAACTACAGTGGAACCTCGGGTTACGTACCGTCCTCCTTAGGAACGCTTTGGGTAACGAGCTCCGCTAACCCAGAAGTAGGCGTTCCGGGTAGCAAAATTTGCCCTGGGATGCGAGCACCGGTATCGTGGCGGCAGCGGGAGGCCCCATTAGCGAAAGTGCGCCTCAGGTTAAGAACGGTTTCGGGTTAAGAACGGACCTCTGGAACGAATTAAGTTCATAACCGGAGGTAAAGGTAAAGGGACCCCTGACCATTAGGTCCAGTCGTGTCCGACTCTGGGGTTGCGGCGCTCATCTTGCTTTATTGGCCGAGAGGCGGCGTACAGCTTCCGGGTCATGTGGCCAGCATGACAAAGCCGCTTCTGGCGAACCAGAGCAGCGCACGGAAACGCCGTTTACCTTCCCGCCAGAGCGGTTCCTATTTATCTACTTGCACTTTGACGTGCTTTCGAACTGCTAGGTGGGCAGGAGCTGGGACCGAGCAACAGGAGCTCACCCCGTCGCAGGGATTCAAACCGCCGACCTTTTGATCGGCAAGCCCTAGGCTCTGTGGTTTAACCCACAGCGCCACCTGGGTCCCATAACCGGAGGTACCACTGTATAAAAAGGCAAAGGTAAAGGACCCCTGGCAGTTAAGTCCAGTAGCAGATGGCTCTGGGGTTGCGGCGCTCATCTCGCTTTACAGGCCGAGAGAGCCGGCGTTTGTCCGCAGACAGTTTTCCCGGGTCATGTGGCCAGCATGACTAAGCCGCTTCTGGCGAAACCAGAGCAGCGCACGGAAACGCCGTTCACCTTCCCGCCAGAGCGGTACCTATTTATCTACTTGCACTTTTTGGCGTGCTTTCAAACTGCTAGGTTGGCATAATAACACTGTATGTTATTATGCAAAATGTGAAAATGCATCCAGAAAATAAAGGTGGGTGGGAGATATGCGTTAGCAGTGCGCACTGTAAGAAAACTGAGAACAATCAATAGATACAATAACACGTAACAATGAAAATGACGTTTGGATTGAGAAATAACTCATTGCTCCTTATAAACGTATTCTTAAGACTTAATTACTGTACTAACTGGTTCTCCTTGTGACTAGACATTCTGTTTAGGCAACTGTAGCTTTGGTTTAAGGGGCCATTTGGTGCCTAGCTGATATACCTGAGTTTCTCTGTCCCAAACACATGTTTGCTTTCGGAACCTGACACTAAAAATGTTGTTTAAAATGGATTGCTTGTGTTGGTAACAGTGGAAGAGTCAAAACAAGTACCGGTATAAAAATTACTATGCAAAACAAACATAAAAATGGCCGTGCTTTATTTTGTTTTTAAATGTCTTACATGTTGCTTATATCTTCCTTGCGTTTTGTAATGTGGGCATTTCATTAAACAAATCTCAGTGCTATATAACAAGCCCTGCCTTTCACCTCCACCTAGTTTTTTTTCTAGAACAGGGGTAGGCTGCCCAGAGTGGCTGGGGAGACCCGGCCAGATGGGCGGGGTACAAATAATAAATTATTATAAATTATTATAGGCAACCTAAGGCCCGTGGGCCGGATGCGGCCCAATCGCCTTCTCAATCCGGCCCATGGACAGTCTGGGAATCAGCGTGTTTTTACATGAGTAGAATGTGTCCTTTTATTTAAAATGCATCTCTGGGTTATTTGTGGGGCATAGAAATTTGTTCTGCCCCCCCCCCAATATAGTCCGGCCTACCATATGGTCTGAGGGACGGTGGACCAGCCCACAGCTGAAAAGGGTTGCCGACCCCAGTTCTAGAAGCTGTGCAACTGCACCCCCACCCAAATGACTTTAGGCACAATCATCGTCCAAAGGCAGGCATTAAAAAAACCTCTTTTATTTACGTCTGTGATCCTATGCTCACTTGCTTGAAAGTAGTCCCTTTCAATTCAGTGTGATTTACTTCATAGTAAACATGCATAGGAATGGGCTACTTAACCGTATTTTTCGCTCCATAACGTGCACTTTTTTCCTCCTAAAAAGGAAGGGGGAAAGTCTGTGCGCGTTATGGAGCGAAGGCACTGGCCGGCAGCGGGATCCCTTGGCTGCCACTGCAGTCGTAAGCAGAGGGATGCCTCTGCCACCGGAGCCATGGCTCCCGGCGGGGCGGGAGAGGAACGGACAGCCCAAAAGCAGCCCTTTTGGGATGTCCGTTCCTCCCCCCCCTCGGCGCCCACCAGGACAGCTGGAAAGGGGGCGGGAAAGGAACGGACAGCCCGAAAGCAGCGCTTTCGGGTTGTCCGTTCCTCCCCCGCCCCTGGAGAGCACAAGGAGGGAGGGAGGGACATGCTTCCCCCCCTCTCCTTCCATCCGTCCTTCTCTCTCTCTTCCCTCTCTCTCTTCCCTCCCTCTCTCCCTCCTTCTTTCCCTCTCTCTTCCCCTCTCTCTCTTCCTTCCTTCTCTCTCTCTTCCCTCCCTCCCTCCCTCCCAGCCTTTTAGAGGAGGAAAACCAGAAAAAAATTTTTTTCTTGTTTTCCTCCTCTAAAAGCGAGGTGTGCATTATGGTCTGGTGCGCGTTATGAAGCGAAAAATACGGTATATCATCCCTGTGGCCTGGCCTTCAAAATCCTATATGCAAAAACCTACCTTATAATTCCAAGTAGAAGTATCTCCACCACGTGAGAATTTAGATGTGTAGCTCAAGGAGACGTATATTCAACCCACATATTTATAATAGGGTGATAAGATTAATCAGCATTATTTTGTCTTGTTTTACAGTTCCTTTGTATCATTCGCTAGTAATATCTGTTAAAGTCATAAAGTTCACAACCTGACCTGCAGTTACTATTATGCTATTAAGGGAAACTTAGGGTTTTCCTCCTAAAAAAGAACAGGAACCTCCTCTTCCCCCCAAAAAACATGTTTTAGATAATGTGGCTGACAAAATCCATGACGATGTCTTAATTTAATTCTAACATACTGTGGCACTCAGGTCTTCTCAAGGACGAGCATGAATCAGTTAGGTCAGGATTTTTAATCTGAATGAACTGCTACTTCTATCTACTTTTTTAAATAAAATTATATTTTTTTAAAAATTCGGACCTCCAACATTTTTAAAAGCATAAGTCGGGAGATGGGATGGGATGAGATGAAAAAATCTATCAGCAGAAAACTATATGCCCAAATCCATATGCTTTGAAGGCCAGACCTAAAAGGCTTGTTTTTCATGTGATTTTATTTGCATTACATAATAGTTCTCTTCTCTTCTCTTCTCTTCTCTTCTCTTCTCTTCTCTTCTCTTCTCTTCTCTTCTCTGTTTCTTTATATCTATCACTCAGAATTAAGGCTGCTATGGCTAGCCCATCATAGCACCCTAAGCAGAATATTAAAACGTTGCCCATTTTAATTCTCCAATGCATATCTTTGTGTAAACTTTGCATGCACATTTTTGTACTTCTCGCCAACCAACCATCTGCTGGCACTCAGATCCTTTGATGGCTGCCTGATCCTTTAAAAATATTTTTATTTTAAATATTTTCAAAATAAAATAAGTTGGAATCCCTTCCATGTTCTGCTGCTGGTGAAAATGCTGTTATCTTGAAAGCGCTAACTTAGCTGGGGGTTGAGGGAAGTTCCATCAGGTGCCTAATAGCAATAGACTTGCATTGTAGTCTATAGCAGAGGTAGGAATTCCAACAAGACATTATAGAAGTTGCCTCCTTCTCCTTATATTTAATACTTATGTAGCAGTATATCAGTGATGGCCAAACCTGGCCCTCTAGCTGTTTTTGGACTACAGCTCCCATCATCCCTAGCTAAAAGGACCAGTGGTCAGGGATGATGGGAATTGTAGTCGCAAAACAGCTGGAGGGCCGAGTTTGGCCATCACTGCAGTATATGAGGTACTCTTCATGTCCCTATCCGAAGTTTATTTTTTAACCTTTCCTGGAGTTTCTAACAAATGAGAAGTTACATCAGAACTTTTGAGTGGCAGAGGAAGTGATAAGGAATTCCTGGTGCATGGCCTCGGCCCAGTATACCTGAAGAAGCGTCTCCACCCCCAGCATTCAGCCCAGACATGGAGGTCCACCTCTGAGGGTCTTCTGGTTCCCTCACTGAGAAGAAGTGAAGTTACAGGGAAACAGGCAGAGGGCCTTCTCGGCGGTAGCACCCTCCCTGTGGAACGCCCTCCAATCAGATGTCAAGGAGATTAAGAACTACACAACTCTTAGAAGACATCTGAAGGCAGCCCTGTATCGGGAAGTTTTTAACATTTGATGTTTTATTATGTTTTTATATTCCGCTGGAAGCTGGGGAAACCTAGCCAGATGGGTGGGGTATAAATAATAAAATTATTATTGTCTTATTAGACATAAGACTACTATTTGCAGTAGTCCTATGATAAGGAAAATGTGTTTGCCTCAGTTCATATGTTCTTTATATCTTTTTGGAATGTAAACCATGTTGTAGTAGGATTTGGTACTGGGATGTACCACTTATCATTTGAGTGGGACATGAGAACTAAGCCCACGTTGTCCCCACTTGTCTTTTAGATATGACCAAACAACCTACATCATTCAGATAACCTTCTGAGTTGTAGCATAAACATGGAGTTAAGATAACAGAGGCCAGCAAATTGTGTGTAAAAGTGTAATCTACTTGCCTGCCTGAAACTGAAAGTTCATAAATGCTCCACAGGTTGAATCAACTCCTCTTGCTTATGCAGTTCATTAAAACATTTAATATTTCGGTGCCGGGGCCAGCCCTGCCATTAGGCAGACAACCCACCTCAAGCAGCAGATGCCAGAAAGCAGCATCCCCAACCATTCCTCCTGAGCCTGCCAGCCATTCCTCTTTTATGCCAGGCAGCCTCTCCACCATTTCTAAGCTGGCTTGCTGCTTCACTGGAGAGCCAGTGTGGTGTAGTGGTTAAGAGCAGTAGACTCGTAATCTGGTGAACCGGGTTCGCGTCTCCGCTCCTCCACATGCAGCTGCTGGGTGACCTTGAGCTAGTCACACTTCTCTGAAGTCTCTCAGCCCCACTCACCTCACAGAGTGTTTGTTGTGGGGGAGGAAGGGAAAGGAGAATGTTAGCCGCTTTGAGACTCCTTAGGGTAGTGATAAAGAGGGATATCAAATCCAAACTCCTCCTCCTCCTCCTCTTCTTCCTCTTCTTCTGGTGTGAGGCTGGATGCTATCGTGTGTGTGTGTGTGTGTGTGTGTGTGTGTGTGTGTGTGTGTGTGTGTATGTATTTATGTATGCATCTATCCTGCTTCCCGGCAATAAAAAATAGATCCTGCAGAATATGATTATATGATTAGATAATTATAATATATTTTTTTCCTGATAGAGACTCAAGGCAGCTTACAGATAAAATAAGAACAGATAAGAACAGGTTAAGTTGCTTCCCAAACAATAAAATGGTTCAATAAATACAGAAACAACAAAAGTAAAACAATAACATAAGGCAAGTAAAACAAATATAAAAGCCTTCCTTAAAAGGAAGATTTTGATCAGCCTCCTTAATTCGTGGAGGGAGGGAGTCAACTGAGCCTCTTGCAAAGTAACCACTAGCAACAGCCAAACTTTGGTTACAAATCCCAATTGAAGAACAGTTCATACCCGCTTCCCAATATAAATGCCATTGGATATTGGGTCTCACACATCTCCTGTGCCTTGTCAAATGTTTGCAACCCAATGGGCTTACACTAATTTTCCCTGAGGCAAGGGTACTCAGGATATGTGTTTTCACGTAATGTAGGAAGCCTATGCAAAACTTGGCTCCTGGACTGTCATATGCATATTTGGATGTCCACCTTCCAAGGTTAGGTTTACAGAATATGAGGGTTGGATGTTGGGGGACAGGTGTGCATGGCCTCCCCATGCAGTGCAACTAAGCATGCTTCCCATCTCAAAAGTATTATTGCGTGAAGTGGCTTAATGATGTCGGTTGCAAAGCTCCAAAATGCCATTTTTGCAGCAATACCCCAGTCTCATTGCTGGAGTTTCTTGTACATTGGACAAAGCTTGTAATGCTATCTGTACCGACACTTTTGTTTCAGCTGTGTCCGCATCCACCTGTAGGATGTCTGAAGTCTCCAGGCAATTCTGGAAAAAATGGTTGAACCATATAACTGCTCTGCAGAGAGTGTCAGCTTTCCTCAATGAGCAACTTTCACTGCCCCATGAACTAGTAATGCCTACTCTATTTATCCTCTTTTGGGGGAGGGGGTTTGTTCCTTTTCGTTTTGTCCAGTTGCATCTTCTTTTGCTCTACAGTTCCAGACAGTGCTGAAGTCTGCCTGTTCCTACTAAGGTTGTCCATGAAGACCATCAAGGCGGTTGCAACAGTGGTAGCAGTGACACTTCCCCTGCATATCATCCTCGTAGGTATAGTGGCCTGGCCAGATCAGTCTTCTTCAACATAGTGTTGGACTCCAATTCCCATCAGCCCCAGCCAAAATGGCCAGTGGGCAAGGATGATGGGTGTTGTAGTTTTAACAACATCTGGAGGTAACCCGGTGGGGAAAGATGATCTAGGCACAGAAAATGCACGCATTTATCTGTGTGAATGAGGCAGTCCACTTAAACCTAAGACATGAAGCAAGGCCATCAAAACAGAAGACAGAGAAACTTTAGTAGCAGAAGAATGTGTAAAGTATGGGTCAGACTTTCTTGCTGCTCAAAACAGGCACATATGTTAACATTGCAGATGAACATATTGTTATAGACTGGGGGGACCCTCTAAACCAGGCATGCCTTCCAGATGTTTTGGCCTACAACTCCCATGATCCCTAGCTAACAGGACCAGTGGTCAGGGATGATGGGAATTGTAGTCCAAAACATCTGGAGAGCCGAAGTTTGGGGGTGCCTGCTCTAAACTGTAGAAATCAATAAATACTAGGATTTTGATTATTTGGGATGTGAAGAAAGAAATATAAGCTGCAACGGAATTCCTGGGCTAGCCTATGCAAAGCGACCTGGCTAAGCTAGGGCCATTAATGAACAATTGAGGGCCATTGGCAATGCAGAACTATCCTCTCTCCACCCACCTCATCTGAGGTGTGAACAGAGAATGGGTTTGGAAGTTGGCCAGGGTAACTGGGTGTGAGTTTTGAGCAAGGGTTTGCACACAACAAAATATGTATTTTATCAAAGTAATTGTTGAACTGAAATACAATTAAGAAGAAGTATATTAATAGTGGGGTCGCGGGTGGCACTGTGGGTTAAACCACTGAGCCTTGGGCTTGCCAATCAGAAGGTCGGTGGTTCGAATCCCCACAATGGGGTGAGCTCCCGTTGCTCGGTCCCAGCTCCTGCCAACCTAGCAGTTCGAAAGCATGTCAAAGTGCAAGTAGATAAATAGATACCACTCCGGCGGGAAGGTAAACGGCGTTTCCGTGCGCTGTTCTGGTTTTGCCAGAAGCGGCTTAGTCTTGTTGGCCACATGACCCTGAAAAACTGCGGACAAACGCTGGCTCCCTCGGCTAGTAAAGCGAGATGAGCGCCACAACCCCAGAGTCGTTCGCAACTGGACTTAACTGTCAGGGTCCTTTAATTTTTTAAAAAATAGTCACTGTCTACACGTGTGTGTGTGTGTGTGTGTGTGTGTGTGTGTGTGTGTTTTGGATCTCTCTTTGAAAAATCATAATTGCAAATCAAGATAAAGGCATGGAGGGATTTTTAAGAAGAAGAAGAAGAGTTTGGATTTCATATCCCGCTTTATCACTACCCGAAGGAGTCTCAAAGCGGCTCACATTCTCCTTTCCCTTCCTCCCCCACAACAAACACTCTGTGAGGTGAGTGGGGCTGAGAGACTTCAAAGAAGTGTGACTAGCCCAAGGTCACCCAGCAGCTGCATGTGGAGGAGCGGAGACGCGAACCCGGTTCCCTAGATTACGAGTCTACCGCTCTTAACCACTACACCATGCTGGCTCTCTATGCGGGCCTGTGTAAGAACAGATTTGAGGCCAAAGGGTGTGGGGTGGATGTGGAGGGAATCCTACCTTGACAAAGAAAAGATAAAAAATTCCTTCCAGTAGCACCTTAGAGACCAACTAAGTTAGTTATTGGTATGAGCTTTCGTGTGCATGTACACTTCTTCAGAAAAGATGTTCCTCATTTCTCTTCAAGGCTTATTTCCTTCCCCCTTTTCTATGAGTGACAGGGGGTAAGGAGCTGTAACAGCTGCTGGCAAAAGCCAGTTTCTTCAACTTGCTTTCTGCAGTACTAGTTGCACAGAGACGGCCCTGCCAAGTGGAGGGTGTGGCCTTGCCAGCTGCAGAGCTTCAGCCACCGTAGGCCTGTGATAAGAGCAACGCACAGAGATAGCAGCTCGCTTTTTCTACCTTTCTCCCTCCTTCTTGTTTGGAAGAGGTGGAATGCATTTGATTCGAAACTACCGGTATTATTGCAGATGTCATTACCTACAAATGAGAGGAAAGACTAAAGACAAGAAACTGCACAGGCTTGCTTACTTCAGCCAGTACTGTTCCTTCGATTCTTTTTCCTGTTCGCCTCAATCAGGTTGTTGGTGACTCCTAGTTTCTCTTGGACTGTACCGGTAACTCCCATCAGCCCCCCCCCGGCCCCAGCCAGAATGACCCCTGGTCAGGGATGATTTGAGTCATAGTCCAGCAACACCTGCAAGGTCACAGGTTCCCCATCCCTGCTCTGAGAGAACACCAAAGGCTTTTTTAAAAAGCAAAATGCTAAATAGGGGCTTTTGAGTTGTAAACATGCATCCAGTATGGGTTGTGGTTTCTGCAAAGCTGACCAGATTTCACCCAGGCAATATCTCCTTCCACTTCAGCTTTAATAGCTTAACTGGACTTCATATTATTGACATGGGCATGTAGCTGTACCACGAAACTTATTCTTCTTTTCTTTTGGCAAAAATCTAGACTCCTTCTTCAAACTAATTTTAATTAGGGTTGTCACTTGGTGAGTTTTAATTAACCAAACCTGTTTAGATTTACATATGAATGAAACACTAGTCCTGAAGGAAAAGGACATTATTTAAGTTTAGCTGGTACATGGATGTGTGTCAGAGCAAGCACCGCATCAGAAGAGGTATTCCCTCTTGCAGGTGAGAATGAGAGATCTGTATCTTAACTTGCATTATTCACTATGGCCCAATTTGCTTATCATGGTAGTTAATGATTTACTGTTAATGCACTGATCTCTACTGCTTTTTGCTCTTCCCTTCTACTGCACAGAGGAAATAAACAATGACCTTTGGCTCAGCATTATGTCCAAACTAGGGATTGCGGTTTGCTTTCCTCCCGAGAAAACAAAATCTGTACCTAAGGCTTACTCATCATGGTTGGTTTGAGCAAAATGAAGTTCTATCCCTATGAGGGCCAAAACAGACCTGATTGGTGCGTTCACAGTAAACCATTAAGTGTGGTTTACTATGACGACTGAACTAGGCTTATGTGTACAGGCAACCCCCCAATTTGTGGGGGTTTTTTTGCATTCCTGACCCCCAAGTGTGTATAAGCCTGCCTTTGTCATCCCACCCTGCCCCCCCTTTTTTTGCCCACTTCCGGGTTGCAGCAATGCGCACATGCATAATCGTGCGCACACTGAATAAGTGTAAAATGGTCATTGCCTGTAGGTATATATTTTCACATGGAACTACTTCCATTGTAGGATATGGGGAACTGAAGTCCCTAATCCATTTGTAATTTACGCACTAGATCTGGGTGCGTAAGTGTATTTTAAAAGGTTGGGTGGATATTGTGCTATAGATGGGGAAATGCAGAATGGAGAATTTTACCTGGTTTGGGGAAAGATCTTTATGTTTGACTTTCGAGAAGCATCCTGCCCATAGATCACTTCTATCTTTGAGATTATGTGGCAACAGATTTGGTTCTTCTAGATCACCTGATGATAAGTATCTGAAACTGATTTCCTTTTGGGGAATTCTGTGCCTTATCATTATTTGCTCAGATGTTTCCTTAGTTATATTTATATTTACCCGGTAACTTTTTCTGTTCCACTATTGAGAGTTACCGTACTGGCTCCTTAGGTGACTACATTTCATGAAAGACTGGCCACAAACCAAGAAGTTATTTTAGACACAAACAGGAGCTTGTTTGGACCCACACACAGTCTCAAAGTACTTCAGAAAAAGTACTTTTTGCCTAGGTTTCAAAAAGCATCTTTCCATACTTGGTTTTGTTTCTCATTTGAAAGCACATTATACCGTGGCTGCTGATTTTGCTATTAAGTATCCTGCTCTGTAGCGGAAAAATAAGATTTCAGGTTTTATATCAAGGAACGCCTACCAATTTTTTGCTTATGCATTGCCAGTTGTGTGGCCTGTGTGTGTGTTTATGCAATGTTGGCCGTGGCCCATGCCGATACTAACAGCTTGGCTGAGATTGTGAAAATGGCCACTGCCCCAAAATGTAAACCATCCATAATGTACGTTGGATAAGCCATAATGCCCATTCTAGTAAATTGTTACTAACATAATCTAATACTCATAAATCAATATCCCATACCTCACCTGTTATATCTTCTGTCTGGAGAGAACTATACAATTGTGCAATTGCTGGCTTCACCAGCAGAACGACTTATTTTTTCCATGGCGGTTTCTTCTGCTGGGGCTGCTCCAGGATAAGTTGTTTGCTATGAGCTCCTAGAACTGTTCACCCCAGGGCTCCTCAGAACCCAGAACTTCAGCCCACTCTTCCTCACCTCTTTCCCCACACTATAACAACTCACTATCTGCACGCTCTGTCTCCTTGCTTGGAAACCCAGTTCTGTGGCCTTCCTTCGTTGTGTGTGCGCACATTAGAGAGAGTTGGGTGGTATAGGGCAGGAGTAGTCAACCTTTTTATACCTACCGCCCACTAATGCATCTTTCTGGATGGTAAAATTTCCTTACCACCCATGAGTGCTCGATGGAAGGAGGATTCAGCTTGTGCCGTAGAACCCCCTACCGCCCACCTAGAATCCTGAAACGCCCACTAGTGGGTGGTAGGGACCTGGCCGACAACAAACCAGGTTGATAGGCAAAGCAATCCAGTGTAACCTACTTAGAAATGCATCCCATTGAGTTCAATGGGACTCACTGCCATTTAAGTATGCATAGGATTGCAGCCTTGTACTCTTAGTGTCTTTGAATGGGGCAGAAGGGCAGTGCCGGATTTACGTATAAGCTAAACAAGCTATAACTTAGGGCCCCTCTCTCTTGGGGGCCCCCCAAAAAATTAAATGAAAAACACACACCTGGATGTACATTTCCAAAATACAAGATAAAAAACAAATAAAATAAAACCTACATACAGTTAGAGCTTAATAATTATTTCACTATTAATATACTTCTTCTTAATTGTATTTCACTATTAATATAAAGGTAAAGGGACCCCTGACCATTAGGTCCAGTCGTGACCGACTCTGGGGTTGCGCGCTCATCTTGCATTATTGGCCGAGGGAGCCGGCGTACAGCTTCCGGGTCATGTGGCCAGCATGACTAAGCTGCTTCTGGCGAACCAGAGCAGTGCACTGAAACGCTGTTTACCTTCCCGCCAGAGCGATACCTATTTATCTACTTGCACTTTGACGTGCTTTTGAACTGCTAGGTGGGCAGGAGCTGGGACCGAGCAACGGGAGCTCATCCCATCACAGGGATTCGAACTGCCAACCTTCCAATCGGCAAGCCCAATCAGCACAGTGGTTTAGCCTACAGCGCCACCCGTGTCCCCACTATTAATATACTTCTTCTTAATTGTATTTCAGTTCAACAATTACTTTGATAAAATACGTATTTTGTTATGTGCAAATGGCTTTAGATACCTATTAGGTCCATAAATTACCATATAGCATATATTCAACACAAAAAACAATTTGTTGTTGACAAGGGACAGCTGGACATATAAAGGGCCCCATTACCTTCAGTAGCTTAGGGCCTCATCAGACCTAAATCCGGCGCTGCAGGAGGCCATATATTTAGTTAGCTCCACCTACTGTGACCCCTGGCTCCACCAACCATGAGTTGCCCTTCCCTCAGCCTCACCAGTTGCAATGGCTGCCAATCTTCGCTGGTCGAGTTTGACCCACCTGTGCTTGCAGGCACCAGCTAGCTCTCAGCTCAAGGTGAGAGCTTTATGGCTGATTACCATAAAGACAAAAGGGCTGATGTTTTGATCCTTTTCCAGTAGGCAAGAAGAGGTATGCACTCAATAAATTCTGCAGTGCTTTCCATCTATTAATAGTAAAGCATTTATTTTGGCAATGGGTGGTTTTTAAATGACTAAGAGAGGAGCCAAATAGACTGGCTGCTGTGGAAACTGAAGATCTTTGTTTCTCTGAAGAATGGTGTGAGATGTGGACAGAAGGCATACAGCCTCTCCCCTGTGCCACCTTCCACTCATTCCATCACTGACCTGTTTCAAACTTGAGCTGGAATGACCACATCCTAGAGATGAGGATAAGTTCATGCTTTGCAAACATAATGGAGTGAGTTTGTTTGATTCAATTTTGGGGATTTTCTTTCTTTAAAGGCTGGGGAGTAATATCCTAAATTTAGTTCCAAATCTCATTGTTAAATTTGGAATAAGTAATGATTTGGGACCTGGGTGGCGCTGTGGTCTAAACTACTGAGCCTAGGGCTTGCCGATCAGAAGGTCGGCAGTTCGAATCCCCGCGACGGGGTGAGCTCCCGTTGTTCGGTCCCTGCTCCTGCCAACCTAGCAGTTTGAAAGCACATCAAAGTGCAAGTAGATAAATAGGTACCACTCCGGCGGGAAGGTAAATGGCGTTTCCGTGTGCTGCTGTGGTTCGCCAGAAGCGGCTTCGTCATGCTGGCCACATGACCCAGAAGCTGTCTGCGGACAAACGCCGGCTCCCTCGGCCTATAGAGCAAGATGAGCACCGCAACCCCAGAGTCATCCGTGACTGGACCTAATGGTTAGGGGTACCTTTACCTTTACCTTTAATGATATGCCAGCTCTAAATGCACAAGGGACTTTTTGACCGCAGTCAAGGGAATAATCTAAGAAGAAGGGCCATTTGAGGAACATGGCTCAGGACCTCGATACCTTAAGGACTGCCTATCCCCATATGAACTGACCCAGACCTTGCGCTCTGGTTTCTCTTCAGATCATGTAAATCTTTTACCTTGTCATCTGAGGCCCTTTTCTATGTCACCCCTCCTCGAGAGGTCCGGAGGGCGGCAACATGAGAACAGCCCTTTTCTTTGGTGGGTCCCTGTCTGTCTGTGGAATGGTCTCCCCAGAGAGGCTCACCTGGCGCTGTCATTGCATGTCTTTAGGCACCAGGCAAAAACATTCCTCTTTACCCAGGCCAGCCATCAAATAATCTATGGCCTATTAAAGGTGGGGGGACCGGGCTGTTATTATTTTATTATGCTGTCTATTATTATGCTTTGTAGTATGTCTGTATTATTATTAAGAACATATTATAAAATATGTTCTTAATGTTGTATACCGCCCTGGGATCTTTTGATAAAGGACAGTATATAAATTGAATTATTATTATTATTATTATTATTATTATTATTAAATCAATAATCCCAGAACAGAAACACCCTTGTGGAATGTAATATTAGCATTGGCACAGAACTTGTACGTTATTGCTACTTCTGCTACTCCTCTTTTGTTTTGTTTTATTAACTCAATTTCTGAACTGCCCCGTCCTTGATTATGGTCCCCGAGCAATTTACAACACAGCTATCAAAACATCAATGTGACACAGACCTGCCCTGCCAGGGTACGTCTTCTTTAAGTCATTCAGTCTTCTCTAGGCCCCTATTCCTTTTGAGTGGCCAGTTCACATACTTCCTGCTACTTCTGAATATCCAGGCTCAGCTCAATTGTTGAGATATCCTGTCCCTGACAGTGTTGGTCAGTCACCACCACCCCCTGTCTCCTATGCCTGAGCACAGCAACTCCAGGGCATGGACAGAAAGCAGCAGAGTAGCAGGAGCCGGAAGTGCAACTCCCATGCATATAGTTCAAAGTAAAACACACGCACAGGCGGCAGAATTCTTCAGTAATAGTTTGCTGAGGTTTAAAAGTGTAAAAATGGTTACAAAGTCCAACATGTTACTGGGTCCCCAGTAACATTCAAAAACTTTAGCTAGTAAGAGCACATCCAGTAAAAGAAGCAAAGAACAGACAGGAGAGACAGGGAACAGGAAAAGAGAGAGACAGAATTGCTCAGCAGGCAGGAGATATGTTACTCGCCTCTGAGCGATGACCTTGAGTCCTACAGAGTCTCAGACTAACCAGATAAACAACAGCTGCAAGCATGTTTTGAGAAAGTTCTGCACCCATAAAACTCACAAGAAGAAGTAAAAGAAGTTATGATTAAATGGGCATGTGATATAGGTTACACAATTAGGCTAGATCAATGGGAGAAATTACGGAAATGTGATATTAAATTTACGGCATGTTATACAAGCAGAGAAAACTTGATGAAAATGATATACCAATGGTACTTAACTCCAGTAAAATTGGCAAAAAATCACAAATCAAAATCAAATACCTGTTGGAGATGCAAGAAAGAAATAGGAACAATGTATCACATGTGGTGGGAATGCCGACTTATTAAACAATTCTGGAATGAAAGAAGAAATACATGAAGAAATTAAAAAAGATGTTTAAAATGACTTTTAGTAAAAAACCTGAGGCGTTCCTTTTAGGTATAATTACAAATGATATCCCTGGCAATCGAAGGAAAGTATTCCTTTATGCAACAACAGCTGCCAGGATGCTCATAGCAAAAAACTGGAAAGGGGGAATAATCCCATCAATAAAAGAATGACAAAATAAACTTTATGAATATATAAATTTGGCAAGATTCACAGCATTCTCAAGGGGACAATCGGATCAAAAACTAGCAAAAGAATGGGATTGTGTCAAAGAATATATGAAAAAGCATTGTTCTGGAGTAAGTATATCGGTAATGAATGAAGCTTTGCAGGGTTAAAGAAACTTAAAAGTGGTCCGAAAGGTGTAAAGGTAGAGGTAATTTATGTTAGACACAACAACTCAGGAAGATTAAAAATTTTGAGGTCTCAAAATAGAGGAAGGAAGTCAATACGTGTATATGTTCTTTTTTTATTTTTTGTTTTTGTTTTTCTTTTTTGCTCCTGTACGGTTTGTTTTGCTTTTGGTGGCATATTCGTTTCTCTGCAGGATGTTATGTTTGCATTCTTTGTTGTAATTTTGTATTGCATATTCAATAAAGGGGGGGAATAAAAAATAAATAAAAACCTCACAATCCTTCAAGTTTTCTGGGTGTAGAATGCATACAGTTACAAAGAGCATTTTTATTTACACTTGTCCATTTACAATCCTCTGTTTCGCTACTAAATCCATGTGATGTTGTGCAGGTAATGGTTTAGTAAACAAATCTGCCAGATTCTCCTGTGATTCACAGTAAATTAATTTGATGACTCCCCAGTTCACACGACCCCTCACATTTACAAAATTTAATTGCCACATGTTTTGTCTTTGATGTAATGAGTTCTGAATTTACCATCACTATACAAGCTCGATTATCTTCACAAATTTTTGACTGGCAATTTTATTATGCACCCCAGGTCTTTCAGAACCTGAATGAACCAAGTGAATTCACTGCAAGCTTTAGATAAAGCATAAAATTCAGCTTCACATGAAGGAGTTGCAACACACCCTTATTTTCTGGACTTCCACCCAACCAGCGAACCAGCAAATATTATTACTACCCCACTTGTTGATTTCCAGGTTGTTATACAGCTTCCCCAATCACTGTCAACAAATACCTGTATCATTTCAGACTCTGATGAAGACAATTTTAAACAAATGTCTTGAATACCTTTCAGATACCAAAGTACACTTTTTACAGCATTCCAATCAGCTGAACTAGGCTTATCCACTTTACGACTCAGAATATCTACAACACAGGCAATGTCAGGCCTGGACCACTGGCTTAGGTAAAGCAGAGAACCAATGGCTGAATGATAGAGGCCTGGATGTTCAAATAGCACATCACACTCTGTTTTCTGGAAATCTATTGTCTTAGGAGTTTGAACACCATTGTAGTCTTGCTTTCCAAACTGCTCCAGCAAATGGATAATTTTCTGTTTATGACTTAATAGAAAACTTCCATCAGGCATTTTTTGTACCACTCCTAAGTAATCACTGACCTGCCCTAAGGCTTTCAGTTTGAACCATTTATCCAGCTGATTTGCTAACTCCTGTGGCTTGTGTGTGGAACTCCCTGCCACTAGCAAATCATCAACACACGCCACCACCATCATATAAGCATCACCTGACCCTTTAGTATACAGACAGGGATCATCAGTACTTCTGTCGAACCCAAGTTCTGCAAGATTCTGGTTTAAACAGTCATTCCAGCACCTTATGCTCTGTTTAAGACCATACACAACCTTGTTTAGTTTCCACACCAGATCAGACCCTTCTTCAAAACCAGGAGCTTGTCTCATGTAAGCTGTCTCCTATAAATTACCATGTAAATAAGCAGCAATGATGTCATGGTGACACACACTTGGCTGTTTTACAGCTGCTATAGACAAAGCTAAAAGCCATACCGTATATGCATGCTCAGTCCCTAGTCCAGTTTCCATTCCCGACTGTGAATTTGGGTGGATTCCTATGTGTGGTGGTGCCACTGCCCACGGTCATGACTCAGGAAACAGCAACATTTTTAGCCAAGGGGGGAAATTTTGAGTTCATAAAAATAATTATAATGGTGCATAATATTGTAGTGGAAACGCTATCATGCCTCTTTTTCTTTTTTTTAAATAGAACATGCTGATCTTTAACACTTGTTTGCAGGTGGTCAGTTGCCTGTTTCTAGAGCTAGGTGAAGATGCTCGCTGGATGGCTTTTGATGGAGAGAATATGTTTCTTTTGTAGAGCATAGATGGGAATAGGCTCCTCCTGACCTGAAACAACTCAGGAGCTTGGGGAAGGAGAAACACTTGGGAGTCAGCAGGGTATCTAGTGGAAGAGTTTTGCAGTTTTGCAGCTGGCTTGAAGGAGGAACCTCGAGGGAGGATGCTGCTTCTCCAAGTCTGTGGCTTTATGTTTCAGAACTGATGCTGTTAAAGAAACCAGCCCTGCTTGCCTTCACCCTCCCTCATGTTCTGTTATTGTGTATATTTGCTAGTGAATTGGTCACACATAACAGAAGTTATTCTCCACTCTAAACTTTTGTAGTGTGAAACTGTTTTAGGGAGCTTTGCAGCAGGTATCTTGTGAAAAGCATTTTCTCTTCCCTGTTGGATGAGTTGTTGTATAGGCATGTTAAAGCATTAATGTCTGTCAAGTCAGACCTCCTGGACACAGGAGCCTTCTGCCTATAGCCACAGTTCCAAAAACTAGTCAAATGAGAAACTGATTAACAGTGCATTCCCAACTATTCAGAAGTAAAATCAGTTTGCTTCAATGGTGCTTACTCCCAAGTAAGTGGGGCTTGGAACACTGCTTCAAATGCAAAACATTTTGTGCTGTAGTATATTTATTAACAGCACAAGTGTGTGTGTGTGTGTGTGTGTGTGTGTGTGATGTGTGCTGTGAGAGCTCCTGTACTAATTTGAAGCAGTCGCTTGCTGCTCCCGATCACAAAATATAATCTAGGACAAAAAGATTGCTTTGTAAAAGCTAGCCTGTTGCAAACCTGCATTTTATTGTCCCACAAGCTAACTTCTGTACAGCCTGATCTGCCACTACCACCACTGCCCAAATTAAAATGATCTGCTTGTTCTGGAGAATTCTTAATGTGCTGCATTTTGCCTTCCTGAATCTTAAGCAAATAGCAGTGGATATGGCTTGAAACACTAAGCCTAGGGAAAATCTTCACCTGAAAAACTGCAGCACAATATTATTTGCAAACATCTAGAGTTGCAATATCTTGATGAGTTTTCCTTTACCCTACAGAATATGCTGTTCATAGAGTGCCGTCACCTTCCCTTCTGGTACAAAAAGCGCTTGCCTTCCACAGAGCTTTATGAATTCCTAAAGAAAACGGCTTGCTCCTCTTGGACTAATGTGGGAATCAAAACAGCTATCCAATTATTTTTTGCACCTTTCTCAATGTCGTAGTGCAGTTCATAGCTGTTTGAATGTCTAAAAACATTGAAATGCACATTTTGAGATAAAAAGTGTGTATAGAAAGGAAGATTAATTTGGAATGACACTGAATTGTGCATAAGAACATTGAAAAACATCACCAACCAAGAATGGACGCTCCATGCTTCCCTTTACAGAGCTAATGAATGGACTGGTGCTTATGGTTGGATCAGTTGGAAAAGGGCATAAAAAGTCTGACTTATAGCTTTTAATAAGAAACCCTTCAAGTTCTCCTCCCCCTTGCAGAAAGTGTTCTTCCTTAACTCTTTCTTTACCTTAGTGCAGGGATGGAGAGCCTATGGCCCCCTAGATAGCCAGACCTCATGTTTGTCCAGTGTTGTGAGCTCCGATAGCGGGCTTTTAGTATTTTCTACTATACCTGATGGTATTTCATTCTCTACTCTTGTTTTCCACAGTTCTGGCCAAGTGCGTTTCCTGACAGTTGCCGTGTCGTTCACCAGTCTCCCCATCCTTACCCCAACCCATTTCCTGGCGGCATCATCATTGCATTAAAAAAAAGTAAATCCCTCATAGCAGCCGTAAATGTCTGCTAGTGCACTCCACCCTGTAATTATTCTTCCGGATGCATTTGATGGTTGTAGTCCACATGTAGCTGCAAAGTTCTCCAAACATAATTCCAGAAGTAAAGAGGACCTACTTTTTCGTACTAAACTTGTTGTTTGAACCTTGTTTTTACTGTGTTATCCAACTCTGCAAGTTGACATCTTAATTTTAACTGGGGGGTGTGTGTGTGTATTTTGATATGTTATCCCATGAGTGGCAAAGTGTTCCAGGTAGCATGGAACAAATAGAGTTGGTAAAACAAATTCCTTTAAGTTTCAAGAGTAGTGGCCGGGCTTGATGCCTGTTCAATGTCAAAATATAGGGCATGAATGTCCCCTCTTTGGTCTCACAAGGCAATTTGAAAGAATAATGCCTTCTGGCAGCATTAATGGCAACTAGAGGCTGACAAGGCCCCCCTTTTCCAGCCTTTTCCTTGCCCCATGTTGTTACCAGGGCTCAAGTTCAGATTAAGATGGTTGGGAGCCCTGGTGCAGTTCCTAAAACAACCCTCCTTACCCCAAAAAGGAACACATGAAATAAGGTGCCACAAAATTAAGTATTGTGATATCTTAAAAAGACTTATCAAATTCATTACAGAATAAGCTTTCATGGACTATGAAAAATACTTGCACCATGTGCAACTTCACACCTCTCAGCAAAACAGAAACAAAAGCGTTTTGGTAACAAAAAGAAAAGGCCCTGACCATGTGCTTCTGCATTTTTGCTTCTGCAATTACTCCAGTGGCACCATTATAGTCCAGTTATGTCATTGTCACAGCAGTGCAGTGACTTTCTGAGTTCTTGCTGGAAGTCCAACTAGAGGCAATGAGATACTCTACTGCCGTAAGTGTGAGTGATTGTGGTGCCACTTCTTTCCTTGCCTAAAGTGCAGAGAAATAGCTGGAATGGGATCTCAAGGCACAGCTGCCTGTACTTCAGGAAGTATAACCACAACCAGGGTGGATTTGATTTAAATAAAATTGATTTAAATACCGATTTAAATCACTAGTCAGTAAGGCTTGATTTAAATCACTAGTCAGTAAGACTTGATTTAAATATTTTTTTTTACAGAAAGACTCATTCTTGCTGGTATAATCTTAATATTTACAACCATATGAAGGTTTCATTTTTGGAATAATAAATTTTCAGAGTAGTTTTTACAGTTATATCAAAAATTACTGATTTGGTTATACTACTAGAAATACATAGACAGATAATTATGAAATTATGGTGAGGTTTAATAAGTTAACTGTTTATATTTGGACAACTTTTCTGCTGTACTTTATTGGAAGGAGAAAAATAATTATTTCCTTAATAACCATTTAAACAATTTATTTAACTACAACAATAACATGATAGCATCTGTATCCATGTTTGTTAACTGATGTTGTTAAACATTTTTTTAAAAAAACTTAGACTGAGTTTTAGCACACTTGATAAACTTAAAACAAATCCTTATTTCCTGATGAATAGCCTTTGGACTACAATGTAAATTAAATAGGGACTTCCGGTTGGCGTGCCGGAGATGGCGGTCGGGGGGATATGTCGCTCTTGACATTCCCCCGTCGGACCGGGCAAAGGGGTGCTCGCGCCAGCGCCGCGACCCCCAAAACCCCCGGGAAGGGCGTCCCGGGGTCCGGAGGACCCGCAGGAGCTCGGACGCCGGTCCCGATCCCAGGGAGCTCTTAGCGGGGCTCCCGGGAGCGATCGGGCGGCGGAGCTCTAGGGTCCGCTAACAGCCCCGTCCGGCGAAGCTGCAAGACCGTCACCGCTGAGCGCGCCGATTCCTTCTAAATCTCAATTTGGAACTGTAAGTAATTTTCAAGAAAAAGCTTTAATTTCGAACTAATTGGAACCTGGCTTGAGGACGAAAATACGGAGGTCCGTCCCTTGCCATTGTGTAACAACGACAGGGCATTGTTGCACAGCTTTGAGAAGTATTGCCTGGAATTTGACACTTTGTTTCGGAGATTTAACCCTTGCGCCCCCCCCCCCCCCGGTCCTAGGGGGCAGATGAAGCTA
Organism: Darevskia armeniaca; assembly: GCA_034641395.1. Lineage (NCBI taxonomy): Eukaryota > Metazoa > Chordata > Lepidosauria > Squamata > Lacertidae > Darevskia > Darevskia armeniaca. The sequence goes on along the minus strand of JAWWNF010000500.1, from coordinate 1,143,660 downwards.
ATTTAACTTTTATGAGCAAGAGGATTATTTTGGAGCTTTGGAACTTCTGAAAAGTTTGCAAAAGTTTGGAAAAGTTAGAAAAGAACTGTTTGCTAAAAATGGCGGTGAAACAGGATGTGGATCTGACAACATTGTTGGAGAAACTGAAAGAACTTAGAATGGATTATAATGCTGGAGTGAAAGAACTGAGAGCTGAACTGGCTGCTGCTGGGAACAGCACTGTGACTGAGATAAAGCAAAGTATAAACAATGGTCTGACTGGTCAGGATTTACAATCTAACCTTGTGAACAGCGTACTTGTTGAGCATAAACAGAGAAAGCCTACCCAGAAGATAACCAGCTGCAAAAGACTCATCCATCTTAAGTCAAGAGCTGTCGTCACCATCAGGAAAAAGAGAAACATTAGGAGAATAGTCCACAAACCACAGCTCAACTACAAGCAGCGGAGAGGAAGTCGAGACAATCTGGACCAAATATGGAAGGGAAGGCCAAAGATCTTAATGGATATTGTTTTGGATGCTACTCTGCAGCAAAGACAATGGGTTCCAAAGTTGGATCCTGTAGGAATAGGATGAACATTTATATGAAGTAACTGTTTTGTGGCCTATTGGTTTTTGAACTTGGATTTGGCAGGAAATGATTATAGTATGATTTTTGAAAAATAATGATATAAGATAGATAGATATTATAAATGATAAGTAATCTTGATGTGGAAATAGTCTGCACCGGGGACTGGGGGGGGGGGGGAATAGGGATTTGATTAAAGTAAAAGATAAGAATGTTAAAGATGTGAGTGGTTGGTAAGCGATTTGAAAATAAGAAATTATGGAAATGTTAATGATGTGGAATTAGAAACCTGGTGAGAATGTAAATTATGATAAATGAAAACAATGAGGGGGGGGCGTGAGGAAGTCATCAGAGATTGTATAAATTGTATGTGATCTGGCCTGAATCGGGGCTGGACAAATATTGGAAAACCTAATAAAAATTATTATAAAAAAAAACCAATGTAACTTAAATAGAAGACTATATTTAGAAAGATTTTTCCTCCAAAAGCATTTTATTTTAAAAATCCAATTTAAATAAAAAAAAAATCCGATTTAAATAAAAAAAAATCTGATTTTAAAAAAAATAAATCGTTGATTTTTATCCACCCTGACCACAACTGGCATTGGGGTGAGTCTTTTCCTTTTTTTTTTTTATTAGATTTTTTCCCATACACCTCTGTTACATCACATTAACTACATACATTACCACCATCACACCCAACACCACTTAACACGTACACATACATTCCACTTCTCATACTAATATGTTCATATATCTCTCATATGCTGCGTATTTAACATACATACAAAGAATAAATATAAAAGGCTAACTAAATCATACTCTTATCTAGTTGCTTTCAAAACAGTATATTATCAATGTATTACAACACTTCCCTTGTCTCTCTCTTCATTAATCCGTATTAGCTTATAAAGGAAAAAATAAAAAATAAATCATTGACACTGACATCTGCATTATTAAATCTATTGGATCTTCATTTATCGTTACTTCAATCTTCAATTGCCTCTTTTTTTTTTTTTAACACAAAACAAGGATTAATCCAGTACGTACACCATGTTTGCATTACACCGTTTTTTTAAGTGAAACAGAAAATCACTCCACTCCTCAATGTATTTATGCCTCGGATTGTCTTTAGCTTTTTCAGATAGGAAAGCCAGTTCACTATAATCTAAGGTTTTATAAAGCCAGTCTTTTTTGCTTGGAAGTACGGCACTTTTCCAATAGGCTGCTATCAACGTTCTTGCCGCCGCAGTAGCGTACAAGAAGAAGTTCATCACTCTGTTGGGTACATCAGGTGAGGTTATTCCTAATAGATACGCCTCTGGGGTTTTAACGAATTTAATTTTTAGGATAATCTCCATTTCTAAGTGTAATTCTTCCCAGAAGGGGTGAGTCTTTTCCCATGTGAGACTTCATTATGAATGCAAGTCGTGTCTGTGTCTCAGCCCGGATAAGGTGAAGCTATTTCCTTTCTACAGAGGTGAAATACGATGGCAGCTTATTTCAAGTATAATGCAAAACAACACTCTTTATGTAGCTGTTTGTTGGACAGAGATGAAAGTAGAGCAATTTGCACACTATGCTTCTACGTATGCCCTTGGCTACTAGCCAGTATCATTCTGGATGGAATTCAAAGTGGTTTTGCATTGCACAGTTGGCACCTGTAAAACTCTGGACTGTCTAGGCCAGGTAAATAACTGACAGGATGACTGACTTGACAACTAACGGGCAATCTAGAACGTGTATTAAAACAAATCCAACGGTATTAGAAATTGCCCTTCTCAGATGCTGGCAGTGGTGGCTTCTAAATTCAGTTCTGAGCAGCCTGAACAGGTTGGGATGGGCACATGGGTGGTAGTGGGGAAGCTTCTGCATCCACAGCAGTCAAAATGAGTATATTTTATTTATTTATTTACATTTATAAACCACTTAACATTTTTTAAAAAATATATCTCGCAACATAAAGCAGTAAAGAATTAAAACAAAAATACAACACAAAAACAGTAAAACAGCATATAAAAACAGGTATTCAGAGGATTCTAATAATAATAATAAAAAAATTTATTTATACCCCGCCCTTCCCAGCCAAAACCAGGCTCAGGGCGGCTAACAACAATAAAATTACAATAAAATATAAAAGAAAGAAAAAACATTGATTAAAATACAGATTAAAATACAGATTAAAATTTAAAAAGGCACTTCATTTATCGCCCATAATCAAAACCCTAAGGGGAGGAAATATCAGACTGAGTCCAACCCGAAGGCCAGGCGGAACAGCTCTGTCTTGCAGGCCCTGCGGAAAGATGTCAAACCCCGCAGGGCCCTAGTCTCTTGTGACAGAGTGTTCCACCAAGTTGGGGCCAGTACTGAAAAGGCCCTGGCCCTGGTTGAAACCAGCCTAACAACTTTGTGGCTCGGGACCTCTAGTGTATTGTTATTTGTGGACCTTAAGGTCCTCTGTGGGGCATACCAGGAGAGGCGGTCCCGTGGGTACGAGGGTCCTAGGCCGCATAGGGCTTTAAAGGTCAAAACCAGCACCTTAAACCTGATCCTGTACTCCACCGGGAGCCAGTGCAGCTGGTACAGCACTGGATGAATGTGGTCCTGCGGCAAGGACCCCGTAAGGAGCCTCGCCGCGGCATTCTGCACCCGCTGGAGTTTCTGGGTCAGCTTCAAGGGCAGCCCCGCGTAGAGCAAGTTACAATAATCAAGCCTGGAGGTGACCATCGCATGGATCACTGTGGCCAGATCAGGGCGAGAAAGGTAAGGGACCAACTGCTTGATACGTCTAAGATGGAAAAATGCCACCTTTGCTGTGACTGCAACCTGCGCCTCCATGGAAAGGGAGGCGTCAAAGGTTACACCCAAACTCTGAGTTTGATTTTCATGGATCAGGGAAAACCTCAGTGAAAAGATACATATTTGCATGATGTCTGGAGTAATTGTTGGTTGCTGCTTCATGTAGAAGGCAGAGGGGAGGGCTTTCCACATTATAACGGGGGTGACTGCAAAAAATGCCCATTTTCAGGTCACCACCCTATGGCATGCTGTAGGGCAGGGGTCAGCAACCTTTTTCAGCTGTGGGCCGGTCCACCGTCCCTCAGACCATGTGGTAGGCTGCACTATATTTTGAAAAAAAATATGAATGAATTCCTATGCCCCACAAATAACCCAGAGATGCATTTTAAATAAAAGCGCACATTCTACTCATGTAGAAGCACACTGATTCCTGGACCGTCTGCGGGCCAGACTGAGAAGGCGATTGGGCCGCATCCGGCCCACGGGCCTTAGGTTGCCTACCCCTGCTGTATGGTGTGGTAGCATGAGTAAAATTTCCTGGGGCAATCTTAAGTGATCTGACAGGTCTATACAGGGGCAGGAGGTCTTTTAAGTAACTTGGTCCTGAGTTGTTTGGGGCTTTATGTGATGTGTGATATTGGTTCATGAAAGAACAGGTAAAACAGGAGAATTCATATGAAGCTCCTACTGTTACTGAGGTGTTTGGAGTAAATTGGACCTCAGCTCCTCAGACATCTACCCTGTCTCTATTTCTCATGTGTGGTCTTTGTGATCATAGAATCACAGAGTTGGAAGGGATCCCGAGGATCATCCAGTCCAACCCTCTGCAATGCAGGAATATGCAACTGTCTCATACAGAGATCGAACTTGCAACCTTGGCATTATCAGCACCACGCTCTAACCAACTGAGCTGATAGTTGGACAGTTTTTCTGCTTTCTTGATGGCTGTGCATAGTGCTGAAAGGTCTTGTGCCAACTCCTCTTCTTACATTTTTCTTATTGGAGACTCCAGTTTGGGCACCCTCATTTCTTCCATCCTTGCTTTTTTGGCTGCAGACTATATTAATGAAAGAGCTTTGTTTGACATCTGTAGAAGCAGCTGGGTGTAAAGGAGAGCCAACACTGTGTCCCTTTAGAAGACCAGTGGACTAGGATAACCTCATCTTAATGGGTGGTCTTATTATTATTATTCTTGTGCATCTGTGAACATCTTATTTCCCACTCTTTTGACAAATGTAAAGAGAGAGAGAGCTTTTCGCCCTTTCCAGATGAACTTCAATATGCAAAGCATTTGTGGTTTTGGTACTAATTTGGCCAGTTACCACAATGGTTGCATGGAATTTGTGCTCTAATCAGCAGGGGATTAGACTAGATGACCATCATGGTCCCTTCCAACTATATCTGAAATGTTGAGCCTGGCTCTTTAAACTGAACACAAGAGAAAATCCTTGAAGACTGATGTTTGTTGTATTAAACTGGTGTCCACGTTCTAAAAACGCCTGTGGCATTTATGAGTTTCTCATCTAATACTGGCTTGCCATGAACTGAACAAATGTGTTTGCCCTAGTATTCTGCATAGGGCTATCTTCCAAGGTTTCCTGAGTTAAGAGTCTTGGACAAGAGCAGTATGTAGAGCAGAGTTGGGTGTGCTTTCAGTTTGTGCTACTTAGAGGCTGTACGTCCTGGCTTCTGTGCCCAACTGTGCTGATTGCTTTCCATAATATATCCTGATCCAGTGTGAATATCCAATCGTCTGGCTCAGCCTTTCTCAACCTTGTGTCCCCAGATGTTGTTGGACTGCAGCTCCCATCATCCCTGACCACCAGCCTGGATCCCTGCTAGCTAGGCATGATGGGAGTTGTAGTCCAACAAAATCTGGGGACACAAGGTTGAGAAAGGCTGGGCTAGACTATTGGATGGGCCAAGTAGCCCTGGCTTCTAATCCTCACTATGCCGTGAAGTTCACTAGGTGACATTTGGCCAGTCACTATATTTTGGTCAAATCTACCTCGCAGGACTGTTGTGAAGAAGAAATGATTGTGGGAAGAAGATTGTACAGTACGCTTCCTTCATTTCTGTGAAGGAAGGGCAGGATAAAAATGTATGAGAAAAATTAACCATCATTCTCATTTTCATCTTTGTGTTTCATTAGGGTGATTCTGCCATTCTGCCTTGAATTGGGGTTGCCATATTTCAAAAAGTAAAAAACACTTCTTTTTTACAAAAACGCCCAAAAAAGGCATTTTTTTAATTTACTTGCCTAAGATCCAGGAAAAAGTGCTGCCTTTCAGAAATTCCCCCCACCTTTGAAATCCCAGTAATGTCCGGGAAAATCCAGACGTATGGCAACCCTACCTTGAATCTCAAAGCAAAGCCTTGTACAGTAGACCCTCCGGATACGAACTTAATTCATTCCGGGGGTCCATAGTACCCCCAAAAGTCTGCAACATGAGGCACCGCTTCTGCGCACGTGCTGAAACCTGGAAGTATACACTTCCAGGTTTGCCGCATTCGCAACCCGAAAGTTACGTTATTCGAAGGTAACGTAACCCAAGGGTCCACTGTACAAGCAGGACTTTTCTACTCAAGAGAATCTTACTGATTCATTCTCTCAGTGTGTCTGTCTGTCTGTCTGTCTGTCTGTCTGTCTGTCTGTCTGTCTGTCTGTCTCTCTCTCTCTCTCTGTCTCTCTGTCTCTCTGTCTCTCTTTTTCTCTTTCTCTCCTTTTCTCTGTGTGTAATCATTAGTTAAAGGAAGGGTGTGCATTGGATTTTGTGGTCTAGATGGACCCTTGGGTGGGTGCCTCCAAATCATGTTGCCCTAAGAGTTTTGTGGCAGTGTGTTACATGATGCAAAACAGCTGTCAGCAAACTACATAAAGCCTATAATAGCTTTATTAAAGCCGCCTAACCACAACACTTGGCAAGTAAGGTTTTCTTTGCCTGCATGCAAATGAGGTACATAATTTGCCAGAGCAAATGAACTATCAATGGAAGGTGTAGGGCAGAGCTTTCCAAACGGTGTGTTGCGACACATTAGTGTGTTGGCTGCTGTGTGTAGGTGTCACGTGAACACTCCTTGCACTCCTCCCAGCTCTGGAAAGGGGTTAGTTTAGCTTCTGGTTTGCTAGTGAAACTGAATTACTGTGTTGCAAAATCATGCATGTCTAAAAAGTGTGTCACCAACATGAAAAGTTTGGAATGCTCTGGTGGAGATAACAAGAGACATTATATGTATAGCGGCCATTTGCTTCATAGTAAGGATGCTTACTATGAAGCGGGTGGCGCTGTGGTCTAAACCACTGAACCTAGGGCTTACTGATCGGAAGGTCGGTGGTTCGAATCCCTGCGACGGGGTGAGCTCCTGTTTCTCGGTCCCAGCTCCTGCCAACCTAGCAGTTCGAAAGCACGCCAAAAGTGCAAATAGATAAATAGGTACCACTCCGGCGGGAAGGTAAACGGCGTTTCCGTGCGCTGCTCTGGTTCGCCAGAAGCGGCTTAGTGATGCTGGCCACATGGCCCGGAAGCTGTCTGTGGACAAACGCTGCTCCCTTGGCCTTTAAAACAAGATGAGCGCCGCAACCCCAGAGTCGTTTGCGACTGGACTTCACTGTCAGGGGTCCTTTAGCTTTACCTTTAAGGATGCTTAGCCCAGGACCCAGGCCTGCCATGGAACCAATCCTTGTGGAGATCTGGTGTATCATTTGCCTAGCCCAGGATCTGTTGCCTGCTCCATTCTCTTTGTCAGGACTGGCTTGCACAATTAACCTTTCAGATATTACTAATGTTGTTGCCCTGAGATAGCAGCCCCTATTTATCTGAACCCCACCTTGTGTCAATCACACATCCCTCCTATCTCGGGCTCTTTGCATGTCATTGTGTGTCCTCGTGGTACCTGCCAACTCCTCCTACCTTCAGCAGGGCAAAAATGGTAGTGCTGACCATCTCCTAAAGTAAAGCAGAAGTGGAATCTAGCAGAAGTTTAATGCTAGTTTTCATGTTGTTTCCAGAAAATACCCATTTGCAACCTCAAAAATTGGTGGCGGGGGGAGCGGTACTTGTGTTCACTGTGATTTTTTGACAGTTTTCATGATCACTCCACTACTGCTTGTGTGTCAAAATCTGGGGGTGGGCATAACCCTGGCATGCAGTTTCCCCCCACCATGTAGAATTTTGTGTGTATCAAGTAAAAAATACACAGTTCCATAACTCAACAGGTACTGCCACGTAAGAGGAACACTATAATCAGTTAAGCTAATGCAACAAACTCCCCATCTGAATCCAGCCCAAGAGACATTTTGTGCTTAAATTTGCACACCGCAGATTCATTCAGCTATTTCCATCAATCTCTGAGCTCATTTACAAATTTATTTAGAAAATTGCATGTCTCTTTTGTTTTTAGTACAAACATTGGGAAGTGTAATACAGTCAAACCTCGGTTCCTAAATGCCTCCGTTTTGGAACGTTTCGGTTCCCAAACGCCGAAAACCTGGAAGTAAGTCTTCTGGTTTTCGAACATTTTTCGGAAGCCGAACGTCCGACGCAGCTTCCACTTGAGTGCAGGAAGCTCCTGCAGCCAATCAGAAGCCGCACCTTGGTTGTCGAACATTTCGGAAGCCGAAACGGCTTCCGGAACAGATTACGTTCGACAACCGAGGTTTGATTGTACTAGAAACGAGAATGCACACACAATCCGCTTGGCATTCGGAGGAGAAGCACAATGTCATATATTTGTAGAATCATAGAATCTTAGAGTTGGAAGGGACCCCAAGGGTAATCTAGTCCAACCCCCTGCATTGCAGGAATCTCAGCTAAAGCACCCATGACAGATGGCCATCCAACCTCTGTTTAAAAGCCTCCAGGGAAGGAGAGTCCACCACCTCTCGTGGGAGTCTGTTCCACTGCTGAACACCTCTTACTGTCAGGAAGTTTTTCCAAATGTTTAGTCGGAATCTCCTTTCTTGCCGTTTGAAGCCATTGGTTCGAGTCCTAACCTCCAGAGCAGGAGAAAACAAGCACGCTCCCTCCTCCATGTGACAGTCCTTAAGATATTTGAAGATGCCTATCATATCTCCTCTCAGTCTACTCTTTTCCAGGCTAAACATATCCAGCTCCTTCAAGCACTCCTCATCAGGCTTAGTTTCCAGACCCTTGATCATCTTGGTTGCCCTCCTCTGCACACGTTCCAGCTTGCCAACATCCTTCTTAAATTGTGATGCCCAGAGTTGGACACAGTATTCCAAGTGTGGTCTGACCAAGGCAGAATAGCGTGGTACTATTACTTCCCTTGATCTGGACACTATACTTCTGTTGATGCAGCCTAGAATAGCATTAGCTTTTTTTGCTTCTGCATCACACTGTTGACTCATGTTAAGCTTGTGGTCCACCAAGACCCCTAGACTCTTTTCGCATGGACTGCTAGTAAGCCAGGCGTCCCCCATCCTATATTTGTGCATCTGGTTCTTCCTGCCCAAGAAGAAGGTGGGTGTGGATTTTTGTCTCGTTTCCCAGTACTGTTTCTAGCCTAGAGGTGGAGGAAGGGTGGAAAGTGCTAAGAGGAGCATAATACCTGCAGCACCTGAAATCATTCTGGCTGTATTGTTCAGCAGAAAGTGGGAATATTTAAGTTGATCTCTGCTTAGTGCCATCAACTGTTAAATCGCTAGAATTGTTCCACGTTCTTCACAGAGGCTAGTATGTGTATTCTGAGATGTGCCGCTGGGGTGACAGAAGGCACAGCAGTACAAGATCTTAACAAAACAAGAGTTCCACATCTGTATCTTATTACATTATGGGCTTGGTTTTTAAGGCATGGATTTCAGTGGCAGTTGCATTGTGAAATACATTATGGTGTGGGGAGGGAGGAAGAGGACTACTCACACTCTTGCTTTGCTTATGTGATGCCCTTCTAGTCATTTTTGTTCAGCACCCTCCACACACACCCCATCCCCAAACCTGGATTTTACTTTCAACTGTAAAGTAACCAATTCAAGTTCAGTGCCAGGGATGTGCCACCTGGTTCAATGATTTTCAAAGGGTGTGGCAGGAGAGGATGGCAAGGGTGGTGGGAAGATTCAAGGTCATTTAAACATTTCAGTGTAGTATATTACAGTATTGTATAAATATATATATATATATATATATATATATATATATATATATATATATATAAAGGTAAAGGGACCCCTGACCATTAGGTCCAGTCATGACCGACTCTGGGGTTGCGGCGCTCATCTCGCATTATTGGCCGAGGGAGCCGGCGTACAGCTTCCAGGTCACGTGGCCAGCATGACAAAGCCGCTTCTGGCGAACCAGAGCAGCGCACGGAAACGCCGTTTACCTTCCCGCTGGAGCGGTACCTATTTATCTACTTGCACTTTGATGTCCTTTCGAACTGCTAGGTTGGCAGGAGCTGGGACCGAGCAACAGGAGCTCACCCCGTCGCAGGGATTCGAACCGCTGACCTTCTGATCGGCAAGCCCTAGGCTCTGTGGTTTAACCCACAGTGCCATCCGCCTCCCAAAAATATATATATATTGCAGAATATGGATATATAGCTTTTCAAAATGAAAGCAAGGGAATCAACTGATACTGAGGACACTCTTAGTTGTGTTTTCCAATGTATTGCTTATCAATAAAAATTGTGGTGTGGTGCCAGCAAATCTTTATTTCTGAGAGTGTGGCCCACAGAAAAAAGTTTGAGAGCCACTGATCTGGTTCCTGTCCAGTTGCTGGTGAGAAGGGGTCACATAGTCTGCAGAGAGTTTTTTGGGGTTTTTTAGGGTTTAAAGCAGAAACTTTTTTTAAGGATATGAATAAAGGTTGGGGTGGAGAGAGGCCCACAATGTGATGGAATGTTGTTGTTGGATGTTAAGGTTAATCCAGTGTGGTGTAGCAGTTAAAGTGTTGGACTAGGCCCTGGGAGACCAGGGTTCAAAGCACCACCCAGCCATGAAGTTCACTGGGTGAACAATTGGTCCTGCAATACATTTATTATTTCACTTATATTGGGCTCTCATTGAAAGGAGCTCAGGGCAATGGACACCTCCTTTTGTCCTCAACCCAAAGTAGGTTAAGCAGCGAGATAGTGACAGCCCCAACACCAAGTCCATCCAGCAGTGCTTCATGACAAAGGGAGGATTTGAATCCTGTTCTTCTAAGTCCTAGTGGCGTCACGAGGGGGCGGGGGGGCGGTGCGCCCCGGGTTCCAGGGGAGGGGGGTGACACTTGGGCCGGCCCCGCCGGCAGGCCCCAAGCAAGCAATGGAGTGGGGCCGCTCCGCCCTGCGGCCCATTCGCCGGCGCTATGGGGCTGTAACTTGCGAACCACGGCTCGTGGGGCTGCCCCAGCCCTGCTGCTTTTCACCCGGCAGCTTGCAAATTCGCCGCGGGAGCAGCGGCGCTGGTCTCGACGGAGTGCGCGTGTGTGGAATGCCTCACATGCGCACTCCATTGCCGGGCCTCCGCCGCTGCTCCCGCTGCAACTTTGCGAGCCACCGTGCGAAAAGCAGCGGGGGGGACAGCCCCATGAGCTGCCGATTGTGCGCGGCAGCCCATGGGGCTGCCCCGGCCCTGCTGCTTTTCGCCCGGTGGCTTGCAAAGTCACTGCAGGAGCAGCGGCAGCCCGGCGACGGAGTGCGCATGCGCGGCATTTCGCACATGCGCAGTCCGTGGTGACGTTGCCCCCGCCCCCAGGGGTGCCTCCGTTTGCCGCCCCGGGTAGCGAGGAGGCTTCCTCTACCCCTGCACATGACCCGGAAAAACTGTCTGCAGACAAATGTCGGCTCCCTCAGCCAGTAAAGCGAGATGAGCGCCGCAACCCCCGAGTCGTCCACGACTGAACTTAATTGTCAGGGGTCCTTTACCTTTACCCTTTTATTCCTTTCTTTGCATATTGTGTGCAAAGGACAGCAGCACTACTGTATCTTCCCTTCCAGCTACCCCCCACAATATAGGCAAATTACACAGAAGGAAAATCTCATGGGCTGTTTTCACATAAGATGCTTGAAACCATGTATGATGCGTATGAGTCTTCCATTTTTCCACATTTCGAATTCAAACATACCTAGAAACCGGCTACATGGTGCCAATTAAATATGACTCCCTTCTGATTTCTGTTCTGACACTGAAACATCATAGCATTCAATGGTATTTATTATGTAGTGTGCTACCTAAAAAGGGGGGGGGCAGTTTGCAGCCTCATAATCTAAGATAGGATAATTTAGTGAGTGTAAACACTCAACATAAGCTTCTGACAATGTTCTCAGTTTGACAGTGAACATTGCATTAGAGAGAGTAGTTCTGTAGCAACTGAGCAACATATAGTGTGTCACTTTTAGATTAAGGTCTTGACAGACGCCTCTGTTGTTCCTTGTCTGCAGGGTAATCTAAAGAAATTAAAAAGGAGGAACACATTGAATGCTTTCAAAGAAACCTAGATTTTGAAATAATATTGATAACTGCATTTAAGCAGAAACTCCACACTAGAGAATGTGAATGTGTTTTTGTCGTCTTTTGTTAAGGTTTGACGGCCATATTGGTCAAGATGGTGAAATATAAGCTCCCATTTTTGCACATTGTGTTCTGCACCTATTCAAGTCAGGGGTTTAGAATCTTCTGAAGTGGGGCTTTACTATTGTTGTTTTTAATTATCTAGAATTACCTAGAATGAGCTGCCCGGCATGCTCCCCTCCAGACATTTTGGACTACACAGTGGCGTAGGAAGCCTCTTGGCTGCCCGGGGCAGCGTTGCCACGCGGAGGCACCCCCCCGGGGGCGGGGCGTCCTGACGCATGCGTCGTGACATCACGACACATGTCAGGAGGGACTGCGCATGCCCGGAAATCCTGGAATTTCCGGGCATGTGCAGTCAATCCGGGTCGGCGCTGCTGCTCCCGCGGCGACTGAGCGAACGCCGACTCGTAGGGCTGCCCTGTTCGTCCGTAAAGCAGCACGGACGGGGTGCCGGGCGGCCGGGCTCGGCTTGGGGGGGTAGCAGGAGGGGCCGCCGAGTGTCACCCCCCTCCCCTGGAACCCGGGGCGCCCCGCCCCCTACGTCCCGCCCTTCCTACGCTACTGGGACTACAACTCAATCATCCCTGGCCTTTGGTCATGCTGCCTCAGGTTGATGGAAATTGTGGCCCACATCGTCTGGAGGGGATCACATTGACTACTCTTGATCTAGAAGATACACAAACAGTCATACCTCGTGTTGTGTACGCTCTGTGTTGCGTACATTCGGGATAAGAACGGAGGCGACCCGGAAGTCCTCCGCGGAGCGCACAGAAGCGTTCTGCGCAGTTCACGCATGCACAGAAGCGCAAAAAACCGTGAACTTCTGGGTTTTTTGTTTTTTCCCCTCGTGCGTTCATGTTACGCATGCCCGGGTTACGCAGCGCGACCCCGGAACGGATCGCGTGCGTAACCCGGGGTTCCACTGTACATAATTATTGTTATTGCCAGTTTGGAGCCGCTGCTTCATCTATTTATGCCAGCATTTTTAATAACAAGGGGTTTCATCTTTTTCGGTTCCTCTCCTTCAGTTAGCAGTCTGGAAAAGCCCATCTATGCAAACATAATATTTTCCATACATGCCAGCCTTTCAGTTTCATAGGAGACCTGGAAAGCATGCCAGAGCATGGCTGACTCCAGACTTCGGCAGCCATAAGAACTGAGCAGGCCAGATTTTCTTTTTCACAGGACACCATTCATCATTTTTGCCCTAGGACAGAGAAACTTGGGCACATTTGCCAAGGAATATGCTCAGTTGTACACAGTAGGACTTACTTCTGAGTAAGCATGCATCAGGATCGCATTGTTGGTTAAGTACTTTGTAAGGACATGCAGGTTTGGCTGCAAAACAGCTTTTCTTGTTTCTGCAGCAGCGTGTTAAATGCACCAAATAGTGCATTGCAGGGGGGGGGATGCCAAACACACCCTTTTGGGGGCACTGAAATATTTTGATGAGTCACAGCAAAAGGAAACATCTGTTAAGCACAAAGATAGCATGTTCAGTGGCAGTTTGTGCTGTAACGTTTGCCTGCATGTTGTGTGTGTGTGTGAGAGAGTTTGGCATTTCAGATCCCAACCAGTTCAGTTTCTCCCTTGTTCCTTGTCTTGTATTTCACTCTGTCTGTGGTTGTTCTCCATGCTTCTTATATGCCACAATCCATACAATCCAGTATACCTGAAGGAGCATCTCCACCCCCATCGTTTTGCCCGGACACTGAGGTCCAGTGCCGAGGGCCTTCTGGCGGTTCCCTCATTGCAAGAAGCGAAGTTACAGGGAACCAGGCAGAGGGCCTTCTTGGTGGTGGCACCCGCCCTGTGGAACGCCCTCCCATCAGATGTCAAAGAAATAAGCAACTATCTGATTTTTAGAAGACATCTGAAGGCAGCCCTGTTTAGGGAAGTTTTTAATATTTGATTAATTAATCTTTTGCTGGAAGCCACCCAGAGTGGCTGGGGAAACCCAGCCAGATGGGTGGGGTATAAATAATAATAATAAGTTGTTGTTGTTGTTGTTGTTGTTGTTGTTGTTGTTGTGTGAAACCCAGCCAGATGGGCGGGGTATAAATAATAATAATAATTTGTCGTTGTTGTTGTTATATCAATTCTGTCATTTCTTGGCTAGTATACTGGTACCTTGGTTTACGAATTTAATCCGTTCTGGAAGTCCGTTCTTAAACCAAAGCGTTCTTAAACCAAGGCTTGCTTTCCCATAGCAGCGGGGGACTCAATTTACAAATGGATCACACTCAACAGGAAGCGAAACATGTTCTGCTTCCAAGGCAAAGTTCACAAAGCAAAACACCTACTTCCGGAGGTTTGCAGCGTTCTTAATCCAAGTTGTTCATAAACTAAGCTGTTCTTAAACCAAGGTACCACTGTATTAAGGGACCCAGGTGGCGCTGTGGGTTAAACCACAGAGCCTCGGGCTTGCTGATCAGAAGGTCGGCGGTTCGAATCCCTGCGATGGGGTGAGCTCCCGTTGCTCGGTCCCAGCTCCTGCCAACCTAGCAGTTTGAAAGCACGTCAAAGTGCAAGTAGATAATTAAGAACCGCTCTGGCGGGAAGGTAAACGGCGTTTCCGTGCGCTGCTCTGGTTCGCCAGAAGCGGCTTTGTCATGCTGGCCACATGACCCCGGAAGCTGTCTGCGGACAAACGCCGGCTCCTCGGCCTATAGAGCGAGATGAGCGCCGCAACCCCAGAGTCGGACACGACTGGACCTAATGGTCAGGGGTCCCTTTACCTTTTACCACTGTATTGTTGTTTGGTGCATTTTTTCTCTCAAACTGGTTTCAGTCTAATTAGAAACCTGGATGAGGAGTAAGTAGCAATCTGAACATACCCTAACAGCCATCGCACATGCAGAATGCATGACCAATGAATGAATGGGGTTTTGTAGGGGGGTTGCGTGGGCAGGGATGCCAAGAAGGCCACGTGGCGTGAAATGGCCTCACTGTGTTTCAGACCACTAATGTGAATATACCTGGAGTTGGGATGGTCATGGGGTAGACTGACAGAGGACCTGGGAGCTAGGACAGGTAAGAGAATAGAGCCCAGAGTTCAGAAGTTGGAAGCACTGGCAAAGAAAGCTCAAGCACGTCTTGCTTCATCTTGGGTTGTAGCCCTGATATTCTGTGCCATTCTTTTCTCCACTGTGCCTTCTGCTGACAGTCCTTGCCTGACCTAGCGTGGGCCTCCTGACCTTTCCCCTCCGCTGCTGTTTAATCCTCCCAAAGAGCTGCTGCACAAATCATCACGGAGTCCCGCTTGCACATAGCTCCTCTCCTCCAAATCCCTTTCCTTACACATCAAATTAGGCAGGCCACCCCTGCCTTTTAAGGCCACCTAGTTTGGCATACCCTTTGCACATGCCGCCTCGCCACTGCACATGGGGCTTTGTGCCACAAGAGAAGAGGTGGGTAAAAGCCCTGTCCAAATGGGGGATAGACAGACAGTTCACACGTGCATATAAAATGGCAAAACAAAGACACAGAATGGAGAATGCTCAGGTCATGCATGAGATTGTCTGATCAACTTCAGAAGAAATGGAAGTTGGTAGGAGCTTCAGAACTTATAGGATCTATAGGGCTTTACATAAGCAGGAACATTTCCTCTATGGAGCCAGAATGCTCTGAAATAACAGACATTCTTGCAGACCTCGTATTAAAACTGTTCCTGCACTGTACCTGTCATGTGATCTTGCATTTACAGTCACATGACTGTATCATACCATCCAACATTTCTCTGATGAAAATAGGCATCTCAACCGTGTATATGCTCCCCCAAATAAAGCATCTCCTTGCACACAAAAGTCATATGTTGGGGAAGAACAATTCTACTCTCTGTAATGTGCCAGTTTTCTATATGCTGGGTTGTGGGATGGGCAGACATGCCGCCACCACTCCAACAGTCTAAAGTGGTATAGTCCAAACACAATAATAGCACATGATCCATGATTTATGTAGCCTGGACTTAAGACATATCTAGTAAGCGCTTTGGAAAGAAGGAACCAATGAGGTCCATAGATACTGCTCTAAAGAAATCAGAAGAATGGGAAGACATATCCTAACCAGATTTCCACAGGTGTAGGGCCTGCAAATGTCCCGGTCCTCAAACACACTGCACTTCAATCAGGAGAAAGCTGCACTCAAAGAGCTCAGGCGATGCTGGATTTTGGCCCTTGTGGAAAGATAACTGTCCAGGTAGGAGAAGTAATCAACATTTCCCAACATTACACCATTGAGTTGGTTTTGTGGCACTGCAGAGGGGTTGTTTTGTGCTTGTTGGCACAGCACTTTGGTTTTTTGGATGTTGAGCAATAGGCCAAGCTTTTTGTAAGCTTCTGCTAAGATATTTAGGATGGTTTGGAGGTCATCCTCTGAGTGAGCAGACACTACGTTGTCATCAGCATACTGAAGCTCTATGACAGAAGTTATGGTATCCTTACTCTTTGCTTTCAGCCTACTCAGATTAAAGAGCTTTCCATCTGTTTGATATGTGATTTCTACTCTGGAGGGGAATTTCAGGACAATGAAAATAATGAATAGAGTTGGGGCAATGACACAACCCTGTTTAACACCTGGTCCCACTGTGAATGGTTCACTTTGATCATAGCATGCTGGCTAGCTGAAAATCAGCTTGGATCAGCTCTCTGTCCTTTGCACACTGTGATCCCAGCCCAGTTCCTCCTAAGCATCTATCTGCCCACTCACTGCCCAGACCACCCCTGCTATTGGCATCTTCCTTGCAGACCTCTGATGAGAACCAAAGAGTTGGGTAGTTCGCCTTTTGCAAACAAAGGCCACTGTCGGTGATTTGTGGAGAAATGGCATCTTTTCAGCCAAGCCTAGATAGTGTTGGCAGGAGGCAAAACTGTCCCAGGGGCAACTGCTGAGTCTCTGTTTGAGTGGGGCATTCCCTTGAAGCAGCATGCTCAGAACAGTAAAAGGTAAAGGTAAAGGGACCCCTGATCGTTAGGTCCAGTCGCGTACGACTCTGGGGTTGCGGCGCTCATCTCACTTTATTGGCCGAGGGAGCCGGCGTACAGCTTCCGGGTCATGTGGCCAGCATGACTAAGCCGCTTCTGGCGAACCAGAGCAGCGCACGGAAACACCGTTTACCTTCCCGCTGGAGCGGTACCTATTTATCTACTTGCACTTCATGCTTTTGAACTGCTAGGTTGGCAGGAGCAGGGACCGAGCAACGGGAGCTCACCCAGTCGCGGGGATTCGAACCGCTGACCTTCTGATCGGCAAGCCCTAGGCTCAGTGGTTTAACCCACAAACACAAGAACCAGAGTTCCTTTTGGCCTCTTACTCTTGCATACGCTCTTAAACTTATGGATTGTCTGGATGAATGGTGCCTCCAATTTTAATGCAGGCAAAAAAGTATACCTCAGTGATGAGAAAATTGGGAAATACTGATTGGGGGATTTATTGTGGCTGACTTATTCTGCCTTAACGCAGGGAAACCACAATTCCCTGAGAAAGTTGGAACACTAGGTTCCTCTATGCAGTTCCAGTTCCCAGATAATGAGCACATTATCCATGCGCTGCCGTTCCTTCCCAAAAGGTTTTGTTATACTACTGACTCATGTACCACTGCCCTTGTGTGAAAACAGTAGCAAAACACAGAGTCTAACTGTGCTGCTGTTTGCTTTTTTCTAGGGGAGATGGAATTTAGCTTTCCCCAATGCTTTTGGGAGGATCCGGCCTGTTTAATGTGATGGATTAAATGTTAAATGGATTTAATTTTAAATAAAAAAATGTTTGCATAGAGTGTAGATTTTAATGCCGTTGACTTAATCTTTTAAGTTTCATATTTGGACAATAGTAAGTTATTTATTTAACGTGGGGCCTTTGGGGACTTTTTGTTAATACCTCTCTGGAGCCAGCACATAGCAAACCTTCAGCCCTGTTGGGTATTTTCTACCACAGTATAGTTAATGGCCATGACAACAATTTGAGAATTGTACAGGAGACTCCCCTCCTTGCCTGAGAGTTGCAGGCACCAGAAAGTCTCCATTGGAAAACCCCTAAACATTCTGTTTAAGCCAAAAACTGGATTTAATGAGGGCTTGGAAGAACTTGGTGGGGCTTTTATTTGTAAGTGGGTTATTCCCCTTCATAAGGGACGCGGGTGGCGCTGTGGGTTAAACCGCAGAGCCTAGGGCTTGCTGATCAGAAGGTCGGCAGTTCGAATCCCCGCAACGGGGTGAGCTCCCGTTGCTCGGTCCCTGCTCCTGCCATCCTAGCAGTTCGAAAGCACGTCAAAGTGCAAGTAGATAAATAGGAACCGCTCCGGCGGGAAGGTAAACGGCATTTCCGTGCGCTGCTTTGGTTCGCCAGAAGCGGCTTAGTCATGCTGGCCACATGACCCGGAAGCTGTACGCTGGCTTCCTCGGCCAATAAAGCGAGATGAGCTCTACAACCCCAGAGTCGTCCGCGACTGAACCTAATGGTCAGGGGTACCTTTACCTTTACCTATTCCCCTTCACCCTACACAGGCTGCCAGGTATATTTCAACCCATCCCTTCCGTTGTAGATCTCTGCCTGTAAAACACAAGGCAAATCAGCAAATAAATTGCTTCAATAGGTCTAATGACAAGACAAAGGCCTGGTATGTTGCCGTGGTTCAAGGGGGCAAGGGCTGGGACTATGTGGCTGCTTTGGTATGATTTCAGAAGTGAATATAGCTGGTTGGAAGATAGATGGGCACCAGATGTAGTTTGGCATAGATTCAAGCAGCTGTTTCTAGGCATGGCGTTTCATTAGCTTGCAAGCTGGCAAGCAGGAGAACTGTAGTGAGACTTTCAAATGCAGAAATGGATGCAGCAGAGAGGGCAGTGGAAAAGAAACAGATTTTAGGCTAGCAGATTAAGTGACACCTAGACAGACATTTTAGGTGCTGCAAATCAACACAATTAAAGTTGATAAAGGAGCTAAATTCAACAAACTTCTTTGAGTTTGTGTGCATTTTGAAGAACAGCTCTTGTACTTTTGTCAGCTAAGGAGGGGGAATAAATTTCTGGGTCACAGCTGGTTCTTTGTTTTGCCATTGTAAAAGCATGTCCACAAGGGTGCTCTCTTGTTAGCAACAATAAATCGCAGCCCAGGTCCTTGAAATGTTTGCCTGCTGCGTGCAGAGGGGAACTGCAGTCTGAGACAAGAGGCAATACATGGCTTTGTGTTCTTGACTTCATTCTCAGAGGTGCAGAGAGTTTCCTGGCTGCATCTCTCCGTTCTGCTGTGTAGGCTGCAGTGTTTTGACTTCATATGCAAGTCTCTCGTTGTTCTAAGGCCTGTATGTAAAAGTTGTCTTTTGATGTTTTCCACGGTTCCAACAAAAGGACAAGTGTCAAAATATCTCAGTTTAGAGCAATATCTAATTAAAAAGCCTTCCCTGAAGCTGGATGCCTCATACCTAAAGCATTACTGTGCTCACTGGTCCAGCCTTGAAAACTTGCAAGGAAGTAGATTCCCCACAGCCTCCCTTGCTGTTCCATTGCAAAATGGACTTTGAGGTTAGGAACTGTTTCCTCCCTCCCTTGCATTCCATCCTCCTCAAATATGGTGGGCAATTGCAAACTGTGTGTTTATTTTTCCTATTTAGCCCCCTTCCCTGCATACCCAGCTTCTTTAGACTGTATTCTTCTTATCTGCTAATTAATCATGAGCATTTATAGAGTTTTAGAACATTTATGGAGTTTTAAAGGGACGCAGGTGGCGCTGTGGTCTAAACCACAGAGCCTAGGGCTTGCCAATCGGAAGGTCAGCGGTTCGAATCCCCGCCATGGGGTGAGCTCCCGTTGTTCGGTCCCAGCTCCTGCCCACCTAGCAGTTCGAAAGCACGTCAAAGTGCAAGTAGATAAATAGGGACCGCTCCGGCGGGAAGGTAAATGGCGTTTCCGTGCGCTGCTCTGGTTCGCCAGAAGCGGCTTAGTCATGCTGGCCACATGACCCGGAAGCTGTCCGTGGACAAACGCCAGCTCCCTCGGCCTATAGAGCGAGATGAGCACACAACCCCAGAGTCAACCGTGACTGGACCTAACGGTCAGGGGTACCTTTACCTTTAAAGCAAACAAATACGATTATTTTAAACTGCCTTCTAAATTAAACCAGCATGCTATTATTTATTTCGCTGTGGTCTAAACCAGTGTTTCCCAACCAGTGTGCCTCCAGATGTTTTGGGACTACAACTCCCATCATCCCTCGCTAGCAATACCAGTGGTCAGGGATGATGGGAATTGTAGTCCCAAAACATCTGGAGGCACACTGGTTGGGAAACACTGGTCTAAACCACTGAGCCTCTTGGGCTTGCTGATCAGAAGGCTAGCGGTTCGAATCCATGCGATGGAGTGAGCTCCTGTTGCTCTGTCCCAGCTCCTGTCAACCTAGCAGTTCGAAAGCGTGCCAGTGCAAGTAGATAAATAGGTACCGCTGCAATGGGAAAATAAACAGTGTTTCCGTGCACTCTGCCTTCCATCACGGTGTCCTGTTGCGCCGGAAGCAGTTTAGTCATGCTGGCTACATGGCCCGGAAAACTGTCTGCAGACAAATGCCGGCTCCCTCGGCCTGAAGCGAGATGAGCACCGCATTGGACTTATCTGTCCAGAGGTCCTTTACCTTTACCTTTTACCTACAGCAGAACCATATACAGTGGTACCTCTGGTTACGAACTTAATTTGTTCCGGAGGTCCGTTCTTGAAACCATTCTTAACCTGAGGGACCACTTTAACTGATGGGGCCTCCCGCTGCTGCCGCACCGCCGCCACTCAATTTCTGTTCTCATCCTGGGGCAGAATTCTTAACCCAAGGTAGTACTTCCAGGTTAGGAGAGTCTGTAACCCAAAGTGTTTGTAACCCGAGGTACCACTGTAGTTTTTTTTGCTGTAGAGCTTGGGGAGAGAGAGATTTTGAGGCTAAGATAGAGTAGCTTGCCTATGGTAATCTAATAAGTGGTGAGATTCAAAGTTGGGTCTTGGTATGCTGTGGTTTCTTGTTTCTGTTACGCAGTGACATGCTATGGTTTATTGTCTCACTTCTGTTCTTGAGTAACCTTAGTGTTTTCCGCACCTGGACAAACTGTGGTTAGAATTAACTATAGTTTACACACACACTGTAAGGGCTCGGAGTTGTCTCCTCGAGAGTAAAGAGCCAGAAACATCCGTTCTTCTAAAGCTAATACTTTATTTACAGACTATGTACATTGGAGCGTTTAAGAGTCATGCCCACTTGAGTCGGTTCCAGAATCCAGGAGTGGCTTTCGCCGGTTCTTCCCCCAACATAAAAGCTTGGGAATTCCAAAGCATCTCCTCCTTTCCTTACGCTTTTTCCCTCTACGCAGCTGGAGCAACGGAAGTAGCTGACCGCTTTGCTCCGCAACCCACTCAGGTCGATCTAGGGCTCTGTCAGCATCTCTGACCCTCAGCTCCACCGCACTGCCTGGCAGTTCCTGCTCCTCACCACTGGGGCTTTCCTTACTATCTCCGCTGGACTCAGAGCTGCTTCCCAGGAGAGGCTGCACTTCCCTCCATCCCTCCTTCCCCGTCTCAAGTGCCTTGCTGAGGTCAGGTCCCTGACACACACACACACAGCCAGTTTCAGACCTTGGATTAAGCTGTTTTTTTAATCAAGAAACCATTGTAAAGTTTATGGTTCAGATGTAACACTGAACTGTGGTTAACAAAAAACGGGAAGTGAAATATTCTGGTCTCCTTGCAGCCATGCCGGAGAGGAGGAGAAGAAGCGCACAAACTGAGACTCACATGTGCTTCTTCCTCTAAAGATACAATCTCGAAGTTTTATATACTGCAACTAAAGAACATCATGGCAGAGCATTTGAAAAGTTAAACTTATCAGCCAAAAAAGCAATTAAAAGCCTAAATTCCACTGCACATTTCTGAAGATGCAATGGTGGCAGAAGATTATGCCTTCCTTAGCAGCTTTCAGTACCTGTCAGTAAAAATAGTAATGGCCACTGCTTCATGCCCATCCTATGTCATGTAAGACGCATTCAAAACATACTAAGTATGGATGCTGAATGAGTATTGTCTGTCAATATTTAATTTCAGAATTCTGCATATGTGGACTTCCATGTCTGTAGATTTCAGTTAGGCACTTCTAGCCCTCTTACAATATTTCAATGAAGTTGCATTCTCTATTCAGGAGGCAATGGCTTTATTTAGCAAGTTAAACATATCTCTTTTGCATCACTTTGTACACAAGTGGGTTGTGATCTAATCATCTAGACACGTGAGCCATTTTGTAAACAGCAAACTGAAGTGGGGGGAAATCAACTAGCAGATTTTTCATGAATGAACTGGCTAATTAGAATCAGTTTTTGAAAGTGTGCCAATTAGTGCTCAAGTGCTTGGCTTTCACTGCTGGATTATGAGGTGGATGGTTCATGTATAGTCTGTAGAACAAGGTAAGGGGATACTTTAGGCCTAAGCCTAGGAGATAAAAAAGTTCCCCACCTCCATGGGCCAGATCCTTATCAGGACCTAGGCCAAATTGGACAGGTGGATGGAGCTGCTGACCTGTCAGTCTTCAGATGTCACAATGATGTCAGGTTATTGGACAATTTGACGGCCTAATTTGAAGTCCCTGGACTTCAGAGGGCCCAGGCTTTGTGTGTGACTTGAAAAGTCTGCTGCAATGGACCAACATGGCTCCCCCTCTGGAAATTCAAATAAAAGTGTAGTAATGCCTCCAGAAAAGGTAAAGAGGATATCCCACCAGACCTTCACCCCAGCACTCCCAGTGACACCTAAGATGACTACTGAAATGTATTTAACATACTCATTTTTATGCCTCCCTTCCCGGCCATGGTCTCAAAAAACAAAGACCACCACCCAACAACATTAAAAAACACACGGTTGTTTAATGTTTTCACAAAGAAATTAACTAGATCCATAGGCTGTAGAGCAAGTGACTAAAACTCCTGTGGACATGCAACAAAAATACGGTTAGTGGGTTATTGCTTTTTTAATGAAAATGCCTGATGCCTAAGAAGCAAGTCCTGTTCCATATTATTGCCATGTTCAAAACATCTGCCATGCTGGCTTGCCCACTGGGAGAGGCCCTCCTCTGGGTCCCATCTGTGGGGCTGGGTGAAGGCTTGTTTGACTGGGACAAGAGTGAGAGAGTGCTCAGTGGCTGTACCCAGATTGTGGAGCACTCTGCCCCCAAGTGCTGGGTAGCACCCCCCCTTTTTTTTGTTTGTGCCAGTTGGCAAAGACTTATTGGTGGTTATCTGTTCCGCTTGCCTCAATCCTATTTTGTCGTGATATTGGATTTTATTGTGAAATGCGGTTCTTATTTGTTGCAAGGCATCCTTTTTTTAAAAAAAAAAACTATACCGCTTTATATTTTTTAATAAAAACAGCATATTGTGGTGCACACATATTGGAAAGGCAAGTATAGATAGATAGATAGATAGATAGATAGATAGATAGATAGATAGATAGATAGATAGCAGAAGATAGAGTCATAGAGCTGTAGAGCTGGTTCCAAGAGATCACCAAGTCTAACCCTTGTAGTACCCAACATGGCTGGCAACTGAGCTGGACGGACTACTTGCCTGGCTTTGGCAGACTACGTTTATGTGCTTGTAGAAAATCTTTTGATTTTTATTTATCCATGTGTCTCAGCTTCCACCTTCCTCTTCCCACATGAGTGAAATAACAAGACTCCCTTTAAGTAAGAGGTGTTTCCAGGGAGAATATAACTGACATACTGTATAGACCTTTGGGAATCTTAGATTACTGCACCTAGACTTATTGGGTGGCATAAAGCGCTTCTCTATTAGCATGATTTTTCCATCTGTAAAATGGTAACAACCACAGTGTCTGCCTCACAGAACTACTGAGTGAGCAAGATCAAGGCTGTGAAGTTATTTGGAAGAGCCATATAAATGAAAAACGAAATTGCCACATGACGACAAATCCTTAACCTTAGCATACTAATGGGCAGGAGCCATGGTAGGACGTCCCAGGTTCAATCCCTGGCATCACCAGGTCAGGCTGGGAAAGAGCCTGGATGAAATCCTGGAATTCTGCTGCCAGTCAGTGTGTTGAAATTCTGAACTAGATAAACCAATGATCTGAATCAGTGTAAAGTACGTAGCTTCCTATGTTTCTGTGTATTCCAAACTAAATTTTACCCTATTCAATGGATCTTAAAGGTAAAGGTAAAGGGACCCCTGACCATTAGGTCCAGTCGTGTCAGACTCTGGGGTTGCGGTGCTCATCTCGCATTATTGGCCAAGGGAGCCGGCGTACAGCTTCCGGGTCATGTGGCCAGCATGACAAAGCTGCTTCTGGCGAACCAGAGCAGCGCACGGAAACGCCGTTTACCTTCCCGCTGCAGTGGTACCTATTTATCTACTTGCACTTTGACGTGCTTTCGAACTGCTAGGTGGGCAGGAGCAGGGACCGAGGAACAGGAGCTCACCCCATCGCGGGGATTCGAACCGCCGACCTTCTGATCGGCAAGCCCTAGGCTCTGTGGTTTAACCCACAGTGCCACCCGCATTAAGGATAGACAATATGTTATGGAGTTTTACATATTTTAGCAGAGTTTTTTGAAAACTGAACTATGGTACCAGCATTTTTATTGTCAACACCAAATTAAACATGTATTGACAATTTCTGCTAAAAATGTCAAAACAAAATAAAAAATAAAAAAATTCCTTCCAGTAGCACCTTAGTTGGTCTCTAAGGTGCTACTGGAAGGAATTTTTTTATTTTTTATTTTTTTTTTACTATGACAGACCAACACGGCTACCTACCTGTGCTAAAAATGTGATATTAACAATGTGTCACTTATGTGAATTCCATATTAATTCATGCTTATCAAAATAAAATAAATAATATAATATAATAAATAAAAAATGTTGCTCCCCCCCCCAATGGTGGCTAGACATTATGTTGTGGCGCCCACAACCCAGGTCCCAGAAGCCATTTGGCTCCTAGCTTTTCTATCCCAGTTTCTAACACTGCTTTTTCTGTTTACCCCGTAACATACTCCTCCGTCTGAAGTGTTTCTTCAGTGTCAGAAAGTTAACAAGATTTATCAAACAATAGTCTTGCTTTTGACCTCTGCTCAAGCTTGGTCTGTTACTCTAAAATGGAGTTCAGCTCAGTCTTTTTATTATAATGCATGTCACAGAAAGCCACTGCCATGTGTGAGCTCTCTTAATGGCTGGTGGCAAGAGGTCTGTAACTCAACTAGCTTTGAAACTGTGCTTTCTCTTTGCACTTTGACAAGGCCGTCTGACCTGTGCATTGAATCATGTAACTAGGAACAGTTGTTGGGCAAGAACATTGACACTACGGCTGCTTTTTGTAAACGCTAAATTGCCATGCCTCTGCATAACAGAGAACATTTGTTCCAGTATGTTTTAATGTGGTGCCAGGTTAATAATATGGCATGTACAGGAAGGTGCAGAAGTTATTCCAGAAAAGCATGTGATGCAGCTGTCATGAGACAATACCACTACAAGATAGAGATGATCAAAGGCTTCCTGCCTTAAGACATCCCTGCACATAGCAGTGCTCTACTAGAACCCTTCTTTCTGGCCAAAACAAAATAACAAAATGCACACAAAAGCTCATACCAAAAACAAACTTAGTTGGTCTCTAAGGTGCTACTGGAAGGAATTTTTTGTTTGTTTGTTTGTTTTGACTATGGCAGACCAACACGGCTACCTACCTTCTTTCTGGCAGCAGTTTTTGATGAGGGGAGTATTAATTTGTGATCTCCCCCTCCTTGCACCAAAGGTACAGCCACAGAAGTATAGCACATTATTCTTCATTTCTTTTCGTTAGCTCATCAGCTATCCTGGTTTTTGAAGTCTAAAACGGTGTCCTTCCACTGGATCAGCAGCATTTTTAGCTCAGTTGACTCACCCTGAAGAACACTACAAAAAGGGGTTATAAATTGGTTGGGTCTCCTGTTTATCTGTAAGCTTACTGAGCCTCATAACTTTTCTTTCTTTCTTTCTTTCTTTCTTTCTTTCTTTCTTTCTTTCTTTCTTTCTTTCTATTGAATTAAACACAGCCTTTTAACACTTGTGATTTTAAGCAGCCCTGTGGAGCTATTTGACCTTAAAATGAGTCATCTGTATCTTCTCTCAACTGAGGTGTTGAACACTGAAACTCTCCTCCCCTGCTCTCACTTGGTCCCCTTGGTCTGCTTTTTTTGTGTATATTGTGTTGATTTTATGCTGCTGCAGCACTGTTGTTGCAACACAAGGAACGGTTTGTGTCTGAGCAGCTGGAGCAGCCATGTTGCATGCCGACCAGATGGGGCAGAGCTCCTCAGCTGTTCCCCTTGCTGTTGGAAATGCTTCATCTCCCACAACAACCACCTTGATACAAATCAGTAAATAAATCCCAAGTGATCTAGAGATCTAACAGCCCAATGGATCACATGCAAGATGTGGTCTGTACTTGGCCCCTGCACACACACACCTACACCCACACCATCTTGCCATCTGCCAATTCCAGAAAGACTGTTTGCTGGTTAGATGGTTTGAGTTCTGCAGGAATTGGGATTAAAACATGGGTGCCCTGGGTATCCTTGGGCTGGAGGATTGTATGTGTGCTTCTTTCTGCCCAAACTGGGACCTTGATTTGGAATTTTCTGGTTTGCTACCTTAGAATTTAACCATTAGCATGATATCTCTTGCTTTTCTGCTATGGGATTCCACCGTGAGTTTTTTTGCCTCTGCTTCATACATAACCTGTTTCACGATCTCTTCCTGGTGAAACCCCTTTCCCATATTTTACCTTTTGGGAAAACTCATCCAGTGTCATCACTCTCCCTTTGGTCACTCAGAGTTAAATATCTGAGGAAGGGGCTTAGGGTAATTTGTGTCTGTGTTTGTTTGTTTTTATAGTGCCTATATATGTAATATTGTCAATTGCAATTGCACAAGCACCAAAGGAAATGTGCCCTGCATTTCTTCCCTCCCTCCCCCAGCTCCCTGTCCAGTTGGTGGATGTAGCTGAATGTGTTTCAGTTGCAGCTGTTTGATAACAAGTAGAGCCAGATGCACGGTGAGATAAAATATTCTTAGGAAACTGTTGTAGTTGGTTGAGCAACATCCCATTTCAGAATCCAATACTGGGCAGAAACATGCATAATAAATGGGTATGAAGTATGGCATGCAGAGGAGAGACTCCTGTAACCTATAATATGGGGCTGGAAGGCCTTTGTCCTTGCGGCTGAAAACGGCAGGGGGTTGAACTAGATGAACCTCCATGTTATGATTCTCTGAGTTCTATGAGATGTGTGTTAGTATTGTTACTTGTGAAGTACGGTATATCCGAGGGTTTGCTGCTTATAAAACACCTCTTAGCCTGGAAGTTTGTTCTTGCCCTTGCTACTGCCTGTTTTGGTTCCATTATCCACTGCAGGAAGGGTAGAGAAAACAAAACTAAGAAAAATCAGTTTCCTTTCTGTCATGGAAGAATAAAAGCTATGGGTGGGGGGGTGTTGAGGGTTAATTACAGGTACAACAGTGCATAAGTTTGAAGAACTGTGTGTGTGATGACCTGGGATTCAGACTCAGATGCTGAACCTGAGGGATCCCAGCCTGCACAGGATTCCCCGCCTCCAGAACCAGCAGAGCCTTCAGACTCAGGGCTAGGGCCTGAGTCTGAAGGGTCCTCACCTATGCTGGATCCTCAGGTGCAGGCATCTGCTGAGTCTGCTCTGGCTCCTGCTGGGATGGAGGACCCATTGACTGCAGGTGCTCCACTCCCAGCCCTGTCGGGGGAAGCTGAGGTTGCCTCTGGGTCCGGTAACCCTCCAGCCTCTCCTGAGCTGCAGAGGCTCAGGGCAGAGAGGTGAAGGGAACTGAGTTCCCGCAGGAGGAGTGCTCGCCTCCAAGCCAGGAGAGGCGAGTCACCAGAGGATCGGGGCCGCCCTATGCCTTGGGGCAGATAAAAGCCAGCCAGCCCCAGCCCCAAGTTGCAGGAGCAGCATTGTTGGTGACCAGTTCCTGCCAGTGTTCCTGCTTTCCTGCCTGAGCTCCTGACCCGCCCTGGTTCCCTGCCTGCATACCTGTTCCCGACTTTGCCTGACTCCCTGCCCTGCACCCAGCTTCAGTTATCACGGACTGCCTTTACGTTGCACCTCTGACCACGGACCGGACTTGGACCTTGCCTTTCGGGTAATCCACGGGACCAGCACAGTGTGCCTTTATCATGAAGGAAGTTAATGCCAATAGCCCATCTCATTTCTAGCACGCCCACATGAAAAAAGCCACCAAAGGTTCTCTGGCTTACAGAAACCCAGCAAATCCGAAAATGTGATCTACCTACGAAATGTGTTAGTGAGTTGCGGCCTAACCCATCATACAGAAATTGCCGCTTAGTGTACCAATGCCTCCGTAAATTTTGGGGAGTAGGTTTGGGATGTGGGGGGTAAGGCGGAAGGAGGTGGCCACTTTTAGCTTTTTGAGGAGGAGCCTTTGTATCTGGTTGGGAAGCTGCAACTCATGCACAACGCAGCCGCCAGACTGCTCACAGGAACAGATCCTGGCCAACAGGTTACCTTGCTGCTGAGAGACTTGCTACTGGGCCAGGTTCAAAGTTCTTGTGCTAATTAACAAAGCTGTACACAACTTGGTCCCAAAGTCAGTTCCAAAGCATGAACCTATATATTCCACCTCAACCGCTCACTTCCTCTGATGGGGGGCTTCTGGTGATTCCCCAGGCCCTTGAGGATTAGTTGGCCTTCACTAGGAGCCGAGAGTTTAGTGTGGAACTCCCTGTGGAACTCCCTGCCTTTAGAGATTCAGAAGCCCCCCCCCTGCCTCCTTTCAGGCACCTGCAGAAAACTCTATTGGTTACACAAGCTTTCACAACACCGTTTTTTTTCTTTTTAACAAACCGGAATCTGCTAATATTTCGTGGATGCTTTTAATTATGTTTTGTGGATCTTTATAGACTAACTTTACTGTATTTTGCATGTTGTAAGCCGCCTTGATATATTTTATGAAAGTGCAGATTATAAATATTCGAAAAGATAAATAAACCTAAATTTGACTGAATCGGAAGGATGACAGCAAGTTTCAGATATTTATAAAGAGGATTGTTTAGCAACTACAGTACATGAAGCACTATATTGTTGAATCTGAACAAACTTGAAACATTTGCATATGGCTTTTATTTAGGTTGTGTTTCCGCTCCTCATAATTCAGGCTTCGTACACATTGTATAACAAAAAAATTTCTACCCTAAAGCATGCAAACTAAACAAATGTGTGTACAGTTTCTTTATTTGTGCTACTGCTGGCTTGGAAACAGAACTAAGACTTCTGCTACAGCCACAATCCTACTGACGTCTCTGTTCAGCAAAAGCACTGATTTCAGCAGGCATTGTTCATGCATACATTTTTCAAGCCTACCTTCGTTCATTGAGGGCTAGAAACATGTATGTTAAAAATAATGAAAGCTGAGTGCTGTTCTCAAGCATAGGTGGCCTGCTTATATGGTGCTAGGATTCTCTCAACTTGCCTATTTTGTACCTGTAGAATTAACACCTTAGAGCAGGGGCCAGCAACCTTTTTCAGCCGTGGGCCGGTCTACCTCAGACCATGTGGTGGGCTGTACTATAGGGGGTTTTTTTGGGGGGGGGGGATGAACAAATTCCTATGCCCCACAAATAACGCAGAGAGCCAGTGTGGTGTAGTGGTTAAGAGCGGTAGACTCGTAATCTGGTGAACCGGGTTTGCGTCTCCGCTCCTCCACATGCAGCTGCTGGGTGACCTTGGGCTAGTCACACTTCTTTGAAGTCTCTCAGCCCCACTCACCTCACAGAGTGTGTGTTTTTCCACCAGCCAGACTTTTAACTGTGTAAAGTTGAAAAAGGCGTATGTTAGACGCACAAGTTGCAAGTTACCTATTCTGTCTCTGTGTCTAATAGAGACTCTAATCCATGGTTACCAGCCTTTCATTCTTATTCCCCCACTCCCTGCTTTGATTCAGGAAGCTCTCTCTGATCAGCAAATGCACCTTTTGTCATCCTTATTTTCCTCCCTTCTTCATCCTGTGTCGTGCTGCGTGCATCATCCATCAGGCAGGTAGGAGGATGAGTTGTGGGCAGATGACACCGCTGCTTTTTTGGCACTCCTAGCAGGCTGGGGGCAGAGCAAATGAAGCTCAATTACGCAAATACCGGAGGCACCGAAAATGTGCCACATCACTTGTGAGCATGACTGGAACTGACCGTGAATCACTGCTGTTGTTAAGGCTTTGTGTGTGTCAGCGCAAGTGGGCAGGAACACAGCAAAAAAAATGTTAACAGAATTTCTGCTAAGAAGCTGCAAGCTTATAAACATCACTGATTCTTTTTTGTGTCACATTTTGAAAGTACAGCCATCAAGGCCTGCAACTTAGAAGCAACTTACGGCCACATCCTCCTAGATTTTTAGTTGCTGAGAAAGAAGGAAACAAAGCTTAATACCATTAAAAATCTGCTTTCAGTGATAACACTGTACTGTAGCTCTCAGCAGCCGCTGATAGCAGTAGGTATCAATGTTTTACAACTGCAACAAAAGACTGAAGCAGTGTTTTGGTTTGTAAACCCAAAGTTTTCTGAAGAGATTTGCTAGAACGGCTACCAAGTGTCACTCCCGAGTTTGTATTTTGTTCTTCATTGTTGTTTTGATGTTCTCCTGGCAGTCAGTTCCTTGCTTGCCAAATAAAACTGACTTTCTCTCTCTTATGAATTTCCCAAGCCTGCATGTTTCAAGTTTAGTCAGATTGGCTTCTCTTGGCTAGAATGGTTCAAAGCAGACTTTGGGTTCTAAATGCATTTTTGTCAGGGGTTTAAGTTACTATGTAGTGCAAGTATGTGGTGGGGAAATGGGTTTTGATGGTTAACCTTTAAAAAAAAAAAGATTAACTTTCATAGGGTAGGAATTGCATGTTGGTTGCCTATGATCAGTGATGCAAATAGGCTGGTGAAGATTATTTGGTAAATACTATGCACTGAAAGGCTTTACCAGTTGATGCAGCATGCAATAGTTTGCTAGCAATAGCATGCTTGCTTAATGAACATGCTTAGTTTCCTCGACTTTTGTGCTTACAAGATATTATAAAATGTCCTAGTTGCTTTATATTCAAAAGCAATGTACAGAAAATAAAAATCTAACAGAATTGCAGAACATTATACAAAGCAGAGGTCCAGTAGCAGGCAAAAGAATATCAAAACCATGTGCAAAATAGAGTTCAAATATCAAACAAAAAGTCCAATCAATGCAGAATTTAAAAATTAAATACAGTCATACCTCGGCTCCCGAACACCTTGGGAGCCGAACGTTCTGGCTCCCAAATGATCAAAAACCAGAAGTGAGTGTTGTGGTTTTCGAACTTTTTTTGGAAGCTGAGCGTCCGGCGCAGCTTCTGCTATTGTTTCCAGCATGCCTGCACAATCAGAAACCAGTCGGAAGCCGCACCTTGGTTTCCGAACATTTTGGAAGTCGAACGGACTTCCAGAACAGATTCTGTTCGATTTCCAAGGTATGACTGTACAGGGACCTCAGAATATGCAAAGTGTAAGAGCCAGTGTGGTCTAGTGGTTAAGAGCGGTAGACTCGTAATCTGGTGAACCGGGTTCACGTCTCCGCTCCTCCACATGCAGCTGCTGGGTGACCTTGGGCTAGTCACACTTCTCTGAAGTCTCTCAGCCCCACTCACCTCACAGAGGGTTTGTTGTGGGGGAGGAAGGGAAAGGAGAATGTTAGCCGCTTTGAGACTCCTTCGGGTAGTGATAAAGCGGGATATCAAATCCAAACTCTTCTTCTTCTTTATTGTCATTGTCCCCTTGGGAAAGGAATACTGTGATTTGGTTAGAACAATCCACCATGGGTGGTGCATTTTTGCAAATCTTGTAAAAGATATAAAGAGCTCCTCCCCCCCCCCAAGGTTGCAAGAAGTGGGACAGGAAATACTTTATCAACATGAATGCTGTGATGCCTGCCACCTTATAACATGGGTGCTAAATAAAGCAATAAAATTCACTGGTATCAAAAAGAAACCCCTGTGCCTTTAAAGATGTTCTCTTTTGTTACTGAGACCCTTCTGCTCTTGTACAACAGGCAGGAGGATGTAATGGGGTACAATCCAAACTTAAATATATTCCTTTTTGACTCTGGTATGTTGGCTCAAATGGTATTGCGGTTCTGTTGAAAATTAACACCGCTCTGAAAACATAGTGCTGCTGCAGACTTTATGGTGTTGCGAGAGATTATGATTATCTTTGTATGCAGAGGCGTAGCCAGCCCAGGTGGTACCCGGGGCGGAATTTTTTTTGTCACCCCCCCCCACCACTTTGCCAGGGCACTGGCAGAGCTGCACCCAGTGGCATAGCAAGTCACCCCCACCCCCCAAAAATGATGGTGCCCCTTTGTGAGGTGTGGGTTTTGTGTGTGTGTGTGTCTATTATCTCTTTTTTTTCAATTAAGTTAAAATTTAATTTAAATAAAAAAATAAAAAAATAAAGAAGTATCACCCCCTCTGATGGTGCCACTTTGTGAGGTGTGGGGGGTTGTGTGTGTGTGTGTCTATTATCTCTTTTTTCCAATAAAGTTTAAAAAAAATTTTTAAAAAAATTACATTTTTTTTAAAGTGTCACCCCCCCCTCTGGGGTGGAACCCGGGGCGGCCCGCCCCCATCGCCCCCCCTTGCTACGCCCCTGTTTGTATGTTTCTTAGTTTTTTGCATCCCATTGCAAACAGCTCATCAGTCATTTCTGATGGGCACAAATTTCCTACCTGCAGAGTGAACTAGCTTTCTTTCGCTGGAGCTTCCTCATAAGGCTGAGGGTTCACTTCCCATTCATTCTTCATAGCTCACTCCCTTTTGCACTAGGAGCTTTGTGGCAGGGCAGTATTAAACAGCTTGCTAACTTCCGGGCAATTCAGTCGGGTGTGTCAAGAGGCTGATTACTGACTCCACAGCACAATTAGGCTGCAGTTAAATTTGGAAATGGAACTCCAGGCCTGTGGATCATTCACAGTTAGCCAGAGAGTATAGCTCATTACTCCTGATAGTATTGTACTCAGTGGATCTATATCAATAGCAGTTAAGGTTCTGCTTTACATACCAGGTAAACTGGGGTCATATACCGGTAATATTGGCTTTCCCCAAAAGATCCAGAACAGCATGGATCTGTTGTGAAGATGGCAACCATTTTGCTATAAATCTAGGGAGGAAAGACCTGCATCAGTGTAAATGGTACAGAAAGTAAAAAAGCATTAAGCACTTACAAGTGCATTATTAATGTGACTTTAGGTGTCCAAAGGAACATTCAGCAGAAGAGATCTCAAGATTTTCTGAGAAAGTGGTGGTCTTTGCAGTCTCTCGTAAGTGCTGAATTTGCCTTTGGAGAACCCTAACTAGCATGCTGTAATAAGTAAATTGTCTCTTCATTACATGAACAGCTCGTCGTCTCTTATTCCAAGGTATATGCAGGAGTTTTGATCCTTCCCCTAGAGATTTTATGCTGCTTCAAAAACTCAATGTGTTTTTTTCTTGCCGAGTTGTGGAGAGTTCCACCAAATACCCTTAGAAAATTGTTATAGGTGATGTTGCTGGATGTTTCCAGATTTTCTCCATTTCAATCTGGAGGGCACCTGACCAAGTGACTTCCAGATGTTGCTCCACTACAATTTTCATCATCCCAGACCATTTTCCATGTTGGATGAAACTGAAGGACACTGGAATCCAACATCTGGAGGACACCAAGCTGGGGGAGATGGAATAGCTTTTGAATTTAAAGCAGTGGACACGACTCACCCTGTTGGATGTGTTCTGCTGCCACTGTTGGAGGTGCTATGCCTCTGAATTCTAGTTGCTAGAAACCACAGGAGGGAAGGGGTGCTCTTGCTCTCGTGTCCTGTCCATGGGCTTCGATTGGCCACTGTGAGAACAGAATTGCTGAACTAAATAGGCCACTGGTCTGTGGGGCTGGGCAATATATCAATATATTGTCCCAAACCAACTTGAAGTCCATATTTCATAATTTTTGACCTGGCAATATATAATGAAGTGTGTGTGCATGCGTGCGCTGTGCAAAAATACGGGAAAACCGTAAAGCCAGCCAATGCCTCTACATATAAAGGTAAAGGGACCCCTGACCGTTAGGTCCAGTCGCGGACGACTCTAGGGTTGCTGCGCTCATCTCGCTTTATTGGCCGAGGGAGCCGGCGTACAACTTCCAGGTCATGTGGCCAGCATGACTAAGCCGCTTCTGGCGAACCAGAGCAGCACATGGAAACGCCGTTTACCTTCCCGCTGGAGTGATACCTATTTATCTACTTGCACTTTGATGTGCTTTCGAACTGTTAGATTGGCAGGAGCTGGGACAGAGCAACGGGAGCTCACCCCGTCGCGAGGATTCAAACCGCCGACCTTCTGATCGGCAAGCCCTAGGCCAGTGATGGCTAACTTTGACACTCCAGATGTTTTGGAACTACAACTCCCATCATCCCTAGCTAACAGGACCAGTGGTCAGGGATGGGAGTTGTAGTTCCAAAACATCTGGAGTGTCAAGTTTAGCCATCACTGCCCTAGGCTCTGTGGTTTAACCCACAGCGTCACCCGCGTCTACATAGCTCCATCCTTATTTCAGATATCCTGCTATATTGGTATATCATGATGTTTAGCTGGTGATATATCATGATGTTGAAACCCAGATATCGCCCAGCCCTACTGGTCTGCTCCAGCAAGCTCTTCTTGCATTCTTATGGAAGCTGGTAGCCCTGCCTCTTTTTGCATTCAATGACCCCAAGGCCACGTCGGCCAGCCAGGCTTTCCCCTGTGCAGGCAGGCAGGCAGGCAGCTCAGTGTGGCCCCACTTTGCTCTGGCGGGGTTGGGGTCACTCCATCGGCCACGAGGGCTGCCACCCCCCAACACGTGCGCACCCGCCCCGGGCACCAGCAACCAACGCTACGCCGCTGCCTTACCCCACCTCCACCCCTACTTCTCCTTTTGAGAACACGTTGGAAAGAAAAGCACATGTTTAAAAAGAAGCGTGTCTTATTTTCAGAGAGCATTTTCATGGTGGAAGAGGCCACACTGTGGCAGGACAAGTGGGCAGGGTTGGGTGGGCGGAGCTTGAGAGAACTTACTTGTTTTGATGAAAAGGCATGCTCTGAAACGCAATGGTTTTAGGTGCAGCGTGTGTAGAAGAGAAAGGTCATTACCAGCTGTGTGCAAGGGTTTGTGAGAGTTTGTATTCTGCGCTCTCTCTCTCTCTCACTCTCTGTGTGTGTGCCTCTTTTTTTTCTGTGGGAGTTATTTCCTGTTGTTGACTCCAGTTCTTTATTTAGAACCACCTTAGCTACTCAGCAACTGCTAGTTGGGGTGGGGGTGGAGAGAGGAACAGCGTGATTACAACTTCTAAAGGCTCCTTTCAAAGAGACGTATCCTTGCTGCAGCTTCATTGAGAAAGGAAAAGCTTGACTTTAGTAATTTAACAGGGAGAGAAATGTTTTGCATTGGACGCACCACTTTTTGTCTGATAACACCACCCATGCTCAGAAGCACCTAACAAAAACAAACAAATAAAGGAAAGTTGGGTGTGTTTTAAATGGGCGCCTGCTCACTTCAACACCAACAAACTCTAACACCCTATAAAAGCAAAATTTTGGGCTTCCCTAACAGTTATGAATAAGTTGTATAGAAAAAGAAAGGGGCTATCAATGCATGTATTCTGTTATTGTGGAGGCAGACACCATGGTTTCTTATGCTACAAATACTACAGCAGGGGTGGCCAACTTTGAAGAGACTGTGATCTACTCACAGTTAAAAATTGGCAGTGATCTACCCCCTTTTGGGGGATTCAGGTCAAAGTTGTTGAGCTTTTTTTAGGAAGGGAAGCCCTGTTTTGGGGGGTTCGTTTTAGGGGTGCAGGGCAAAGATGTTGAGTTTTTTTAGGGGAGCCAAAGTTTTTTAGCTTCTTTCGGGGGACCCACTGATCTACCGGTGATCTACCACAGACGTCCAGTGATCTACCGGTAGATCACGATCTACCTGTTGGACATGCCTGTACTACAGCATTTTCAGTCTCCCAAGTGGCAGAAAGAGGGGTTTTCCCCCCTGCAGTGGCTACCTGCAAAGAGAGCGCTTTCCAACTGTTGACCAGGTTGTCTGATAGAGCATGCACAAAACTGTGAGACTAGTTGCATTGCATGCCCCATGGCTTGCAACAACTGTAATAATTATTTGTTGTTGTTGTTGTATGATAGAGATATAACAACACATTATTATTTCCTCCAAGGAGCTCAAGGCTCCTCTGTGTGGTGTAGTGGTTAAGAGCAGTGGACTCGTAATCTGGTGAACCAGGTTCGATTCCCCGCTCCTCCACATGCAGCTGCTGGGTGACCTTGGGCTAGTCACACTTCTCTGAAGTCTCTCAGCCTCACTCATCTCACAGAGTGTTTGTTGTGGGGGAGGAAGGGAAAAGGAGATTGTTAGCCGCTTTGAGACCCCTTAGGGTAGTGATAAAGCGGGATATCAAATCCAAACTCCTCCTCCTCCTCCTCCTCTTCTTCTTCTTTACAAAAACCCTGTGAGGTGAATTAGACTAAGAGAGAGTGACTGGCTCAAGGTCACCCAGTGAGCTTCTTATCTGTGTGGGGATTTCATTACTGGGCTTCCAGGTCTTATTCCAGCACCCCAACCACTATACCACACTGTCACTGTAGCTCACACTTAGGCAATCATGGTTCCATTGTGATTTTGGAACCCCCAATTTTAAATCCATTGGGCTGGCATGTCAAGTCAGAACTGGACTAAATGAATATGTTGAAAAGTTTTGTGTGTTTTTCAGGTGACATGGGGTGATTGGAAAGTTCTGTCTGTGGCATTAGATCTATGAAGGTCTTTATTAAACACATGATAAATAAGTGAGTGAGCTCTTGGAGTGTAATTCAGGGAAATAGCTGCTTACTTAACTGTGCACTGGAGGATGTCTGCTCAGCCAACTTCATTTGGATTGCAACCATTATGCAGCATATACCGGTACTTCCACATTATATAGCTATCAGTGCTACAGTTCGGTGGGGCCTGTGCTAGGAAACGTCAGTGGATTGCGTCCACAGGGTCTTTTTTGCACACCAAAAATGTGCTTAGCTGTTGCCTTGCATTCCTGCAAATCCCTTTTCTAAAAAAACTGTGTGTTTGAGCATGGCAGGATGAGGATTCCCAGGTGTGGAATTGTACAGCAAGGCAGCAAAACATCCACAAAGATCCTTATTTTTAACCAACTAAGCATTTTCATAAAATGGTGCCAGCATAGGGGAGGGGAAGTAGTATGGCTCAAGATTAATTAACAACACTAAAAATACCAAGTTTTACCTGGAACATTTGTGTAAGCACATTCCATGTAGCAACCTGAATAGCAATTAAATGTACTATATGGAAGGTAATATTGAGGGCCATCCCAACAACAAAGGCACAGTTTTAATGGTTATGATACAGATTGGCCTGTTTCGCATGTAACAGGAAACCATGGTTTTGAGGTAGGACTTGTGCTCACATTTTCTCCCTTAATACATGTGAAGAGAGGATAAAAAAAAGCTTTCACTTTTGAACTAACCACAGTTCCCTATTACAATCTGCTCTTGGGGAATTTTGGTTACTTAACACAGTAGCATGTCAAAACACAGTTCAATCCTAGTATGTGCCCCAACATAGGGAACTGTGGTTTGTTCTAATGGGGAACTTTGGTTATAGTAAGTTGAGAAAAATCTCTGTCTCATTCTTCCGCATCCAAAAACTTAGAGGAGGAAGGGGCAGCCTGCAAGCCTGGGGCTGTATTTGCATTAAAGGAATGCACCAGGCAGAGAGTTAACTCTTTATTGTCAAATATAACACTTACAGTCACTTCTACGGCTCTGGAGACCTCCACACACCAATCTAGTACCTAGGCCAGTGATAGCTAACCTTGACACTCCAGATGTTTTGGAACTACAACTCCCATCATCCCTAGCTAACAGGACTAGTGGTCAGGGATGATGGGAGTTGTAGTCCCAAAACATCTGGAGTGTCAAGGTTAGCCATCACTGACCTAGGCAGCTATTCCCAGGTCTGTGCTCTATGGAGAAGTTGCAGCAACCAGGAACAAGTCCCCCTCCACCAGTACCTTCTCCTAACAGGCTATGCACACTTAGACAGAGACTCTGCCTCTGTGGAAGCAATTTCTTCCTGCTTCAATTCTCTCCTGATTCTGTGAGACGGTAGTGCAAGGAAAGGGTGGGAAAGCACACGGCCCTTCGCTTGCATGGCCTGCCTCTTCCTCCAGCCCTGAAGCCCCCCCTGCCTCCAGTTCTTGCCTGCTGGCTGATACAGGCACCCACAGACCATTGCCCCCCTCTCCCGAGTCAGACTCCAGCTCCTTTTCCCCCAGTGCAGACTCACCAGAGTCCTGTCAGTCCCTGACATACCGGTACTACTTCCTCTGGCTCTTTTCACTGCTGGTGTCCGAATCAGAATACAGTCATGCCGCATGTTACGCACATCAAACATGTGAATTCAGCTATATGTGCTGGGCTGAAGTTCCACTCCAGCCTTTTTCCTTCTGCCTTGCCAGGTCCTGCCTGCATTCATCCATCTCCTAATGAGGTAGGAGAGCTGAAAATAATGCCAGTATATTTCACATCTGGCAACCAACTCTGGAACACTTCCAGAGTTAATGCTAAATACTTTACTTCTAGTACAAAATAAAATAAATAAATAAAACCACATTATTATTATTATTATTATTATTATTATTATTATTATTATTATTTTATTTTTAAAAAAGAACACTTGAGGCCCTGGTTATTTACCGCAGTGCAACACTGCTCTAGCACAAGCAGCCATACCCTGGCAAACCCCAGGAATACATGCATGGCCCCTTCTCCCCTGGCACTTAGGTGTGGACTCTGATCTGAACTGTTGGCAACGACTGTCTTTATATTGCATTTATATATGTTTTATTGTTAAATCACTTTGGGATGTTTTATGGGGAGGCATTCATAGATGAAATAATATCAATTTCTAGAAACTCATGGCTGCATCAATGGAGGATGGCTCTTCTTGGAGAGAGGCAGTTTGAATGAGACTAGGTAAGCTGTTTTGACAACTCCATAAATCCCAGAAGAATTTGATATACAGTGGTACCTCTGGTTGCACACGGGATCCGTTCCGGAGCTCCATTCGGATCATGAGGAATTTGCAACCGGAGGTACCACTTCTGCGCATGCGTGCAGCACGGTAGAGAGTTTCTGTGCATGTGTGCAGCGCGGTAGAGACCCGGAAACTACAACTAATCCAGAATGCGGCAGCTAGACTGGTGACTGGGAGCGGCTGCCGAGACCACATAGCACCGGTCTTGAAAGACCTACATTGGCTCCCAGTACGTTTCCGAGCACAATTCAAAGTGTTGGTGCTGACCTTTAAAGCCCTAAATGGCTTCGGTCCAGTATACCTGAAGGAGCGTCTCCACCCCCATCATTCTGCCCGGACACTGAGGTCCAGTGCCGAGGGCCTTCTGATGGTTCCCTCACTACGAGAAGCCAAGTTACAGGGAACCAGGCAGAGGGCCTTCTCGGTAGTGGCACCCGCCCTGTGGAACGCCCTCCCTTCAGATGTCAGAGAACAACAACTACCAGACCTTTAGAAGACATCTGAAGGCAGCCCTGTTTAGGGAGGCTTTTAATGTTTAATAGATTATTGTATTTTAATGTTCTGTTGGAAGCCGCCCAGAGTGGCTGGGGAGACCCAGCCAGATGGGCGGGGTATAAATAATAAATTATTAATTATAATTATAATTATAATTATTATTATTATTATTATTATTCTGCGCATGCACGTAGAGTACTTCTGCGCGCGCGCGCAACGAAACCTGGAAAAATACTTCCGGGTTTCCCGCGTTCGTATCCTGAAGGATACGCAACCAGATATGTGCGTATCCAGAGGTACCACTGTACAGGCAACTCCCCATTTCCATGCGTTCGGCATGCGTGCGATTGCTGACAGATGCACTGTTTGGGGCACAAGGGAGTGGGGGCAGAACAGGGCAGGCTTAAGCATGCCCCACTGATGTACATGGTGCCTCGGAACACAACCTCCGTGTAAATGGAAAATTGCCTGTATTTCATTCATGGTTTTTTTTGGTTTTTGGTTTTGTTTTTTGTATTTTGAAATGGAATGAGAGACAGGGTGGGCATGGAAGTGTAAAGAATGTTTGTTGTGTTAATTAGTTCATTGAAACTGGCCTTGCACTTGCTTGTAATGGAACAGAATGGGAGTGGGAGTTTAGGCTACATCTGACGTTCTCCTGATGATTTCTGGCAGTCATTTTACTTCTAGATTTGGTGATGCAGACTTACTTGTCTGCATATGCGCGTGAGAGAGTACATATATAATATATGGAACATATAGCTCATTTTATGTTTGCTTAAATTCAGCCAGGGCTGCTCATATCTGCTACCTCTCTCCAGAATGTCCTAATTCTGCTCCCAATAAAGCCTGAATTCAACAACAACAACAACCAAATCTTTACTCTCAACCAGGGTGGATAAAAATCAATGATTTAAAAAAAAAAAAAATTTAAAAAATCGGATTTTTTTGATTTAAATCGGATTTTTTTGATTTAAATCGATTTTTTTGATTTAAATCGGATTTTTAAAATAAAATGCTTTTGGAGGAAAAATCTTTCTAAATATAGTCTTCTTTTTAAGTTACATTGTAGTCCAAAGGCTATTCATCAGGAAATAAGGATTTGTTTTAAGTTTATCAAGTGTGCTAAAACTCAGTCTAAGTTTTTTTAAAAAAATGTTTAACCACATCAGTTAACAAACATGGATACATATGCTATCATGTTATTGTTTTAGTTAAATAAATTGTTTAAATGGTTATTAAGGAAATGATTATTTTTCTCCTTCCAATAAAGTACAGCAGAAAAGTGGTCCAAATATAAACAGTTAACTTATTAAACCTCACCATAATTTCATAATTATGTATTTCTAGTAGTATAACCAAATCAGTAATTTTTGATATAACTGTAAAAACCACTCTGAAAATTTATTATTCCAAAAATGAAACCTTGATATGGTTGTAAATATTAAGATTATACCAGCAAGAATGAGTCTTTCTGTAAAGAAAATATTTAAATCAAGCCTTACTGACTAGTGATTTAAATCAAGCCTTACTGACTAGTGATTTAAATCGTGATTTAAATCAATTTGATTTAAATCAAATCCACCCTGCTCTCAACACTGATAATAAATTACTCAAATTCATGAAAATGTACTCATTTTTATGAGCTTTCAATGTTTATTATATCACTATATTTGGAAAATAAACTGAAGATTTAAAAAAATCCAGAGGAAAAGCTGTTTTCATAAAAGCAGGTAGATAAGCCAGCTTATTCTGCCATGTTATAGCCAACTTACTAGTTGACTTTTATATCAGTTTGTCGAAACTATTTAGTTCCTGAACCATTTATCAAAAATCATTTTGCAGATTATTGCAGCAAGAA
The DNA here is from genome assembly GCA_034641395.1 of Darevskia armeniaca. Classification (NCBI taxonomy): domain Eukaryota; kingdom Metazoa; phylum Chordata; class Lepidosauria; order Squamata; family Lacertidae; genus Darevskia; species Darevskia armeniaca. The sequence goes on along the minus strand of JAWWNF010000500.1, from coordinate 1,102,241 downwards.
GAAATCTTATCTAGTTTGCGCTTCTCCAATATGGCTGGCATGTGTGCATTTGGATATTTATTTATGAATTGCTTCTTATAAAACATCCTCAAGCTTCCTTAAACAAGGGAGACTTTAACAATGAAAACATGTATCAAAACAGTTTCAAGACTAATACAAATACAGCCTGTGTCTGTGTGTTTGTGTGTGTGTGTGTGTGTGTGTGTGTGTGTGTGTGTGTGTGTGTGTGTGTGTTAGAAGTCTTGTTAGAAAAGGAAGGTTTTCAATAGGCACTAAAAATATAATAGAGAAGTGTCTATCTGTTATGTAACAGAAGGGAGTGCTAAAGGATTCAGAGCAGACCTCCTGATGGGATGGTATCTGTAGGTATCTCATGTAGAATGCAATGTGTTCAGGTATACAAGAGGTGAGAGACTCTTTTAGGTATCCGTCACAAGCTGACTAGAGCATCCTACATCAGGACCAGCACCTTGAACTTAGTCTGCTAGCTAACTGACAGCCAATGCAATTATTTCAGCTGCAGCATAACATAAGAAGAGCACAGCTGGTTCAGGCCAGCAACCAAACGGCCCAGCATCCTAGTCTCACAGTGGCCAACCAAGTGTCTCAGTGGGAAGCGGGGGGGACGGGGGACGGACCCCAGGACCTGAGCACAACAGCACTCTTCCCCACCTGTGGTTCCCAGCAATAGGTGTCATTTATTTATCAATCATTAGACATATTCAGTCACTTTTTTGTTTAATGAAATGTAAGTTCAAAGCAAACTTACCATACAAAAATCGAAACAGATATAAAGCTAAAACAAAATGTAAATGCAAACTGCTTCTGACAGTAAAGGTAAAGGAACCCCTGACCATTAGGTCCATAGAATCCTAGAGTTGGAAGAGACCACAAGGGCCATCCAGTCCAACCCCCTGCCAAGCAGGAAACACCATCAAAGCATTCCTGACAGGTGGCTGTCAAGCCTCTGCTTAAAGACCTCCAAAGAAGAAGACTCCACCACACTCCTTGGCAGCAAATTCCACTGTCGAACAGCTCTTACTGTCAGGAAGTTCTTCCTAATGTTTCTTGTACCGGTAGTTTGAATCCATTGCTCCGTGTCCTCTTCTCAGGAGCAGCAGAAAACAACTTTTCTCCTTCCTCCATATGACATCCTTTTATATATTTGAACATGGCTATCATATCACCCCTTAACCTTCTCTTCTCCAGGCTAAACATACCCAGCTCCCTAAGCCGTTCCTCATAAGGCATCGTTTCCAGGCCTTTGACCATTTTAGTTGCCCTCCTCTGGACACGTTCCAGCTTGTCAGTATCCTTCTTGAACTGTGGTGCCCAGAACTGGACACAGTATTCCAGGTGAGGTCTGACCAGAGCGGAATACAGTGGTACTATTACTTCCCTTGATCTAGATGCTATACTCCTATTGATGCAGCCGCGGATGACTCTGGGGTCGCAGCGCTCATCTCGCTTTACTGGCAGAGTCATGTGGCCAGCATGACTAAGCCGCTTCTGGCGAACCAGAGCAGCGCACAGAAATGCCATTGACCTTCCCGCCGGAGCAGTACCTATTTATCTACTTGCACTTTGACGTACTTTCGAACTGCTGGGTTGGCAGGAGCTGGGACCGAAGAACGGGAGCTCACCCCATCGCGGGGATTCGAACCGCCGACCTTCTGATCGGCAAGCCCAAGAGGCTCTGTGGTTTAGACCACAGCGCCACCCGTGTCCCTGCTTCTGACAGTAGAGGCTGCAAATAGCCATAATGGTTATTAATCCTCCATGAATTTGCACAATCCTCTTTTATAGCCACATGGGAGTAGCCAAGTGGGGGTAGGGAGGGGCAGCTGCCCCCCATCAATAAAAATACATAGCAAACTGAGGTTCTGCCTCCCCCAAACAAAAATCGTGCCTCTGCCCATGTATAGCCATCTGAGTAGGTGGCCATTGCTGCCTCTTGTGGGGGGAAATGCCTCAGATTAGCTACCGGTATACCTTGTGTGAAGGCAAGCAGGATGGCATGATTTCAGCCAACATTTCAAGGTGCACGAATTGCCTTTTATTATCCTATTTTAAAGCAAGTTATGTAACTCTAAAGTGTCACTTACTACATTACCTATTACAAACCTCTCTTTAAATCTTCAGGGCGCGCGCCGAATTGCAAGGCTTTGAGAAGGGGGATTGGGGGGGGGCGGGAGAGAAAAACTCCTGGGATTTCGTTTCCCAGGTTTAAGAACAAACTTCCAAGATGAAGGAAGATTGGCCACCAGTTTCTTCCTACTGATTTCGTAACACAGCTGCTGCCGCCTACTCCTACTACCGTACTTTGGGTGGGGGGTGGGGGTGGAATAACCAATAGGCATTTTGAGTGGTGGGAGCTGGGAGAAATTATGAGCAGCTATGAACAGGGCGAGGGGTGCTTAAACCACCTCGCCAAACTGCTGTACAAATGCGTAAATAAACTGCCCCCCGACTTATTTTTAATTCAGCAGAATCCCATAAAGCCGTTATCTCCTGGATGCCTAGACGGGAGGGGGGGGAGCTATGAAATGTTGCCAAAACGCAGCGCACCCCACCGCTCTGCTATTGGTATAACCGTACGTACGCCTCTGATGATTTCTCACTGTAGGTACTAAAGTTCACGGATAACTGGCGGGGGGGGGGGGCGCGGAAGGCGCCTGGCTTTCGGTTTGGCTCTGTAGCGCCTCGAATTGCCTGTAAAGCGCCGGGATCTACCCAAGGCGACCCGAAGTTCAACCGGGGAAGCTCCTGCTTTCCTTGCCAGGGCAGCAGCGGGCTAGCTGGATTGGAAAGCGAGAGAGGCCAGCAAGCCGCTTTGCCTGCTCGCCAGCAGCGCCTGCGTTTTACCGCGGCTGCAGGCATTGCTGGGTTATGCAATGGCTGGGAGGGTCCACCTCGCTCACCTACGGATGGGGAGAAATCGTGAGCCTAGTGGATCATCGCGGGGGCCGAGGGGGAAAGATCCAGCCCAGGTTGAGCGGCCAAAACAAGCCTTCCCCCGTCTATTCGCACACATGCCCCAGAGGAAGGCCCTCTCCTCCTCTCGCCAGCAGCAGCAGCCAAGCCGGCGCTCCCCCCCCCCCGGCCTTCCCTTGATCGCTGCCCTGGCTTGCAGGAGGACCCCAGCTGTTGTTCCTCCTGCAGAGCTGCTGCTGCTGCCGCCGCTTCCAGGCGTACTCGCAGTCTTGCTCCACTTTTGACTTGTTGACCAGTTTCAAGTTATTGAATAGCTCGCGTGCTTAGCATAGTTGTGGTTTTCTCCGCTCAGCAAGCAAGCAGGCTGGCTGCTCTGTGTGTGTGTGTGTGTGTGCGCGCGCGCGCGCGCGGGCGCGCCCAATTTAGAAACTGGTGTGTGTGTGTGTGTGTGTGTGTGTGTGTGTGTGTGTGTGACTTAGCGCGTTTGTCAATGGAGCGAGCTCCCTTCCTCGCCACCAAGCTTGCAACTTTAACGTGTGCACGTGAAGCTGTCACGGGCCACGTGCGTGTAGACGCCGCTTGTCTCGGTGCCGGTTTCCTTCTCCAGCTGTCTGGATCCCTCCACCCCACCCCACCCCACCCCGCTCTTCGCCCCGGAAACGAAAGTCACCTGGCTCGGTTGCTTTGAAAGACACTCGCTGCTGCAGGGCGCCTGTTTGTGCGTCTTGTGTTTTCCTGCGGAAGGTTCAGCTTCCAAGTTCGCCCCCCCCCCACATCTCCGGTGGGATGCAGTCAGGCTTCACCCCCCCCCCTCCCCACGACTGGCCTTGGACTAGCTTCGTCTTAGAGAAAGCCCTTGTGTCGCCTGGAGCAGCCGGACTCCGTAGGAGACCGCGCACGCCCCTCCATTCATTCCGAGCATTCACAGGTGGCTCGTTCGCAACCGGGCTCGGTCTCCGTGGCTGCTTTCAGAGGAAGAAAGCCGGCGCGGTGCCACTGGGCATACGCAGAGTGCAGCTCACCCACCGGCCACCGACGCGCCGCCCTGGGATCGCCTGGCGGCGGCGATGGCAACCGAGCCTGCTGCCCCCCCTCCTGAAGCCTCCCTCGGGCGAGAGACCGGGTGGGCTCAGAGGAGACGACGGGGACGTTCGCTCTTCTCCTCGCGCTCCCAGGGTTGGTCTCTCCAGCAGATTTGGCATGAGCCTAGCTGATCTCGCCCCGCCTCGCCCCCGCCACAAAAGGCGCATGTAAGCGATAGCTGCCTGGAGCTCGGTGGCTCCGCCTCCTGCCTGCTGGCCCCGCCAGGGGGGCCGCATGTGCAGCTTGGCCTGGTGTCGCGGGCGGGCGGGCGCGATGGAGAGCGGAGCCAGCGCTAGCAGAGCCAGCGGCTGAACGCGCCCGCCTTGCCTGGGGACAGAGGCGGGGCTTCCCAAGCGAGCCAAAGGGCAAGGAGCTCGCGGGAGTCTCTCCTCCTTTCGCTCGCTCTGCCTGGCCGGGGTTGCTGCTGCTGTTCTCGCAGCGCCCGCCTGCCTGCCTGCCGCCTCTCCTCCCCGCTCCCCGCCTCTCTCGTCCCTCCCCGCCTCTCCTCCTCCTCCTCCTCCTCCATTGTATAATGCTTCGTGACCGCCGCAGCCCGAGCAAAGCGGAGGCTTAAATCCTTCCCGAGCTGCATTCGCTTCCCCGCCCCCACTCCTCTCCTCCTCCTCCTCCTCCTGCTGCTGCCCACCGTCAGCCCCACCACCCGCGGGCGAGGAGAGCGACATATGGAGCTGGGGGAAGATTAGGAGGAGCGCGCAGGAGCAGCCCCTGATGCTTCTCAGCTCTCAGGAGGAACTGCATGGGGTAAGTGCAACTCGCGGCTCGGAAGGAAAGATTTGAACCGGAGAGGGTGGGGGGGGTGTCTCTTGCCGCTTTGCCCAGCCCTAGGACCCACTGGATCGGGGAGATGCTGAGAACTCTTGTCAGCAAACTGTGTCGTCTTGGGGAGAGAGTGAGGTGGCGATGGAAGGCAAACCCGCAGGCTCGCCGCTTAAGAAGCAGCCCCTCCCCAATTTGTTGGGGAGGCAATAAAAGCAGAAGGGGACCCGTGTCGTGGGGAGAGGGGCAGGAGGGGGGGCGAGGAAGCGCTGGTTTTCGGTTGCATGATTTGCTCCCCCTTGTAACCCTCCGGAGAACTACCTTTCTCCCCACCGCCCGCCTTCAAAGAGATGTGCAGGAAAAAGAGGTCGGCTGAGTTACTTTTCTTCCTTGAAGGTCCAAATGTGCAGACGGATCGGAGGTTCCCGTGTTGCTGTGAGCAGGTGTGTGTGTGTGCGTGCACGCGCGCGTATTCCGAATTTCTCATGTTCTCTCCCTCCTCGTCTGTGTGTGAGTGGCGCATTTAAGAGTTTCTCCGAGCCATGTTTACAGTGCAACTTGCTTTTTGCTCTCCGATAAGTTTCAGTATGTGCTGTGCAGACCGACATTCGCTGGAAACTGTACCCTGTAATTTTGCTTTCTGATCCTGGAGGAGAGGAAGAAGTAGCATGGGCGTTTCAGAACCTCGAGCTGTGAAAGTTGAGGGTCTTCTTTCCAAACCAAACTGGCAGACCCCAAGTGAGGGTGATTCTGTGTTGGGTGAGGACACTTTGAACTGGGGAAAAGAGGCCCAATGTAGAAGGTTTTTGTAGGTGGAACTAAAATTATTTAAAGTGAGATAGGTTGCAAGAGTACATGTTCTGGTAGGTTACTAAAAGAGCTAGATTATGGTATTCCATGCTTTGGCGTCTCAGCATGGCATTGTGTTGGTGGTGTCTGTATGGGGGTGTTTTTTCATGGAGATATTCTGCATCTTAAAGCAGCTGGTCTTTAGCATGGAAACTAGTAAACATGATTGTTCCTAAGATTTGTTTTGCACTTTCTAGCAGATTCCAGCAAATTAGCAGCGCAAAATGAAATGGATAGCTCAGGTGGCTGCAGGTTCACCTAGCAAGGGCCCTTCCTGGAAGTTCTTTATTTTCCCATCTAGCATTCAAGATTCTGAATCAAGATAAGCAATTCAGTTGCTCTCCAGAAATCAAACCAAATGCTGTCAATTTTATCACTAAAGGTGCTCTCCTAGGCTTCTATGAAGTGCACATAAATGCTTTGAGTGAAGACCCAATGCCAGAGCCAGGTCATGTATGTCTAATTTCTTCTGGTTTCCTTTGGTTGAGATGACAGGGAATTGATTTTCAAAGTTCATCTGCAGAAACATGTACCTTTGTATCCAGGTGCTATTGAAAGAAAAGAATAAAAGTGGGTGGGCGGGCGGCTGCACTGCTCCCAAACTCTAGGCTGTTGTAGCTGTCAGATATGAGAATTGTTTGCAGGCTTCTCTTCTTGGATTGTCAAGCCTTTCATATGGTCAAGTTTGTTGTAGAGTTAATTTTGAAAAATGTTTTTCTGTAAATAAATAAAAAGTGCAGCACTGTATATACAGGTTGATATATCAGAAACTAGTGTCTTGAATAATAATAGTGCCAGACAGGTAAATGAGTCTGGACAGTGGTAGTGTTCCCTAGGATACAAACAAGTATTGTAGCATCTTAACAGCTGCAAGAGTTTTTTTTTCTTTTTGGTGCCTGATACTACTTCAATTAGCTCCATAATGAAAAATCACAGTTTGGCTTCAGGAGGAGCAATATTAATCCTTTTTAAAAAAAAAAATGCAGACTTGTTAAAATTTGTATGATGTGCATTAAAAATCCAAACAAAATAAAAAATAAAACAATTCCTTCCAGTAGCACCTTAGAGACCAACTAAGTTTGTTCTTGGTATGAGCTTTCGTGTGCATGCATACTTCTTCACACGAAAGCTCATACCAAAAACAAACTTAGTTGGTATCTAAGGTGCTACTGGAAGGAATTTTTTTATTTTTTATTTTGTTTTGACAATGACAGACCAACACGGCTACCTACCTGTAATTAAAAATCCAAATATGATTTGTATAGTATGTCCAGTGCTGTTTCTCTTGTTTTTGAAGTTGCCCTAAATAAATGGGGAAACTTGTTCAAATACAATGGCATTTAGATGTGACAAGCTCTTGTCCTTAATGTGAAGTCTGGTGAATACTTAAGAGCAAACTCCACTGAAAGCAGTAGAACTTACCTCTGAGTAAACATGCGTAAGTTTGGGCTGCGCAAGAAAACATGCTTTGTTTCCTTTTATTCCTTTTTGCTTACCCCGTATTTCCCAAATTACGGAGCAGTGGTGAAAATTGCATAATATGTACCACCCATAAAATAGGATTGCCATATTTTGAAGAACAAAACAGAGGACACATTTGCCGGGACACATTTGTAGGTGGGGTGGGGAGGGGGAAGGAAGAAAAATAGTAGTAATAGTGTGTGTGCAGTAAAAAATAAAAGGTGTATTGAAATATTTAATAATGGTAATTACAAATGAGAATGACATGCATTTTGTGAGAAAAATTCGGGGGAGCCCCCCCACCAGCCTGCATCCCCATCACTACCTGCCACTGATCCCTTCCACGCCCACCTGCTCGCCCCCTCTTCCCCTCCTCTCTCTTACCTTTGCTGTCTTTGGCCTCCTGCTCATGAGACACTGCGCGTCCAGATGATGCGAGGCTGAACGGCCCTTGGAAGGCCGGGCCAGGCCTGGCAGCCGCCAGAGATGCCATGGGTCCTAGAGCATCCCCAGAAAGGTCTCCCAGTCTGCGCCACGTAGCTCACTCCGCTGGCTACCAGTGTCACAAACAAATAATACAGAAATAAAATAAAACCCGGACATTTTGCAAAATTGTAAAAATCTGCCCAGATGGTGATTTTGCCTCTGGAAAAAAAAGGACATGTCCAGGAAAATCTGGACATATGGCAACCCTACCATAAACCAGATTTACTGAAGTCATTGTTTCGTAGGATCCTGGCTGAATTTGGTGTACATACTCAACGCAGTCTTCTCCAAACTCAGGACTAAAAAGTTTGAAGTTTCACCTCCAACCTGTCTTATGCAACAGCCAGTTGAACCACTTTGTTGATGACTACTGTGCTTTCTTCACCCTTGGTATGAATCATTGGTGGGGAAAACACTACAGAGTTTCATTTTATACCTTGCATATTTTGGGAAGTAGTTGGACTGTTGGGGCTGATAATGTGACCGGCAATATTTACTAGTGAAGAATTTTTGCATTGACCTTATGTATGTATATTCATATGCTGCATATCGGAAGGGAGATTATATTGTTATTTAGAATGTGGGCAATTTTCCTATGACCCACTTCTTCAGTGCCTTCTTTGGAAATACAGTTTCTGTCTAAAAAGATAGCACAAATGGAGACGGCTCCAGTTGCAACAGCTTCTTGGCCAAAGGGGGGAGGGGGGGGAGAGAGAGAGAGAGAGAGAGAGAGAGAGAGAGAGAGAGAGAGGAAAAGTAACTGTGCCAGAAACAGCAGGCTCTGATTACAGAGTCCAAAGATCATTTAATGCACTAAAGGGGAAAAGAGAAAAGAGTGCAAGGTTCAGTTTAAATGGCTGCAGGCTGGCAGTAGGTTTAGGGCACAGGCACAGCTGATTCTCCTACTTGTAAAACCAGCATTTCCCCCTTTCTTTTTGCTAATTGTTAAGCTAATCACCCAGGAAACAGAAATTCATTGAAGTGCAGAATGAAGGTAGGGGAAGCCCACCCCACATAGTGTGAGGTTCTACCATCCCTTTATGTGGACAGTGTGCTCACCCATAACCTCTCCCTGGTCTGCAGTGCAGGTAGCGGGGAAACCAGCACATGCTGAGCATGGACACATGTAGCTTTGTGCAGATCTGGTGCACTATGTAAACAACTGACCCACCAAATCAATTCCATGCAAACTCCCATTGCCCTCAAAGGCATTTTACAGTAAAGTGTGGTTTTCATGGTACACTAGCAGATTTCAATTCCTGGCTGGGGCAATAAATTGCTTAATTTGCTTCTGCTTGAAACTCGATGTGCCTTTCCAGCAGCCTCTGGTTTCCACTATGGCTGGAGAAAGGAGATATTAAGGGAATCAGGTGGCGCTGTGGGTTAAACCACAGAGCCTAGGGCTTGCTGATCAGAAGGTCGGCGGTTCGAATCCCTGCGACGGGGTGAGCTCCCATTGCTCGGTCCCTGCTCCTGCCAACCTAGCAGTTCGAAAGCACGTCAAAGTGCAAGTAGATCAATAGGTACCACTGCAGCGGGAAGGTAAACGGCGTTTCCGTGCGCTGCTCTGGTTCGCCAGAAGCGGCTTTGTCATGCTGGCCACATGACCTGGAAGCTGTATGCCGGCTCTCGGCCAATAAAGCGAGATGAGCGCGCAACCCCAGAGTCAGTCACGACTGGACCTAATGGTCAGGGGTCCCTTTACCTTTACCTTAAAGCAGGTTTACAGAGGTTTTGCATCCAAAGGTGAAATGAGACTACCAGCAAGGATCTCTCTTTCAAACTTACTTAAATGTTCAGATCATCTGGTGAATGCTCTCACGTGAGGGAGAGCAGATATTGGCTGGGTTGTCTTTTCAAATTCTGGTGCTACAGGAAATGGATGGCTCAGGACTCCAGCTCCACATCAAGTTCGGAGAAAGTCTAACAAACTTTTGCCCTACCCAAAGCTCTTACAGGAACAACCTGTTGCTCCCCAAGTGTTTTGTAGTGAGGTGGAGTAAAGTACCTTACAGGGTGCATTTCTTGTTTGTGTCATGCTGGTGTGAATACCTTTTGTTAAAGGTTATGGGGCCAGCGTCTTCCTCCTTTCAGAAGGCCCACAGTTGGGTCATGTGACTTAAAATCAGCATGGCTGTTTGGTGAGCTCAACTATTATTGCTGACCATGTGATAAAGTAGTCATCAGCTTCCAAAGCCAGATCCATTTTCAGTACATAATGAGGTAAGATTTTCTTTTTTGCTGCACATCTTCCCATAGCTTAAAAAGTTGATGAGATCACTGTGTGCAGGAGCAACTGAGTGCCCACTTAATTGTATAGGAACACATGACCAGAGCTGATTTTTGGTCACACAATTCCTATTCCTTATTCTGTCACGTCCAGGGCACATGAGAAGTGTGCAGGGGAATTTTCTGTTTTGTTCTTTAAGAGTTCAGAGAGTCCCTAGATTTCAGAAAGCTAGCTTGTAGGACCTGCAGAGAGGAACCTTTGAGCATCTGTGATGGGGTAGAAGTTGCTTGCTGAGCACAGTAGTTAAGATAGCAAATAGACTACTGTCTCCACCTTTTCTAACACTTGAAATCTGGGCTGATAAACTTAGATATTCACTGGTGTAGATGATAATTGCTGCTCCCATGGTCCTAACATATTTTGTGTGTGTTGTGATTATTAAACAAGGACTCAGTTCCTTAATGCTGAGGCAGAGAAAGAGCCATGCCTGGAAATGTCAGGCAGTCTCACTCATTTATGGTACAATCCTTTGCAAATTATCCAGGAGTTATGACACACTGTTCAACAGGCGTTACACCCAGGGAAGTTTGCATTGGGTATCAGGCTTAGAGTGGTGCTGCATCAAAACGCTGGAGGTTTGGGAAATGTATGAGTTCTGATTCCAAAAGGTTTACATTTTGAAGAATGCTTGGGCAATTTGCAATGCTTTGAGATAGCTAATGTTTCTTGCATCGGGTAGTATTCATATGAAAAGAAGTGGGCTAGATATAATTGCTCTAAACAAAATTAATAAAAGATTTGTTAAAAAATCCTCACCAAATCTAAACCCACTGCTTTTAACTTTTGAAGATGTTGTTTTCCATTTAACTGCTGTAGAACTACTTTCTCTGTAATTTAAGGTTTTAATTAATATGTGTGCACAATATTTTCTTTGAACTAATAGTTCTGTTAGGTGTGAGGTAACTGTGCTGAAAAGCTTCGAAAAGTTTTGTAAGACAACATGACCATTAGTTCGTTACGGTACTTTCTTTAGTTGGACTTCTGCATCAGTTACTGGTGGTGGTGATGGTGGCAGCTGTTACATTGCATTTAAAGTATTTTCTTCTGCCTTTATAAAATGAGCAGCAATAGAGAAACACCCATGATAGCAGGAAAATGTGTGTGGATGTGTTGTGGGGGGGCATTGGAAGGAAGGCCTGTTTGAAGCAGAGTGTACAGCTAGTCAGTCAGCAGGTCTGACTAGTTTCTGAATGCCCCAGGGCGGGTTTGTCTTAATAAAGTGCAGGTAGCTGCGAAATGAAGTTCTTAAAATCAGATTTGTCAGTATAGTGCCCCCTTAACATCTCCTCATAAAAGAGTTAGGGGTTGTTGTTGTTGTTTTTGCAGCTAAAGAGAACTTTCTCAAATTCAGATAAAGCAGACAAAAAAATATAGAATTTGTCATAGTGCACTTTTCTTTTTAGTGCACTTTATTGATTGGTTCCTTGGAATTCTTAGCTTCTGCCCAGAGGAGCATGGGCAGTCTGAATATTTTATACCAAAGCATGTAGCCTGGCTGTGTTGGTTAGATAGGCCTTGCAAGACACTGAGAACATGTGTTGTTGCTGACCTTTAAAGCCCTAAATGGCCTCGGTCCTGTATACCTGAAGGAGCGTCTCCACTCCCATTATTCAGCCCAGACACTGAGGTCCAGCACCGAGGGCCTTCTGGCGGTTCCCTCACTGCGAGAAGCAAAGCTACAGGGAACCAGGCAGAGGGCCTTCTCCGTAGTGGCGCCCGCCCTGTGGAACGCCCTCCCATCAGAGGTCAAAGAGATAAACAACTATCTGCCATTCAGAAAATACCTGAAGGCAGCCCTGTTTAGGGAAGTTTTTAACCTGTGATATTTTAATATCTGTTGGAGGCCGCCCAGAGTGGCTGAGGGGGGGGACCCAGCCAGATGGGCTGGGTACAAATAATAAATTATTATTATTATTATTATTATTATTATAATATAACATGCATGAAGCAGGGATGAGCCATTCATACTCTCTTTGTCTCAACAGCCTGCAATACTATTAGCAGGGTGCTGCTGCTTTTAACCTCTTTTGCCTTATTATCGCAGGAAAAGTGACTTGCTGCTTTGTGTAGTGGTCAGAAAGTTTCTTTAGTTCACCCCTCTCCCCCAAGGGCCATAATTCTTCTTCCTCTGTGAATCAGAAATCAGGCCTGCGCGTCCCACTTTCCTCTCCATCTGCTTGGGGAGCAGATAATTTCTGATTGATTTCCTTCTCTTACTGTATTTGTTGCACATAGCCCTTCAGCCAGAGCGTATTCTTTGGTTTTGGTTTTTGAACGTAAGTAGCTGGCTCTTGTTCCCAAGTGTTAATGTAATATGATATACCGTATTTTTCGCTCCATAAGACGCACTTTTTTCCTCCTAAAAAGTAAGGGGAAATGTCTGTGCGTCTTATGGAGCGAATGTGTGGTCCCTGGAGCTGAACTGCCCAGGGGCAAAAGCAGATCGTGCTTTTTTTTAAAAAGAGAGAGAAGGGGGTGTTGAAAGGAAGCCCGCTGAGCAGCAAGCGATTGGGGAGAGAGATAAGGGAGAGAGATTCCAGCCCCGCCCCCTTGCAGAGGGAGGCTGTTTCCCCAGCGACATGTGACTGGCTGATTAGATTATCTGTCTGGAAACTGTAGAAATGGCTTCCTGAAGCTGCAGAACTGTGAGTTAAACCCCATAAAACAGGGTTTTTTCCCTTTGCAAAGTAAGCTCAACAACTTTGAGCTAATCCTCAAAAAAATGGGGCTTTTCCCCTCTAAAAACTAGGTGCGTCCTATGGTCAGGTGCGCCTTATAGAGCAAAAAATACGGTACATGATGCACCCTGCAATAGTGTGTTCTAGTTTTTCTCCTCCTAACTATGCAGTAAAACTAAGAGTTGATTCATATGGTTGGTAAAAAGAGGAAAAAGAGCGGTAGAGGGGGATGAGTCACTCATGTTGCTTCCCTATTAACAGAGAATTTGCTATTGAATTTGCATATGTCTTTACAACTTTTTCTTTCCCCGATGGCCATTTAGAATAAAGTTGCTCTTCCAACTTCTGTTCTCAATAACAGCCACCCTCCTACACCGTACCATGGTGTCTTCATAACTACACAGTGTTCCACAGATAACCACCAGGGAGAAAATGACTTCTGTCAAGCAGATACTTAACTATGAAATCCAGTATTTAAAATTTAAAGTAGACACTTGTGTACTCTGTGCATGTGTGTGTGTGTGTGTGTGTGTGTGTGTGTGTGTGTGTGTGTGTGTGCATTCCAAAGTGGTGTACAAAAGTAATAAAACACAGCATAAAAATATGTACCATATATTCAATTAGTTACACAACAGAGTGATTGGATTAAACATTAGCATCCATCAGTCATTTTTGCTGATATGTTCTTAACTATGCAAAGACTGAGAAAGTGGGGCTGCCCTTGGGGGCTCTACTCCTGCCATCATGCCCCCTTCCAGCCTGCTGTGCTCTCCACACTTGGGGCATTTTTGCAATGGGGAGTTCCTGCTGAAGCCACATACCGTAAGTTCTTGCTGTGAGCTGGAACCATGACAGAGACTCCACACCTTCAGCAGATAATAATAATAATTATAATTAATAATTTATTATTTATACCCCGCCCATCTGGCTGGGTCTCCCCAGCCACTCTGGGCGGCTTCCAAAAGAACATTAAAATACAATAATCTATTAAACATTAAAAGCCTCCCTAAACAGGGCTGCCTTCAGATGTCTTCTAAAGGTCTGGTAGTTGTTGTTCTCTTTGACATCTGAAGGGAGGGCATTCCACAGGGAGGGCGCCGCTACCGAGAAGGCCCTCTGCCTGGTTCCCTGTAACTTGGCTTCTTGTAGTGAGGGAACCGCCAGAAGGCCCTCGGCACTGGACCTCAGTGCCCTCGGCACAGGACCTCAGATGTCTCGGTTGCACACATAGCCCCTGATAGCATTGACATGTGGGGCCTGCAGGGGATGTGACAGCATGGATGGGGGAAACCCATTCTTTGTGAGAGGGTAACCAGTTTCTGCATATGAGGAACTGAGGCTCACAGGGACACAGCTTGTTGCCCACAGATCTTCCAATGAATCCAAGAGCCATGTGCCTAGTTGTTTTTTTTTAAGGAAAGTTCAGGTCATCACTCTTACCTGGCTATGAAAGGTAGGAGCCTACAACCAGAGAGTTGGCTACTTGATTGAAAACTACATGTGGAATTTGGTCCTGTCATTTACACACATGTTGGTTGCTTTAGCTTTCATTACCCAAGTCTTCAAAGCTTCCTTGCCCCTCAATTTTCTGGTCATAATTGCTGTGGCTGCTTTGCTACTCTGACTCTCTTCACTTCCCCACTTTCCTTTTCTCAGGTCCCAGCTTGCCTGTCCGCTGCTTGTGTGCGCTGTCCCTGAGAGTATTTCCTCCCTGCTGGGCCTCCTCTCTCTTGGATCCCCAGTGACGTTTTAGCCAAGGGAATTTTTGGCTATGTTGGGAGCAAGGGTATGATGCTGGAAAAGAGGTGGAAGCATTGTGGAGTGTTCATAGATAGTCTTCTGTCAGTGAAGTGAAAGCTCACTTAGACTAGAACTAAAATGTCATACTGGCTGTAGAGGCAGGAGATGTTGGCTGCCTAAATAGGTTGACTAAGAGGAGACCCTGGAAGTGGGGCAGCTGAAGGAAAGGGAGCCGGGAGGAAGGTTGCAGAGTTAGCACTGGACTCTGAAATGGAAACCAGATCAAAGTGTACCCAGAGCAGGCAAGGGCTTGAGGAAACAATAGGCTGAGCAGATAAGGAATGGAAGAAAGGAGGGGCCAATGAGGAGTCTGAGTGTGTAGAGAAGGATTCTACATGAGGTGCACATTGCTGGCAGGAAGAGGGGTGGAGAGATAAATAAGAGGACTGAGCAGCGAAGGATGTTGGCTGGGTGCCAGTAGACTTGAAGGAAGCAGAACCAATTAGCAGTAGGAAGAGAGAGAATCAGGAGATCTGAGGAAACAACTTCCACAGGGGAAGCCATAGTACTCTGTCGTGGCAAAAACAACAAAAAGTCTTGTGGCACCTTAAAGACCAAGAGGTTTTGGCATTTGCTTGGCAAAGGTGTGGCATTGAAGGAAAAGCCAAGCAGTAGAGTACACTGTACCTTTAAAGCACATTCTTTCCCTCAAAGAATTCTGGTCATTGTAGTTCGTTTGGTGTTGTTGGGAATTGCAATTCTGGGGAAAATAAACTAGGGGTATCCGAGAATTCCTTGAGGGAAAGAATGTGTTTTGAAGGCTCTTTAAAGGCTCTTTAAAGGCGTACACAGCTTCAGTCTCCCCCTTGACTTTGAGGGGTAAAGATGGGACAAATGAACACGTTTTACAAGGCACAAAATGGTAATTGTCTGCTGGCCCAACCTTATCGCAATTCCTCAACCTAATGCAGGCCACTTTCCCTACAGCCCACTGTGGCTTAACATTCAGGTACTCGTACTTTCTAGAGTGCAATTGTTTGGCTAGTGTGGAGTTGTAATAAATCAGCCTAAGTTCCCTATAGGAGTTTTCAGAATTCTTCTCAGACAAAACTTGCAAGTGCACTATAGTTCAAACAGTGCAAGAGCCCGTAATACATTGAAAAGAAGAGTTTGGATTTGATATCCCGCTTTATCACTACCCTAGGGAGTCTCAAAGCGGCTAACAATCTCCTTTTCCCTTCCTCCCCCACAACAAACACTCTGTGAGGTGAGTGGGGCTGAGAGACTTCAAAGACGGGTGACTAGCCCAAGGTCACCCAGCAGCTGCATGTGGAGGAGCGGGGAAGCGAACCCGGTTCACCAGATTACAAGTCTGCCGCTCTTAACCACTACACCACACTGGCTCTCATTGAAAAATCCTGCATTCACCCCCATTTGTCTAGCATTACTGTTATTATGTAAATGTTTATACTGCCCTTCACCCATAGATCTCAGGGTGATTCACAGTTACATCTGGGCAATGTATCGATGACATCGACGAGGACTGGTATGAGGGCGATACCACGATGGTTGCTTTGCCTAGCAGTACCGTGTTTCCCCGAAAATAAGACGTACCCATACAATAAACCATAGCAGGATTTCTAAGCATTTATGGAATATAAGCCATACCCCGAAAATAAGACATAGTGACGCAGCGCCTCCCTTAAGACGGCCTGGATAGGTGTGGCTATGCAGCATACCAACGCAGAGCGGTTAAAATAAGACATCCCAAAAAATAAGCCATAGTGTGTTTTCTTGAGGGAAAAGAATATAAGACAGTGTCTTATTTTCGGGGAAACACGGTAGTATATCCCTTTGCCACCAGAGGGACTCAGGAGTGGCTGCTGTTTCACCTGCAATATACCACCAGGTGAAGCAGGCATTGCGTTCTGGCCCTCATACCACCGGCAGGTGGCTTCTTTAAATTGTTCTGCTGGGTGGGGGCAGCACAGATGTCGGCGCCTCAATGGAGCATTTTAATGAAGCCCCCAACCAGCTGAGAAGCGGGTGGTTTAAGAAAGCCTGCTTCTCAGCTGATCAAGCCACCCCCAGACCGGGGGGGGGGGCTTCATTAAACTGCTCCGCTAAGGGGAGGTGGGCAGCCTTGCGCCCCTCAGCAGAACAGTATAAAGAAGTGGCCTGCCTGTGACTCACCAGCCAGCTGGTGGCCACCTCCTTCTCCCGGGAGGAAGAAGTAGCCCGCCCACCCGTGGCAGTGGCGCCTGAGGCCACTGCACAGATGTAGCTCTTGTGCGGCAGCGTGAGCCGGTGCCGCCGCCTTAGCATGGGTGGGTGCCAGGGTGGGGGGCAGGGGCTGAGGTGTTTGTGCAGTGGCCTCAGCCCTCGCCGCCTTCACAGGGGCGGGCCACCTCTTCAACCCAGGAGAAAGAGGTAGCCTGCCCAACCGAAGGTGGAGGCAGCCCTGCGAATGGAGCCTTTCAGGCTCTGTGTGCTTGGCTACCATCTGGCTGCCTTCACCCAGGAGGAGAGCCAGTGTGGTGTAGTGGTCAAGGGCAGTAGACTCATAATCTGGGGAACCGGGTTCGCGTCTCCGCTCCTCCACATGCAGCTGCTGGGTGACCTTGGGCTAGTCACACTTCTTTGAAGTCTCTCAGCCCCACTCACCTCACAGAGTGTTTGTTGTGAGGGAGGAAGGGAAAGGAGAATGTTAGCCGCTTTGAGACTCCTTCGGGTAGTGATAAAGCGGGATATCAAATCCAAACTCTTCTTCTTCTTCTTCCCAGGGTGGTTGGTCACCTCAGGAGTAAAGATGCAGAGCGCCCGCTCAAGCAAAGGCAGGCACCTTTGAGGGAGGCCCGCCTTTGGCCCACCTCTGTAGCTTGTTCCCACCTGGCACTGGGGTGAAGGGACTCTTTCTGCCCCCCAGCGCCCAGTGAGACAAACAAGCTGCATTGGTCCCTGAGGTGCCAGGGCTTAACCACCTGGGAGCGGCAGCGATTTCAGCCCAGCGCCTCACAGGGCTGGGGCCAATGAAGCTTGTTCCTCCCTCCATTTCAGCCTCACGGTGTATCATCAGGTTGTGATGTTTGGCTGGTGATACATAGCGATGTTGAAAAGCTGACATCGCCCATCCCTATTCACAATATAAAATTGGTTTCATATTCCATGTATCTCACAACAACAACAACAACAACAACAACAACAACAACAACAACATTATTTATATACCACCCATCTCACTGGGTTCCCCCAGCCACTCTAGGAGGTTTCCAACAAATAAAAACACCTTAACATATCAAACACGAAAAAGTTTCAGATGTCTTTTAAAAGTCAAATAGCTTATTTTCTTGACATCTGACAGGAGGGGGTTCCACAGGGTGGGCACAACTACCTAGGTCAGCGGTCAAATCTCCATCTCTCTCCCCTGCTCCTTCTCATTTAAAATAATAATAATATATAATAGGCATTTAACTTGCTAAGCTATTAGGGGTCTGATTTCTTCCCATTGAACAGAAAATGAAACTTCCAAACGCCTGAAGTCCTAAGCTAACTGAGATCCATTCTCTCACCAGAACCTTCTCAGAATAGAATAGGTAGAATAAATTGGTGTTTGCATGTGGTTACGCCACTCCAGAAGCAATATGGTAGTTGCCTCCCTCATTCCTGCCATGTACAAAGGAAAAAAGAAACCATTGCAAAATGACTGAATGGGTCAGTTGGGCCAGGAGTATTTATTTTACCGTTAATTGTTTGGTTAGTTGTTCTCTACATTGGCTTTAATATTCTCATTGTGCAAACTTGCAACGCTTATTTACTATTTGAAATACTCTCTGGGCAGGAGGAGTCCTATTAAGCTGTTGTGGTACATTTGTCCCCTTCCATTTTGCCAAACATTAAAAGAGGACCAAAAAAAAATCCAGTTGGTGATCTCTCTCCTTAAGAGCTTGAGCTACAAATTGGGACATTTCCTGATCTGCATCTTGGCCTCAGAGGGTAGACTCTTTCGCTCTCATCCCCAATCTGCAGAACAGGGGAAAGTAGTCCTGAAGTGTCTTACAGAATGTTTGTGTGGACTGCAAGGAGTGAAGCGCTTTAAATGCTCTAAAAGTGCAACATAAATTATTATGATTAGTTACACATTGAAGATTCAGAAAGCTGTGTTTCTTTTGTTTATTTACCGGTATTTTTTAATGGTGCATTTGTCTAGTAAAGTCTGCTGTGTGCAGACTGTGGCTGAAGGCAAGAAATGCTGAAAACTGCTTCTGAAGTGACAAGGACAAACTCTTGCAAAAAGAAACCCCGTAGAAACGCTTTCATTGTTGCAATCTGTGCAGTCGCAAGAGCAAATAAAATAAATAAAATATAATTTGCCAGAACCATTCAGAATGCTTGCAGCTTATACAGTGTACCTAAAACATTGGTGGGAGTGGTAGCTACCGTATTTTTCACTCCATAAGACGCACTTTTTTCCTCCTAAAAAGTAAGGGGAAATGTCTGTGCGTCTTATGGAGCGAATGCATGGTTCCTAGAGCCAAATTGCCTAGGGGCCAAAAGCAGATTGTGCTCTTTTTTTTACAAAGAGAGAAGAGGGTGTTGAAAGGAAGCCACTGAACAGCTGTTTAGCAAGCGATGGGGAGAGAGATAAGGCTCCCTTTCTAGCCCTCCCCCTTGCCCAGGCCTCCGTTGTTGAATGCAGAGGGAGGCTGTTTGTTTCCCCAGCGACATGTGACTGGCTGATTAGATTATCTGTCTGGAAACTGTAGAAATGGCTCCATTTACTGTAGGACTAGAAGCTGCAAACTGTGAGTTGTACCCCATAAAAACGGGGCTTTTCCTCTTTGAAAAAGAAGCTGCACCACTTTGAGCTGATCCTCAAAAAAACCAGGGCTTTCCCCCTTTCCTCCTCTAAAAACTAGGTGCGTCTTATGTTCAGGTGTGTCTTATGGAGTGAAAAATACGGTACTTACCACTTAACTTTTTTGGTGTTACAGGTAGGTAGCCGTGTTGGTCTGCCGTAGTCGGGGGAAAAAAATCCTTCCAGTAGCACCTGAGTGACCAACTAAGTTTGTTATTGGCATGAGCTTTCGTGTGCATGTACACTTCTTCAGATACACTTCAGATACACTTATGTATCTGAAGAAGTGTGCATGCACACAAAAGCTCATACCAATAACAAACCTAGTTGGTCTCTAAGGTGCTACTGGAAGGATTTTTTTTTAAAAAAAATTATTTTGTTTCGGCTTTTTTGGTGTGACACTTATTTGGTGCTCTGATCCTTAATGCATTTCGCTTTAAAGTAAATCTTGTAAATCAGTCACTGCAACTTTTTGGGTGGTGAGAAGTAATTAGCTTGAGTTGCAACCTTGATCAAACTACCCCCCTCCCCTAAGCTGTAATATACTGATTGAGCAGAGCTTTCTTGTTGTCTAAAGGTAGTCCTCCCCCCACACACACACCCCAGTGCATTTTATTAAGGGTCTACAATGTGAGGGAGAAAACAAGGTATCTTTAGGGAAAAGATTTTGCAGCACGGTTGAAAAATAAAGGCTCCAGCCAAGTAATTATAAATACCAGGAAAGGGGGAGGGGATCACCTATTGCAACGCAAAGGGATGTGGGGGGTGGGCTCTTGTCTCCCTGCTGTGCAGTCAAAACTGTCATTAATCTTTATGTAAAGTGGATATCTGCAAGGGAGAATAGAGCCCAGAGATGCAGAGACTTCTAAATGCACAAACTACACCAGCCAGAGATACACATGTCAATAGTGACATTTCGTTCAACAAGCTGAAGATGATTCCATTCAGCCAAATCGCCCACTGGTTAGTAATTGCTGAGGAGGACTAAAGCATTTCCCAGCATCTTGTGTGTTTTTTTCAGGCATACAATTTTAAAAGAGGAAGAACATCTCTGATTGGTTAGGGTGCTTTGCTTGTGCTGCCGACCTTGAAAGTTTTCCACGTTGTCTTACGTGTAATCTGTGATCAAACTGCCTCTTCCAGCGAAGTTTATTCTTAATTAAAAATAGTATTTTGTGATCTTTTCATATCTGCCCCTCCATTAAGCTGTCTTGATTTTAAATTGACAATTCCCCCCACCTGCCTGGTCAGAATGGTCCCTTACCCAGGTTTTGGGACAAAAAGTCATTTGTTAAAGACTTTTACCTACTGAGTCCAAATTTGGATTATCTATCCCTGAAACAGTCGAAATTCCAGAAGTTACAGTGATGGTCTGTAGGAACAGGAAGACAGAAAGTGTTGGTGCATCTTAGAAACTTCATCATGGCATGAAATTAGTCATAGTATATGTTTATTATTATTATATTTTAATGTATTTTTATATTTGTTGGAGGCCGCCCAGAGTGGCTGGGGAGACCCGGCCAGATGGGCGGGGTACAAATAATAAATTATTATTAATTATTATTATTATTTAGGTCCTGTGCCATTTGTGTGTGCATCTATATGGTCAAAGGTTATTTAGATACTGTTGCTTCATTACCTATATTCTAGTCCTTCACTCCAGAAGGAAAGCCATTGTGCCATGAAATATAGAGCATAGAGGTCTGAGTCTTGCATAAACACATGCAGTATAATCTGATTTGTGATTGGCAGCTTCCATTGAACTGCCAAATGGAGACTTGTGTGAGTGAGTGAGATGTTTCTCCCCTACTTTAGTCACTAATCCCAACGTTTTGTTAGAAAACCAGATTTGCAGATTATCTGTGGGCAGCCTAGTTTGTGGGTAAAAAGGTAAAGGTAAAGGACCCCTGACAACTGAGCCGGCGTTTGCCCGCAGACAGCTTCCGGGTCATGTGGCCAGCATGACTAAGCCGCTTCTGGTGAAACCAGAGCAGCGCACGGAAACGCCAATTACCTTCCCTCCGGAGCGGTACCTATTTATCTACTTGCACTTTTGGCGTGCTTTCAAACTGCTAGGATGGCAGGAGCAGGGACCGAGCAACGGAAGCTCACCCCGTCACGGGGATTCGAACCACCGACCTTCTGATCGGCAAGCCCTAGGCTCTGTGGTTTAGACCACAGCACCACCCGCGTCCCCAGTTTGTGGGTACACACGCACATACATTTAGTGACACAGTAAACAATACTTTAGTTGAAGTTATCTAGCCTTAAGATTGCATATGCCCGACTGTTATTTTCTAATCCTGTGGTGGCACTGCCCAGTGGTCCAGTCTGGTTGTTCAGCAGTCAGATGCCGAACACATGAAGAACAACATTAAGTAAACAAGGTTCAACTTTGCATTTTTCTATCATAGCATTTCTGTTAGTTTTTTCTTCCGACTGCCATTTCAGGACTTTGGTTATTCTTCTGCAAGATGGAACATGCACAGAGAATGGTTCTAAGAGATGTTCAGTTGATATGAAATCAATACTCTGCCCCAGTTCATCACCCACCCCAATGAAAAATTATTGCTTTATGTGCCAGTATTCTACTTTTACAAGTTTGCCCTGATTTCAATGGGGAAACATTCTATGCATTAGCTGTTTAGTATTTTCAGATTGACTTGCTCTTGATTTCAGCCATAGTATTCAAAGTGTCATCCTGCAGGACAGTCGTATTTTTCCCAGTGTAGTTTCTAATAGCTTAGCAACCTAAAAGAGGTAGGTCTGATTACACTCTGTGCAAGAGAACTTGGTACTACTCCTTAATATTATAAACATTCTCAGGAACAATTGAGTCTTTTAGTGTACAAGACCTGGTCCTCTTTCAGAGGATTAGTCAATGAGGCAGTAATTTATTCGAAAGGATATATTTAGTAGAGGGCTCCTTAGCTTTATTTGACATAGCCCTGTCAGGCAAGCGCAATTTGTCAAAACCATTAAACAAGCTCCTCTTCTTCGGGAGGAGAGGTTTCCCTTAGCAAACTGACAACGGTAGAAACTGTTTCTAATTTAATAGAAACATATGCTTCCTGCAAAAACCTTAGCAAGCCACATGAATTGCAGGCCTGCTTGAATTGTTTGTGTGTGTGTGTTACTACAGTAAAATCTTGTTTGGGAGCAAAGGGATTGCTTTATGCTGAAGCTTCAGTAGTCTGTGATCTTAAACTCTGGAGAAAGTAGTAATAATGGCAGCGTTGGCGCACATTCCCCCCCCTTACGCCCATGCCCCCCCCCCCGTGTCTTGCAGCGTCTGATCATTAATAAACAGCAAGCACTCGCTTTGCCCTCTGGGCCTCAAATAGTACAGTATGCAACAAGGGAGTGCAAGCGAGGCAGGAGGATGGAAACAGTAGTATCGGGTTACAGTTTCAAAATATCGCAGGAGCATGTTAGCTGCCTTATGCTATTGACTTGCCATATAATTGCGTTGCTTATTTGTGTGAAGAAAGACTTCCCCTTTTCTACCCAATTACAATAGATGTTGCTACTTTGGAGCTCTCCCAAGTTGTCGTCCGTCCGTCCCCCCGCCCCAAAATTACTCTCAAGTGCAAGCATTTTGCAATAACTTTATTTATTTATAGGTTACTCAGCTTATGCATGATAAAGTTGAACTGAATCAAACTTTTCCCTTCTTAAAATAAGCTTTCTTACTACAGATATAGGTATATATTTACATATCTGTCTTCAGAGTAAAAACTTAGCTTTTTATACATGGATAGCCTCATTTGAAATCAGGATGCAAATCCTGTGATGTGTGAAGAATACAAGGCAGAAGTAGCTACTCTGAAATACTTTTCCATGCTTATGGAGGAAGGAGAAGATCTAGAGGTCACCCTCATAGTTTCTGCAAGGTGGCGCAAAACACATTTCAGATTGATATTGAGACGCTTGTGGAGGATTCTAAGATGAACTATCGTTAATTTATTTGCTGTTTGTCAATTTCCCATCTCTTTAAATTTGATGCGCAGTATCTCATAAATATGGGACGCGGGTGGCGCTGTGGGTTAAACCACAGAGCCTAGGGCTTGTCGATCAGAAGGTCGGCGGTTCGAA
Organism: Darevskia armeniaca; assembly: GCA_034641395.1. Taxonomy (NCBI): domain Eukaryota; kingdom Metazoa; phylum Chordata; class Lepidosauria; order Squamata; family Lacertidae; genus Darevskia; species Darevskia armeniaca. The sequence continues at coordinate 1,078,993 of JAWWNF010000500.1, read as the reverse complement.
TCCCCGCAACAGGGTGAGCTCGGTCCCTGCTCCTGCCAACCTAGCAGTTCGAAAGCACGTCAAAGTGCAAGTAGATCAATAGGTACCACTGCAGCGGGAAGGTAAACGGCGTTTCCGTGCGCTGCTCTGGTTTGCCAGAAGCGGCTTAGTCATGCTGGCCACAAGACCCAGAAGCTGTACGCCGGCTCCCTCGGCCAATAATGCGAGATGAGCACCGCAACTCCAGAGTCGGTCACGACTGGACCTAATGGTCAGGGGTCCCTTTACCTTTACCTTTCTCTAATAAATAAATGTTTTTTGGCGCATAAATTAAAAAGTACCTAGCTTTCCCCCCCACCGAGGAGCTTTGAGGGACTTTTGTTGCAATTTTGCATCTGTAAATAACGTTGGGTGGGTGGGTGTTCTCCAGATCCAGTAAGTCACACACTTACAGGCCAATCATCAAAAGGTCTTCAGAGAGCAACATACACAAATTGGATTTCTGCCAGCATAGAGTATGGGGGATTAGAAACTTACCCTGTGTATTTGCGTGCATTATGGCTTCAGATTGATTAATTTCTGCCTGACTCCACCTATCCATCCACACCTGAGTAAATGAGGAGAACTGGTTCGTGTTAAAAATTTAAACACAGCGGATCTCTCCAATGTGTGGTTTTGGCAGCCCTGAAAGCTTTACAGTGACAACCAAAGAACACTAAACAAGCCTTTGTTCTGTGGCTCCATAGTTATTTCCCAGAACTGAAAAGGAGCCAATTTTGATGCAATTCTAAAAAATATATTCTTAATAAATAATAGTTTCCTTGCAGAGGAAAGGGAAAGCATAGCTAATATAGACTTCATTTATGGAATTCAGGGGGCGGGGAGCCTTGAAAGGTGGAAAAACCATAATTAATATGATGTCACACTGTGCAGGAGGGGAAGAGACTGACCTTCATTTTGGCATCTGCTTCAGTCCAACTTGCACACATGATATTACAGAGGGTCACAATCATCTCTTCTAGTATCAGAATCAGCGTTTCAAGGTGTATGTGCATGTCTGTATGTAGCCCACACTTTGTGCAATATACCACAGGGGAAAATACTGGTGTAACGCCACTGTACATGTAGTAAGACAAAAATGTTCGCAGCAGGTGCTTTTTCATGATCAGCTATCTGAGGATAACAATCGGAGCCTTTAAGCCTCTGATTCTTTACATTTGCAAAAGGTTAATTCTTCAAATTTGCAAAAGCTACACACTTTGTGACCCGGTTTGCATGTCACATTAAGCCATACCTAAAATAAACTGGTTTAATGTGAACAAGCTGTGCTGCTGAAGCTGTAGGTTCTTTGCTCATCTCCTTCCCTTCTTCAAGCTGCCAGGAAACAAGCTGTGGTTGTCTGAACTTGTGGTTTATTTCTCTCCAAACAAACCACGAGTGGAAGCCAAGGTTTGTTGCCCACAGTTTGCAAATTTATTGTGAGGATCACAAGTGTATACACGTTGGATGGGTTTGCTGCATAATAGCCTGGAGAGAGCCTTCAACAGAGTAAATCCCAGGACAGTAATGGGTTTGTGACTTTCATCTCAGGAATAGTGAGCGCATTCCATGGGACAGTCAGAAAAAGAGCATATAGTTTTTCAAACTGCAGTTAACCTAAAGCCCTACTTTGCATCTTTGTTGGTGGAGGAGCATAATCATGTTCCATATGATGGGGGGAATAAAATAAAAATTATTCCATGTTGCATAAAATGCTTCCAGAGACTTCTCTTTTTAGCACTCATATTTGGCTATGGGCCAGATATTTTGATACCACAAGTTCAGAAGGAGCATATAGTTGAACAAATGTTCATTTTCGGGATGAAGGATTGTCTCACTTTTTAAGGACTAACAGAATACTCTCATTTGTAGTCTCTGCAAATGATGTGGCAAAAAAATAAAAGATACCCAAGACTCAGGGAAAGACTAAAGGAGCAAAAATAGTCAAAGACCAAGAATGACTTGTTCAGAAAAAGCACTACAAAGCCACCTCTAGTACATTGCAGTGATAAGGCCACACATGTGCTGATCAGCAGGGCTCCCCCCACCCCAAATCTGGTTCAAAGCACACGTGAAGGCAAAATAGAAATGAAATAATCCGTTTTGGAAGGAATCTGAATCAATTTCAACCTGTTACCTCTGAGGATGTGGACGAGCTGCTTGGACGAGTGAAACCAACTACCTGTCTCCTTGATCCTTGCCCATCCTGGCTAATAAAAGCGGGCCGGGCCGGGCTGGGCGATGGGCTCCGCGGGGTGGTGAATGCTTCCCTCTGTGAGGGAGCTTTCCCAGACCTGCTGAAAGAGGCGGTCATTAAACTGCTTCTTAAAAAACATCTTTGTTGTTGTTTAGTTGTTTAGTCGTGTCCGACTCTTCGAGACCCCATGGATCAAAGCACACCAGGCACTCCTGTCTTCCACTGCCTCCCGCAGTTTGGTCAGACTCATGTTGGTAGCTTCAAGAACACTGTCCAACCATCTCGTCATCTGTCGTCCCCTTCTCCTTGTGCCCTCAATCTTTCCCAACATCAGGGTCTTTTCCATGGAGTCTTCTCTTCTCTTGATGTGGCCAAAGTATTGGAGCCTCAGCTTCAGGATCTGTCCTTCCAGTGAGCACTCTTGTGATACCGACTGACTTGTGCAAGCACTCAGGGCTGATTTCCTTCAGAATGGATAGGTTTGATCTTCTTGCAGTCCATGGGACTCTCAAGAGTCTCCCCCAGCACCATAATTCAAAAGCATCAATTCTTCGGCAATCAGTCTTCTTTATGGTCCAGCTCTCACTTCCATGCATCACTACTGGGAAAACCATAGCTTTATTTATTTATTAAGATGCAGAGGACTCTTGTGATGGAAAACATTGCACAGAACATCTACATAACACAGAAATGTATAAACCCTAAGTAAGCTGTAACACCATCTTTTTAAGCACACAATCATGTGCTACATCATGGGTACATACATGGGTAGGCAAACTAAGGCCCAGGGGCTGGATCCGGCCCAATTGCTTTCTCAATCCGGCCCGCGGACGGTCCGGGAATCAGCATGTTTTTACATGAGCAGAATGTGTGCTTTTATTTAAAATGCATCTCTGGGTTATTTATGGGGCATAGGAATTCGTTCATTCCCACCCCCCCCAAATAAAGTCCAGCCCCCCCACAAGGTCTGAGGGATAGTGCACCGGCCCCCTGCTGAAAAAGTTTGCTGACCCCTGTGCTACATCCTATAGTAGCAGGAAATGTTTGTGCCAAGATTCACAGCCTTTTTTGGTACTAGTGACTCCAGTATCTGAGAGAGTTTGTGGTGGGGTGTTTTGGTGGTGATACAGTTGGCATATATTAAAGAAACTTTGGTATCTGTGTTTTGTGCGGGTGGGGTGGCGGGGACAAAGTTTATTTCAACTGTCTCTGGCTGAACAGAGCATGCTGTATTTTCCTCTGCCAAATTAAATAAATAAACACTTCTCTGCCTATTGAGTCTCTTCGGTTGTTGGGCCTGTGGTTTCATAGGCACCCGTAGGATCCATACTTGTGATATAATATAGGTCAAATGAGATTTGTAAGCAGTCTCCTGATATATTTTATTTTATTGAAGCAGAGCTGTGAAACGTTGCATATATGTTCAGAAGAGCAGCAGAGGCTTGCTTCGCACACATTAAGCTATAGTTTAAAATCAGCGATGGTTTTAACAGGTGGGATGGCTTTGCTCCTTTTTTCTGACTGTGCCACATGTGGGGAGGAAGCAAGTTAGTGTCTATATCCTGTCGTGCAAACAGGCTCAGGAGCAGAAGCCCCCTCAGTGCTTGAAGGTCTTTTGTCTCTCTCTCTCTCTCCCCTCCCCTACAATCTGATTCATTTCTGCTTTGCCTCTATCTTTGGCTTTCTTATTTAATTTTCATCTTCCTCCCCCTTGGAGTGCAAATACTTATACTTCGGTAAGACAAAAGGAACCATAAAAACAAACTTGACGAGGCAAGCTTTTAACAAATGTAAATGGGCTCTCAAAAACAGCTTGTGATATATCATGGGTATTATGTTGGAAAGGGACGCGGGTGGCGCTGTGGGTTAAACCACAGAGCCTAGGGCTTGCTGATCAGAAGGTCGGCAGTTCGAATCCCCGCAATGGGGTGAGCTCCTGTTGCTCGGTCCCTGCTCCTGCCAACCTAGCAGTTCGAAAGCACATCAAAGTGCAAGTAGATAAATAGGTACCGCTCCGGCGGGAAGGTAAACGGCGTTTTCGTGGTCTGCTCTGGTTTGCCAGAAGTGGCTTAGTCATGCTGGCCACATGACCCGGAAGCTGTACGCCAGCTCCCTCGGACAGGAAAACGAGATGAGCACCGCAACCCCAGAGTCGTCCACGACTGGACCTAATGGTCAGGGGTCCCCTTTAGCTTTACCTTTATGTTGGAAAGGGTTCCCTCTGGGCTGGCCTAAGAACTTGGGAGTGACTGAAGTAGCTCAGCCAGCTCCAGCTATTGAAAAGGCATATTTTGGGTAAGTGTAAACCGAGGCATGCCTTGACTAACATCATGGAGAGGCTTTATACACAGGGGAGGATGAGTGTTGGATAAGAGATCTCCAGAGTTCAGAGTGGATTCAAGCTGGCAGATCATTGCTCTTCCACTGTTACAGTATGTGAAGTTGGAAATGGCTACCTACATTTCAGCGGGTGCAGCACTCCTTAGGTGTGTTCGTCATCATCTGTTATTTGCCCATAGCAGTGGCTTTGCATTGTAAGTGAGAAAGGTTCGATTTTGATCATGGCTTCTTTTAAATCAGTGAAGAATGAATTATATGTGAAAGTAAACAGTCCTGTGTACAGGAAAGGCTTGGGTGAGTCACTTCAAAGCTTAGCGCAACCCCCCACCCCCCACAGCAATCCTGAGAGAATCTACTATAATTTGCTTAATTCTTTTAAGAAAAAAGAGAAGGCATTTTTAACTCTTTGAGTAATAAACCTTTAAGTCCTGTTGTTCTTAGAAATCAGCCCAGTCATTTCTTTTAAACACTTAAGGCAAAGCAACCGTAGAAAGTAGTGTTATTGGTAGTGTAGCTACCCATATTGTCACCTTCAATAACCAAAGTGGGGTTGCTTTGCTTTATAGAGCTGGTATTTTTTTCTAATGGCACAGCATTGATCTGCACAGCCTCACAAGTTTTAATGATCCAGTACTTTGTGATGTTGTCTCTTTATGTTATTATGATCAAGAAGAAGAAGAAAAGCCAAAAAGTGATTTAAAAACAGCAGCTTGCTTGTAATGTACCTTTCGCTCTGACGCGACTTACATATAAAAATAAGAACCATTTAAAAGAATTATTTTTTAAAAAAAGCTTTTATGAATCTTCCTCAGTCTCCACCTCAGTCTCCAGCTTACATATAAAAATAAGAACCATTTAAAAGAATTATTTTTTAAAAAAAGCTTTTATGAATCTTCCTCAGTCTCCACCCCTTTCTCTCTTGCAAAACTGCACAGAGCTATAAAACTGCAGCTCTCCAGATGCTTGCTTGATGTCCGCCTTCTGCTCTCAGCGTGCCCAGTGTCTCCCTGGGGAGACACTGCTGGTGGTCCTGGGGAGGTAGCGCTAAACCTCACTTTTGGGGACCAGTGCTAAATCACAGCATTCTCATGCACCTTGGATTCTTGGAAGGCAGCCAAGAAGCTCCAAGTTTTTAAAAACTTGCAGGTTTCCTAATAGTGCTACTCAGTGCGTTTTTCTTTAAAAATTGTTTAGGGGTGCTCTCATTTTGACACAAGAAAATCACCATTTTATAGTTCAAATTGGGAAAAATAAATACAGCAAATGGGCAAAAGTACAAATATTCACAAAATGTTTAGGGGTATGTGTACCCCTGCGTCCCTCCACAAAAAAAAGTACTGGTATTACTATAGCATTCTTTTTTCTCCCCCCCCCTTTTCTCTATGAAGAATTACTCCAGAGACACTGGACTTTTTGTGTTCTCTCTAAACTGAAAAGTTTGTATCTTAAAATATGTCTACTCTGAAGTAGACTATGAATTCAGTGGGGCTTAACTTCCTGTTCCTGATCAAAGATCTTGCCCCTCACTGTAGAGTATTTATTTGACAGTTTAAAAAACTATTGGCATTCAGTGTGCTGTTGGTGAGTGAATAAATTGTTTGAAAAGGAGTGTCCTAATTGGAAAACTGTGAAGCTGGTGGTATCTTCCAGGGATATTGTTGCACTGTTTGAAAGGTGCTTTAGGATTGCTACGATTCTGGAGTGTAGCTCAGGCAATGGCTTGATTCAGGGAACTGTACATGCATTCTTAAGCCACAGCTTACATGGTAGAATGCAAGGCAAAACAGATACAAAGAATTTACAGCACACTTGTGACAAAGAAAATAAACTGCTTCTAACTGAAATGGATTCCAATGTGGAGACAGAAAAGCACTGAGAAAGCAGGGTGGGGGTGTTTCAGTGGGATTGATTAGCAAATATACCGGTAGAGCATGCAGGAATCAAGATCTCTCCTCTTTCCCCCACCCATTCATTCAGGGACTCAAGAGGGAACTATCACAGACCAAGGGCATATTCTAGCCTGGTAAACGCACCTACGGGTGTACAGAGGAGACCTGGTGAGAGAGTGTAGTGTAGCGAAAGTCCTAAAGGGCCACACGCAACCCCTGGACTTGAGGTTGCCCACTAGTGCTTGAGAACAAGTATGTGTGGCCATCATGGAGTTGCAGTGCCGAGGAGCATTTCTGCATAATCAATGCACACCCATTTTTTTTATCTGTTAAGGACAGCTCATCTTCACTCAGTTGCAGTGTTTTGTGCCCAAGGCTTATGTCTTACAAGAGGGGTGGCACACAGGTGAGATTGCTGGACATAAGGTCAGCAGTTTGCATCTGTGTGACGGGATAGGCTACCGTTGCTCTGTCCCAGCTCCTGCCAGCCTAGCAGTTTGAAAGCACAGCAGTGCAAGTAGATAAATAGGAATCGCTGCGGTGGGAAGGTAAACGGTGTTTCTGTCATGGTGTTCCGTTGCACCAGAAGCGGTTTAGTCATGCTGACCACATGACCCGGAAAGCTGTCTGTGGACAAATGCCGGCTTCCTCAGCCTGAAATGAGATGAGCACTGCACCCCATAGTCGCCTTTGACTGGACTTAACTGTCCAGGGGTCCTTTACCTTTTACCTTACAGTAGGATTTAGTTTGTTTTTTAACAAATTGTAATCTACCACCACTTGTACACCACTACTGAGACATTGTACAACTAGGGTGGAAAGCAGACCCAGAGTTATAGGACAGATTATATTCCTGCAGGCTGTAAGTGAAAGGCAGAAGATCTAGCTGTTGGACAGCCAAGATCCCAGGAGTTGGAAATGAAGCCTCTTCTTTATGCCACCCGACATCCTCCTGTCCCTCCTTGCAGATTCTGATTTGTCAAGGGTGAGGGATGAGCAGCAAGTTCCTAGGGCACATCTGTGTCAACATCAGAAGAGCTCACAAGGTGTCCTTCCCAATGAATGTAGACCAGCCTTAGGCCCAGAGTTGTTCTTTGCTCTACCTCAAGAACTTCTTAGTTGCATTTCTTAAGGTTAAAGGTTAAAGGGACCCCTGACCATTAGGTCCAGTCATGGATGACTCTGGGGCTGCGACTCTCATCTCGCTTTATTGGCCGAGGGAGCCGCCGTACAGCTTCCGGGTCATGTGGCCAGCATGACTAAGCCACTTCTGGCAAACCAGAGCAGCGCATGGAAACGCCGTTTACCTTCCCACCGGAGCGGTACCTATCTACTTGCACTTTGATGTGCTTTCGAACTGCTAGGTTGGCAGGAGCAGGGACCGAGCAACGGGAGCTCACCCCATCGCAGGGATTCGAACTGCCAACCTTCTGATCGGCAAGCCCCTAGGCTCTGTGGTTTAACCCACAGCGCCACCCGCCAATCCATTTCTTAAGGTTACAAAGCAAATACCGTACTGTACTTAGTTCTTTACCTATAACCTCCTCCTTTCTGAGCAGCTTTGTGTTTCTCTGTTCAGTGAGGAAGATGAGCAGTGCGTCTGGTGAGGCAGTCCAAACCTACAACTAGCAATGGCGTTCCCTTCCAGAGACAGAAGGACAATAGCCAACCCTATCAATATCTTTGGCGCTTGTGTGTCATTTTTACATCCCCCTACCAGGGTAGTGTTTTGATAAATATTCCCATCCTAATTTACATTAGGGTGTGTGCTGTGGAGGGAATGCTTTGTGCGTGCTTGTATTTTCTGCTTTGGAATAACTCCAAAGAGAACTCATGCAGCTGCAGTTCGAAGGACGGTGTACCTTATTCACTGAGGTCTTGAGGAGGGGGGAGGGTTTTTGCGAGGGGGGGGAGGGATAAGCTTTACAGCCTAGGGGCTCTTGCCACTGCAGTTGCTTCAACAGTCGGAGCCTAAGAAAAAATTCCTGCACGTATGATGTGTGCAGCTGTGTTCTAGATGAAGAAGAAATTCAGGGATCGGTTAGGTGGGCAGGCAAGTGACCCCAAATGATGTTGATTGTATGCCTCTAGGTTGTTAAGCTTGAATGACTGGCACACAATTACCGGTATATGTTAACAGACCTGGTGCTTTGGACTGAGACGTCAAATTCTAGATGAAGCAGAGAGGAGCAACTTCTCATTTCAGCTTGCAGCTCGTATTCTCCAGAAGCAGTCAGACATGGGTCCCCGCCTGAATAGATTCGGAAGACCAGGAATTGCATAGTATCTGCTCTGTGCATGGCGCCTGAATCTGTGTAAGCAGTTCTCCATAAGCTCAGCTCTCCAAACAGCTGCCAACAAGTGGCAATATACTACAGATCACCACTTTTAACTGCAGGGGAATGTGTCATGATGCCATAAGGCAGAGGTAGCAGACCTTTGACCCTCCAGGTGTTGCTGGACTACCTCTCTCTCTCTCTCTCTCTCTCTCTCTCTCTCTCTTTTAAATAATAATTTTTATTGAGTTTACATTTTTACCATAATCACAATCCATTAATTAGTCTCATCACCAAAAACATTGCTCAAACTGAGCTTTGACTTCCCCCATCCCACTCTCTGGCTTTCATAAATATTCACTTACCGGGTACATCTTAGCATTTCTATAACAACCTATTTACCTTCTTTCTGTCTTAATAAAATTTACCTTATTAATTGTAAACCAGTTCCAAATATTAACATTGCAAAATATTTTAACTCAAACCGACAAACGTTTTCAGATGTTTACAATGTTCTTTCATGTATTGTATAAATTTACTCCAGTCCTTTCCGAACAGCTCGTCGCGCTGGTTTCGGATCTTCCCCGTCAGCTTTGCCAATTCTGCATATTCCTTCATTTTGATCTGCCATTCTTCCAATGTTGGAAGTTCCTGCTGCTTCCATTTCTGGGCCAAGAGTGTCCTTGCTGCCGTCGTAGCATACATAAACAGATTTATATCTTTTTTAAAGACTACCACTCTCATCATTCCTGACTCTTGGCCATACTGACTAGGACTGATGGGAGTTTGAGTCCAACATCACCTGGAGGGCCACAGGTTAGCTACCATAAGGTTTTAAGAGGCTATAAGCTAAATCCTCTGTCTGTGTCCTGTAACCAGAAGAATACAGGAAATCTCGAATCCCAGAGTAACAAAATTCCTAATTTTGCAACCAACACATCCAAATTTTACATTAAGATTAAATGATGCACATTACAATGTTTTATATTTTTGGCGCACACTTGTAGGTGGCCTCTTTGCCAGTTTTCATGTTATTTCAGTGGTTTAGTAATGGACTGCACAATATCATGGGACAATATTTAGATTTAAATCAAGGGCTGTCCCATGGGCGTAGCCAAGGGGAGCAGGGGGCAGCTCCCCCCCCCCCGATCAAGTAAAACAATAGAAATATTTAACTAACTGACCGATCACATTGGTCCTGCCCCCCTAACAAAAGTTCCCCCCCAAAAAAATACTTGCTACGCCCATGGGCAGTACCTGTATTAGGTGAGGACGTCCCACCCTGTGATGAAGAAGAAGAAGAAGAAGAGTTTGGATTTGATATCCCGCTTTATCACTACCCTAGGGAGTCTCAAAGTGGCTCACATTCTCCTTTCCCTTCCTCCCCCACAACAAACACTCTGTGAGGTGAGTGGGGCTGAGAGACCTCAAAGAAGTGTGACTAGCCCAAGGTCACCCAGCAGCTGCATGTGGAGGAGCGGAGACGCGAACCTGGTTCACCAGATTACGAGTTTACCACTCTTAACCACTACACCACACTGGTGATTACCAGTTTATATCAGTTTGGAGTCCCTTACTGGATTAGCAGAAACAGTTTCAGCTTCCGCATTCTCTCTGTAGCCCTGATAGCTAAAATTTTCCTTATCTTTCAGTGAACACCCATTAACGATTGGTGGGAGGAATGAGGGAATGGGCTTAACCAGTGAACCTAAAGGACTGTTTTAATTCTGCAGGCCAGACCCAGAATATTTTCCTGCCTGAGCCAAAGGAGAAGATGGCACCCCCTTCCCATTCTATGTAGAGAAGTTGACCAGGCAGGCACTTGAATTTTATTAACACTGGTGATGGGGAAGCATCTTCCTCTACACCTAAGGCTCCAAGCTAACTGAAGGCATAGCAGTCAACTTTCGGATTTGAAAATAAGGGATTTTTTCAAGCTTTCGGATTTGAAAATAAGGGATGCCGCGAGGGCGGTGCAATGGCACCAAGTAGCCTCGCCACCCTGCGCTCCAGAGGCTGTGTGTGAACGGGTGAGCGAAAGAGCGAGTGCGTAGAGGGCTGGCTGGCTGGTTGGGCGTGAGGGTCTGGCTGCACAAGGCATGCAAGCTCCGCCCCCAGTCGGTCTCAGACTCCTTATTGGCAGCCAAGCAACGCAGCTGAGGAGCCTCCTTGGCCGACAGGGAGGGAGAGGAGCTGCTTCCTTTGAAATCCGGGAAATTTAAGGGATATCAACAATCCGGGATAGCAGCGGGAAACGGCCTTGGAATAAGGGAGTTTCCCACAAAAAAAGGGAGGGTTGACAGCTATGACTGAAGGGGTGCAGAGCAGCCCACAGTTCTGTCCCCCGATCCTAAGCTGCTTGAGGCAGCTAATGTCCTTCTGCATCTGATTCTGAGATGTGGCCACAATAGAAAAGGCACTTCCTTCTCTTACTTCCTCTCATGTGACTTAAACCACATATTTGCATTTGAATGTTGAGGCCTTCAGCTCTTTTTCCAGTGCCCTTTTCTTGTTAAGGTTTCTTTCTTACCTAAGCTTTGTCAGTAACAAAGAAACTGTACCGGTAGCATGGGGCTTACCATATGTGCGACTCCTTAATATTTCAAGGTGCATGCTTACTGTGATGGCATCAAATGTTAGCAGCCCGAAAGAGAGAGATGGTTCTCTCTACGATGTTTGTACTCTGGCTTTAGAACCTGAGCAGAAATGTCTCTGAATCTGTACCTTAGACCTTACTTTAGGGTAAGGCCCTTTGCATTAGGGTCCCAGAACCAGTGCAGGTTGGATCTCTCTCTTTCCATAGTAATGCATATATACACCATTCAGTTATTCTGATGTTAAAGCCCCATGAGTAACTTCGGCCTTTGATTTCCAACTCCTGTCTGGTTTGTGTTTAGGGGTAAGTTAAATTAGACAAGTGCTAGATTAAAGGCAAGAAAAAGAGCCTGGAACAGGGGTAGGCAACCTAAGGCCCGGGGGCAGGATGCGGCCCAATCGCCTTCTCAATCTGGCCCACGAATCAGTGTGTTTTTACATGAGTAGAATGTGTCCTTTTATTTAAAATGCATCTCTGGGTTATTTGTGGGGCCTGCCTGGTGTTTTTACATGAGTAGAATATGTGCTTTTATTTAAAATGCATCTCTGGGTTATTTGTGGGGCATAGGAATTCGTTCACCCCCCCAAAAAAAAAGTCCGGCCCACCACATGGTTTGAGGGACGGTGGACCGGCCCATGGCTGAAAAAGGTTGCTGACCCCTGGCCTAGAATAACCAGGATTTCTGTCTGGTTTCCCCCTCAAGGTAACCTGGTGAAGATGGGGGTTGGGGGTGTCCTTCCCTGATTCTCAGTGGCTTCTGCATCCCAGATAGAGAAAGTGTTGGCTTCTCTTTCTTTTTCTTCTCTATGCCCCATGCGGGGTGCGAGGTGAGGAGAGCATATGATACCCAACATCTCTTGTCTCTGAAACTAGCATGATCTCCTTAGTATGTGCTATTCTGCACACCTGAGCAGAAACTGTAACTTTTGATAATGTGTGTGAATCTGTTGCTTTGCTACTCCAGCAGAGTTCAGGTGCGCATTTCAAGCTGCTTTGATAGAGAGCTGGGTCCTTTTTTTCTTTTTTCTTTTAAAAAGGGTGAAAGCATTTCAGTTTCTCTACAATTTCAAATGCCTTGTGCATTGTCACTCTAATAAATTACAAAAAGACCAAGACCACAGTTTCTGTGCAGTTCTGAGGACTTTTCTTAAAATAAGATAAGGATGTTGCATGTGTTTTATTTTTTGTTTAGTTATCATTTCCCCCTTTTTTCCAGATATATGTTGGGGAAAGGAGGAAAGCGGAAGTTTGATGAGCATGAAGATGGGCTGGAAGGCAAAGTGGTGTCTCCTACTGATGGTCCATCGAAGGTGTCTTACACCTTACAACGCCAGACTATATTCAACATATCCCTTATGAAACTTTATAACCACAGGCCATTAACAGAGCCAAGCTTGCAAAAGACAGTTTTAATTAACAACATGTTGAGGCGAATCCAGGAGGAACTCAAACAGGAAGGCAGCTTGAGGCCTGTGTTCATCACCCCTTCACAGCCTCCAGATCCTCTTGGAGAAAACTTCCGGGAGGTTCAGCCTGCCTTTAGCCATCTGGCCTCTCCGCCAGTCCACCCCACGGACTCAGCAAGCACTACTACGCCACTGGAGTCTTGCCTCACCCCTGCCTCTCTGCTTGAGGATGACACTTTTTGCACTTCCCAGGCTATCCTACAAGATGGTCCTATAAAACTACCACCTCCAACTATCCAACCAGTAAAGGACAGTTTCTCCTCGGCCTTGGATGAAATTGAGGAGCTCTGTCCAACACCTACCTCCGCTGAGGCAGTAGCAGCTGCAGCAACAACAGAAATGACGGCGTCTGATAACTCTAAGGTGAATTCCAGTGAATCCAGCATTCAGAAGCCCGAGGGAGTCCAGGAGAACAGAATAAATGAACCTAAACTAATGGACTCTTTACCTGGCAATTTTGAGATCACAACATCTACAGGTTTTCTTACAGACTTGACCTTGGATGATATTCTCTTTGCTGACATTGATACTTCTATGTATGATTTTGACCCTTGCACATCTACTACGGGGGCTGCCTCAAAAATGGCTCCCGTCTCTGCAGATGACCTCCTAAAAACTCTGGCTCCCTACAGCACCCAGCCAGTAACCCCCAATCAGCCTTTCAAAATGGACCTAACAGAACTGGATCATATAATGGAGGTGCTTGTTGGGTCTTAAAATATAGCAACTTTTTACAAAAAAAATGTTCCAGTATAAACACTTGGTAGTATTTTCGCAACCTTCTCCCTTCTTACAAATCTACGCAGGCAGACGAGACAGACAGACAGACGGACAGACAGACAGACACACACACACACACCACTTTGCATGCATCTTTGCTTGTCTTTTTCTAAAAAGGATCACACTAGTTTTTGCTTCAAGCAGAGTTGGAGTGCCTTCATCCATGTATGACCACTTTTAATGTATTTTTGAAAGTGGTTCCTCAAGGAAGACCTGAAATCCTGATATTGGGGGGATGCATATTGTAAACAATATTAATATGTTTGACAAAAAATGAATTGTAAAAGCTAAGCACAAGGATTATGTTGGGGAAAAGCTGTAAATTGCATGTGCATATTTGTCTATTTTTTCTATAAGTTTTATTGCAAGAGGTTAAAATATTATTTAGATAATCGCTGTAACTTTTTGGCATTTTAGCCCTGTCTAGGTTGACATAGCAATTCAGCCTTTTTAGAGGTATTAACTATTCCTCTTTAAATGTTGCATTTACATGGCTCTTAAAAGAAAAATACCTGCTACCCAAATTTATTTTATATTTTTGTACAGATTCTGCAATTTATGATATTGGGGTCTTTTCTTAAAAAAAGGAAAAAAAACAAAATCAAAAAACAAAAAGCTGTTTATACTCACACACAAAAAAGGAAATAGCTATTTTGGTAGGATTTGCTCACCCAGTTCCTGCATACACCTTCTGATGTATAAGAACTGCTTGTAGTTTTATACAGACTTGTAGTGTTTTATATGTGTATAATGGTGCAAAGAGAAATTTGGATCAAATCATTCTAAAGTTGGCCTCCCTGAATCCAGACACACATGCTTGAAGGAAAAGGCCAAGGCCTCTTCCCTTTTAAAGTTTCACAAATATTTGCTCCCTACCGCGTACTACTGTGATTTTAACAAAAACCTTAGAGCCATGTCTATTCCAACACTGATGTCAAACAGTTGGCAGGAAATAGCTGTGAAACTTCATTCTGATTAAATTCCCTCTTCCTCCCACCCTTAAAACGATCAAGAATATTTTTTTTTAATCATGAAATGAAGCATTTAAAAAAAAAAATTAAAATACTAAAACCTGACTTCAACCACATTCTTAACAGAAAATTAAGCATCCTTAAGCTCATTTGCTTAGGAAAGGCCCATTATGTGAGCTGGTCATGGAGCAAAAATTTAGGATCCAAATTAATGGCCTTCTGTGTGCTTAACTCTCTGTTGGATTGCAGCCATTGTATTTGCATCTACTCTTAGGATGTCATGACTTGGTAAGTTGTAATTATTTTTAAATGGAACCATATTACAACGATGTGTCTAGCCTTTTTTTTTAAAAAAAAATATTATTATTTGGCTGCATAAACTGGCTATGCTTACTTTGAAAGTAGGTTACATTGAAGTCAGTGAAGCTTTCTTCCATGGAAATGTGTTTTGGGGTCTTGGGAGGAGGAAATGTTCCCCTCCCCTCCGAAGGTGTATCGCGAATATACTGTATTCCTTTGAATTAGTCTTACCTTTCGCCTTTTCTTAGGATATACTCACTGTGTTAACAAGTGCTGGGGGAAAAAGAAAGGAACTTCAGTATTACTGCAGTGAAATCATCTCTTTATCAGCACTGGATGGACTCACTCAAATATCCACTGCTGTCAGAACTGGAGCCTGCCACATTGCGAACTCTTGGTGTCTTCTCTAGGGTTGGTTCCTTGAACTGACTGTGTTACCTGCTTTACACTTTATAAGGCCTGTTTTATTTTGAATCGACAACTGCAGCTCTCTATGCATGTCTCCCTCCCCACTGCAGTCTTCTTCTCATCACAGCTACTGTTGCAATTCCCACCCACCCTCTGTTTTTATTTGTGATGTACATTTATTTTAAAGAAAACTTGCAATGTTATCTATCATGCCTGTTGCTGAAATTGCTATGGCATATTAATTTTAAATGGTACTTAATTGAGTGCAGGTTACAAACTATATTGTTGATATGCATATGGCTTCTTTAGGAATAACTTTTATATTTATTTAAGAATTTTTAAATTATGTTTTATGTAATTTGGCAATATTCAGTCAGTTCTGCTCACTTCTTGTCATGGATTTTAAAAATTGTGTCTTGTCTGCCTTTAAGAAGGCAGCTTTGTAAAACTGGCACTTTAGATCAGGCCATCTCTATTTATTTAAAATGCATATAATGTATTATGTGGCATGCACACGCAGCTCCTCATTCCCTTACCAACCTACTTGGCAAATAGAGAATTGCTTGCCTGAGCTAAATGCATCGATTAAATCCCATTTCAGCCATTAGTTTTTAATATTTTGAAAAGTGTCTGTCGCTCAGTGTGAAATAAGTGAAGTTTTGAGAGAATGCTTTTGCTTACCGTCAATGGTGTGTATGGCAGAGGGTGAGTCATTCAAAACTTCTAATGACAGGGTGTAATAACTCATTTAGATCCATGTATACAGCTGGTGGTATATAAACCATAAATATAAATTAGCCGGTCACACAAAACTCTGTATTGGTGGAGTCTAGCCTTAACAGTAATGCCACAAAATTTACTAGCCCACAGCAGTTTCTACTGGCCCCATTGACCTCTCCACATCTGCGCTAGAAATGTGCAGCACCAGAGTAGTCTGAAGTTGAAAGAGCCAGCTCCCTTCACAGTTATAGAGCCTTCTCTCTGGGATTGAGCTGGAGATGGTGTTTGTGTGCTTCAGGCTACCAGCCAAGTTACTAGTTACAGCTTTGGGTGCAGACATTGAAAACTGGAGAGTAATCACATGTATTACAGGCATGGCTCAGCAATTGTTAAACTTACTCCAAACATCTCTCTGCTGGTGCAGTATTAAGTTCAAGCTAAAATCCATACAGCAGGCATCGCCAAACTGCGGCCCTCCAGATGTTTTGGCCTACAACTCCCATGTTCCCTAGCTAACAGGACCAGTGGTCAGGGATGATGGGAATTGTAGTTCAAAACATCTGGAGGGCCGAAGTTTGGCGATGCCTGCCCATACAGTTATAAGCGTCGTTAAGAAGAACAGCAATGTAAAATAAGTGCTTTCACCATTGTTAAAATCTGATCCTACACTAACTTAGAAACAATTGTCCTCCTCTTTGGACTAGCTAAGAATTTAAACAAGTTCCATATGTTGGAACATCCTTTTTAGAGCAAAGCAGTAAGTTGTTTTTCAAAAACTGGCCCTTATACCCTGCACAGTGAATCCATTATAACTTTTGTAGCTGAAGTCTATCTTAGAACATAATTTGGAGCAAATGGGTGGCATATGTGACCAGGAAAGGCAACTTCTCTATAGTATTTTGTGTCCAAATGACCAAGCGTTTCTTATAATGCATTGTAGCCCTTGAAAATATGGACTGAAATAACTTCTGCTCCTGGATAGCCTTCTCCCCAGTGTGACTCACATTTCTTGAAGGGCCAACTTTTAACAGGCTATGATTCCCCCCCCCCCCGCAAGGCATGAATACTGGGGGGGGGGGGTATTTACACTCATGTGCAATGAAGTTACAAGAAGAGAGCAGAATTTAAAAGAGCTTTTTTGAATCTGAAGTAATTTTTTCCATTTTGTTTTCCATAAGTTATTTATTCCTTCTTATTTTTCCTTTTGTAAATATATTTATTTTATTGTGAAGCTAACAACATCTGGATTGTAACATGTACAGAATGTATGGTAGGAATGTATTCTCTGGTAGGAATGTAAATCCATACAAGAGGGGAATGAAAGGTAGGTTTGAAGATTAACTGGGTTCTATGCAGGATACATGTCATTCACAAGATTCTTCCCCCATTTCTCTCTACTCCTCCCTTTCTACTATGAGTAGATCTGGTTGGATAGAATTATGCAAAAGAAAAAAAAAGGTTTATAGACTTAGTTATAAAAATCGAGCTCTTTTGTATTATTGGTTACTTTTTAAAAGGGCCAGATCCTGTTTTCAGCAGCCAAACATGGCCTTGGTTTCTCTGAGGCTTCGACACACCACCTTTGCCCCTTTAAGCAATTTATTGCCCTTAAGCAATTTATTCTCGCACTGGTACTTGAGTCGGACAGGTGTGTTAGGCAGCATAGACTGAGGCACCTGAATATGCTTGCCGATCATTGTAAACATGCACAAGGAGACCTGGAAGGGCTCACACAGTCACCTAGCTTATTGCTGAGCAGGGCACTAGCATAGTGGGGCTACCTTTGCAGGTGACCCGGAAACTACAATTAATCCAGAATGCGGCAGCTAGACTGGTGACTGGGAGTGGCCACCAGGACCACATAACACCGGTCCTGAGAGAACTACATTGGCTCCCAGTACGTTTCCGAGCACAATTCAAAGTGTTGGTGCTGACCTTTAAAGCCCTAAACGGCCTCGGTCCTGTATACCTGAAGGAGCGTCTCCACCCCCATCGTTCAGCCCGGACACTGAGATCCAGCGCCGAGGGCCTTCTGGCGGTTCCCTCACTGCGAGAAGCAAAGCTACAGGGAACCAGGCAGAGGGCCTTCTCGGTAGTGGCACCCGCCCTGTGGAACGCCCTCCCAGCAGAGGTTAAAGTGATAAACAACTATCCTACATACAGAAAATACCTGAAGGCAGCCCTGTTTAGGGAAGTTTTTAACTTGTGATTTTGATGTATTTTAATATCTGTTGGAGGCCACCCAGAGTGGCTGGGGAGACCCAGCCAGATGGGCGGGGTACAAATAAAAAATTATTATTATTATAGTGAGAGAGAAGGTTTCAGGCCAGCTCTCAAAGTGCACAGTTGAACTGGTCATTAGGATAAAACAGTCTGACCACGCAAGAAGAAGCAATGCATGTATCCAATTGTGACCCATTAAAATTAGGAGTTGATTGTGTGGGTTATGCCTTTGCTAAATTGCCCCTCAAATATTTTTAAAGCGGTTAGGCGGTTTTTTCCATTTTTCTTTTGGCCAGGGAGTTTAACTGGGAGGGGTGTAGCAGCACAATCTATTAACAAAGCTGAGTGAGATTGGCCTTGACGTTGCACCTAAAAGTTGGTAGTCCTTTCCCTCTGCTTTTTGGACTAATGTAGTACAATCTGCTGCAAAAAGGCATGTTCAGACATTTTTGCTGCATTCTTTAATTTTTTAAAGGCTTTAAACATTTTAAACGCACGTGCAGTACTAGCCAGGGTGCCGATGAGTAGAGAACACTGTTGAAAGAAGCCTGCTGTGGATCAGACCCAACAAAGTTGAGTTTCCTAGGGTATGCATGTACTGCCATGGAGAACCTCCTAGGACAAAACTAAGCAGCGCAACTTATAAGCAACTAGGGATGGGGAAGAGGAATATCACGATACAGTGGTTTAGAGGTTTGCCCCCTGAATAGATAATGCAACT
Organism: Darevskia armeniaca; assembly: GCA_034641395.1. Classification (NCBI taxonomy): domain Eukaryota; kingdom Metazoa; phylum Chordata; class Lepidosauria; order Squamata; family Lacertidae; genus Darevskia; species Darevskia armeniaca. The sequence goes on along the minus strand of JAWWNF010000500.1, from coordinate 1,060,088 downwards.
TGTAGTGACTTTGCTAGCCTTGTGAGTGCTGCATGGCTTGCAGAGATTAACTGGCCTGGACCTTTGTATGTGAAACTGAGGGAGGAAACCTATGTGGGCAAAAATGAAGGAGTTTATTGAACAAAAGTTGTTTTCAGGATACTATCACTAGTAAAGTATGAGCATTTGCCTTCATCTTGTTTTTGCTGCTCGTCAAAGGAATTTGCTAATGCAAGTGCAGACAGTAGATCTATTAGGGCAAACATTGAAAAAACCAGACACACTTTCCAAAGGCTTGCAAAAGTGTGCTTCAAGACAGAGGAACATAACAGGTCTTCAGAAGTGCATTTTGTGCTGGTGTGAAACAAAACTTTCCCCTGCCCTCCCCACCTTTTAAAACGATAGCTGAACGCCAGAGGATTACGCACATCAATTTTTGTCTGTCTTGCACTCCAGACCCTGAGTTTGAGTGTAAGAACTCCCCAGCATTCCTGTTCCCAAAGGAGTAACAGAGATAATCCAGGAATATAACAGTTCTAAGCACCCTCGCTAAACTACAGTTCAGAGAGAAGTCCTGCTAAACCATTACAAAACCAGTTGGAGTTTGTAGATGAGTTGTGCCCTTGCTCCCAGGCTTCCGGTCCAAAGAGCCACAAGTGTGCATCAGTACTCTTCCAATTATCTCCCTGCCACCATTATTCCTTCTGCAAAATGGGTTCCCTGCTGGAAGAAGAGGTGAGTGCCTGGCCTCACTGTGGCACATTATGCAGCCCTGTCCTGTGCCTGGGCACCTCTGGAACCCTACGTATGCAAACCCAGGGACTTTATGGTGGTGGTGCTTCCGGCCACCCCAGTCTCCTGTGTGGGTGAAGATCCCCTCACACATTGCCCTTACTGACTGGTTGCTCATGTTTACAGCGAGATGCATAATACAATTGCAATTTTTCTAAGGTGACCAGTGTGAGAATAAATTGTACAATGTGTGATTTCCTTAATGTCTTAAAAACCCCTGACTGAAAAGTTTACAGTTAAAGAGAGAGAGAGCAGATGTAAATGTCCTCCCCTGAAAAAAATCATTTATTGGCTCTAGAATGTAATAGTGTGTGTCTCTCTCTAACAAAAACCCACAAAAACACCCCCACACAAACAGTATCTTGCTTTTCTTGAACGTTACAATGCTTATAATATTATGGCTGAATTTTATTTTGGAAATTTTAGCTCATTTTATAGCCTTTTGTTTTTCAATGTTATGCTAAAAATAATCCTAATGCAAATTCTGGGTTTTGTTTTGTTTTTTTAAAGTTTTTTTTTTAAAAATAAAAAAACACTTCATAAATGCTTAACAGTGTAATCCATACTAGACTGTCTGAAGGCAGAGATTCAGGGGTGAAGGGGAGAAAATATGTAAATAGTCTAACATGTTTGGTGCATGGTTATTTAAACAGGGCTTGTTTTTGCCAAAAAGGCTGTATTTTCTCTTCCCCCTGTGCCCACCCCCCAAACCACAGACCTTAGAGCTGTGCCTTTTCTATGCAATATTGCAGACATATACATCTGAAACCAGATTACTGTATTCACTTGTAGGTATGAGCTGTAATAAACAAAAAACAAAAAAACAGTTGGGCAAATTACATGGAAATGAGCAGTCTTACTTTTGTAGTTTTATATTATACAATAAACAGTTTAAAAAGAAACACAGCTGTCCTCAGTTCAGTGTTCGGTATTTTCATATACAGTAGGAGGAGGCAAGAGAGAAAGAAAGTACCGTACTGTGTGCAAGAGCAAGGGGGGAATGGATGAGATTTGGGGGGCGGGGGCAGAACCAGCCACAAATACGCCTAGGCAACTTCACTGCTGACTAGAGAGACTTAGACAGGATTTACAGCTGCTACTGTACCCAAGGATAGCTGTTGGTATCTGTCTGACAATGGAGTGCACCTCGACGGGTGAAGTCAAACTGCTGCATTAACAACGCCAAAGTGACCTCCGCCTGGCGCAAGCCTGGGCAGTGTGTGTGGAGGGCCTGGGCTGCCCAGACGACATGGATGTGGCCCAAAGGAAAGCAGAGCTATACGTTTGGGCATCATTTTTATTCAAAAATTCCTAGCTTTCCAGGTTGACTTTGTAGAAGAAGCTTGCTCAGAGAAAGAAGTTCTCAGAATTTGTTTCCAATCCTTGTGAAATGTCAGTACTGTTGAGGCTCTGTATTATAAGTTCTCGGAACTATTCAAATGTTAACTTGCAGTTCTTCCATCAACATTTTCAAAGCAGTTTCTAGACATACACCACAATAAGACAGATGCTTCATACATATTATGGGGGATGCAGGTGGCGCTGTGGTCTAAACCAATGAGCCTCTTGGGCTTGCCGATCAGAAGGTCGGCGGTTCGAATCCCTGTGATGGGGTGAGCTCCCGTTGCTCGGTCCCAGCTCCTGCCAACCTAGCAGTTCGAAAGCATGCCAAAAGTGCAAGTAGATAAATAGGTACCACTCCGGCCAGAAGGTAAACGGCGTTTCCGTGTGCTGCTCTGGTTTCGGTGTTCCATTGCACCAGAAGTGGCTTAGTCATGCTAGCCAAATGACCCGAAAAAACTGTTTGCGGACAAATGCTGGCTCCCTCAGCCTGTAAAGCGAGATGAGCCCCGCAACCCCAGAGTCGTCTGCGACTGGACTTAACTTTCAGGGGTCCTTTACCTTTTACCTTTCATACATATTACCAGAGCAAACCCTAAAACAGGCCTGTAAAATTAGACTACAAAAGGCCATTCAGCCCTGTTATCAGCTGGCAACATGAGAAAGTGAACCGCAGATGAACGGAGGTTTCCACCCAGTTTCCTAGAGAACATCTAGTCCCCATTTGTGGCTAGGATTTTGCTTTTCTTCCTTTCTTAAGGCCCTTAAAGATCAACTCTTTGAATGCCAGCACTCTGGGGATTGTCCCAGTTCACATTCATTAAATATTGTTGCATGCCACCCCAATCTCCAAGCAGTGTGAGATTCCAGGGGTTCCTGGCACTTACCCAGGATTAGTATTTCCTTTTGGAATGAGGCACAGCAGAGACTGTGGTGTCTTTAGGATATATGGCTTATTTATACTTATACACAACCTAAGCCTATGATGGAGAGGTTCACAGCAGAAACACCCAAAAATTGATCTTGTTTCTCCCATAGCCACAGCCTTGCATTCAAGTAGAGATCTGGTGTGGCTCTCTGCTTGCTGCTTTCCCTCTAGTTCACACCATAGCCTCAAAACTACTTCGAACTCTGGCTTTGTCCTTCTAACTATCTCTGAGTTGAGGGAGGGTCCCTTCGCATTTATGGGACCCAGGTGGCGCTGTGGGTTAAACCACAAAGCCTAGGGCTTGCTGATCAGAAGGTCGGCAGTTCGAATCCTTGTGACTGGGTGAGCTCCCATTGTTCGGTCCCAGCTCCTGTCCACCTAGCAGTTCGAAAGCACGTCAAAGTACAAGTAGATAAATAGGAACTGCTCTGGTGGGAAGGTAAACGGTGTTTCTGTGTGCTGCTCTGGTTCGCCAGAAGTGGCTTTGTCATGCTGGCCACATGACCTGGAAGCTGTACGCCGGCTCCCACGGCCAATAATGCGAGATGAGCGCCGCAACCCCAGAGTCGGACACGACTGGACCTAATGGTCAGGGGTCCCTTTACCTTTACCCTTCGCATTTGCCATTTTGCACAGAGACCCCCTTTCCTTTGTTCTCTTAATGGCTCCTCACCTCATCAGGAAGCTAGCCCGGCTTACAGTTTAACACTTGCTGAGTCCAGGGGTTATAATGGTCTCAACTCCCCACCCCCACCCCACCCACAACTCATAACACTATCAATTACTGTTCATTATTTGCAACATATTCTTTTGCAATGGTAAAGGTAAAGGGACCCCTGACTGTTAGGTCCAGTCGTGGATGACTCTGGGGCTGCGACTCTCATCTCGCTTTATTGGCCGAGGGAGCCGGCGTACAGCTTCCGGGTCATGTGGCCAGCATGACTAAGCCGCTTCTGGCGAACCAGAGCAGCACATGGAAATGCCGTTTACCTTCCCACCGGAGCAGTACCTATTTACTTGCACTTTGACGTGCTTTGCAATGGTAGTTATCAAATTAAAAAGGATCAACTGTGTTCTGATTTGTGTGTTAGGGATCTGCCCCATCATATACTTACCGGTACATTACAGCAGTGTTCCCCAACCTTGGGCCTCCAGCTGTTTTCGGACTACAATTCCCATCATCCCTGACCACTGGTCTTGCTAGCGAGGGATGATGGGAGTTGTAGTCCAAAAACAGCTGGAGGCCCAAGGTTGGGGAACACTGCATTACAGGACAGACTTGTCACCTTTGCAATCCTGAGAACTATACTCTTCCCCTACCCCCTGCCAAATAAAACCTGAAATTTTCAAGAAATCATATTCTGCACCCTAATAGTGGTTTTGCAGGCCATGGGCATGCTTAAACACAGTAGTTTGGATCCTAAGATAAGTTAGCCTAAGGAAACACAACTGGACTGCCAGGGACTGTCCTGAACGGTGTGGAAAGGCATGTGAGGGCTCCTTGGAGGAAGGGGGAAATTGCCCCAAAGAGGGTAGGTCTCGCACAGGGTTTGGCAACTTCCCTCTCCCTCATCAACCCCTCCACATGCCTTTTCACATTGTTCAGGAGGACCCCCTGACACCCCACTCCTGGACAGGATCTTCAAGAAGCATCAGTGACTGCAAGGAGGCGTTGGAAATTTTCCTTCTGTGAACTTCCTGAAGTTAACTTATAACTGGTGACTTGGATTCTGAGATAAGAAAACCTAGAGCCAGAGTTTTCAGTCATGCATGCTGGCTTCCTCAAGCAGAGTATTTTCTCCGTGAAAGCAGGCAACCGAGCCAGTGGGGGGGACGGGACGGGACATCTGCATTCAGATAATCTGTTCTTAAGGCAGATGCTCAACTTAACTCATTGTACAAAACTAGGAGTGGGGTTTTCTGCTGCTGCTGCTGCTGCTGCTGCTGCTGCTTCCACTCAAAACCTCTGGACTGCAGGCACTGTGATCTAAGGTTTGCAAGCATAAGTTGGCAGAAATATAACTGTCTACATTCCCTCCCCCACCCAGTGGTAAAACTTGTCTGCCCCAGACATGCATAATTTCGGGAGGAAGATTTTTGAACAGCATAAGTCAACAGAACAATTTGCAAGTTATGACAGGTTAAGTCTGCAGCTCACTCCATGGCCGTATCAGGAAGCAAAACTGCCGCCTTCTTCTTCAGGTAATAGGTTCATTGAGAAGTTGGGATTTGTGCTTTATGATTCTGCATTTGTCCTATGGAACTATAGGCTGCAATCTTCAAAGAGCAGATCAGTAGCCGGTACCATTGGCTACAGCATCCCTTCTACATAATCAACAACTATATATATAGTCCTCCTGTGCATAATTCCTGCTATGTACAATTGATTATTCTGTAGTGCTCTCCTAGCTCTAAAAGAGTATTGTAAAAATATTATTTTGATTATTTAATTTCTATACCACTTAATATATCAAAAATATCTCTAAGCAGTGTACAAAAAAACTGAAGCAAAAATAGACAACTTAAACAAAATACTACAAAAATACCTATTTACATATAAAATTTTTACATCAGTACAAAGATACTAATATATATATAAATCAATATCAATTCATTTTCCTTCTGACACACCCTCCCTCTTAGCCTTTGGGTTCTCACCCAGGGTCCAAACTCCCAACTCATCCATAAAATCTCACAAGGAGAAGAGTTCCTGGAACCAGCGGACTGTTGGATATTTTTATGATGTGCCAATTGCCATAAAAACGACAGCTACTTGATTGATCAGGCCCAGCACACTTCCATTCAGCAGAGCAGTAAAGACACACAGCTTCCAGCATGCAGAGACCCAGGTTGGAGTAGTGATAAATCACAGGACAACCAAGCTTCAGACAGACTTTCTACCCTGTTTCCCCTTTTTTAATACGTAGTCATAAAGTAAGCCATGGCAGGGTTTTTTTTACCTTTGTGAGAAGTAAGACGTACCCCCAAAGTGAGCCATGGTGCCGCCATTGTTCCCGTCGCCTCCTCAGCCCCTCCTGCGTGCGCAGGGAGCCAGCGAACCAGTGAGAGGCACGGGGGGGGGGGAATGCGCCTCTTACAGAGTTCTGCCCCCCTGCTTAGCGCGCAGGGAGAGGCGCGGGGGGGGGGACGCGCCTCTTGCGGAGTTCTGCCCTGCCTGCTCAGTGCACAGGGGGAGACTGTACCATACCATACTAACGTAATAAAAATAAGACATCCCCCCGAAAATAAGCCACCCTGTGTTTTTTTGAGGGGAAAAAATGATAAGACGGTGTCTTAAAAAGGGGGAAAGACGGTACTGTCAGGCAAATTAAGATGCTTAACTATTACAGTTATGTACAAGAGTCAGTCCATTAGCAGCAGCCAGAGCCCTGACCACAGTCCATACACTTGTATCTCAGCAGTCTGCAGCCTTGAGTCCCTTCAGACCATCACGAGTCCATCCTGGAGAGTCAATGCACAACAAAAGCAAAGCTGCTTTTATAGAACCCGCACACATCAGGACCAGGCCAGTTTTTTACCACGCAGCCAGATGAAGGATAATATAAGGAATATAACTGATATAATAGAATATATGGAGGTTAGAAATGATAAGCAAGCAGCACTGATGCAGAGGCGTAGCAAGCCCAGGTGGTACCCGGGGCGGAATTTTTTTTGTCACCCCCCCCACCACTTTAATTTTAAAATTTTTTTTTTAAAAAATAAAAAGTATCACCCCCCTCTGATGGTGCCACTTTGCGAGGTGTGGGGGTTTTGTGTGTGTGTGTCTATTATCTCTTTTTTTTCAATAAAGTTAAAATAAAAAATAATAATAAAAATTAAAAAAAAATTTTTTTTAAATTAAAAGTGTCACCCCCCTCTGATGGTGCCACTTTGTGAGGTGTGGGGGTTGTGTGTGTGTGTGTGTGTGTGTGTGTGTGTGTGTGTGTGTGTGTGTCTATTATATCTTTTTTTTCAATAAAGTTAAAGTAAATTAAAAAAAAATGATAAAAATTTAAAAAAATTAGAAAAAATTAAAAAGTGTCACCCCCCTCTGATGGTGCCACTTTGTGAGGTGTGGGGGTTGTGTGTGTGTCTATTATCTCTTTTTTTCAATAAAGTTAAATTTAAAAAAAAAAATTAAAAAAAAAATTTTTTTTTAAAGTGTCACCCCCCTCTGGGGTGGAACCCGGGGCGGCCCGCCCCCCCGCCCCCCGTTGCTATGCCCCTGCACTGATGTTTATAGATGCAGTGGCGCCCAGTGCAGGCGGTGAGGCAGCCGCGATGGCACCCCACCAGGATCGCGCTGCCGGGGGCGATGCGCTCCCCCCGCGCTCCTCTTCCTCCGCCAGTGAGTCCAGTCTAGAGGTCAACAGTAGATCACGAGTAGTAAGACTTTCTCTGTTCAGGATTACCAGAAGCTGGTGAATCAGCTGTATAGCAGGTGAAAGGCACCCCTTGCCCCAAATGTCACTCGAACCTCCAGCAACAGCAATGGCTCTAGGAGTACCACCAGACTACAATCTGTTCCTTCAGTGCTCCCCAGTTCTCAGAGTTGGGAATTACCTACCCACAGGGCCTCCTGGTTGCGATTCAGTTTCAACCAACTGGCCTTCATCCAGCCCTTCACTGCATCCAAGCATCTGTCCAACACATGCATAGCTTCATCTGACTCAGCTGGTAAAAGGAACTAGAGCTGGGTTTCAACAGCAAACTGACAGCATGGCATCATGCTCCAAACTGGAAGGACCGCTCCCAATACCTTGATATATAGATGTTAAACAGCATAGGGAACAGAGGAGAAGCCTGCACCACTCCGCAGCTTAAAGTCAAGGGGTCAAGCAGGCACCAGTTTGTGCCATGTTCTGGTAGCGGTCCTACAAGTAGAAATGCAACCACAGCAATGTCACACTCCTTAGTTCCAACCAACAGAGCCATTCCAGAAGGATACCATGGTTGATGGTATCAAAAGCTATGTAAAGATCAAAGAGCTAGTGCCTGTAGCTGTCTATCATTTTTTTCCTGGCACTAAGCTTTGAAAGGAAGATTCTTCAGATCAGGATCCACAAGAATGAATGCCTTCCTTGTTTGTCACAATATAAGGGGGCATGGTCAAAATGTTAAAAGGAGACAGAAATATGACTGAGATTAACAAAAAGGGATGAGCTAATATACCAGCGCTTTGCAATATCCAGCAAAGACAGCCCAGTGCCAAGACAAAAGGGTTAATTTACAATTAATAAGAACTGCTAGATATTCCAGATGTAATGCTATATAACAGGATGTATATATTTATAGCTGTAACGAAACCCAAATGCTAACTTATTCCTGCATATTCAAAATCCCCTCATTGCTCCTCAATGGGAGACCTGTCCAATAAGCCACTTAGTATAAACACTTCATCATGAGAAGGGTAGCATACAGAGATATACTGCCGTATAATGTATTGTTGCATGTTTGCTGTCTGCTTTCTTTGTCAATAGGTCTATTACCATGGTCTGTTCTCAAAGCAATACCTGATGAGATTCTGGATATGATAAAATAATGCTAATTTGAATCATTTGGAAATCATGGGAATGATTCCCATAATAGGCAAACTAGAATGTTTCAACAAATGGAAATCAGACTTGAAGAAATTTATATGGCATGGCAAAAAGCTACGAATCAAATACAAACTGTTAACAGATAAGAAAGAAAGAGGTGGGTTTGGGCTCCCTGATTTGAGAATTTATTACGAAGCTGCATGTTTGTGTTGGATCAGAGAATGGATCATGCTAGAAAACACCGGTGTTTTGGACCTGGAGGGATGGAATAATAGATTCGGCTGGCATGCCTATTCAGCATATCACAAAGTAGCTGTACACAAAGAATTTTTAAACCATGTAATTAGAAGGTCATTATATAAAGTCTGGGAAAGACATCGAAGACTGTTAGAGCCCAAAACACCATGGTGGATATCACAATTACAGGTAGATGTACTATCTGTTAAAAAGAAAAATATGGAAGGCAAATGGGCCACATATCAGCAATTAGTAAAATAAGACCAAGGTCAATTAAAATTAAGACCATATGAAGAACTTAGTCAATATTGTAATACATGGCTACAATATTACCAAATTGATCACCTATTCAAGCAGGATAAGAACACCGGATTTGGCAAAGTAGAATCAAAATTACAAACAGAGTTATTAAAAAATCCCAAAAGGATATTATCTAAAATGTACAACCTGTTATTAGAATGGGAATTAAAAGATGAAGAGTTGAAGGAAGTTATGATTAAGTGGGTCAGAGCTATAGGCCACATGATTCGATTAGATCAATGGGAGAAATTATGGAAATATGACATCAAATTCACAGCTTGCTTCACAATCAGAGAAAATATAATGAAAATGATATACCAATAGTATTTAACCCCGGTCAAATTGGCAAAAATTTATAAATCAAAATCTAATTTGTGCTGGAGGTGCAAAACAGAGATAGGAACAATGTATCATATGTGGTGGGAGCGTGTGTATATTAAACAGTTTTGGAGTGACATCCAAGAGGAACTAAAAAAAATGCTTAAAATATAATGTAACAAAAAACCAGAGGCGTTCCTCTTGGGAATTATATCGACTGACATTCCTGCCGCTAGGAAAAAAGTTTTCTTATATGCAACTGCTGCGGCTAGAATGATTATAGCAAAAAATTGGAAGGGAGAAAAAACTCCCTCAATAAGAGAATGGCAATACTAAATCCTGATTCAGCTTTTCAGTGGACAATCTCATACGTTAAAAAAACCACTGTTACAACATATTGCCAGCCTGCAAAATGTGAACAACTTTCGCAAGATAAAGTTCTTGTCCATCTGTCTGTCTCTCTACCATCCTTTCCACCTGTAGGAGCTTGGAAGTTCCACCTTCTCCAAACTCACATTTCCACTTTCAAACTTTACGCAGAGATCTCTGTATCAAGAAACCTTCTTTGAATAAATAAGCATCAACTGGCCATCTTAGGCCATCAAGAAAAATTAGCATTTTTAAAAAATTAACTTTTGTTGATAAATACAATACTCACAAACACAAACACAAAACAAAACACAAAACAAACTTATACATATATACATACAACTCCTTAATTCCTACGAAAGAAAAGAATTAAACATATGTTAACCCAAAGAAATATCAACTTAAATTACATAAAAAACTAAACATAAAAACATAAATCTTGACTTCCCTCCACCTGTGTGTGGCTTCCTTTGTTTCTTTTCTTCTTTTCGCTGTGTTATCAATATTATTATTGACTACCTCATCTTATACCAATTTCTTCTTAATTTTTTACTCTATAAAATTCATTCATTGCATATTGATATATTCTATGTATTCACAAAATCTTATTTATGAAATAGAGCTTGGCATTTTTATGTCAACAGTGTCATGTGAATGTTGAAAAAAAACTTGCATACAAAAGAGAGAGAAAGAAAACAAAAGGCAAGTCATTTTGAGACAGAAACACATAACTAGCTAAAAGGCTTGAAGCATCGTGGTGGTTCTCTCTGGAAATCTGATATTGGGTAGCTGATCCTTCTATCTGGTAGAAATACAAATTTGCATTCCTCATCTTGTGCTCTACTACTTATAAATTTATGTACTCAGGGGACGTGGGTGGCGTTGTGGTCTAAACCACTGACCCTTTTGGGCTTGCCGATCAGAAGGTCATCGGTTCGAATCCCCACGAAGGGGTGAGCTCCCATTGCTCTGTCCCAGCTCCTGCCAACTAGCAGTTCGAAAGGACACCAGATAAATAGGTACCACTACAATGGGAAGGTAAATGGCATTTCCATGCGCTCTGGTTTCCGTCACAGTGTTCCATTGCTCCAGAAGCGGTTTAGTTCTGCTGGCCACATGACCCGGAAAGCTGTATGCGGACAGCTCCCTCAGCCTGAAAGCGAGATGAGTGCCACACCCCATAGTTGCCTTTGACTGGACTTAACCATCCAGGGGTCCTACCATCTTCAGTGGGGCTTGTCCCCTAGTATGTGTGCTTAGGATTGCATCAGTGCAATCCAGTTCCCCAATCTGCTGCGCTGGAGGATCCCTCTTCCCAACCCCGTCCTGCTCCACTAGCCTCTACCAATAGCAGGAAAGGCCTATAGTAAGGAGCACTCCAAATGGGCCCACCGAAATTGCAGCCAGCAGAGAGCCCCAAAAGGGGTCGGGGCTTGGCTGGCTCAGGATCTGCTGTAATCTTGGCACAGTGAAGGTGTTACCATGGGCATTTCTTCCTGCTCCCCTCCCCACTTTTTATCCTGGGCAGCTCAAGTACCAAGTTTTGTTACTGGCTGTATCACTCCATCAAACTGCAACTATGGGTTAGGTTTGCAGCCTTAGTTTGCATTACTAGGAGCAAGACACATGGAACTCAGTGGGACTTAATTCTAGGGAAACATGTACGGTATAGAATTTCACTGTTAGCAGCCTACAAATTAGGTCTGTTGTTTATGGCTTTAATTGAGGTTCTGGGGTTTCATCTAATTACAAGTGTTAATTAGCTCACCAATGCCAGGATGTCATTGTTGTCATCAACTGAGTGTTGTGAATGGACACTGTAGTTATTTTATATGCATTTACTATTTAAGGCAAGAAGCTCAATCTGTATTTCTTCCCTTTCATTTCCTTCGGACCTTACTACAAACATTTTTTTCTTTATGCACATGTGTATGTAATACCTGCCAAATTAAATTAACATCCCATGCATCTGACGAAGTAGACTCTGGTCCATGAAAGCTTATACCACAATAAACTTGTTAGTCTTTAAGGTGCCATTTGACTTACTGGTGTTTTAAAAAGCTACGGTCTATTTACTTACTCAATAAATATCTGGGTGTTAGTGTGATTCCCCAAGCACCAAGATCTTCTCCTATATAAAAATAATAATCAAGACAATATCCAAAAACAACTCCTCTCTCTGTCGAACAGAATAACCAACATTTCACAGCAGAAGAATACATCTCAGCAGACTTTAGAGGAAAATTCTCTTAGTGCCTGGGTTTCCCCAAATGGGCAGGGTATAAATTTATTATTATATTATTATTATTATTATTATTATTATTATTATTACTTGCTCAGAGGCGGCATCAAAGATCAAAATAACCAAAGCTCGTTAAGCAAAAGGGATATTGTGAGACTTCATCCTTCTTGCTTTCCTTCTGTGATGAAAAATAGAACATGACTAGTGGTTATATTTCCTGGGACGCGGGTGGCGCTATGGGTTAAACCACAGAGCCTAGGGCTTGCCGATCAGAAGGTCGGCAGTTCGAATCCCCGCGACGGGGTGAGCTCCCGTTGCTCGGTCCCTGCTCCTGCCAACCTAGCAGTTTGAAAGCACGTCAAAGTGCAAGTAGATAAATAGGTACCGCTGCAGCGGGAAGGTAAACAGCGTTTCCGTGTGCTGCTCTGGTTCACCAGAAACAGCTTAGTCATGCTGGCCACATGACCTGGAAGCTGTACGCCGGCTCCCTCGGCCAGTAAAGCGAGATGAGCACCGCAACCCCAGAGTCGGTCACGACTGGACCTAATGGTCAGGAGTCCCTTTACCTTTACCTAGTGGTTATATTGCCTATGGTTTCAAACTACATACAAATCCTTGAGAACTTTAGCATACTTGTTCCATTCTGGAAGGTCTGCAACTTTTATCTTGAAGGGGCAAAATTAATATCTGGCTTGCCAGTGCTTAATAGTGGAGAGTGAAAGGAGCTAAGGCTGGGATGACTTGCTTCTACACTTCTCTCAGGCTACATTGCTAGGCATACCAAAATCTTAAAGTGACAAGTGTAGCTAATTTTCTAACCTCCCTTTTAAGGAGTGGCATCAGGTTTCCTCTTCATCCATTCATTTATTCACGTTTGCACCCCACCCTACAGCCCCATGAGCCCTCATAACAACAAAACAAAATCAAAACGCTGTTGGTGCAGGTTAGATAGCTAGGATCCTTCACCATGTGGTAAAAGGACCTTGTAGGAGGAAGTATAATTGGGAATTACCTCAAAGCAGCAAAAATTCCAGTGGCCTTCACTCCCATGGTGATTCATGTAAACAAGATACCACCCGGATCTCTCACTTGCTGCCTCACTCTCAAAACAGGCATAACATAGAAGTCTCCTGATTTGAAGAAAACAGTCGTATGCTATTGTGGCAATATGGGTGGCATATGTAGTAACAGAGGCAAAAGTGATGCAGTCCCAAAAGCACAATGCCTTTCAAGCACATACGAAACACATTCTTTCCCTCAAAGGGGCAGTGTAGTTTACCACCACAGATTTACAATTCCCAGCAACCCTTCACAAACTACAGTGCCCAGAATTCTTTGAGGGAAAGAATGTGCTTCAAATGTGCTTTAAGGGTATAGTGTGTACACAGTGATTAGGGCCCCATCTGCACTATACATTTAAAGCAGTATTGTACCATATTGAGAAGCATCCTAGGAACTGCAATCCATTTAAATGAGGATTTTAGGTGACTCCTTACTTCCCCCATAAAGCTGCAGTTCCCAGAGTCAAATCTGTCAAAATAATTGAAATGCAGCTGGTCTGGGTGGGGAAGGGTGCTTTCCTCCAACCTTCTCAAAGCAACACGCTCTATATCTGTTGTGTATTGAGTTAAAGTGTTGTCATATCTGTATTACTATTGCGTGTAATCACATGAGGGTAAAGTAACTGTCTTCCTGTCCAGAAGGAACAGTTACTATTGGTTCATTCAAGTTGCTGCATTTGGATCCTCAGTCTCATTGGCTTCCGCCAAAAGGCAGCTTTGTGATTGCTTGAGATTGTTCCCTCCACAATGTATCTTTTCCTAGCCAGTCCTCTGTTCCTATAAATGTAGCTTCCCTCTCCTCAGTTGGGCTGGTCTTGTTTTGCCTGAATAAAGAGCTGTTACATGAAGAAGCTGTCTCCTGCCTGCTATGTCAGAGAGCTGAAATCACTTGCTGAAATCACTGACCCCACGTCACAACAATATCCTCTTGCAGATTCTTCAGGGGGCAAAGCTGCTCAAAGCCACAAATCCCAAGAGGGCCTTCTGCTTGGCCCTTTATCCTATCTGGGGTGCTGCCCTCCTTGCTTATTTATTTCTCTCCCATCCTAGGCCCTTGCTGTTGACATATGCAGCTATTTCCTTTCCTACTGCTTCCTGGAAGCAGGCGAGGCCTAGTGTGGGTGGCCAGGCAGACCAAGAAAGGGATGTGTGGGTCTCAGCTGGCAGGGAAGTGGGTGGGGCAGGGTCCTGCTGAGATTTTTAACCCAGCATTTCTCCAGCAGCCCCAAAGCTTCTTGGGACAGTGGTTAAAAGCATAAGCTACAGCAGGACATCCTGGTTTCGAACCTTAGGTCAACCATGGGCCCATGCCGTAGTTTTGACTAGGTCCTCTCTCAGCCTCAGTTCCCTCTCAGTGAAATGGGGATAATAATACTGACCTAACTTTTAAGGCTTTTGTAAGTGTTGTTGTGTTAATCCTGAGATGCATCTATTCAGGGTGGATTTGATTTAAATCAAATTGATTTAAATCACGATTTAAATCACTAGTCAGTAAGACTTGATTTAAATATTTTTTTTTACAGAAAGACTCATTCTTGCTGGCATAATCTTAATATTTACAACCATATGAAGGTTTCATTTTTGGAATAATAAATTTTCAGAGTAGTTTTTACAGTTATATCAAAAATTACTGATTTGGTTATACTACTAGAAATACATAGACAGATAATTATGAAATTATGGTGAGGTTTAATAAGTTAACTGTTTATATTTGGACAACCTTTCTGCTGTACTTTATTGGAAGGAGAAAAATAATCATTTCCTTAATAACCATTTAAACAATTTATTTAACTAAAACAATAACATGATAGCATATGTATCCATGTTTGTTAACTGATGTGGTTAAACATTTTTTTTTTAAACTTAGACTGAGTTTTAGCACACTTGATAAACTTAAAACAAATCCTTATTTCCTGATGAATAGCCTTTGGACTACAATGTTCCTCCAAAAGCATTTTATTTTAAAAATCCGATTTAAATAAAAAAATCTGATTTTTTTTTTTAAATCGTTGATTTTTATCCACCCTGCATCTATTACATTCCCCCTTCCCCACCCACAGCGTGCATGAAACCTGATCAATAGTTATCAAACTGGTCTAGCAATGGGAGATTTTGACCAGCTGGGCCATTCCATGAAAAATGAGCCTGATAAGAAAAAAAATATTTTTAAAATATACTTATTTTACTTATAGTTTCATTACCTAAACATATTAAAGTTCAATATTCCAAAAAAGAAAAGAAAAAAAGAATTGGATTTTTTTTTCCCATGAGAAATTTTAACTTGAAGTTTCAGTATCACTTTTCTGATTGTGTACCTTAATTTTGTTCATTTAGGTTGGCATTACTTTTTAAAGATAAACAACAATTGTGGTTGTCATTGTTGGTATATTATTAAAGTGAAGAACTTTGTCTACACATTGGACTTGAAAAATTTTAAACAGGTAAGTTATTGCAATTTTATTTTTATTATTGAATGGGGTGCTGTTTCAGTGTCCCACCCGTGACAGCATTTTTTCCTTAATTTTGTATCGTTAAATTTCTTAAACTTAATTTCTGATTGCATAGTTGTAACCAATAAACATTGATTTAAACAGATATGCTGAGTTTATCATTGATTCACCTCCCAACTCACAGAGTTTTTCCATAAATCAAACTTATCTCAAGCTCCATGTCCTTTTTTTGTCCCACCCGTGACAATACTTTAACATTTAATAAAATTGTCAAAAATATCCATAAAAATAATAAAAAATTAGTAAAATGTTCAGTATCTTACTAAGAACATAGTTTAAATTTTGGTTGTTAATTTTTATGTACTGGTATATTTACATTGTTACACATGTGTGAATACCAAAAAATATGGTCCAAGTGTCCCACCCGTGACAATGGAATGGCCCAGCTGCAATGTTTAACACCACCTGATCTCAATAAATCCAGCACGGCTTCATAATAATGAAAAGTTCACTGTGCTAAATTGTCCATCGTTTGTGATAGCAGCAGTTGTTTTACTTCTGCACTCTATATTACAGAATTATAATGGAATAAGAATGGAAATATCTGTTCTTAGCGCATATTTCAAAGTAGCTGTACACCACAAGCATATCACAAGATCAAATGTTGGCCGCCAACTTTAGATGGCTTTGAAAGACCAATTCATATATGATAAAATTATCAATGGTTACTAGTCATGCATACCCTCCCAACATTTCTCCAGTGAAAATAGGGATGTCCTATTCAATTAATTAATTAATTAATTAATTAATTATTACCCCAGCCATCTGACTGGGTTGCCCCAGTCACTCTGGCCAGCTTCCAACATATATAAAAACATACTAAAGCTATACAGGGCTGTCTTCGGACGTCTTGTAAAGGTTGCATAGTTACTTAACTTTTTGGCTTGAGGGTTGCATAACTCAATACCCTCCAACATTTCTCAGATGAAAATGGGGATGTCCTAAGGAAGAGTGGGACATTCTGGGGTCAAATCAGAAACCAGGACGGACTCTGTAAATCTGGTACTGTCCCTGGAAAATAGGGACAGTCGGAGGGTCTGGTCATAATGGCTTTATATTGCCTCCAGGCAATATAATCAGAAGCAACATTCCCCTAAGACCAGACACTGGGGAGCAAGGACCATTTCCCCAATATCCTGTTTGTGGGCTTCCTGGGGGCATTCAATGGGCTGCTTTGGGGAACAGGAAGCTGAATCAGATGAGCCTTTGGTCTGAGAAATCAGGGTGAGTGCCATTGCCATTATAAGAGAACAAGGGAGGCGTTCATTGTGAGTTCCGGCACCGTTTTCCCCAAGAAAAATAGCACTGATTTCCCTCCAGATATTGCTAGATTCCGACTCGCATCAGCCTCGGCCAGCATGGCCAATGGTCAAGGATGATGGGAGATGTAGTCCAACAACATCCAAAAGGCCACCCATTGAAGCTTGCCTGCTTAGCACTGACTGTGTAGTCATAGGACCTTTTAAAACAATAGTTTTTTGCTAGCGTAGCGTTTAAACCTCTAAGTAAATAGGGAAGGAACATCAGTTTATTAAGAAATTGGCTAAGGTGTGTTGGAGCATCTATCTGGGAGCACTAGAAGTTGGGGGGGGGCAAGGAGAGGAGGAGGTTGGCCATGTGGTAGTGTCAGCGTCCCTAGTTATAAATGGATTGCATTTGTCTTTCTTTTGCAGTTGAAATGGAAATATCCTTGCTTTTGGAATAGGCACGCACAATTAAGAGCCAACAATTTGTTTTTGTCTCAGTAGCTTACATAAACCTGGAAACAATATTATAGCCACTTATCCTGCATGGAATATATCCCTGCTGGAAAAGATTTCTTGTTTTGTTTTTGCTACACTTATACCAAACCATTGTAGGTTGCAAAATGTCATGGATGTGGGAGATGAGTAGGAATGTGGATGAGGGAATATTGATTAATATTTCCTATCCCAGCTTGTGCTAACAAGCTCCAAACTAGCAGAGATTCTCATCCCCAATTAAACGCAGCAAAACGTGGTGACTAAGTTCTTATGAACTTCTATAACAAGGCAGATCCTGGCATATATTTCCCCTGGTTCCCTCTTAAAAGTAAATACACGACACAATGCTTTTTAAAAGTAAAAAGGTTTTACTCACAGACATTCCAAGCTTCTACAAGTCTCAGAAAGGCAGGCTAGCTTAGATTAAATGTATATACATGTGGAGATTCTCCTTAAGGGAGAAGGCTCCACCTGGGCCCTCTTGGCTAGAAGCCAAGAGTGATTCTTCTCTTGAGATGTTGCATCCTCGAAGTTCCGATGGAGAAGAGAGAGAGAATAGCAGCTCACCTGTGTACTTTGAATAACTGCAGGTGAGGCCACTCCCACCTCTGGTCACACAGAGGAAGTGGTCTCAGTCCAGGCACAGGAAACTCTAGCTGGAGGACTGAGGCCCTTGTGTACATTCTAGGAATGTTGTGATTGACTGCACCAGTGTTATACATCCCACAATGGATATGGTAAATAACATGTTGAAGTCGATTTAAAAAGCTAAAAGGACAACCCAGCAACACCAAACTAGGCTTTGCTTTAACTACTGCAAATTTGCAGCTTGAATGTGTTCTTTATCTCATGGCATGAGCTGGCATGACTCTCCTGGGGTGGTTATTGTGGTAGCAGGGAAGAGAAACCAGCACAGAGGGGAATCCAACCCACCCATCCAGGCTCCTTGCATTTAACAATATTCCAGATACTGGGAAAATGTCATTTACATTTTGTACATGCAAAAGCCTAGCTTGCATATTTAACTACGTTTGTCCTGTCATGCAACTGCGGAGCTCACAGATTGTCCACCCTGTCATCACCACAACAACCATGTGAGGTAGGTTAAACTGAATGAGAGCAGCCTAAGGGCACCCAGGGAGCACAAAGGCTAAATGGGGATTTGCTCATCCTAGTCCATGGGTAGGCAAACAAAGGCCAGGGGGCAAACTAAGGCCCGGGGGCCAGATCCGGCCCAATTGCCTTCTCAATCCAGCCCGCGGACGGTCCGGGAATCAGCGTGTTTTTACATGAGTAGAATGTGTCCTTTTATTTAGAATGCATCTCTGGGTTATTTGTGGGGCATAGGAATTCGTTCACCCCCCCCCAAATATAGCCCCACAAGGTCTGAGGGACAGTGGACTGGCCCCCCGCTGAAAAAGTTTGCTGACCCCCTAGACCTAGTCACTATACCATCCAGGCCCTAATCTCTACAATGTGCGGAAATAATTTATATTTATTGTGAACATTTAAGGGAAATTACCGGTAGTTGTTCACCTACTGTAAATTTAAATAAATAAATTTAAGAAAGGGACAAGATTAGATGTGGACACACAAAGCATAAAAAAAAAAATTAGATTCCTTGTGCTGTGCTCCGCCTTTCTTCCCACCCAGGGCAGCCTGTCTTTGAATGCTGAGTGTTTGAACTCATCAGTTACATGTTAAAAGCTGGTTTCTGTCTCTCTTATGCAGGGGCGTAGGAAGTGGGGGGCGGGGGGGCCGCCCCAGGTTCCATCATGGAGGGGGGTGACAAATTATCAAGGAACAATTACTGCCCTACTAGGGTGGTTCATAAAAAAACTTTTTTAAAAAAAACAAATGCCTGCTCCAAAGGTCTTATCTTACTACACTAGGGATTATATAGTTATATATGAAATTTCATGCATATCAGTTAATATCTTGACCCTCCTCCACGAAAATAGCTGTTTACTTGGTTGTTTTCCTATGTCGTGAAGGCTGAAATTTCAATTCAGTGGAGCACTTACTGTTCCCAACCCTAACCCTGCGGAAAGCCATCTAATTAGACTTTAATTTGATTTTGACATGTTTTTAGGAGGTAATTTAATTAATGTTTGATTTTATATCAATGTTATGTATCTGATGTTAGCCGCCCTGAGCCCGACTTCGGAGGGCAGGATACAAATAAATGTTTATTTTTACTTATTATTATTCATTTGTAAGAAAATTTGAAATAACGTAAAACCATTTTTGCAGGCAAAAATAATAATAATGGGGGGGGGGTGACAAGAAATTTTCCGCACCGGGTACCACCTGACCTTCCTACGCCTCTGCTCTTATGATTGCTATTACAGTTGTCATCTTCATTTGGTTGGGCTCTTGTAGTAGTAGTAGTAATGCCTAACAGAAATAAAGCAGGTCACATCTGATGCAGTGATAGAAAAAGTTCCCCCTGCTAAGTTTCTGCCTGCCATGTGGCACAGGAGAGGCACAGGAGTCCTGCCAGAATTGGGGGGGGGGGGTGTTGGCAGCCGTACTGTACTTATGTAGTTTAAAGTCTATTCTTCCATTTCACAACAGACAAACCTGTTAGACCAGATCTTCTAATGATGCAAGCAAGCCTGACTATTGAAGGCAGCAGTGGAGCTTTGTCAGCTTTAGCCAGCTGGATGATGCAGACCAGTGGTGGATAGATGCATCACTTGTTTAACAGAGGATTGCGATTGCAAGGAAGTGGAATAATTCCAGCAGGCAGAGATTCACGATATTGTAGCAGAGAGATAAAACTCGCCACCCAGGAAGGCTCAGCAAAGGCAGAGAAACACTCAGTATACTCTGAGTATTTCTCACACACATTGACTGTACTGTATTTCAATCATAAGAAAATTAATTAATGAGTAAGGGGGAAAAGCTTCATGAACAATTGGCTCCAATTTTGATTTTTAAAAATTGCAATCTATTTCAGACATGCTAACAACCTTGGATCTCTCTTCCTTTCTTGCATCATCTCAGCGTTATAGTACTCGGTGTAGAATATACTAATTATTAGCTTACATTTGTTACATAATGAGTGTTAATGGTATGATGATCATCTTCAGTATAACAGTAAAGGTAAAGGTAAAGGGACCCCTGACCATCAGGTCCAGGCGTGTCCAACTCTGGGGCTGCGTGCTCATCTCACTCTATAGGCCGAGGGAGCCGGCGTTTGTCCAAAGACAGCCTCCGGGTCATGTGGCCAGCATGACAAAGCTGCCTCTGGCGAACCAGAGCAGCGCACGGAAACGCCGTTTACCTTCCCGCTGGAGCGGTCCCTATTTATCTACTTGCACTTTAACGTGCTTTCGAACTGCTAGGTGGGCAGGAGCTGGGACCGAGCAACGGGAGCTCACCCCGTCGCAGGGATTCAAACCGCTGACCTTCTGATCAGCAAGCCTGTGGTTTAACCCACAGCGCCACCTGGTCCCTTCAGTATAACAGTACACAATTGTAAATTGGAACAGTGAAGACAAATAAAGCAGAGCATTGTTCTTTAAAACTGGAATGTGATAGATTTTAGTCCAAGAAAGTTAGTTATGCTTAATTTACATTAATTTCAGTGGGACTTAAGTCACAACTAAAATTTCACATTACTTTCAAGACAAAGTAAGCCTAACATTTTCCTGAACTGAGATCCCTATCTACAGGTAAATAATAGCCCTTTCCTTGGGTAATGGTGTGTTTAGTGAAAAGGAAATGAGTCATATCTATTGCATAATTTCAATAGGATCCAAGGAAGTAATCATAGCGAAGGGCGTCAATTGTACAAGCTTGGCTTGCCTCATAATGGAAACACACGGGCCCCCTTCACAAGTTGCAGGGATTCAATTTTTAAGTTTTTAATTGGGTACCGGAAGTTTGAACTGATGGTTCCTGCTGAACTTCCAGATCACATTCACCTGGTCAATGGAGCTTTCTTTCACTCACTGGGCTTACGGCTCCAGAGTCTAAGGAGGAATAGCTTCTTGTATGAAAATCCAGCCTTCCTGATACACAGGCTCACACTGCCAGCCTGCTGCTTTTGGCCGTCTCTCCCCATCACTTTCTTTCTTCCAGCCAAGAGGGACAACTCCAGATAGATACAAAACACACACACACACACACACACACACACACACACACACACGGAGAGAGAGAGAGAGTTGCTGGAGGAAGTTGCTGGGCAGGAAGGGGAGAAAGGAAGAGGAGGGAGAGTTAAAAGCCAGTGTGGTGTAGTGGTTAAGAGTGGTAGACTCATAATCTGGTGAACAGGGTTCGCGTCTCCGCTCCTCCACATGCAGCTGCTGGGTGACCTTGGGCTAGTCACACTTCTTTGAAGTCTCTCAGCCCCACTCACCTCACAGAGTGTTTGTTGTCAGGGAGGAAGGGAAAGGAGAATGTGAGCCGCTTTGAGACTCCTTCGGGCAGTGATAAAGCGGGATATCAAATCCAAACTCCTCTTCTTCTAAAGTGCTTGATGACAGAAATGGCTGGCTGGGTTTGTCAGAATTCCAGACCACTCCACAGTGTAGCTTTAAACCTGCCACCTTCACAACAGCAGTTCTGAGATGCCACATTTAGACCAGCAGCTGGATTGTCAGGCTGGCTCTCTCTTTTAAACTATTTCAGTGTAGGCTGAGCGAAGGGATAATATATTGTCCATGTTAACGAGCTATTCACAATGGAGACAACCATTTCCAGCCCTGTAACATGATCACATGCTGAAAAAAGAAAAAGAAAACCCTCGCTAAAGCCACTCTTGCAGGGTGATTCACTTAAAGCCACTTTCATTCACGCCTCAAGCTGTTTGCCTTCCCTGTGCCTGTGGAGCAGGTGAGCATGCTTCCCCTTCACCATCCATGGAGAGTGAATGGGATTGCTTTAAAAAGCAGCTTGATTCTTCCAGAAAGGAAGGAGATGAATTGAGCATACAATCCTCCATAAAGGTAAGGGGACCCCTGACAGTTAAGTCCTGTCGCGAACGACTCTGGGGTTGCGGCACTCATCTCGCTTTACTGGCCGAGGGAGCCGGTGTTTGTCCGCAGACAGTTTTTCCGGGTCATGTGGCCAGCATGACTCAGTGCTCTACCGCTGACCTATGGCCTTTTTCAAAGCAACTCCTTAAGAAAATGTTACTCAATGGCTTTGCTAGGGAGCTGTTTTGAAAAGATACCCCATGAAAGCTGGGGAACAACAGCAGCCCAACCTCACAGGGAACCACCTCCAGTTTTCCCAAAGGCAGCTCTTCAAAGCAGCTTTGCTTTCTTGTGGGCTGTTTTCAGGAGCTACCCCAATTGGTTTGGCAATTACTTACCCATTTTGGAGTAAACAGCTCATCTTGATTCTGAGCCAATCTAGTGGGAACCAAGGAGAGACCGTACATCTCTAGCCTGATCCAAATACATTATTGCGTAATATCTGAGGATGGATGAGGACTGAAAGCTGTACGCTTTGGCTACAGGCCAAACAACCCATTCAGAGGAGCAATGTATGACTAGTTTCAAGCCCTTTTGTATAAAGGAGATTTCCGTTAAGTGCAGTATAGCTGGAGACAGGGTCAAACTGTGAGCTATATCAGAGCTGACAGGGTTAAACTGCTCTTCTATGTCACGTGCTGTATTCTGGGTGGGACTATATAAAGGTTATCTACTCTGGGTGTGTCGGCATTTTCTGTTATGTGTTGCCGGGAGTCAGCCATGCCTTGGCGTTCTCCCGGGCGTTTCTGCTGTATATAAATAAATGCTTAAAGATAAGAAAGAAGAAGCTGGCTCCAGTGAATCATTGCTGCAACTCCCTTATATACACCGTTCATCTTCTGCTGCGTGAGTGAATCTAAAAATAACTCTGCTAACAGCCCGGAAGCTGGGGGGAAGTTCCTGGCACAGCTGGAAACGTGCTGGGCACCATTGCTGGTTCTGGAGAACCATCCCAAGTTTCTGGACAGGTTATGGGTTGGCCCAGAAGTTAAGGGAGGTCACAGCCTGAACCCCAGGTTAATGGGGGTCCTGCATGGTCTGGTCTGCATCTAGAAAGCCAGATGAAAGCAGAGGACGTTTGTGAAAGGGCTGGTTTGCAGCTTCGTTTACAGAGGGGAGCTTCCAAGGAGACTGAGCTCCGTTGCCATGGTGACTATCTAAGGAATGCAGTGTGCTCTGCCAAGTCTGTGGAGGCAGAGGGGGCCAGCTGGAGCAGCCTGTTTTTGTTCTGTTTCTTAAAGGGAAAAACAGCAGTTTGAACTCACTGGCTAAAGAGTAGACTGGAGGCATCTTCAGATTGGGAGGGAAGGCTACTGAAAGGAAGTAAGTGGGCTGCACCCCCCAGGGAAGATGGCCGAACAAAATGAACATTTTGCTGTTCCTTTTGAACGCTTGGATGGACAAAATTATGAGGAATGGAGCCACCGCTGCAAAGCTTGGTTGACTGGCAAAGGGTTGTGGGAAGCTACACTGAATTTACCAGGTGCTGGAGAGGCTGCTGTGCGCAAGGATCAAAGGGCTTATTCTGCTTTGATTATGAGCATAGACGGGAATCAACTCCCTCATGTTCAGGGTCTGGAACATGCGCATGATGTGTGGGTCGCTCTACAACGTGTACACCAAAGAGTTACAGCTGGAACTAAAATTCATGCCATGAGGAACCTGTTCGAGTTAAAGTTTAAACCAGGACAAAAGATACAGAACCATATAGCACAGGTGCTTGCTGTGTTTAACAGGCTCAGGTTGTTGGGCATAAATTTCCAGGAAGACGTGAAAGTTTATATTTTGTTGTCTACATTGGATGAAAGCTATTCCAATCTGTGCCTGACTCTGGAATCCATGCCACCTGCTGATTTGACGCTTGCGTATGTCTCTGGAAGACTGGCGGATGAAGAAGTAAAAAGGCAGAGACAGGGAAGCAGACACCCTGGAGAAGGGGGTTGTGCAAAGAGCAGAGAAGCAGAAAGGCAGGAAGGCACTGTGAAAGCTTTTGCTACAACCAGGTGCTGTTACAGATGTGGATCAACTCAACACTTAAAGAGGAACTGTCCCCAGACTGGGAAGGACGTTTCCCAGGGCGACGAGACAAGGAGCAAAGGACAGACGCGTGGGAGGAGAGGCCAAGACTTTCGCGGAGGCCGGAGAGGAGGCAGAAATGCTGATCACAGTTCTCACTTCTTAGCTGCTATGGCAACCGTGGAGGGGCCGAGTCGACGCTGGATCATAGACAGTGGGGCCAGTCATCATTTACTGACCTCTAGTGGCCAACTGAAGGACTGCAAGAAACTTACTGAGTCAAAACTTGTTTCTTTGGCTGATGGCACTCAAAAACAGTTGCAGAAATCTGGCACTGTGTATTTAAGCTGTTTGAATGCTAATCTTGAAGGTTATATTTTACAGGGTATGAAAAGCTGTTTGCTATCTGTTTCTTCTCTGCTTAGAGACGGGTTCAAAGTCAGTTTTGAAAATGATGTATGTACAATATCCAAAGAAGGTAAGCAGCTTGTGAATGTTGCAAGTCAGGATGGGTTATTTGTCCTGGAAGAGTCTGTGGGAGCACAGGTAAAGTGTGCTAATGTACCCCCACATGATATGTGTGTACATCTTTGGCACAGAAGGATGTCACACTGTAACTGGGGATATGTCAGGAAGTTGCAGGTGTGTGCTGATGGATGCGACATGAAGTCGTGCTCCAAGTTCCTGGATTGTCGAGCGTGTAAAAAAGCAAAAGTGAAAACATGTAGTTATCCCAGGTCTGACAGGGTAACTGCAAAACCTTTTGAATTAATTCATGCAGATTTATGTGGGCCAATGTCTACTGCTAGTGTGGGCGGATCTAAATATGCTCTATCTCTGATTGACGACCACACCCGGATGGGGTGGATTTTTCTTCTGAAAGAGAAGAGTGAAGCTGCCAATATTATTAAGGAGTGGATTGTTGAGGTGGAACGCCAGTTACCGTACAAAGTTAAGTGTCTGCAGTCCGATCGTGGCGGAGAATTTACGGGTTCTATGTTAAAGAATTTTTTCCGCAGGAAAGGCATACACCACAGGTTAACTTGTGCGTTTTCCCCTCAGGAAAACGGGGTGGCTGAAAGGCGCAATCGCACCCTCCAGGAGGCTGCAGAAGCCATGCTGTTCGATGCACAGCTTCCACCAAAGTTTTGGGGGGAGGCATGGAAAACTGCAAATTTTACTTTGAACAGGACATTTAACTCCACTGTAGGTGACACACCCTATTTTCTTTTGCATGGGAAAAAGCCTAAGGTGGATTTCTTTCGTGTTTTCGGGTCTGAAGCTTGGGTTCTGGTCCCAAGAGCTCAACGCCGGAAAGGAGAACCCAGATCTCGAAAAATGATTTTTTGTGGATATGAATTAGGGACAAAGGGGTGGAGGTTTGCTTTTCCAGAAGGCAATCAGACTAGAATTCTGGTTAGCAGGAGCGCCGAGTTTTGCGAGCAAGGTGGTTGGACTCGCATTCACGGCAATCCTGATGTTCTATCAGAGAGTCTGGATGACTCGGCTGATGAAGAAGATCAGGCTCCAGCAGTGGCACCTGCTGGCGCACAAGATCCAGGACAGGGGACATCTCAAAAGGCTGCAAAACAAGAGCCTAAGAGTGCACCCACATCCCCTGTGGTGAGACCTGGAAGACACAGAAAGCGTAGCAGGTCACCCACATCTCCCGTGGTTAGCCCAGGAGATTCAAGAAAACGCAGTAAGTCACTGGGAGGATTTCCAGATGGCAGGGACGCACAGTCTGGTACTAGTACATCTGAGTCAGAGGGGGAATCTGAGCAAGTGTTGAGACGTTCTGAACGCTCCACAAAAGGAAAGCCCCCAGAAAGGTACACTGCAACCAGTGTTTGGGCTTGTTTAGCGCAGTGCGAGCCAGAAAGTTTCAAGGAGGTCTTACAATTGCCTGAAGAAGAAGCCAGTAAATGGCACGAGGCAATGGTTAAAGAACTTAACTCCATGAAGTCATTGGGAGTGTACACCACCACAACACTGCCGGATGGCAGACAGGCGGTAGGAAGCCGCTGGGTGTACAGAATCAAACAAACAACCACAGGGGAGCCACAATACAAGGCAAGGCTTGTTGCGAGAGGTTTCTCGCAAAGAAAGGGTCTCCATTACACCGAGGTTTATGCACCAACCTCCAGAAGTGAAACTCTGCGAATGCTTTTGGCAGTCGCCGCCCAGAGAGGTTTTCAGGTAAATCACTTTGACGTGGACGTTGCATATTTGAACTCGGACCTGGAGGAGGAACTCTACATGTTGCCACCTCCAGGGTTCGAGGGCAGCGTACCAGGGCAAGTGTGGAAATTGCACAAGTCCATTTATGGCCTGAAGCAATCGGCCAGGAACTGGAACTTGTGTCTGAACAGTGCTCTGGAGAGCATTGGTTTCACAAAGAGTCAAGCGGATAGCTGTCTGTACCTGAAAGGTTCAGGACAGCAACAGGAATTGGTGTTGGTCTTCGTTGACGATCTTCTCCATTCCGGAAAGACTCCAGAACAGGGGCAACAATTTGCCAAGAAACTGGAGAAACACTTCAAGCTCAAGAGTCTGGGGCCGGTCAAGGTTTATCTTGGTGTCCAGGTGGATAAGACTGAGGGTGGGAGTTTTATGCTCAGTCAAACACCCAAGATTGAGCAAATACTTAAAAAGTTTGGAATGGCAGAGTGTAAAGGCACTAGAACACCCATGGAGACAAATTATGTGAAAGACAGTCAATTTGGGGAAAGGTCTGATTTTGACAATCCCGAAATCTTTCAATCTGCTCTGGGAAGTCTACTATATATTTCCCAATGGAGTAGACCGGACATAGCGTTCGCAACAAATCTGCTCAGCAGAGAGGCTTCAAGGCCTAGCTTGGTTGCCTGGAACGGAATCAAGAGAATTCTCAGATATCTACAGGCTACCAAGGATGTTTGTCTCAAACTACCAGCTGAGGGTGAGGCACAGCTCACATGCTGGGCCGATAGTGATTGGGCGAACCTGAGGGTCAGAAAGTCAGTATCTGGACTGGTGGTAAAATTTGGAAAGTCTCTAGTTGGTTGGAAGTCGCGGAAACAAGAACTTATTGCACTTTCATCCACAGAAGCCGAATTCAGCGCTTTGTCTGATATGTGCAGGGAATTAGAGTACTATCAATGTTTGGTTGAAGAAATTTGTGGGGATTGCCAGAAACCCGTGACTATTTGGGAGGACAATCAGCCATGTTTAAAATTGGCTGAATCTGGGCAATTTAAATCCAGAACCAAACATTTGGACATTCGTTTCAAAAATGTCTGTCAAACCATCCAGACAGGCTTGGTTAAGCTACAATATTGTCCCAGTGAAGAGAACCTGGCAGATGGTTTTACTAAACCATTAAGCTTTCAAAAGCATGAGAATTTCTGTAAAGGGTTATGTTTATGTTTTGAGTAAGTGGTTAAACTTACATACACCCAAGCGATACAGCACGAGAGGGGGTGTGAGCTATATCAGAGCTGACAGGGTTAAACTGCTCTTCTATGTCACATGCTGTATTCTGGGTGGGACTATATAAAGGTTATCTACTCTGGGTGTGTCGGCATTTTCTGTTATGTGTTGCCGGGAGTCAGCCATGCCTTGGCGTTCTCCCGGGCGTTTCTGCTGTATATAAATAAATGCTTAAAGATAAGAAAGAAGAAGCTGGCTCCAGTGAATCATTGCTGCAACTCCCTTATACACCGTTCATCTTCTGCTGCGTGAGTGAATCTAAAAATAACTCTGCTAACAGCCCGGAAGCTGGGGGGAAGTTCCTGGCACAGCTGGAAACGTGCTGGGCACCATTGCTGGTTCTGGAGAACCATCCCAAGTTTCTGGACACAAACCACCCCTGAATGGTTCCAGTGGCCAAACTTTAGTGACATAAGCACAAACCAACTGGGAGTAGGAAGATTACTGTAGGCAAGCCACGAAGGATTAAAATAAATGAGGCAGAAGTGAAGAACAAACAAGAGTAAGAAGAATCTAATAAAGCTGAACAGAACCACATGTCTAATTTTATTAATCTGCAAAAATTACATTGCAAATTCCCAGTGAAGATGTGTTGCAAGTTAAGAACACTCCCATCCCTCTTTTGTTCTGTGTGGCAACAAGCATAAATTATTTAACAAAAAAACAAAAACAAAAAACGACCAAGTAAAATGGTCTGATTGTTCCATTTCTTAATACAGAAAAATGACACATTTCTTCGATATAGGAATATTTCCATTATCCATATAATTGGCAGAATTATGTAATCTTGTTTGCATGTCTTGAGGCGGATTGCACAAAAGGAACTAGTTACACATAATTCACTGCAGTAAATGGGGTGGGGAATGTTTTTGGCTTAGCGAGTCAAGCCACCCCTACAAGTCAACTTTCAAAAGTGAGCAGGAGCACTAAGCAGTCAATTATCTGACATAATAATGGCATCTGGTGATTGACATGGGTCAATGTGTTGTGCTTCCAAAATGCCTGGCAGTCAGCTGGTTGTCAGGCAATTGGGAAGCAAGGGGCTTTGCAAACCATGTGCTTGGTGCTTGGAAAGTGCTTGACTATTATAGAGAATAGTCAATATTGCGATAGTGACAAAAGTATATAAAAGAAAACCCCCCAAAGTCACTACATTGACTGTACGTACAGTAGCCACATTTGAGCAGACATTCTGTTTCTGCAGCACCATGTTCCTTGGTAGTAATGCTGAAATTAAAAATCATCAAACTCTGAGGTTAAAAAGTAAATTAAGGCAGAACACAACTTCACATGTTGTTAATGTATGTATTACACCAAGAAAGAAGTAAAGCCAATACCTTTTCTGCCATAATAAGTGTTCCAAGAAGTAAGGGTGTACTACTGTTCCATGTGCACGAAACCTTAAAACATCAGATTTTGAAGGCAAATAATGCAGGGCATGTTCCACTGAATGGTAGCTGCACACAGGAAAGGCATATTAATTTGTATGCTCTAATGCAGTGTTTCCCAACCTAATCTAGGCAACGGCACACTTGAAGCAATGAAAAAATCTCGCGGCACACCGCTCCTCCCCCACCCGGCTGCGCCGGGTCTCCTGACCCAGAGTTACCTCTGGGATCAGCTGTAGCGCGGCGCGCGCGAGGCTTCCGGTCAGGATTCTCGCGCGAGGCTGCTGTTGCTGTTGCTGCTGCTGCTGCTGCTGCTGCTGCTGCTGCTGCTGCTGCAGCAGCCAAGGGAGCAGCGCCGCCCTGGCTTCCGCTTCTCTGCCGGGCTCCAGCAGCGCCGCTGCCACGGTCCTGTGCAGCCTTGGGCTGCAGGTCCCTTTTTCCGCGGCACATCAGCCGGTGTCTCGCGGCACACTAGTGTGCCGCGGCACACCGGTTGGGAAACGCTGCTCTAATGAACTCTCCACTGGCAACCTTAAAGTTAATCAAGTGCAGGCCAGATCAATATATTCTGTTAGTCTCTAGGTGGCACTGTTCCCTAAAAGTTACTAGTAGTGCTAGCAGCAAGGAATTTTACCCTTAGCTACTTTTGGATAAGGGACGCGGGTTGCGCTGTGGGTTAAACCACAGAGCCTAGGGCTTGCCGATCAGAAGGTCGGCGGTTCGAATCCCTGCAACGGGGTGAGCTCCCGTTGCTCAGTCCCAGCTCCTGCCAACCTAGCAGTTCGAAAGCACGTCAAAGTGCAAGTAGATAAATAGCTACCGCTCCGGCGGGAAGGTAAATGGCGTTTCCGTGCACTGCTCTGGTTCGCCAGAAGCGGCTTAGTCATGCTGGCCACATGACCCGGAAGCTCCCTCGGCCAATAATGTGAGATGAGCGCCGCAACCCCAGAGTCGGTCACGACTGGACCTAATGGTCAGGGGTCCCTTTACCTTTAATTTTTGGATAACATAGGGCACAAGGACTGACTGGTAGGGCCCTCCCATTAACACTTCTGTGAGTGTGGGAAATGCAAGTGAGCAGCTGAGGTGTTCTAAAGGGGAGGAAGGTATACCTGAGGTTCAAATGATTATTTCTTTCCTTCCCAAAGCAGTTTTGGCAGCTAGGAGTGAAGGGAATGAGTGGCAGGGAAAGGACCTGCTCAACTCTTTTCCTTTTTATGATTCCATTCACTCAAAATTATCCCTCAAAGTTGTTTCTCTCTCCCCCGTGGAGGAATAGACATGGGAAACTGTGGGATAACTAGCCTCATATAACCAATATGCTTAAGTCTAATCAATACATGAAGGGGTTAACACCATAGGCATAGCTAAATCATAACCTCTCACCTTGAGATGAAGCTAGTCAAGCCTATTGTTCCCCTTCAGTCTACCAGAGAAGTGCAATGTGTAAAAGGTTTTGAGATGGTTGATCCAAGTTCAGACTGCATGGCTCTAACAAGCCTTCCTTGAGTACCTATGCCAATAATTTAGAAACTTTCACCACTGTAACTAAGCCAAGTTTTACTGCCTGACTGATGAGCACATGAACCAGACCTTTGAAGAGTTTGTAAGTAAGCCACTCTTAACTTACCAAACATGTGGTCTTTTTCCATGCTAGGGGAAGAGAGAACTTTGGAAGGAACATAAAAGGCATATTTTAAAGGTCTAACAGCCTATATTTGCATGCTTTACTTTGCTGCATATTTTGAGAATTTAAATCTCTGCTGGGGTTATCTCACCAAAGAGTAATGGCCCCAAACTTGGATATTGGCATTCTGGAATTCTCCTTTTCATATATGTATTTTTTCCTTGCCAACCAACAGAAACATCACATGGAGCTTGATGTAATATTAGCACTTCCTACTGCAGAAAAAAAATTAGTGCTTGTGGGCATAGTAAGTAGAGATTTCTGAAGGTCTTAGCTCTCATCTACAGAGCCTTGACACCGTTTGAATGCAAAATAGCACCTGAGCTGTATGGCAAAGGTGTTTCTGGAATTGGGCTGGATTGAGTTGCCCATCACTGTCCTATACCACTTTTCACTCTTTCTGTATATTATACATATTAAACACAGAGAGAAAGAGAGAATCTGGGTAAGAATAAACAGAAAGCCTGTAACCTGGGGAAGAGAGCCAGTGTGGTGTAGTGGTTAAGAGCGGTGGACTCGTAATCTGGTGAACTGGGTTCACGTCTCCGCGCCTCCACATGCAGCTGCTGGGTGACCTTGGGCTAGTGACACTTCTCTGAAGTCTCTCAGCCCCACTCACCTCACAGAGTGTTTGTAGTGGGGGAGGAAGGGAAAGGAGAATGTTAGCCGCTTTGAGACTCCTTCGGGTAGTGATAAAGCGGGATATCAAATCTAAACTCTTCTTCTAAAACAAATGGACACTTTGACCATGATTTCTGTCATATCAGGGACGGAGTGAGCAAAGGTAACTACAAAAAGGAAGACTTGTGATAAAGAGGATAGCTAACTAGAAGTTAACAGTCTGTGTTTGAACATTAGTTATCAGACAACCTCCTTCTCCTCGTCTCCTCCTTGTTTCTGTTGGAGCACCAACCCTTGCACATCAAGACAAATGGGCAGCAGCCACTAAGTGCAATTGTGTGAAGACAGAAGCTCTCAGCTGGCATTCCTACTCCATCCCCCTCTTGGAAAGCCTTCAATAGCTTATCCTACTAGCCTTGAATCTTGAGTTAACTCTCAACTACCGTCCTGATACAATAGCTATATAGTTCTTTTCTGCAGCTATACCATTAGGGTGAATTCTTTTTTACCAAATATTTTAGGGCATGGAAACAAAAGCACTTATTTTTTTACCATGCAGCACATGTTGTTAGAAGTGGGAAGAAAGAAAAATAGTTGTAAGGATGTTCCAGGCTAGAACACATTATTACTAATGAATTATCAGCTTTATAGAGAATATATTCTACAAATTGTTAAAGCAGACGGGCTTTTTACAAGAGTGAGTTCAGCATTGCAGGGGTTTCCTGTATAGTGGCTTTGTATTAACACTGCCCTACTGGCCACAACTTAGAAAATGTGGCTTATATGGGCAGCTATTTTCACAATTGGTGGGAGTATGAAGAGGCAAAACAATTTGGGACACAAGAAAGAGATGCAATGGAAAGAATACTGTAAATAAAATAAGATGATCTGATGTTGCTGTTATCGGCATTCAGAAGGCTGTGCCTGTATATTTAAGAGAGTTAATATCTTAACAAGATAATAATAATAATAATTCTTTTATTTGTACCCCGCCCATCTGGCCGGGTCTCCCCAGCCACTCTGGGCGGCCAGAGTAAGTGCTAACCTCTTTGTACGCGAAGAGGTCTTTATGTGCAGATCTTAAGAACGCTTCAAAAAACCCCAAAAAGCCTGTTCCTAAAATTAGGTACCTTTCTAAACATACAAATTTTTTTAAAAGTGAAAAACAAAAATGCAAACATTTTCTAACGGAAGTAAAACAAGGATCCAGTCCATGTTCAGTGGTTCTTAAAAATGAACAACAGTTTTTAATACTTCTCATTCTTTCAACATTTGCCCACACCCAAAGTTATTTTTTATATATAAAAAATCAGGCTGAGGTCCAATTCTATTTCACCGAAGTCAACAATAAGATCAGGCACTTCGTGTGGATCTTGTGGATATTGTGAATGCAAAATATTGACAAAAATTTCATTCCGTATTGAGAAGCAACCAACACTATAGAGAGTATGGTGTTAAGACAGAACAAAGTATTATAATTATAAATGACCGGTAAATGTATCAGTAGCTCTTTTTATACCACAACAACTCAAAGCAACTTACAAAACAACTTTTTAAAAATGCATACATTAAAACCAGGAGAGAAAAAATACATTAAAACACACCACCCACTCTAAAAGGTCATAGATTGTTAAAAGTCAAAGGCCTGGTTTAAAAAGGAATGTTTTTGCCTGAACTGTCTTGAAGCATAACTATAACTCATCACTATGTGTCTCGGTTTTTAGGAAGCGTCCAGAGGGGGAAAGGCAAAATGAGAAACTACAAAGCACAGCTCTTCTATGAAAGGATATTTGTAATGGTACTGGACAGAAAAAGTTAGCAGGGAACCTTACCTTTTTCTCTGCACAAGGCGGAAGTGTTACAGATTATACTGTATGTCACAATGAGTGTGCCCCTTATGTGAAGAGTTTTGAAGTGGGTGAGCAACCTACAAGTGACCACCAACCTCTTTGACCTGCCCCTACCAACTAGGAAGAGACTCTTGTGAGCTTCCAGTGAACTGCAGTCATGGCCCCAAACGCTTTGGTTTTCCAGACAACTTTGGTGCAACAGAAGGAACACATTCCTATATGTGTTAACAAAAAATGCATTGGCTCTTAAAAAAAACCCAACCCTTGTGCTTTTTGTTAAGGTGCAGAGTTAATATTCTGCAAGTAGACTTTTTCTCTCTGAAAAAGTGATATTCCTACTGCCTTTGGCAGTACTGTAAAAGTAGGAAGAAAAACAATATTACTACACACGTTAACAGACTATATAACTTTATTTTTTATTTTGTGTAAGCTAAGAGGAAATTTATACACTGAAATTTCAAAAAGACCTCAGGCATGCACATAAACCTTGTTAGAGGTTGTTCTACATAGCATTCTCTTTTTTCCATAGGAATTTCCCCAAACATTTACAACCCATAGTTTTACTGTACATACAGCCTAAACCATAGCAATCTATGATTATGTCAAATTTACACTGTGCAAAATCAAAACATAGGGATAGTGGTACAACAAAAAAAATGTAACAGGTATATTTCAGTGTAAGACATTTAGACAGTTTTGGTCCTTCCATCCCAAACCAAATTGATTAACACATAGATCTCGAGAATCAAGTGCTTAGGCAGTGATCACTTAACTAAAGAGAATTGACAGCAAACCTCTTGAAAGGCAATGATGATAAATCCACACTGTTAGAAGTCAAAAAGCTTAAAAAAAATAATCAACCACTTAGCCCCATCCCACCCCTGCAAAAAAGAAAAAGGAAAAAGCCACTTGAGATGAAAAATAAGGGAAGGTTCAGCCTGCTTAAAAGAAAACTACTGAAAGACCATAAGCTTTAAAGCTTTCAGTAAAAGGATTTTCATCAAGGGTAAGTTATTAAATTGGGTGGGGTGGGGGGCAAAGGAAAATTTCATGAAGAGCAAAAGTTGGAAATTTCAATTTTAAAAATTGTTTTGAAAGTTTTGTAAGAAGGACATTACCAGTGTATTCCACAAAGACAAAATGGTTACACCCCAACACAACAAAAAAGGATAAATCTTCAAAAAAGGTTCAATCCTCTCCAGTTATTTACATTTGTCTTAATATAAATTTAGGACTCCAATATGTAAATAAATATACATAAGTATGTATACCTTTCTAGTGCTGCTTACCAACAAATCATCTGAACTTGAATTATTTTTAATTGAAGCAAGATCACTTCATAGGACCCAGAAAGGGGGGCTAGGGCAAGAATCAATGGAAATTGTCCAATTCACTTCACCTTAGTCTACCTTGCCTTGGCAACTTGTTGAAGGTGTTAATGTGGCTGGGAACATCAACACCTTGGCATGCATGAAAGATAAGTCAGGAAGGCTAGAAATCACCTTGGCAGCCTCTTCACTGAGTTGTTCTTCCTTTTTGGGCTTTCTATTAAAAAAAAGTTAAAAGAAAAGTTACTCAGAATTGCTAGAGAAAGGTCTTCAGATAAGGCAACCTCTCTGAAGGAAAGTTGTGCCATATACTTCAATATTACCTCACATGGCTATTTAGTATATGGGTATATGGGGCTTATTACAACCCTGGCAATGGGAAAACTGGTTCTCTCCTCACATCCAGAACATGTAAATTCAATGCTTCATTCTGAACTGTTAACAGGTCCTTAACACAGCTGCTAGAGGATCAAATCCCACTACCTATTAACTAAATATGAAATCAAAACACTTAAGTTACTGCATCCACAACTGAAAGGAAATAGAATTTGAAATCTGTTGAACTCTTGAATTTTATATCATGTTTGTTAAAATCACTGTGGAAAGATACCTGAATAGAGGAAGTCATCTTAGCCAAAATGTTTCCCTATAGAAGATGCAGAATTTGTACCTGAGCATATCCAGGAGCTTAAGAGGATGAAATACCTTTCAACCACTACTGAGCAGGGTTGTGAGGATACATAAAACCTTATGTGAGACAAACATCCCCCCCCCAATCTCTACTTTTGAAATGGAATTCATGAACCCTAAACAGAGAGAGCATGTTACTGTGACTAGAACCTGGTGTTTCTTACAGTCCACTCTAACCCCAAAGTCCCTAAAGTTCAGACTTCTAAAGAGGAAAGTGATGCCAGTTATCCCTATTTCATTAGAATCTTGTGTTTAGTTTACAATTTTAGAAGTGCAGACTCTTTGCAGCACAACTCGCAAAGGAATTCTTAAATGGACATGGCATAGAACAGAAGGAAAATGTCAGCACAGGTGACTGCAGAAAGGTTGATTTCAAGATAACACGAATAATTGCTCATTTTGCTCTGCCCAGCCCATGGGTAAAAGTTTACTATTTGTACAAGGCTACACAGATACAGTCTATGAACCAATCTAGCCTGTACTTTCTTCAAGTAATAACCTCTTACATATAGTTGCAATACTGAAGAAATGTCTCTTTTCTTCTAATTGTTTCAACACAGTAAGTTTTGCTGTATAATACAAGCTTGTATACCTGCAGGAACACATTCCTAAACAATGCCAGGAGAGAACTGCATTTTCACTAGCTTGGTTTACCCACAAAATATATACCTAAGGAATATACTGAATAATTTTTTTTAATTAGTTTTTATTAAAGTTTTTTGTGTTACAAAATGAACAGATAAAGAGGGAAAGGTACATCTATTGTCTCCACTTTCAATTCCTAGTCTTTTCCACAGTTTGTTTACATTTAGTGTGAGACACTTTTGTCATAGACATCTTGCATTTGGGGGGGAAGGGGAAAGAGAGATGGGATATTGTTCTTTCGGTCTATTGCCTATTATTAGTGTAGAGGGTTTGTATCAGCATCCCGTGGCTAGGTCCTTTGTTTATGTATTTATTTCTTTTTATTGATAATGCAAGAGGGTCAGGGGGTCCCGAGTTTGGTTGGCTGAGTTGCAGTATGGCTTGTTTGTATATGTGTGTGTGTTTGGGGGTGTAGGTTGGTGAGGGGGTGTAGGTTGTTGGGTCAGGTTAGTCACCAAATTGATTTGTATGCTGTTGGGAGGGAGGGATAGGACACTGTATGTGAAGAAGAGGAGCCACACCAGGGTGAAGGTGTCCTTTGTTTGTCCCTGTGCTAGTTTGAGTTGGTTGGTTAACTTCTCTAGTAGAGCAGTTTCCCATACATTTTGGTACCAGTGGTCTACGTTCACTTCTGATAGGTCCTTCCAGTGTCTAGTTCTACCTTACGGCTGCCCTTTAGTAGCTTTGGAATAGAGACTATCTTGGAGGAGGACCAGGTTTTAGGGATGGGGGCCCCTTTTATGACGTTGTTGAACAGATGGGTCATGTGGGGGATTGCAGTGAATAACTTTATGAGAGTTTCTGAAGTGCCAATGTGCTTTATTGCAGCATTACACAAAAGCTTGCACCACTCAGCTAAGAATGCTTGAATTTACCTCTTCCCTTCACTAGATTCTGATGAGGACTAGATTCTAGATTACTAGATTCTGATGGCAGAGTGCAAGCCAATTAAGACTGGGATTATTTCTAACATGGCAGTGTAAGAGTAAAAACACCATTTATATGCATTTGTGTGTGTCTGAGTGCCTTTTGTGATTTTTTAAATAAAAAATCTATACATTACCGGCATCTGGTTTTCAACAACCACCAGCATACCCAATACCGCATACTTGTTACAAACATGTAACCAACTGTACAGTAGAAATGCAATCAATAAATATTTATTCACACTTATTTGCAGACCCAGGATCACATCGGTAGATGTAGTACATCCCGCTCCTCCAGTTTTCATGAGGAAAAGGGGAGAGGGGGTGGCAATGTGGCAAATGTATTCTATTTGTTGTCAGTGATCATTTCATTTCCCATTATGCACAACCCAGTAGATAAACTATAGGGACTTTTTCACTGAGTGGCTTATGATTTCCATTATACAACTGTTATGCAATTTTGTCTACTACAAATCAAGAAACTTTCCCCCCTCATTCTATTTTTGTGACATCTTCAGGGTTCATCTTTGTTCTGTAGTGCAGGTTAAGACTAACAAATATTGCATTTCTGCAGATTGCCATCAATGCACACTTCAAGATACCTAAACACATAGTGCTACTTACTGCACAAGGAAACAAATTTATTATAGCTTTGCACTGCAAACCTGTGCATTGTAACCACCATAAACTTGTGGCTATGGCTCCAAAGCAATGATTCTAACCCTGCTTTCTTTGCTCAGGAGGATATAATTACACTGCTCTGAGAGGACTTCACACCATGAGGATGTCAAACACCAACGTCCGACTTTCTGACAGGAATGTAAAATAAGAAGGGTGAATTCTGCTCAGACCTTCACTGTTCACACTGAGGTATTAGGAGCCCGTTTCCTGTACCTTGATTATGCACAATAAAGCAGTTGTGCTACATATTAAGGGAATGAGTCTAATATTTTAGACAGCCTATTAACAAAAGCCCCTGAAATGTATGGACATACAGGACATTTCACTTTCTATTCTGGGGGTGCGGGGACTTGGGAGATATGATTTTATTCTGTTACTTTTGTTCTGGGCACAATGGAATTAGAAGCTATGTAAGGGGCTGAAATGTGGCCCCCGGGACTCCAGATAGTTATCCTTTAAGAGAGAAGCCAAAAAAGGAAAGTTACCTAGATAGTGTCAAACTGTCAACAATAGTTTTAACAAAGACAGGCAGACATCTTTGATCCAGGCTGTCTTGTTTGCAGATAGTTGCATAGTATGTAATATGTCCAGACAGACTGGTAAAGTTTCAGCATAGTAAAGAGGCACAATATGCAAAAAGTGAACACAGGGAGCTTCCAGACTAGCTATTTACTGAGCATTCAAGTGTATTATGTTCACATAAATTTTGTGGGGGGTTATAAAATGTTGCCTATTTACTAAGTATTCATCCGGATATATTTATGCAGAGATTGTATTATTATTTCATTTTATAATGTTTATAAAACAGGAATAACAATTATAACAAAAATTAAAAAGTGACAAACAAAACTATAAAATAGGATGTAGAATGAGTAGTTTTACATGAGTTAAAATAAGAAAGTCCATGTAAAGACGATCAACTTCATCAGATCATCAAACACAGTTCCAGATTTCCCAGGCTCTTGAAAATGATGGTAGATGTCATAAAGGAATGCCAAAATCATATAAAAAGTGTCTGGAGGTTCTAGTCCTTGTTGAAATCTCAAATTATGTGGAGGTTAGATATGACCTTGTCAACTAGCGGTTATTATCATGCACTTTCCAGTGGATTTTTCATCATCTTTCTTACTAGACTTTTTGTGGTTAGAAAATAAGTAATAGATAATAGCATTAGAAAGTGAAGGGTAAGAACCAAACAGTGTGAATAAACAGGCTGTATGGAACATCCACAATTCCTACTGTCCAAAAAAGGGGGGGGCAGTATACAGTATTTTTTGTCACATTCAGCTATGGTTGGACTGAACAAACCTCATTTGAGTGAGTTGGTGTTCTGATGTCATCTTTAATAAGCATATTCTACTTACGTCATAGATCTGAACTTCCTTTGAAATATAGGTGAATTGGGATACATTAGCTCAGATCCAAAACACTGTAAGTGGAATGGGACTTCTATGCCCTCTTCCCTATTGCAGCCTCTCATGTGTCCCAAGAAGCTGCTCCCAAGAATTGAAGGGCCTTATTTTGCAATGCATAGTATTCTATTAATAAAATTAGTACTGTTCTAACATTTATTCTTGAAATGAAATAAGCCATCATGACCTTTTTTCTCAAGTGAAATAGACAATATATTAGAATTCCTTCATTTCAACTAGCAGCACAGAGGCTTTAATCACAATTCCAATCTAAGAGAGATGGAATTTTAAACATGGCAACTCTTTCTGCTTTATGTACACCCCCCTGCTTAAATAGACATCCTTGTGAATAGTCCCCCCCTGTCTCTCTCCCTACTGCATTTGTGGTTTAGAGGATAAACATTAATTCAAAGTGAGTATTTATTTAGCAGCTGAGATGTGCCCAATGCTGGAAAGTTGTACGTGGTCCCAGCTGTTCCATAGTAACTCCACCCACACAGACAAGCTAAGCAGGACAGTTCATAAAAGGTTTCTGTCCACCCTGAATATTTCCTCTAACAGTGCCATGAGCAAAGGACAGGGTCTAACAAGATTCAACACCACACTCTCAGCTGCCACCATGTGCAACATCTATGTTATGTGCAACTCACGCCTAAGAGTAGATTAGACAATATAACATACATTCACAGGATAGCGTATCACACTTATGTTTACAACAAACAATTCTTGTACTTTGGAAGAGCAGCATTCATGCTAATTTTGTATCTTTGTACCAAGATGATCTCTCACTGCCCACCTCCTGCCTTTGGTACTTCACTCGCATTTTACCCCCTTTCTCCTTGTTCATCTCAACCAGATCAGAAAAAGTCAGGTCAGGCAAATCATTATAAACCTATGAAGAGTCAGCATAAATAAAAAGGTCTCCAACTCCCTATGCACTTGGCAAAATATTATGAGGTTAAGCTTTTGGGGGTAATATCTACATTGTACAGAAGCAGTGGAGGCAATGAATGTTCTGGCGTGAAAGACTGAAGCCTTTAGTTTTCTATTTTGAAGGCTACAGTGTAAGTAAAAATAAAACAAAAAATAAAAAGTGTCAGGAGGAGGACACACTGCATTTTCACTTTTCTTATATCAGAACTGATGAAAAGCCAAGTTGAAAATGACCCGAGCAAAGATTATTTGAGGCT
Organism: Darevskia armeniaca; assembly: GCA_034641395.1. Classification (NCBI taxonomy): domain Eukaryota; kingdom Metazoa; phylum Chordata; class Lepidosauria; order Squamata; family Lacertidae; genus Darevskia; species Darevskia armeniaca. The sequence continues at coordinate 1,019,836 of JAWWNF010000500.1, read as the reverse complement.
TAGCACTCCCCCTAGTGGCAAATAGCTGAATGTAACACAGCAGAGAAAAAGTTCTGAAAATGAGGTCATTACAGGAGTTAATGTTACATGTGTAAAGGGCTCTCGCAATAATAGTTACACACGTACCATTTGTTAACTTCTGTAAGAGCCTCATGCATTCCCTTCTACAGCTGTTCTCTGTATACTTTCAGTTTAGCTCATGACAACTTGTTACTTTTGAATTTGTGAGCTGACTAAATGAAAACCAATGTTTTGCATCACCTCAAATCTTTGCTGTTTGATCAAAACTAAAATGAGTATTTACAGCACATGCAAGTTGCCACAACTCACTACTTTAGTATCCAAGCACCTGTCAACAAGCACAGTCATCTCACATGTTGTATCTGTGCATGGAGCTACATAATGTGCAATTCACAAGAGTACCACACATTCCTAGGGAAGCAGTGCTACCATATTCACAATCTGAAATGTCTCTGTTGTACTTTTATTCTATATTACATACTTGCTTTTTAAAGGAAAAGCAGGATATAAATGTTTTAACAAATAGGCGTAACACACAAATCAGATGTGATTTGTGTGATGCACACAAGCATAGCCTGAGCACAGTCCATTATCCTACTTTCAGATTACAGACCAGTGGACCCCACTAGATAGTCTACTTGCAGTCTTCCATCCCATCCCCTACATGGGAACAAATCAGATTCTGTTTCTAGATTCCTAGAAATAGTTAGTCAATAAGTGATGGCTGCTGATTATGCTATGCACAAAAGAGGGGTCTGCACAAAAAAAGGGGATTATGCAGTAGCTTGGGTGGGTGGGTGTGGGTGAGAGAGTGTGAAAGTGAGAGTATATACGCATGTTTGCAAACGTGTCAAGGCATTTCACATCGAAGACAATTTCTGTTTTCAGCTAGAAGCTACGTCCCTGCTGTCACTCAGTTTATAACATGGGAAATGTCAGCTTTGTGGCTTACAAGTGAGCTTTCAGCAGTGCAGATGAGCCACTAGAAGGCTGCACACCACTGTGGATAGGCTGAAAACTTTAAAAGCAACAGTTCTGACAACTCATTTCAATCCAATGGATTTAATTGTGACATTAGAAGCAGAATAGAATCTCTGAAAAATATATACTAGTACAGCAATAGAGATCTAAGGAGATCTAGTTATCATCATGCATTAGGTGATATTTAAGCTGTAGTTACTGAACAAGCTTTAACTTCCAAGAATAAGGGTCACTAATCAGAGTGATTTACCTTGCTGATGTGCTTGCTTTCTCTACTGTGGACATTAGCTTTGCGAATGCATCAGTCACTTTACTGGAGGAGTTGGAGGTTTCCAGCTTGGAAGTTGTCAACTCATACAGTTCTGGATCCACACCTTATAGCATAAAATTATAATCAGTGATAGATGGAAACAAGTGCCACATGTTCAACTGCAATTTAGGATACTGTATTTCCATCTTCTGTAAACATCTGAGCTACTTAAATGTCTTAATATGTGATTGAGATAAAACTTGCTAATTTTCATCATGCAGATAAAACTGGCATACAAGATGTCAGCCAGGAGTGAAAAGCAAATTTGAATAATCATTTTCTTCTTATACCAAAATCCTCCAAGGCTTTACATTATTATTTAGAACATTATTTCATTGCTACACAATTGATTCTTTAACTTCTATTTCCATTCCACGTCTCTGTAGAACATACAAGTAGAGAGTATTTGAAGTCCTCATGCAATTTTTTTCTCTTCACTAAAGTATAAACAATTTCTCAACCTTCTTATTTGTTTCTCACCTTTTATTTGGACACATTTATGGAAAGAGTGGATTTCAGGATTCAATGAAATATCTCAAAACAAGCTTCTTGAAATATGTAATATAATTTGGACAAACTGATGGAATCCAGTTTAATTTTTTTTAAAAAAGCTGAGATACCTAGGAGTTCAAAATGGCAAAAATGGGAAGACATCCATTTTTAAAAAATCATTTTGATGAGGACTCCCAAGATATACCACAACAAAACTTTCATCAGAAATTGTTCATATGAAGGTTAAAGGGTGACACTATCGGTTACGTAGTATGATCAAGTAGAGAATCCTTCGGTTAAGGCAAAGATGGAGCAGCACTTGCATCTCATATCCACTTCAAACTTGCGATCAATTCAACTGAAACAGTCCCATGTTCAAATCTCAAATTAAAATACAGAATACATTTGAAATACTGTCAGATGTTTACAGAACCCTTAAATACAACAGGCCCAGGTCTTCTGAAGAGTCACATACAGAAATAATAACATTACAAGAAACAAAGCTTCTGAAATCCCATTAAGGTATGCCACTGAATAAAGCTGTAAGTACTTAAGATTTTCAAAATCACAACTGAAATTTCCAATATGTAAGAAGGATTTGTAACATGTTGCAGCACTTTGTATTTTCAAGCCATTTGTCAACTACACTCATTAGGTGAAATTTATTACCTTAGCATATGATTATTATAACTGCTGCTACTACTACATGTTCTGATACTGCAATCATTTCACTAAAGTGCTTAAAAAAATTAGTGCCATAGATCAATATTATCTAAAAGTGTCTACTAATACCCATAAAGAATATATACATATATTTTAAATGCATATATTTAAAAAATATATACCGCCTTTCACCAAAATGATTAAAAGGCAGCTAACAAAAGAAAAGGATTTTCATAGAAAATGCGTATATTTATAAAAACCTTAATGAGATTGAGGAAATTTAGGCAACCAAGTTTAGATCAAGCGCCTAGCTTAGGCAAAACACACACACCACACACAATTACATACATAACCCACACAGAAAGCTGCAGGCTAGAAGCAAATGACTTTCCAAGAAACAAGCCAGAAAACCTACAGGCAATGATGACATCTGCGAATTTGCTGGCAATATTCTAATGAAAACCCATAATAAATTATAAGGTGCCTTCTTTATAATCACTTCAAATGAATGTATCAGAAGTAGTCAAACTGTATTTTACTAGATGCCAAAAAATGTCTACTAATAATCATCAATACTGTGGAATGCATAGATGGATTTAAAAGTAGTGTGTGAAGTTTTATATCAAACTACCATACAAAACTCAAGAGGTTTCTGTACTTTTGACTTCCAGAAAATATGATCAAGTAGTTCTGAAACATAAACACTAGAAGTGAAAAATTAATCATGACAATGATGTATAAGAACCCTCTCACACACACACACACACACACAAAATCAAGGACATGATCTTTCCACCCATGAAAAAAACCTCTACAGATCATAATGGAGTCCTATTCTCCCCACCCCATAAGTGCATGGGCAAACTCTGCTCTATCAAGGAACATGAACTCCAAGCAGGGTATGGGAAGTGTGTTCACATCTTCTGTTCCAGAGTGACTAACTTGTGGTCCTCCAGATGTTGTTGAATTATGACTCTCATCATCCCTGGCTACTGGCGATGCAGGATGGGAGTGATAGGAGTTGAAAGAACCGCAACATCAGGAGGAACACAGGTTCCCCCACCTTTGTTCAATAATCCTGCAGCTGCAGGATTTAATAGATGCCACTCCTTTAGTAACCACATCTCTTTGCATTCTGATTTCCCAACAGATTAATAATTCAAGGTAAAGTGAGAAACAGCTTTATCTTTCAAGAGAATTAAACTGAAGCAGACTGTTCTGTAAAAAGATATGCTATAGCTAATCAGGTTTTTCTTCTGAATTTGCAGTTTTTTTCAATTCAATGATGAAAATATTTAAGGCATTAAGTGTCATGCAGAACCACCATACATTTATATTGCCTTAAATGACAACAGCAAAGCTTATCTATAAAATAGCTAGGTGTAAGCTCTTGTTTGTAAACTTCATTACTGCAAGAAGAAATTGCAGCCATCTACTGGTTATCTTCAGAAGGTGTTAAGTACTAAGATTAATGAGACCCCTAAGCAAGTGCATTGAAAAAATCTTAAGATTTTTTCAACTGAGCAACATATTCTCGGGAATACTAGGAATTCCAACTGCATTTTCAAGTGGGATACATCAAGATTTTAGCCCACAATTAAAATTGTTTTAAGCATTTCAAGTTCTTAAATTTCTTAAAATCCATTCTTTGCATAACATTCTAGCGTACCAACCAAATAGTATTAACTAACTACTGGAGGCAAATGGTAGAAGGGGGAACTATTGAAGGCGGGCATCTTAAGAGAAAACTGGAGCACAGACATTCTTCTTGTTTGTAGGAAAGTCACATAATGAGGCTCATGCTTTTAGTAAGAATGTTAAGAGATTAAATTTGCAGTGTAGCACTCTGCTGACCTGGGATGGTGGTGGTGGTGCTAGAGCTACTGTCATCCACGGGCCCAAAGAAATCAAGGTTCAGAAGAGTGGAACCTCCACTAGCTTGAAATTCAGTGACCGTGTTGGTAGGCAGCCATATAGAAGGTAAGCCAAGGGAGGGATTTATGTGTAAAAAGGGGGTAAGACACACACTTGAACATGCCAGTTATAATTAGTACTCATTACATAGTTTTGTTTTATAAAAAAAAAAAGAATTCACATAATAGTGCTTACAATATTAGTTTGTAGGTTTTAAAGATGTTAACAAGTCAGTGTACATTCTAATGTACAAATGCAGCAAGGAATTCAACACTCACAACTTAAAAAGTAGCCAACATTGTTTAGAAAAATGGACAGAACCAGAGATCCAGATTAAAGGGATCAATTAAAGGGAAACATTTTTTAAAATTCCAAACTATTCTTCTAATTCAAAATCATGTATGTTCTCTACATAATTTAAAGAGACTGACAAATTGTATCTATAGCTTAAAGTAGCAGATTGTCAGTAGGTTAGCAAAACAAAATATGAATATTGGTAACAATGGTTCTCATTTACATCCAGCTCCTTGGTGGCAAACTACATTGTTCCCCTTTAATACTGAAACAGAAAAATCAGATATACACATTTTAAAGAAATTGTTAAAAGAAAGCAAGATGAATTGACTGCAGTAATAAGACACCAGACAACAGCAAGAGAGTCCATCCAGGCTTTCCTTCAGCACTCTGATATGGACCGAAATGTGGTCACATATTTAAACATTGTATAGCAGTGTTTTTAGGTCACTGGTATGGCCAGCATTTATGACAAGTTCAACAGCATTATTAACAAATGGCTAAAGAAACTATGTCACTATCTACTAGCCCTAGTTTAAATTTAGAGGCTTTTAGATTTTGAAGCTTTGATAAAATATATGCACATTTTAAAACTAAAATTTTAAAAACTGTTCCTTTTGCAAACAGGTTATGTTAAAAACTGTGCTTGAAAGCAAGCACAACTACACACTTGACTATGCCATTTCAAACTTTACAAAAGTCTAAACAGGCAAGGGCTTGTTGAGGTGAGAGCTGTGAACTAAACAAAAATTATTTAACTATTCCATTCTTAGAACATGTAATGTGGTTGCGTGTATGCAACACAAATTCAGCAAAATGGTGTATTACTTTGTTCTTAAACACTACAGAGTGCTTTAAATAGTGCAAAACTAAACAGAAAGAAAGCCTGAATTTCCAAAGTTAAGAAATTGTGTGTCTCTGTGTGTGGCTGTGTGTGTGTATATATGTGTGTAGGGGTGTGTGTGTGTGTGAGTGAGTGTACACACACACGCAAACACAGATATATATAAAATAAATCAGCAGAGAGATGTTTGTCTGAACTTTGTAGGTTTCTTAACTCTAGCTCTTGTGCTAGAGGCTCTACGGAGAGACGTACCATCTAAAGGGTTAGTAAGGCCACTGCTACTCCAGTCAAACTGGACAGGTGGTAGAGATTCCTAGAGTTGAAAAGTCAGAAATCAAATTTTACAGTCAGGTCATAGCATAACAAAATGTGTCGCATGAAGTTCTTTTGCATGCAAGCAAAAAAAGCAACAACTGAAAAGCCAAAAGACAATGAGCCAGAAGTAATAAAAACTGAAGTAATAAAAATAGTGTTTCATGTAATCTAAGAATAACTATGGTTTACAGATTGTTCCTAGACCGCCTGGTCTGGAAATTTTGATGGGGTGTTGCAAATATTGCCAAAATACAATGAAACAGGCCATTATATTATGCCAGCATTGCAGAGCTATCACTCTGGCACTAGAGGCAGGTAACACTGGCAGGAATGCTTAAGATCAGGGCAGCAGAAACAGAACTTCATGTAACCAGTGCTTTTTTTCTTAGAAAAAGAGGTGCAGGAACTCCCCATTTTTTGATGGACAACCCTAAGTTAATGAGCTTTTTTTAGGGGGAGAAGAACGCTTCTTTGGGGGGGGGCAGCGCTGTGGATGCATTACGAAGTTGCCTCTGATGCGCTGCCCCATGGCCTCCAACACGAAGCCACAAGCACCATGCAGCTGAAGCCTCCGACACGCAGTTCTGGGCGCTGTGCCTCTATAAAGCTACCAGTATGCTACAAAGAGGTGCTGGAACTCAGTTCTGGTGGGTTCCATCTGACACCCCCCCCCCCCGGGCTGTAACAGCATCATCAGTTTTGCAACTTTGAAAACCCTTAAAGTCACTTACAATGCAACTGAACAGTTATATGCAACTTCAGGCAGATAAAACTGGCTCAGTGGGATGCTCTTTAAATAATTATTTAATCTTAAAATAATTGTTAAGTCATTAATAACTAAAAGTATTATTTGGTTGCACACCAATGGGCACACCTAAATCAACAGGCATATATAATCAACAGACACGTATAGTAAATCTGAAGTATCTGAAGAAGTGTGCATGCACACGAAAGCTCATACCAATAACAAACTTAGTTGGTCTCTAAGGTGCTACTAGAAGGATTTTTTTTTAAAAAAATTATTTTGTATAGTAAATCTATTGGTTATGGAACTGAAGTGTGGAGGCTGTGGCAAGAATGAAGGGGGAGCTGTCTGAAGGTAATTCTTATCTGATTTCTCTACGCAAAAGGAGAGCCGTAAGCTGATTTATACTTAAATCTTTTTTTAAAAAACTCTTATTGGGACTGAAGTGGTATCTTTGAATCCTAATAAAGTGACAATTTTCATAATTTTTATCTGCAGTTTTCATTATTTTTATCTACAATAAGCAACCTTCTAGTTATTACCATAAACAGGCTTGCCTCTCTTTATTTTCTGCTGCCCCTCTACTTTTTGCTACCTCTACTTTTATACATTCATAGTGAACTGTAGCATCACCTTTTTTTGAACAGGCATCAAAGCAAGGTCGGATCAAAGTGTAGCAGCAGATTGTTTCATTACATGCTGCTCATGATGATTACAGCATAGAGAACAATCTAAATAATGCAAGTGCAATGGACAAAAGTGCAGCTAAGGAGATTTACCGAACATTCTACACAAATTTTCAATTATGATAGGAGAAATTCTAAGACTTGCATGTGAACTTGTTCTGAAGTTTACTATTATAAAACACTAGAGCTCTAACTTACCAAGGGACTAGCCACTGAAATACACACACAGAAATCACAAAGAGATTTCCCAACCTGCTATTATGGATGACCAGTCTGTCCTCTGCTGAGAGGCACACAGTCTATTCACCCCATTCATCTAATCTGTTCAGTGATCTACGCATCTCCTGAAACATTTGGTGACAACAAGAATTTATGTGCCAGCGCTAGATATTCTGAACATATCCAAAACTGGCAAGAAAACACATACATAATGCATAATTTCAACACAATGCTTTGAATCAGGTAGGGTGAGTCAAGCAGTTTGTTGTGTAGATCTAATTCTAGTTATCAGACTTTTTAAAAATTTTAATGTTAATGTTTCATAGCAAAAATTATTGTTGTCATGTTTGTTCCAAATGGGAATGAAATGAAAACTAGCAATATTTTATCAGATCTACCTCTAGAGCAGACCTGCACAATTTGGCAGTAGGAAGGGGCAAAATTAAAACAGGCTAAATTTCAGCCACAGATAGGGGAAAAGGGGGGGGGGGGACTAGAAAAATGTATAATAAAAATGGTAATAATAAAAAATAAAAGTATTTTTTCTCGTTGTTGTTGGTACTTTTCTTGATTTCTCTGCCTCCTCTCTATCTCTCCCCCCCCCTTTTTCGTTCTTGGTGCCCCTGCTGTCGACTTGGAGTTCTTGTTGTTTCTTGGAGGGGGGGGCAACCTCAACTGCGGAGGGGAGGTGGGAATCTGCCAGTTGGTTGGTTTAGTGGCCCGCAGGTTTTCCTTCTTTGTGGCTCAACGTCTCGGCGCCCCTCAGTGGCCTTCTTGCCATTCAGTGGCCTCCTCTTTGGCACGGCCACCACAGCATTCACAGCTCCCAGTAGTGGGTTCTCTTGGGGTGCAATGTTTCTCCCCCACCCTGTCGATCTGTCAGGGTGCTTATGGAAGGTCTGTGGAGGGCTCAGCTGGAGGCAGAAGGAAGCTCCCTCCCCTCCTTCCTTCCTCCCTCCCTCCCTCGGGGCTCAGGAAGGATTCATGAGAAGGGCTAGTGTTGTGCAGGAAGGGGGCTTTTCCAGGCCCTGTTTGAGACCTGAAGATTGGTTTTGACGGGAAAGTGAGAGGTGAATGAGGCTCAGCCAACTCCACCTCAAGGGGAGAGGGAAAGCTGCCTGCAATGAGAGAGGGGTAGGGTGGGCAACAGGGCAGCTGGGCAAGATGAGTGCTCAGCTCCCCATCAGGGCCAGGTGGGCATGGACAAAGCATTTTTCGCAAGCTGCACAAAATCCTTCGGAGGGTTGCAAGTGGCCCATGTACACTGTGCAGGCCTGCTCTAGAGGCATGTTCTGCAAAATTTAGTAGCATACTCCTATAAAAAGAAGCAAGTCTGATAGTCCTACTCTTTGGATACCCTTTTTTGGTTTTAAACACAAGAGATGTAAACCGACATAATAAGTGGAATCAATTATACTTTTTTGTTATGTTCAAAATCTCAGTACAAGTAGATTATAGATCACTTCCTCCAATCACTTGTTCTTTTTCCAATCATCTGGAATTTAACAGGACTGGGAAAGATAATCTATATCTAAATGCAGGAGAGGGGAAAACATTCAAGGATAGAAAGTGTTATTTTATAAACTCTGGCACTTCTTTCAAATGCACAAGAGGGTTAAAAGCAATAGGGAAAGGATTAAAATCTTTGCATGTGGTTTCTATAAGTATCACAACAGCTTTAAAACTGAAAAGGGCAAATTCGTAAGAAGAGGTATAGGAAAATAACCATTTTAATCTACTGGAAGCTGTTATTTAGGTATATTATATGGTCAGGACAGCTCATTCGCTATAGATTATTAGAAAGTGTTGAGGCAGAAGAACTCACTACAGCCTTTTACAGGTGTGAGCCTCCTCTCTGTTGGCAGTCAGCCAGAGATGTAGCTATGAGATTCTTCAGGCACGAGGGCAAGACCACAAGGTAGGGTGGAGTGGGGACGTTGGTGCATTATACAAGTTGTCAAGAACAGCAACAGTCTGCCCACCCCAAATTAATGAGCTCTGAACAGGCATATGCCCAGAGCCCTTTGATGGTGGCATCAATTCCACAAAACATTGTTATTTTTTACCTGGAACTGATCAGTTGTACATATATTCATCTCTGGTGATGCAAGTGGAGTCTGTCCTATGGAAGCTATTTTCTCTGCAGCAGATATTGGTTTCAGGGGTTCCTTTGTAGGCTCTAACATACCCTAGAAATTAAGACATCACAGAATCTGCTCAAATATCACCCTTTAGGAAAAACAAAAATTAGCCAAACTCCCAAGAAACAAACAATTATTCTTCCAACGATAATGCTGGATTCACTTTTGTATATTCCCCTGATTGACTACTTAACATTATTATTTAAGGTTTACTTTTATAATTCATGTTAAAGAAATGACAAAAAGCTACTCTTAATCTGTTTTAGGGACAAAATACTGGAGTATAGAACTTTTTGATTTTCTAACCAAATTTACTGTATTACAGAACTATTTAGATTTTATTGTAGTTCAGAACTATTTGATCTTCGAACCAAGAGAAAACACTCAGGTCCCACATAAGCACAAAAAGCCAACACCTTATTTCTGTTAACCCCTTCATTTCAATGTGCCTTATTTTTACTGCTGCTTATGTGACACTGGAGTGCCATACAATGATTTTATAAATTTCTTAGTATCAGTATCAAACTTTATTTTGGTCAAGATAAAACAAGATAAAACAAACAGATAAACTGAACACACAAGACTTAAAACAGATAAGGGATAAAAACTAATAATTAAAAGGTGATTATACCATACATAACTTAAAAAGATAAAAAAAGGACAAACGGTTGAAAGCGGCTATAAGGGAGGGAACGTAAAGGAATTTGTTACCCATTTCTGCCCAGCCACAGTCAAAGTGTGTGATATTAGTGCCTTTAAATAGAGTTTAACAAAATTAAGATCTATCTAGTTTGCTAAGATACCGAAATACTTATCATTCTTTTTATGGACTATAAAACATGCTGTAAGTATTATACCACATCTACAATTACTTCTGACAAGAAAGTTTAGATAATTCTAGGCTTTCTAAGGAAACTGCCCAAAACAGTTAAAACTTACCAATCCTGCTGCATACATGGGCACTATAACAGGCTGCTTCTTGTTACCTGTAAAGAGCTAAGACAAAAGAAATTTCCATGATTAGACTGAAACATTTTATTTGTGAAGTCTAGTTAGCCTCAACTCATTTTTGGGTCAATGGTTAGCTATTTTCATTCAGTAACTTACAATCTTTGGGTTGCAGTCAATGTCGTGTGAGCTGTGTTCAACTCATGACATGAGACTATCCCTTCCTCATAAACCCCCGGAATCCCACTCACCCCCACTCTGAAGAATCCCTGACTATTGGGTGCAGCATTTAGTATTAATTGCTGCTTGTCACGATTTTTAGACTTATTCTCAAATTTAGAAATGATTGTTTTAGCATAACTGCTACTATATAAAATTACATGGTCAATTTTAAATTGTTTGTCATTTTTGTATGTCACACAAGAGTAACAGATTTTGGGCAACTGATAGAATAAATACATTTTAATATAAACAACAACATTCTATGAAATAATATCGCACACTTATTTTGTGTACCAACAGAATGGAAGAAATTGTTGCTTAGTTGGCTTTGCGGATAACTCACGATGTTTCTTGTGTCGATTCCCAGAGAGCAGAGGAGTTTTTTGTTGCTGAGGGAGCCACCCCACTGATATTTCAATCCATATGCATCGTGGATATCCTGAAGCTCTGTCCACACATCTAGCAGTTCCCTACATAGTCAGTTATACATCAAGTGAAACAGTGAAGAGGGGGAAATGCTAGAACTCAGCAGCTTTAACCACTTCATTCCACATCTTTAAATGATTGGCATATAATAACATTCCCATTAAACACATGCCCAAACACCAAACCTCTAGGGAGATAACAGTGGTATAAGGTTCTCAGAACAATTATTTTTCTAACTTATAATTAGAAAATGATGTCTGTAGCAAACAGAATGATGTCTACTTGGAATTCAACATATTAATAAATAATATAACTGTAAGTAATAAGCCACATCCTATTTAACTACCTCATTTGCACATCACTTAAAGTACAACAAAAACCCACCAAGTAGATTATTCTGTGGCAGCAAAAGCAGTCACTAAAAACTAACCACATTGAACTATGTTTTTTTTAAAAGAAAACAAAATGCAAGCAGTAACTAAAAATCCATTGATGTTTGTAGCCATTAGATTACTGCTGTGCACCCTCAGAAAACATCACTTCTATGTATCTATCACAATAAAAAATGGTCCATACCTTTGTGACAAGGTCTCCTCTGTCCTCCCAGGTTTATTACCCATTTCCAACAAGAGATTTAAAGGAGCAATCTCCTCTTCCATTTCAGAGACAGTTACAGGAGGAAAACAGGCTTCAAATATTCGTTCTAGACGACTTAGCAGCTTTGTCTGCATCAGAACAGACAAGACCAACTTGTTGAAAATTATGCAAATTACTGCTTTTCAAAGTCAGGGGAATATGAAATTACAAACTTTAGATAATATTTCCTAAGCAAAGATCAAACAAACAAACAAAGCAAATAAATGGATAGAGCTTTGGGAAATAACTAATCAGTGGGTCTCAATGCCACTCACAAGTGCCCTATTGCTTTCTGGTGAGGGCAACAAGACAAACCCCCGTTTCCTTCTCCAGTCTGGAGGTGCAACTCATCTCTGGAATGAAGAATGAAGATCCCATTTTGGTGCTGTGAAGACACTCCTGTTGGGGTGGCAGCCCAGCACCAAAGCAATCTCTCCCTCTACATTTCAAGCTAGAGAGCCGGGCAAGTGAGTTCCCACACTTTGGAGAAGTTCCATGCCCCCTTTTCCAACTCCCAAATCTGAGTTGAGAAGGGCACCGTCCTCTAACCTGGCGCAGATATGAACTGGAAAGTTAAGGACAAGGAGACACACAGGATCCTGCCACACACATTTTTTTGCTCAATGACTTTGGCCATTCAAGTTCTGTGGATGCCTGTGAGTGTTAACAACGCTTTAAATTTCCACAGAATCAACTTGCACTAAAATTAGTTTATGAAGCTTGGATTTGTTTTTTTCCTAGATTGCTGTATTTGATGTTTTAATGTGTTGTAAACTGCTTTGAGATTTGTTCTATAAAATATAAAGCGGCATTGAAATAATAATACAAAATAATAATTAATAATAATAATCTCAGCAGCCTTTGTGCTTTTGCCTCTTTCCTATTTTTACTCCAGCCCTAAATTGATTTCAGGAGAGTTGTTGGCCTCAACACTTCAATCAGATATGGCAACATACAAACATCCTTTGCTCATGAAATCACGTTATGTCTGTTGGGAAAGGTTAAATATGAAAATGCATTAAGTTTCAAAGAGAAAAATCATATCAATATCTTTAGAAGGGGTGATAACTTTAACCACTTAATTGGAAATACAATGCCACAAAGTTACCCCTTTAAAGATTTCACATTAAGATTTTTATTTTGCTTTTAAGAATCCCATCTAGCTTTTGTGTCAAAGCAGCAAACTTCAAACGTGCACTGTGCAAAGGCCAGATTTTCATAGATGATCACACTGTGCATTAAATAAGCGTAACAGAAAGCAATCACAAGTTAACTGTTCTGCATGCTTTACACTACAGTAACTATTGGTAAAGAACTATGTATGCCTGAGATAAAGCAGCTGGCATGCTCTATGAGGAACTGCATTTTGCCCAGAACATAGGTGTCACACAGTCACCATGTCAACACTGACTTTCATCAGTTCTCTCAGTGACGATCACAGTTCCTATTTGCACACTACTGTCTAAAGTAGTATATAAACAGCATTTCACAATGCTTGAAAACATCACGAGTCTCAGCAGCCCTTCAGTAACTTCAGTGTCCCAATCCAATATGGGATAGCCACATGAAGCTGGACTCTCAGATTTGACAGCAGTTGATCAATTGCTTTGAAAGAAAAAAAAATAAAACTGGGTCACCCCTGCCCCAAAATTGGTGACCAGAGCCGTTAAAGAGGGTTGTGATGACTCACTGATGAGTAGATATGCATCTACTCATATCCTTTGTGGGAGAAGCATGCCTGCAACCCACTGCTGTTAAGCAAGGCCAGCCCATACCAAGGCATCTTTGTCCCTTATGTTATGTTGGTGGGGGAATGAGCAACCTGACCATTCAGGGTCTACACGCAGAGAACAGCTTTAGGTTGCTGAAGGGTCATGGCCTGCAAGTGGAAATCGGTTGCAGGTTTCAGTGCTTTTTCCCTGTCAGAATGCTCCAGTGAGGAGTATTGTCATCTTTGCTCCTGCCACTGCTGCCTGCCAGCCACTTACTTTTTTAAAGGAAGGCTGAGGCAGAAAGGAGTGGTGAGGCTTTCCCCGCATGCTCAGGATGCTATTGCTGCCAGCCAGGCGCAGCTGGTGGCAGGAGCTTCCTTTGCCCCTTTTCTGACAGGGTTGAGGTTTTTTCTCAAGCAATGTGTGTTTGTGATTGAGAACGGTATGTATGCACAATTGTTGGTGAGATACATATTGGTGGTGCGTGTGTGCATGTGAAAGAAAGGGATGTGTATGTATGTGAGTGTGGTGGGGACAAGCGATGCACTTGGGCAGAAAAGGAGAGATTTATGTGGTGTGTGAGGGGGAGGCACATGGGCAGAGAGGGAGGCATATACTGTATGTGCTTCTCTGTATGTGAGGTATATATAGAAACATATGTGTGTCTGTGGTCTGTATGCATATGGGGAGTGCCTGTGTGTGCTCTATTTGAATGCAAGAGTAATGTGGACACCTTTTATATTTTCCTAGTACAAGGGAATGCTTCCTGTTATTAGAAAGTAGCAGAAAGAAGTGTGGGTGTCTGTATAGAAAATCTATATTGTTTGAGCTCTACAATGAGGAACAGCAGAACATAGTTGACCTCCCATAAGTAAGCATGAGGTGGGTTTGGATTTTTGCAGCAGGGGGGAAGCAGCAGCAATTACTGTCTTATGCCTCACCACCTTGGTTTTAATTCTTAAAAACTCCAAGTATAAAACAACACCTGTAAAATAAACACTTAATTTTTTTATGTATTTTTAATTTTTATTAACTTTTTAAAAATTAAATCCCTTAAATAAAAAGTTAATCGCAAATTAAACATAGAAAGGGGGATGGGGCACAGGAAGAGGGAGGATGGGGAGCAATTTTAAAATTGGCTACAATATGAGGAGTTCTGGAAGCCCAAAATTCGCAATGGGTCACCATACTGAGTAAATTTGTACATGTGGGTCACTATACCAAAAAGGTTGGGAACCTCTGGCTTAATGGATACTTTGACTTGACTTACTGGCAAGCTATATACAGTACTTACTTAAATGTTTATATGTGTTAAATGAACTGTACATTGTTGGTAATTAATTATGTAGTGTTATGTTGCAGTGATATTGTATATCTTATTATGTATTGTTATTATTGTATTACTGTATTAAGACTTTAATTTTTGTGTGAACTGTTTTTAGGACAGATTTACTTCTGGAAAATGTGGTATAAAAATAAATTGACAATGATAAATGGGACTTATTTTATTGATTAGTACTAAATGGCCTAGAACTATACCCACAGAACTCAGTTAAGCAACAGATAAACACAAAACACTTTAACTTGTTGGAAGTTTAGATGCAACTCAGGTTTTTGAGAGCGGTTTAGAGTAAGGACCACCAGCTTCTCACACTATCCCCGTGTCTTTCTCTCTATGCTGACCTCCCTCTCTCTTTGAAGTTTAGACTGGTATGTCTTAGGGTTGCATCCTTTTTACAATTTCTTGCTCCTCCTCATATATTTTATTCTGGATCTTGAGTTGAGAGGTCTGAGAACCAGCGTTAGGAACTGAGATATGAAAACTAGGAGCTGAATGGCACCTTAAACCTAGGTTATGGGTGGAACAATGGAAATGTCTAGGCACGCTTTTTTATGAGAATACAAAGCTGAAAATGAATGAACTGCAGTTAAAATATTATGTTCATTTTTTACATGGTCTAGTCCTTCCCCTGACTACCCCCTAGTATTCTTAAGAGGGTCCTCAGAAGGTAGCTAGAAGTCGGGAGGCAGAAAAAGTTCCTCCTTTCCTTCCGCTCTGCAGTTTTAAACTGAAATCTTAGGCACAGTACTGCACTCAGTGCTCAGAAACTGCTCCCACTAATGAAATTCCCTGTTACAAAATGTGTCTAGAACAAAGCTAGTTTTGAACACTGCTGAGAACAATTTTATTCCAAGTCTCAGTCTGAATACTTTTCAACGAAAGGTGTGCTCTAAGCAAAGATTTATTTAACTAAAGTTTAATTTTGCAGCTACATATAAACTCTATGGGACCCAGGTGGCGCTGTGGGTTTACTTTGCCTAAAAGTAACTCTCTTGCACAGAATTCTTCAAACTTGGGTCCCCAGATGTTGTTGGACTATAATCCCCATCACCCCAGTCAGTTTAGCAAATTGTCATTTTTTCTTATGTAAACAACTTCAGATATTTCTGAAAGGAGCATATAGATGTTTTAATAAGTTAAAATAAAATACATTCATCATTTGGATTAATTTAAATCTAATTAAATGGTAAACACTTCAGACTTCCTGCACCCACTGTCCATTGACCTATTTGTCAGGATAACCAAACAGAAGGCCTATTGTGTTTTTAACACTATTGTGTTTTTAACACTATTGATCAAAAACTGAGGTTTTAATTAAAAATTGCTCTGATGCCTTTGCAAGGAGGAATTTCAAACCAATGATATGAAGAGGTGGCCAGCCAGCTGTAGTGAAATATGATCTAGTCTCAAATGCCAATTCACAGATTTGGTTGATATCATATCATATATATTTGTTGGCTCCCTGCCAACATTCAGAGTCATATTCAGCTGGATGAAACTTTCTACTCATTGCCAGCAACTTCTGCTTATTATTATTAATTAAATTTATATACCACCCTACATCCAAGGATCACAGGGCAGTTTACAGTATTTTTTTTAAAAAATTGCATAATAACAAACAAAACAATAACTCCTGGCCACCCACAAGTTTTAAACACCATAGATTGTTTAATTAGCCAAAGCTCTGGGTGAAAAGTAATGTTTTCACCTGGAGCCTAAGGGTATGTAATGAAGAAGTTGGTGAGCCTCCCTGGGGAGGCTTTGAAAATAGAGAGTCATTACAGAAAAGGCCCGTTCTCATGTTGTCACCCTCTGGACCTCTTGGGAAGGGAACACACCAAGAAGGGCTTCAGATGATGATTACAGGATCTGGGTTAGCTCATATGGGGAGAGGCACTCCTTTAGGTATTGAAATCGTGAGCTGTTTAAAGCTTTATAGGTCAAAACCTTCATGCTACATATAGCAGCAGAAATACTCAACTGGTGAGCAAGGAGACCTCAGTGATTTTTGCAGCTACCATGATGTAGGGGTGGGTGGGTGTAGGTGGGTTTGTGTGGGTGTGGGAGAACTGGTTTTAAACAGTCTTTCATTTCTGAAACATGACTTTCAGCTAAATAAATTATGTACAAAGGTGCCTATATTACTATGCTAATGGAACACATGAAAATTGAAATTCCCATTAAAACAGCTCAGATCCAAAATGTGCATCCTGCTAGCAGAAAACCTCTTCTACTACTGATTTTTTTGAGAGAAAAGTGACCCTAAATCCAAGCTTTTGTGGAAATCTTTGCACTTGTAGCCAGCACTTTTCCTATTCACAATGTCTCTTGAGTTTAACACAACCTTAATCCAATTTCCTCTTCAGATTCAGTTCTATAGCTTGCTTCTACCTTGAATGGTTCTCATGTAGATGCTTGATTAAACTTTAAGCTGCATAACCTCTATCTGCTATGCTTTCAAAACTTGGCTAGTTTTTAAAATGAAAGAGCATCTTATCTGTATATAACAAAAAAGTAAATCACAAATTATCAAATGTTCTTCCATCAAATGAGGAGGATTGTCTGGTTACAGAGCAGTTAGAACTGCAAGAAGCTTTGTATGTGTGTGTTGCACCAACAGCACAGAAAGTCAAACTGGGCTGAAACTATCTTTGCCACCCAAAATTCTAATTATTTAATACAGACATCAGGACCACAAAGATTTACCACCTGTGCTGCATGTGTTCCCAAGTATACCTAAAATAAGTGTTCTTGGAAAATTACATTAGTGGTGCAATCTGGGAGTAAACCAACTCAACATAGTAGTTATGATTCAAAGTAGACCTGCTAGGTTTCCCACACCAGCCCCTCTCCTTCTGGTGGACTTTATGATCCACCCCTGGAGCTGCTTCTGAGGTTGTGGGGTTCACCAGAGTTAATGCAGAAAATAGCTTTTCTGCTGAAGAGGCATTTGTTGCCCTGTGAGGAATTGCAGCTGGAAAGGAAAACAGGCAACATCCCCCTGCTCAATGCATGTGCATGCTGAGGCACTTTCAAAGAGCCTCAAGCTTAAATGGAATTTTGCTGGAAGGACTAACTCCCACGTAAACATGCATAGTACTGGGATGCAAAAGTAACAGGTAAAATGAAGTGTGTGCATTTTACATAATAAAGCAATTTGTAAAAGCAAATCATAAGCATCAGTAGCAAACTTTGGTAGTTACCCGAGCTGAAGCCGGCAAGTCCTGCAACTTCTCACTACTGGTTCCATGCAAAGATGCTACAGAAACACTGTTAGGTGTATGAGTCACTGAATCTTCATCATCAAAAGTTGTGCCTGTCCTATCTGATGGCCACACATCTTTTCTGGGATGAGGTTCCACCACCTGCTCATCTTCAAAAGCAGCCCACAAGCAGCTCTCTTTTTCCTCAGCCTCGAAAGCATTCCACTCTGAAGCTTGGTTACAACCAGCAGAACTGAAGGCTGAAAACTCATCAGAGTCTGGAAACCGTTTTACCCCTAAGCCAAAGTCTCCAAACTCACTGTCATTTCCATTTTCCAATTCTGCAAGAGGTTGAACTGTCATGCTAGAACCAGCATCATCTGTGCAACATTCGTCCTCGTTTGAAATCTCTTTTGATTGAGGACCCCCCTTGGATGATCGCTGGTGAACATCACTTCTATCTGTGAAGTCGCCACATGCATTACTTCTTTTACTGATGTCTTCAGAAGGGCTTTGAAAGTGTTCTTGGCTGGCAGAAACAAGGGATCCATTGCTGACTGTGCCAAAGTCACCAAAATCATCTTCATTTAAACCACTGCATGACGCATGCCCAATGTCACTTTCACCATTCTTAACTATTTCGGAAACATATACGTTCTCTTCTGTAGGATGAGAGCCAAGACTTTGAACTCCACCTACATTAAGGCTTAATGTATCTGCATTATCATTGGTCCTTAAAAAGGTATGTTCTTTACTATTTCCAGTGTCACACTCCTCTCTTCCTCCAATACTTTCAGTTGTGCCTACTGAATTCACAGTTGCATGCATGGAAGAAATAAAGGCATTATGTTCGAGTGATGTGCAGTCCTCTTTAGCCTTGAAGTCTTCATTGATTGCTAAATTAATTTTTGAAATGCAAATCTGTCCATATTCACAGCTTCTATCTGAAGTTGCTTTCTTCATAGATTCCCCCTCACCATTTATAATATTGCTTTCCTGTACACAAAGCACTTCTCTTTCATTAGAATTTGTGCATATTTTATTTCCTGTTTCATCAACCAGGCTTGTTTGTTTATTTGAGAACGTGGCAAAGTCTGCAAAATCCTCTGCTGTGGTGGGTATAGACTCCAAACTTAATTCAGAGCTATTAGTGCTAATTATTTTTAATCCCTTTGAGCCACTGATACCATCTGTATCTTCAGCTTCCTGAGAATTTGCCGTGTCCAGTGCTGCAAACCCATTTGTTAGAAATTCTGGACATGGCTGTTTCTCACCATTACAGCTGTCTACTTGGTGGTCCTGACTTGGAACTTTCATATCAGTCCTAATAATTTCAGAGTATGATGACTCTAATTTTCCAGTTCTCTTAACTTCTTCCGCATAAATATCATCAAGTGAAGTACCCAAACTTCTACACTCACATTTTTCTTTGTTACTATCAAGAGGAAACTCTTTAACAGTAGTAAAAGCTATAATGCCATCTACACTGCCTGAGTAATCAGAGTTACATGAAGGTTTATGTTCTTCCTTTGAACTGGAGTAATCTGATGCAAAGTCAAAGGCTCCAGTACTTCCAGCATCGGAAAACCCACCAAAATCACCAAACTCATCTTCATCCTCCTCCTCTGCTCCATTATCTAGTGGTGGTGGTGAAGAAGAATACATTCGGATGATATCTGGTTCCATGGTTCAGTCTTTTATGAAGATTACTTTGCACCTATAAGAAAAAAGGAGTAAGTTACTTGCTGAGTTCAAAATGCTGTCAACTATAACATAAGAGAAACCTGGAAACAATTTACTGTATTTTACAATATACAGTAAAACACCACTTTAGTTGTTCATCTTAACATCTAATCTGAAGATGCTATTAAAAGAACATGCCTCTGCCCCAAATTTCCTATTGATGAACCACAAATTCCTTTGGTATGAGACTTGCCCTAACTACATGGGACATAATTTATCAATTCACAAATAAGCCACCTACAATAGCTTTCATTCAATTATTTTATTTATAATATTCAAAGACTTATGATACTACAAGTGGGTCAAAGTGTTGCAATATATTCCTGGTGTGTGCTACCTGAATCCGGGGCTGAGAGGGTTGGGGAAAAACGTAAGTTACCAACAAAGACACACTTGGGTCTTACTTCATGTGCCAAATGTTTGAAGACTTAAAATTGCAACCGTTCTGCATGCAAGTTAATGGCACTTGCGACTTCTGCATACAACTGAGTGCTTGTTTTGATCTGGGAGGAAGCCTAAGGGGACAATTTAAGTAGACTGATCTTTGCTGAAACCCAAGAGATAAGGGGTATTTTTGGTAGCCTCACATCTGACCAGCAGTATTACAGTGGACTACTACTGATCGCCGAAGAATTGATGCTTTTGAATTATGGTGCTGGAGGAGACTCTAGAGAGTCCCATGGACTGCAAGAAGATCAAACCTGTCCATTCTTAAGGAAATCAGCCCTGAGTGCTCACTGGAAGGACAGATCCTGAAGCTGAGGCTCCAATACTTTGGCCACCTCATGAGAAAAGAAGACTCCCTGGAAAAGACCCTGATGTTTGGAAAGATGGAGGGCACAAGGAGAAGGGGGACAACAGAGGACGAGATGTTGGACAGTGTTCTCAAAGCTAACATGAGTCTGATCAAACTGCAGGAGGCAGTGGAAGACAGGAGTGCCTGGCGTGCTCTGTTCCATGGGGTCACGAAGAGTTGGACACGACTAAACGACTAAACAACTACTACTACTACTACTACTACAAGCTATTATCTCTCAGTACAGCCCTCCATCCTGCAATAGGGGTATTAACAATCAAGTGTACTGCAAGTTGTTGTATACTAATATACTATATACTAATATACAACCTGCGACAGATAAAATTAAAGCTACAACAGCTCCAAAGTGTTATCTACTATTAGCCTCAGTTCAACCTTTACTGTGCAAAGATAATATATTTGCACTCAGTGAAGTTCATAGTTTTGCCACTACCTTCCTTGTACACATGGGTGGTAGTGCTTTGCCTATAATGGCAGGCACGCTCCTGCTGAAGCTGGAAAAAGTCAAGATACAGGCAACAGAAGCACAGATTGTTTTTACTATTGCTGGAGCACACATGGCTCGTACAGAAATAATGTTGAAGGGTTAAAAATGAGAATTTATTAAGAAAGTAAACAAGGCTGCCATATTGTTTTGCCCTAACCTGTTAAAGCAGAAGTTACTTAATTTTTATATTATACACATATCTGTTTCCTAATATTCCATCCTCCTCTCCCAAGTTCTTGTCACTGACTGTGTTTGCAAGTTAACAATAAGCCAGACCTTCTGGAGGATACCACAGCTGAAGCCCTTCCTTAGAAGTGTGCACTGACAACAATAGATCTGTGGTGTTAGTTTTGACTATGAAGCCTAAAATGTTTAGGCCCTATATATAAACAAAAGCAACTCATTCCCCATGTCCTTCTTACTTAATAAGGTTACTATAACAGCAGTAGAAAATCATTGGTATACCTCATTCAGATAATGAAAACATGTAGCGCAAGTGTTCTCTCTTCTGCCAATTATGACAATTTGTTGTCTGTACAAAGGATTTCTAGTGAGTATGCACTACATTTCATTTCAAAGCATTTTATATACATTCAATACTAGAGCTAATCCCTTGACAAATAAAATGTATACAAAGGACAAAGAAAAACTGTTTAAAATTCAAACCACCCTACCCAGTTCTGCAAGTCACAATGACCCAGACTCCTGAAAGTTATAATTTTGTGTTCTCTTCAGAAATGCTTTGCAACACTAGAGCTCTCTTGGTATTCACTGAGTTATGCTATTTAAACATGGTTAACTTGAATCTCTAGCCCCAAATGTATTAATGTTAATCAAAGCTTATTATTAATGACTTCATCCAATAATTCAACTTGCAGAAAATTATACTATATACTATATACTAAGTCAGCAAAAGATGCGTCTATAATAGAGCTAAAGCAAACTCACAACTTAAAGTAATCCCCACATCTTTTTCTACTTGTTCAAATGCTTTCCTTACAGGAGTTATGTAATAAGCATTACAATTACTCATAACAACAAAAGTGCCTGTCTTTGAAGTGAAAGCTACTTGTAAACAAGTTTACTCATATGCCTTCAAAAGCCAAGAGCTAAACATGATCACAAGTGAAATTCTTCTCCCACCCCCCTTCATCCCTATCCTCATCTCAATACTATAACAGACTTCTTGGATTTTGGAATACACTTCTTTTTTTATATAATTTTTATTGGTTTTTATATTTTTTTCAACAACATTATTATGTAACACCATAAACAACATTTGGCTACATAAGCCTGAGACTCCCCCCCCCCAAGTAATGGTTTTCAAACTTATTTTCTAATCCTGCATTTCATTGTATTTTATTATTATTAAATCTACTTTTATTTTAAAAAATAAATCATTCTTAATAATAAATGGTAATTTATCCTTACAAAACTTCTTGTAACCCTACTAACGATGTCAATTGTTGACAGCTGTCTTTCAAATACAACATAAATTCATTCTAGTCTTTCAGGAAAGTCTGGTCCTGCTGGTTCCGAATTTTCCCAGTCAATTTTGCCAATTCGGCATAGTCCAATAATTTCATCTGCTACTCCTTTGGTTGGTAATTCTTCTTGCTTCCATCTTTGGGCTAATAGTATTCTTGCTGCAGTTTGTGCATATAAAAACAATGTTTTACCCTGCTTACAAATGTCTCTTCCTACGATACCTAATAGAAAGGCTTCTGGTTTGTTTTTGTAAATGTATATTTCAACATTTTTAAAACTTCATTATATATCATTTCCCAAAACGCCTTTTGTTGTTGTTGTTTAGTCGTGTCCTACTCTTCGTGACCCCATGGACCAGAGCACGCCAGGCACTCCTGTCTTCCACTGCCTCCCGCAGTTTGGTCAGACTCATGTTGGTAGCTTCAAGAACACTGTCCAACCATCTTGTCCATGTCCAACCATGTGTGCTCCAGCAATAGTAAAAACAATCTGTGCTTCTGTTGCCTGTATCTTGACTTTTTCCAGCTTCAGCAGGAGCGTGCCTGCCATTATAGGCAAAGCACTACCACCCATGTGTACAAGGAAGGTAGTGGCAAAACTATGAACTTCACTGAGTGCAAATATATTATCTTTGCACAGTAAAGGCTGAACTGAAGCTAATAGTAGATAACACTTTGGAGCTGTTGTAGCTTTAATTTTATCTGTCGTTGCAGGTTGGGCTGAGATATTAGTATACAACAACTTGCAGTACACTTGATTGTTAATACCCCTATTGCAGGATGGAGGGCTGTACTGAGAGATAATAGCTTGTAGTAGTAGTAGTTGTTGTTGTTGTTTAGTCGTTTAGTCATGTCCGACTCTTCGTGACCCCATGGAACAGAACACGCCAGGCACTCCTGTCTTCCACTGCCTCCCGCAGTTTGATCAGACTCGTGTTAGCTTCGAGAACACTGTCCAACCATCTCGTCCTCTGTTGTCCCCCTTCTCCTTGTGCCCTCCATCTTTCCAAACATCAGGGTCTTTTCCAGGGAGTCTTCTCTTCTCTTCTCATGAGGTGGCCAAAGTATTGGAGCCTCAGCTTCAGGATCTGTCCTTCCAGTGAGCAGTCCGGGTTGATTTCTTTAAGAATTGATAGGTTTGATCTTCTTGCAGTCCATGGGACTCTCAAGAGTCCTCCAGCACCATAAAACGCCTTTACTTTCTTACAAACCCACCACATATGATAAAAGGTACAGTACCTTCTTTTTCTTTACATTCCAACATTGATTATTTGTCCTACACATTTTTGCTAATTTCACTGGCCATCTGTACATCATTTTCATTACATTTTCTTTAAGTGAACTGCAGGTCATAAAATTTATTCCCTCTTTCCATAATCTTACCCAATCTCCTAACTGTATATTATAACCAATATGTTTTGCCCAATGAATCATAACAGATTTAACTTCATCTTTTACATACCATTCCAGTAGTAGCTTATACATCTTTGACAATATTTTTACTTTATTACTCTTAAATCTAATTCAGACCTGGATTTTGTATATTCAAATCAATTTTTATTTTTGTCCTCTCTAAACATTTCATTTATTTGATGATAATGCAACCAATCATTTGCCAAATCCCCCCCTCATATGGTCTTAATTTCCACTGATTATATCTTTCAATCAGCAAATCAATCCCCCACATTTAACTTTACAGTTGTAGCCTCTAACGGAGACAGCCACCATGGTATTTTGCGTTCTAATAAATTCTTATATCTATTCCACACCTCATATAGTGATTTTTGAATTATGTGGTTCAGAATTGGAATACACTTCTAGCATACATGTAGCCTGCTTATATGACCCACTTGAATCAACAGGTCAGGTTATAAATTTCATTTGCTTACTGTATTTTTATATTTCTACTTATAAAGTACTGGGAGCTGCCAGGTTCTGGAAGCTCACACGCTCAAAGACATAGAATCATAGGCTTGCAGAGTTGGAAGGGACAAGCGTCTTCTGGTCCAGCCCCCTGCCAGGCAAGGATCTTTTGCCCAACATGGGGCTTGAAACCACGGCCCAATGAGGATCTGTTCAGACAACTATGGAAATACAATATCTTCAGTGTTTTTAAAGAAAATATATTAAATGTTTCCACTTTGGGGAAGGGTGGGGAGTTAGAATAGGAGAAGCAGCTGTTGCTATGGTTTAAGGGTTGAACTAAACCAGGTTTCTGGCAGCTTCACATTTTTCTTCTTAATGAAAGGTAATGGAATTTGTCCTTGACTATTCAACCTCTAAATTGTTGCTTGGGCATATTTATTTATTTAGCCATTTCACATTAAAACTGCACATAAATACCAGAAACAATCCTTATCTCTCTAAAGCATTAAAATGTTTTTCTTCTGGACAGCTCTCATTTCTTCACACTCAATAATAAATGGAAATAGCTACTGCAAGGAAATTTCACTGTGTAAATCCATTCAGAACAGCTCAAATGTATATAACACAAAGGTATCCTTGATTTAAAAGTCGCTTTCCATATGTAGTAATACATATTACTTCTTCGTTTAAACATTAATTTGCTTTCATTCCCTATACCAGATAAACATTATATTTCACAAATATTTCAGAAAAACTTAAAAATATTTTGCTGTGCTCATATCCTAGTATTTTTACATAAAATACCGGTAGTGGGCCACAATCAAGATCATGAGAGCAAGTGCAAGGAGCTTCCCCTCTTCAGTCCCCTGTGTTAGAAACTCAGGTATATAAGCTAGGCACATTGTGGTGACCACAACAGAATGTCAATTAGCCAGTACTTAATAACTCTTGGGGTTATTACAATTCTATGTTCTATGATCTCAACTTCATTGCTTGACTATAGGTTGCTCTTACAATAATTCACTTGTCCCTGTATGCAGGGAGAAACACACACAGTGGAAATGGAAATGGTATTAACTATCAAGTAAGGAAGAGGTTTTTGAACTGTGATCGCCAACCGGGTACCCAGAAATCTCCAATGTCACAACTGGACTCGTGCCAGGTCTGTCAACCCTCCAGAGCAACTGATGGGATACAAGGAGCTTAAGAGGGAGTGAGAAAGTACAGAAGAAGGGAAGTATGCTCAATATTAACCATAAATTATTTCAGTATAGGTATATTAAAATTGCAAGTCTTATCAGTATCCTAATATAAAATCTGATATTCTTATCATTTGTAAAGTTTCATTCACTAGTTTTCAGATGAGCTTTGCATAATTTATTCTCTTGCATTACCTCTCTAGTGGAAACATAGTCAACCAAGGTCAAACTTCAATACTTATCAAATGTATCCATGCAAATACACCTCAATCACAGACAAGTATGCATCTGAGTTCTTGCAGCTATTTCCTATACAGTAGCACTTCTGTACCCTAAACAGCTTTAAAGCAGAAGCATCTTGGCATCAGAAATTGTGGCATCAGAAATAGATTGAAGGGGTCCTAGTGTGTACAAACTTTTGCTGCAGCTCAGACTCAAAATCACAGTCCACAGAACTGATTATCCTTACACTACCCATGAGACAAAATCCTATTATTATTATTATTCTCAGAGATCTCAGGGCGGTTCACTTTGGTCTTTTCCAACAACAACAATTCTCACCAGTCCCTCCAGGTGATTTTCATACACACACATAAGAAAAAATATCTCAGGTCTTCCCACACCCCCAAAAAACTTTTGGGGGAGAGAGGGGGGAATAGAGAAGGGGGAGAAGCAAGGTTTGCTGAGGGATTGAGAGGCGAGAAATTTGAGTCTGGTCCTCTCAATGGCTAATTTTCGCAACATAATTTGGCAAAAATTCATGTTGATGGGTTAAAACAGTTTTCTTTGACAGACATTAAAGGTTAAAATTTACTTCTCAATTTATTAAGTTTTAAATTTATGAGTGATATACACATACAAAGAAACAAGTCATGTTGTTCTTAGCTTAGCTAGCATAAGCTTACCTCATCTATAATGTATCACTAGATTCTATCTAAACCATCACTGTATAAACTCGAAGTGTTGAAATCATTACCACTGTTCTCCAGTCGCTTGTAATGGAAACGTGAACACAGGATATTACATTTCTTTAGCGGTTGTCTGCTTCAGTTCAACAACGCTCCATTTTAAAGTGGAACATCTTGTGGCATTATAGCCACACAAACTACATCCAGGCAGAGCCCATGGCAATATGCAACTGACAGGAATCAGTAGCCAATTTTGCTTTTATGATAATTATTCCCCCCAAGTAACTGCTGTAGAAGAAGACTTCTCTCTACCAATGAACGTGAGCAAATGATCCTAATAGGCAACGCTGTCCTGCGATATAAAAAAAAATTGATGACTGTTGTGAAACAAGAGAAAACAGCAAAAACAAAACCCTTATATTTTTGCACAAAACACATTTCATTTGCAAGGGATAGAAATCAGTGTATCATATACAAAAATACAGGGCAGCTACCTATACAAAAGTATCGGGCAGTATCCAATAGGGCTGGGCGGTGTTAGATTTTCAACATCGTGATTTATCATCAGCCAAACATAACGGTTTGGTGATAAACCACAATACTGAACAAGCTGCACTGGCTCCAGCCTGGGTGGCGCAGGGGAAAACTGCCTCAGCTCTCACCAGTCTGCTGCTCACCTGCGGTTCCTTAAAATTTCTCCACTGGAGAGCAGGTAGCAGTGCACCCCTCAATGGAAAAGGGTGACACAGTCCACACCTCCTCAGTTGTGCAGCCATGCTCCTGCTCCTGCTTGCATACCAGGGAGTACTTGGCTCAGGGCAAATACACATGTTGTTATGTCTAGGTTCAAGGACATTGGGAGCTGAGTTGAGATAAAAGCAATTTGATCTCAGTTTGGAGCAGGCAGTTGCACTCTGAAGTGAGAAGTGAGAGCAATCTGTAGTGAGTCCAGCAAGGTGATGGGTAGAACAATGTGAACGGATTCTGTTTTTATACATAATCTGTCTATCTTTCAATAAAAGCTATCAGTATTCAACCGCAGATGCTTTTGTTACTGTGCTCAACAGTCGACATCATGGTCTGCCCCTCACACCAGTCCTGGGCGAGATGTCAATATATCGCCCAGGCCTAGCATCCAACTAAACTGCTCTACTGGCACAAGTACTTTGGGCTGTACAATGGAACTTCCCCTTGCTGTCACTTAAATCAGCAACAGAGGGTTGGGGAAAGCCCGAGCATATTTAGGGGATATGCGGAAAGAGAAAAGGAAGTTCTGTTGTGAAGTCAAAAGTTCTTGTGCTAGCAGAACTGTCTAGATGGATACTGCCCATTACCTTGGCAATAGTGAGACACAGAAGCTTAATAGTAGAGGCCTCAAGTCATCCCATGTGCCCCCAAGACAGACAAAAGAAAGCACTTATTCACACTGCACATAATGAAACTATGAAATTCACTCCACCAAGATGTTGTTATGGCCCCCAACTTGGATGGTTTTAAAAGGTGATTAGACACATTTTTGGATAACAAGGCCATCAATACTATAAGGATGACTATGATTTATCTCCACTGTCAGAGGCAGTATGCCATTCAGGACTAGATGGGAATCACAAGTTGGGACAGTGCTTTTATGCTCACATCCTGCTTGTCCCACAGGCACCTGATTGGGCACTATGGTAACAGGATGCTAAAGCTGATGGACCTGTTGGCCTGCTCTAGAAGGGCTCTGTAATATCAGAATGCTGGAATGGAAAAACTAAATTCAACCTATCTCTGCCCTATAACATGAAAGAGAAGGAAATAGCTTAGAAGTTTGTAGGCTTTCTCCCTTCTCTTAATGTTCCCTTTCCAATGCCTGTTTGACATTGGGAACTGAAAACAGTGCACAGTGTTCCCTACCTTTCGAATAAAGAATCAGTGTAGTCCAGAGTGCAGCAGTCCACTATGTCTGGATAGAGGGCCAAGCCATAAGGGCCAAATGGTCCCATGTTGAAACTTTCTTCTTGGAAAACTGAGTTTCACATCATATGGGCATGTGCTTAACTGCAAATGCTTAATATTTACTTAAGCACAAGAAATTAAAAATGCCACTTGAGCCATCAGAGAATTATCCAAGAACAAATTGTAAGCACTATCTCAGGTAATGTGAAACAATTATGGGGAATATTTATCTTTATTCTCACTGTATCTATTTTTATTCTGTGTTGTTGTTAAAAAGTGGTTTCACTGCTTATATTGATAAAATTATTCTGCTGTATTCTATTAGTATATGGACTGTGAGCTATCTTGAAAGGACCCTTGCCCTGAAAAGCATTTAAAATAAAAATCTTTAAAATAAAAACATTTGTGGAAATTAATCCTATTAAGAGAGGTTGTGTGTGTTCAAAAATTTCTCCTTTCTCTTTTAAAGAAAAACCCTACAGTATTATGACAGTGAACAGTACAGCTTAAACACACTATAAAGTAGCTGTTTATATAAACAAATAGCAATAGGCATTACATTAAAGAAAACAAGCCACCTAGGACAAAGTCACATAAGTGTTATGTCAGCCTCACGGCTCAATGGCATACCAAATGCAGTCTAGAGTGTCCTTACCTAATTTAAATATTAAAGCCTTCTTACACATTATTCATGCTGGAACTTTTCTATTGTTGACCTGGAAGCATCCATTTCACTTTCACATGCCTCTAAATTAGAGATTAGTTTTGTCATATTAAAAAAGCTAGTCATAATTTGGTTGTTACACCTACACTATGGCAATATTTATTACATTCTCCATACTCCATCTTTGGTCACAAATTAAGGTTTTAGAACAAACAATACAGTATAAATAATGCCTGATCTCTTACAGCAAGTTCACATGTGAATTCTTTCTGCCACAGTAACTAAGTATTTGTGTTTCTCTCTTTCTCCCTCTCTCTCTCTCTCTCTCTGTCTCTCTGTGTTTTTGTGTGTGTGTGTGTGTGTGTGTGTGTGTGTGTGTGTGATCGATAGAAATAGCATTTAAAAAACAAAACAAAAACTCAGGGTGGTGAGAAAAGAAGAACCTAGACCAGCTTTTCAAAACCCCAACAATGAATTATTGTTGTCAACAAAATCGTAAGTGTACTTCACAGGAAATTTGATCGTTAGACAGTCATGTTGTTCTCTACCAAGAGACACAAACTATTTTCCTTTGTTTACATTGGCCAGAAATATTAAAATGTCATGTTTTAGCCCAAGTAGAAACTTAAATCAAAATCTTGGACTGAAGTAAGATATCAATGTCATTTAATGGACTGGAGTAAGATATAAAAGCCATTCAAACCTAACAGTTGTTGTACTTCAAAAACAATACTACCCTGAAAACTGGAACACCCAGAGTCATTCTAGTTTTATAACATTCCATTATGCTCTTCAGGGCTCATTATCACAAAAGCCAATAAGAAGCACCATATTGAAATTAAGTTCTTCAACATAAAATGGGGCTGATACAGAAGTTATCTGGAGTCTCAAGAGTGGTACAATATCCTTGTGGTTTCTTTCCCCTAACTTTGCAGAGGAGGGGGAGAGAAATGGTCCCTCACTGAGGGGAAAAGGAAAGTGTTTCATTATCTTACCTCCTCTTTCTCCCACCACCTTCTCTCACATTTTTAACTTTGCAGAGAGAGGGGGGGGGTATATCTGTGTGTGTTTCCGCCCCCCTTCAAGCAACAACTGAGGGAAAAAGTGTTTAAATACCTTATTTCTTCTTTCTTAGCTCACACAGCCCCGCCGCCTCCTCTCATGTTTTTCCCAAGCCGCACGTCAATAGGACACAATCCCCACAGAGGGCGAGAAAAGTTACAAAGTTCTCCCCAACTCCCCACCCCGCAGACGCTTCCTTTTCATGGCGACCGGTCCCTTTATTTTAATGGAAGAAACGGGCCCGTGTTTCATAGGACGGGAGGGGGCCCGTTTCCATGGAGAAGTCTGCCTGGTAAATAAAGGGAGGGGGGAATAAAAAGAGACCAGAGAAACGAGGAGGAAAGAGGGCGCTTCCCGCCCTCAGAAAGTGTGGGGTGGTTGGCAAACGCCGCCGGGCTGGGAGGCTCCGCCTTACCTTTCCGGCTGCCGAGCCCCGGAGTGACCCGAGAGCGGCAACGGCGGAAGCGGCGGCGGCATTTCTTACCTCAGGCCTCCTGCAGGGGCAGCTGGGCCGGGCATGGCCAGGCCAGACGGGGCTAGGAGGGTTACTCTGGGCCTCCCGCGTCAACCGCCATCAGGGCGAATCCATCTGGAACTCCCCCCAGCCTCTCCGCCGACCCGCGCTCTCCTCCGTCTCCTTCAATCCAGAGATGCCCCCCCACCCCAAATAAGCGCCTTGATCCAGCCCAACTCCCACTTAGTCCACTGTCTCCCGGCATGCAGCGCGACAGAAACGTCCCTAGGTTCTTTGCCCGGCGTCTGTTGTTGCTGCTGCGGCTGCTACCGCCGCCACGGTCAGAACCGCCACATCCTCTTTCTCGCGTCACTTCCGGCGGCGGTTAGGGCCTCCGCCCGACGCGCTGTTCTCTACGCCTTTCCGGTATACATTGCAAAGTCCAATGCTTTTACCGTCAGGTGGTCAAAGGGCACTATGGTCCCGCCATGGGCAGTGGCGGCTTTCCATTGTTGTTGTTGTTTATTAAATTTGTGTACCGCCCGTTCATCCGTAGATCTCAGGGCGGTTCACAATATAAAAATACAAGATAACAGACACAAACTGCACAATAAGAACAAGAGCAAACTGATAACACCGCTCCCCCACACTTCTTGTTTGTTATAATTCTATATCATTATGAATTCGCCCTTGTCTGTTCTCCCCCTTAAATTAGATTGTGTTTTGGCTTCATTTTATTAATATTTATTAAATTTGTATACTGCCCTTCATCCAGACTTCAGGGCGGTTCGCAACACAAAAAACACAAGATAAAAAATACTCCCCCCCCCTCCACCTTTGGTTTTGAGGCACACCTAGGTGAACCATATTTACAGACGCTCCAAGTGTCACTTTTAGCGGATTACAGAAACCCATCCCGAATCTGATTGGATCTGTGAATGTCCCACTTTCCCCAGTCAGAGCCGGAGCCGGTGGCTATTGGTGCAGAGCCTGTGAGTATCACTCTTTACTTTTTCCTATCTCTATGGACACGTCTGCTCTCCGTACTTGCTTTGCCAGCAGAACCAGGAAGTGTGCAAGCGAGGACCACCCTTTACTTTTTCGTATCTCTATGGTGCCAGCCTTTGTGTCTTCCACGCCTGCTTTGTGGATGTTAGGATTGGGCTCATCATTGACCCGTAGATTCAAGGCTGCAGTGCTACCTAGACCTCTCCAAGCTGTTGGCCATGCCGGTGCCCAGTAAGCCACCCGTGAGCAGGCGGGGAAAGTTCCCTGAGGGGATCTCTGCTGGCACCTCCGTTTGCGGGTCTCTCTCTTCTCTGTGTGTCCCCTTCCCCCCTTTAGGCTCTCCCGTATACTCTGCATACCTCAGTGCCAGGATCCCCACCCCATCGTTGCATTATCCATTGATTGCAATTAAGCGGACTCTATTCTGCAATATCAGAAAGATCTAAGAAAGAGAGAGAGAGAGCTTGCTAGTAAAAAGGACCCCCCCCCCCAGCTCTCTCAGTCCTAATTACAGTAAAAGTTTTTTGTCTAAGACCAACGGTCATCTGGATAGTTAGTGTGGAGATGAACCCAATTCCCTTGGCACCTTAGAGACCAACTAAGTTTGTTCTGGGTATACCGGTAAGTTTTCGTGTGCATGCACACTTCTTCAGTATCTGAAAAAGTGTGAATCCACATGAAAGCTCATACCCAGAACAAACTTTGTTGGTCTCTAAGGTGCTACTGGACAATTTTTTTATTTATTTCGACTTTGTCAGACCAATACGGCTACCTACCTGAACCCAAATTCCTTGGGTACCTCTAAACACAATTACTGAATGTAAGTTAAAATAAACACCACTCATGTAAGGTCAGGGAAAGCCCCCCTCCCCATTTTTGTGTGTGGGTGTCCTGTTTTATGCATCTTGAAATTTTAGCAGACTGAAGAACCTAGCAAAAAAAAAGTGCTGGGGGTTGGGATGGGGGAAGAGGAAGAAATGTCTGAAGCACTTGGCACCCCGTTTTTTTCTCTAAAAGCTTTGCTCCTTTCCTTTGGTCACCATACTGCTTGGATCTTCATACTGTATTTCTTTTTGCTATGACTGCCATACTTAAACAAAGAATAGGAAAGCACAACATGATATTGCAGAGAATCACCTAAGCTGGGTGCTACTACCCTACAGTGCCTCAGTTCTTTATGTCTGGCATATTATATACAGAAGCAGAGCTTTTGTTGCACTTTATTTTAATTATTAGATATTTAGACCACCTTTTTCTCCAGGGAGCTCAAGGCAGTGCACATGGTTGCTTCCTCCATTTTATCTTCATA
Organism: Darevskia armeniaca; assembly: GCA_034641395.1. Classification (NCBI taxonomy): domain Eukaryota; kingdom Metazoa; phylum Chordata; class Lepidosauria; order Squamata; family Lacertidae; genus Darevskia; species Darevskia armeniaca. Next base: position 986,780 of record JAWWNF010000500.1, on the reverse strand, counting down.
ACAAGCCTGTGAAGTAGATTAGGCTGAGAGATGGTAACTGGCCCAAAGTCACCCAATGAGATTCATGGCTGAGCAGAGATTCTCCCAGGTCATAGACCTACACTAACCATTACACCACAGACTGCAAACCTAAGAACACTAGTGAGTAAGCCCTGCTGAACACAGGAAGGTTTTCTTCAGAGTCTACATGCATAAAGGTAAAGGTACCCCTGACAGTTAAGTCCAGTTGCGAACGACTCTGGGATTGCGCCACTCATCACGTTTTACAGGCCGAGAGAGCTGGCGTTTGTCCGCAGACAGTTTTTCCAGGTCATGTGGCCAGCATGACTAAGCCGCTTCTGGCGAAACCAGAGCAGCGCATGGAAACACCGTTTACCTTCCCGCCAGAGCAGTACCTATTTATCTACTTGCACTGCATGCTTTCGAACTGCTAGGTTAGCAGGAGCTGGGACCAAACAATGGGAGCTCACCCCGTCACGGGGCCTCAAACTGCCGACCTTCCAATCGACAAGTCCAAGCAGCACAGTGGTTTAAACCACAGCGCCACCCGCATCCCTTATACATGCATAGCATTGCACTATTACTCATTTAGTTTTATTTGGTTTTATACTGTATTTTAAAATTGTTCCTACTCAACCCTGGAATCTCATGGTGAAGAGTGGGCAGGAAATCTCATTATTATAATTTGTGTAGTATTACAGTTATTCTGACTGTATTATCTGACCCCCAAGCCAAAGAGATTAGTAACTATACACCCTTTAGAAGACAGTTGAAGGCAGCCCTGTATAGGGAAGGGTTTTTTTTTTAATGTTCAATGTTTTCTTATGTTTTTATGTATTTTGGAAGCTGCTCAGAGTGGCTGGGGCTACCCAGTATGATAGGTGGGATATCCTCCTCCTCTTCCTCTTCTTCTTCAACAGGACATCCCTGTTTTCACTGGAGAAATGTTGGAAGATATGTATTTAAAGTTTCTTGATGGAGCAAGTCTGGTAAACCAGTAATATTCTGGGATGAGTGAAGCTTCAAAGGATTTTGAATCTGAATTTTACCACCTCAAATCCTCATGCATAGTCAGGGGGCAGATGGCCCCCGCCCCATTCAAGTACTGTAAATAAAAATACTTAACTGACTGACCAATTGCGTCACAATATGCATCTGTCCCAAAATCTGCACCCCCACAATAAATCCTTGGCTACACCCATGTCCCCACCCTATGCATAGCGCACCTCACTGACTTCTTAAGATTTCAGAAGAGATTCACCTTGTTTTCTTAGCTGTGAAGAAGAGACACACAGAAAAACGAACACACACATTGCAGTTGTTGGCTTCTGTACAACTTAAACTAATACGGGGAGAAATGACAGTGTCAACATGTGAAGCTTTCCCCCTTAATTGTATTCCTTTGTTCAAAAAGGCTCCCTTTGCTTAATTTCTTGAAAGCTGCACAGCTGTTAAAGGGCACAAATAACTCAATTTAGAACAACAGCATTTCAGCAGCTTGATAATGTTATAGATTTAGTGGGGGGACCCCTAAACCCTAGAAATTAATAAATGCTAGGATTTTGGTTATTTGTGATATGGAGAATGCAAATTGTAAAGGAATACCTGGGCTAGCTTATGCAAAACAATCTGGCTGAGCTATGGCTGTCTAAAGAACAACTGAGGGACATTAACAATACAAGAGAAGTCTGGGTACCTGGGATCCTGTGGGCTCTTGCCACCGCTTGGCAGAGAAGGGCCACTCCGGCTGCAAGTAGGCCCGCTAGGGCCTTCCACAGCCTCCGGAAGGCCCCACAGTGTTTGCAGGTAGACACTACGAGATCCACCCTGCCTGCGGGTAGGCCTGCCAGGGCCCGTCATGGCCTCTGAAAGTCCTGCCGGGGCCCACCGCAGCTCCATAAGGCCCACCGGGGCCCGCATTTCCTGCGGGTGGGCCCTGCGAGGCCCACTCTGGCTACGGGTAGGCCTGCCAGGACGCGTCCCAGCCTCCTAAAGGCCCACTGCAGCCCGCTGACTCAAACAGAACCCAAAACATGCAAGTCTCAGCTTTCTGCCCATAAAAACAACAACATTTTAGTAGATGAATTCACAAGGGCAGAAATAAGCCTGATTTCATAATGGCTGTTACTGCACACAGCCACCAGATGGAAGCCAAAGGCAAAGATTCTCTGTAATAGGTGTGCTTTGGAAAGGCCCTTGGGCTGATATTTTGTAGAGCAACTTTTAGCCGTTGTCCAGACTTTTTCATACCGCACAGCTCCCTAGAATACAGGGGGCATTGTGGGCTTCCCTGTGCTGATGAGCACACTTAATATCAATAGGCATCCACACCTCACCATTCAATGGCAAAGGTTTCCCCATAATTGTATTTCGATGTCAGAAGAGGCTTAACCTGTTGAATTTCTGCCTATAAAATATGACAGAGGCGGGACAAGTGCATTATAGGGAAGGAGAAAGCAGGGATTCTCCAAAAATGCTATTTATTTGAGTTCTTTGAACCAACTACCGGTAGCTGAGCTGTGGCCAGCCAGTAGCTGCAGGATAAACTCTAGAAGGGCAGTTTATACTCAGACTTACATATATTTGCAGTACTGCTATGTCTTGCTTAGTGTCGAGATTGACCTCGAGGAGAGGGACCGCTACCGGTGCCACGTGGAGCATGACAACCTAAAGGAGCGCCTGGGAGGAGCCTATCAACCTGGGGCTCATTGTGGGAGCCATTTTGGGTGTCGTGGTTGCAATGCCGCCCGGTAAAAAGCCTCATTCCGCGGCTTGCCGCTACCACTCCGTAGCACGCATGTGCAGCGTCGCTATGTAGCGACGCATGCATCGTACATAGCGACGCTGTGCATGCGCACTATGGAGCGACACCCTGCCCCTGGGTGCCCCCGGTTTGCTGCTCCGGTTGCCCAAGCGGCTTCCTACGCCACTCATGCAGGGTGAGGCAGCTGCCTCGGGTGGCACCCGAGAGAAGCAGCACTGATGGGGAAGAGGCAGCTGCCGCCCTACAGTTGCTTCACAAGGCGGGGTCACTATCGCTGCTGTGCAAAGGGGCAGCGGCAGCAGGTGGCAGCAGCTTCTCTTCCTCTTCCAGTTGCTGCCCCTCTCTGAGTGGCTTTGGTGAATAGGCTTACTGGTCTACTCGCCAAGTGCCTGGGAGGCAGCAAGATACTGCCCTGCTGCTGCCGTCACTTTACACAGCAGTTATGACCATAGCTGTCAACCCTCCCTTTTTTTGCGGGAAACTCCCTTATTCCAATGCCGTTTCCCCTGCTATCCCGGATTGTTGATATCCCTTCAATTTCCCGGATTCCAAAGGAAGCAGCTCCTCTCCCTCCCTGCCGGCCAGGGAGGCTCCTCAGCTGCGTTGCTCGGCTGCCAATAAGGAGTCTGAGACCGACTGGGGGCGGAGCTTGCATGCCTTGTGCAGCCAGACCCTCACGCCCAACCAGACAGACAGCCTGCCTGCAGTCTACGCGCTCGCTCTTTCGCTCACCCGTTCGCGCGCAGCCTCTGGAGCGCAGGGTGGCGAGGCTACTTGGTGCCATTGCACTGCCCTGGCGGCATCCCTTATTTTCAAATCCGTAAGTTTGAAAAAATCCCTTATTTTCAAATCCGAAAGTTGACAGCTATGGTTATGATGACCCTGCCGTGTAGAGCTGCAATGGAACAGCAGCTTCCTCTTCTGCCTCGCCTCCTCCTCCTTCCTTGCCTGCCCATTCCCTCACTCACTTGCCTTCCCTATCCTTCCCAATGCCTTTCCCCTTGGTTTTTGCCCCAGACGCCTCCCCTGCTTGACTTCCTAGCAAGGAGTTCGTTCATCCCTGCTATTAGAACTGGAGACCGAATTGGACCCAGGACTGAAAATAAAGCAAGACTCAGAAAGCATAGGAGCAAGAAAAGACTCTTAAGCCCTCTGACCTGGGAGCAGTTAGGGAGGTCTGTGAGAGAACTTTGTCAGATGCATCCAGCTCCTTTCTGGTGAAGCACAAACAAGTATGCTTTATCAAAATTATAACAATTTAATATGGACTTGCTGTACACAATAAAACACATGTCTTAATTTGTTAGGTGGTTGGCATCCATCTGCCTCAGGAGACAATGGAAGAGTTAATATGTATGATTTGATTACAGTTTCCTTTCAACAGGCTGCTTTGCATATTATTTTCCCATTATTTTATTGTAATGATATTAAGACACAAGGCATATTAAAACGACATCAATAACTACACCAAGTATTTGAGATACTTCACCTCAACTAATCAACACAAATCTGTCTAGGAAGCCAGCTTCATGAGATAATCATATCATTTCCAGTAACTTATAAAAGAATTCGATTTTTTCAAATTACATTTTCAGAAACAAGAGAAATTCTTTAGTGGTCATAGGATACCTACTATGTCTGACACATGTTGAAAGGAAATGCTTTAAAAGCTGAGATTAAAGGTGGAGTTGCAGAGAATAGTGATGGGAAGGATCAGCAAATTCTGCAAGGCCTAAAGCTCTACTCCCTACTTACTCCGGCTGCCCTCCTTCACTGCTCTGTTTTCTGAAGTTCTGAAATTATTATTTTCTGAAGTTCTGAAATTATGCTCTGTGTTCTGAAATTAACATCAAAAATTACAAAACTCTCATTAATGTTGCTCTGTGAGATTACACAAGTACAGTTGGCCTGCAATTTATGTGCATGGCAAAACAAACAAACAAAAAGGGGCCAGGAGTCTGTGGAAAGTGACTAGCAATCCCAGCTGCCATTGAACCCAATGGGGTTTGCCTCTATATGATTGTGTGGTGTGTACCCTTGTTTGCTTGGTGTGACCTTCTGGCTGACTTGCAAGCTGTTTGACAAGCAGATCTAAAAACGTGTGCCTGGCAAAATGGCCGCCACCATGAAAAGCTTCATTTGCTCCTAAATAGCAATAAACAGTCTGCGAAATCTCGCAGAAATTGGAGGCAACCCTCTGCTCCTGAGAGAGGGCAGTTTGCAGAGAAAGTTTCAAGAGTGGTACATCCTTACCTTTTGTCTCACTGCTGTGGGACATTGATACTGAAATGCACAAACAAAAGTAATTTAATCAATAATACCATTTGTCCATTCCACCCCACCTCTCACCGCTAGCTCTTTAATCAACAAACACAGGGCTGATAGTCACTTCCCCTCTGTTTCTCACATGACTCAGGTTTTATGTGTGGAGAAATTGAGTAGCCAAGGCTGGCACTGCCTGGTCTGGATCTTTTTTCAGACTTAACAGGTCCAGTGACCAGTCTTACCCAACCTAGTACCCTTTAGCTGCTTTGGACTGTAATAGTCATGCTGGCTGGGGATGATGAGAGTTGTAGTCCAAAACAGCTGGACAGCATCAGGTTGGGAAACTGACTACTGTAATTTACATCAAGAGAATGTACCAGTACCATTGAGTATAAATGGAGCAGAGGGGAGGAGAGGAACCTATGCAAAGACTTCTTAAACCAAGTTTTCGAAGGTTTGGATTGAGAGTTGCAAACTGGAGTCCAGGGATGGATCTGGCAGTTGCGGTTGTCTCAATCTCTGTGTTTTCTGTTCTTAAATTCAGTTTTCCACATTGCTTACAGCGATTTACAATTTTTAAAAAATCCTCATGAAACTTCAGCATTTTAATGCAAACTTCTTCCAATAAACCTCTCCTAATAAACACATTTTTAGGTGCAGTTTTGACTAATGTACACATTTTTGCAAGCAATTTCTTCTCATGAATTTTTGTATGTCATTTCACCAATATATTCATTTTTATGCACTCTTTCCCCTGATATATGGTGGGTTTTTTTAAAAAACAAACAAACATTGGTTGGATAAGTGCTAACTTCAAAGGGTGGCTGTGTTTCAGTTATCACATTGTTTCAGAAAGTGTGTATTTGATAGATTTGTCTTTAATAGCAAGTTATCTTCAACCATGTCTCCATCTGATACCTGAATGCTGACAGGTGTCCTTTTTGAATAAGATGCTTTGACAATCTATTCCAGTCATCTTGTACTTTTTACAGAACTTGGTTCTGCAGCAGGTTTTCAAGGCTTCTTTGGCACAGGTCTTCTTCCAGGTCATTTACTTCCTATCCACCCCGAGATTGAACTGCATCAAGTTACATAGCGTTGAATTCTCTCAGGAAGCAAACCAGGCCCTTCCATCTTTCCATCCCCTTCCCCAATAATGGCTGCCTTGTGTTTCCTTTTATAGACACACACCTTTATGACATGACTTCCAGCCAGGCATGGACATGTGTGAAGACATGCTGCCTACAGTTCACCTTCCAATTGTACATACAGCAGCTACTTAATAGACTTGGCTAGGAACACTTACTTAACAAAGAAAACTCATTGAAAACCTTCCTTGGAGGTTTTTAAGCAGAGATTGGATGGCCATTGGTCATTTATTCTTTAGCTGAGATTCCTGTATTGCAGGGAATAGGACTAGATGACCCTCGTGGTCCCAATTCTATGATTCTCTGGTTTGACTATTTTGGCAGTCCCCTTTTTCTGCAGGCTCAAATCTTACAGCTATAAGATCCAAAAACCCCATTTAGTCTAACCTCAATTTCTCACAATACCAATGAATACTGCCACAAAAAGCAATATACATATGATGCAGTGGACTCTAGCTAACCAAGACGTGCTGAAATAATTCTAGTTACAGGTAGGTAGCCGTGTTAGTCGGGGGGGGGATTCCTTCCAGTAGCACCTTAGAGACCAACTAAGTTTTTTCTTGGTATGAGCTTTCATGTGCATGCACACTTCTTCAGATAATAATTCTGTAATAATTCTGTTAGCCCTAAATGTACGACAAGATTTCCTTTTTGTTTTGGGTACTTATATTGTACATGGTTTTTATTTCCTCTGCATCTCAGTGGCTTTGAGAGGGATTTCTAACAGCTTCTCAATTGCCCCACCTGTTGCTAAGACAGGAAGGAATAAAGAACAGGTGAAAAAGCGATGATTTTCCATTTGCTGGTTCTTTGGGAGGAGTTTGTTTGAGTGGCCATGCGTATCTATCAATCGACGCTTGGAGCGCAGACGCTTCATTTCCCTACCCAAGGAAAAGCTAGGCTGCTCCTGAGATTTTGCAGAGCGTGAAGAATGCATTATTCAGAAACCAGACCAAGAAAAGGATGAAGCGCTGACACCATCTGAGCAAGCACACGTTCTGCCATGCTTGCATTTCCTCCGGATGCTCTGTAGAGAGGCAAATCGAGAGCTGCCTGCAACATGGTCTCAGCCAACATCAGCAGTCCTGCCGGACACCAAGAACAGGATACATCGGAATGCAACAAGTCCCTGTGCCCACTGCTGCCCATGCACACTCTCATCCCAGTGACAGCCGTGTGTTTGGCTCTGCTGGTTCTTGGAGTAACAGGCAATGTCCTGACCCTGATTGTGACAGGATGCTCCCGGGAGCTGCGCAATACCACAAGCCTCTACTTAGCCAGCTTGGCTGTCTCTGACCTGCTGCTGCTGCTCCTTGGGCTGCCGCTGGACCTGTACCGCCTGTGGCACGCACAGTCATGGGTGCTAGGTACACTGCTGTGCCACGTGTGGCACTGGTCCGGCGAGGCGTGCGCCTACTGCTCCATCCTGCATCTGACGGCCCTGACGGCCGAGCGCTACCTCGCCATCTGTTTCCCATTGCGGGCCAAAGTCCTGGTGACCCAACGGCGTGTCAAAGCTCTGCTGGTGGGACTCTGGGCCGTGGCGCTTCTCTCCGCTGCGCCTTTTTTATTCCTCGTGGGAGTCCGACGGGTTGGCAACGTCTCCAGCGACGTCGATGCCAGGTATGAGTGTGCCCCCACGGCACATGCCCAACAGACAGGGCTGCTGGGTACCATGCTCTGGGTCACCACCAGCTACTTTGTGCTGCCCTTCCTTTGCCTCTACATCCTCTACAGTTTGATTGTCAGAGAGCTTCTGCGGGTCAACAAGACACATCTTGGCGGGGCATCATACCGGAACCACCAGCAAACAGTGCGCATGTTGGGTGAGTATTGTGGGGGCGCATTATGCATTCTGGAGGGTGTAGGGAGAACAATGTCTTTGTGCCTCCATGTCCAATTCTCCATGGAATTTCCCCTGTCCTCATAGAATCACCATGCAATAGAGCTATCCTGATTCTTTACGGACCCCAAAAGTAAATGGACAAGGATGCCTCTACCTAAAAGAGTGGCTAGAGCATCTCAGAGCACCCTGCCACGGTCACCAGCCAATCCTGCATGTATTGGATGAGTGTGTGAATGAGTATTTAGCAATAAGCTGTTGCATGGCTCAGAGTGCTGTGCTGAAGTTCCTAGAAAATAAAGACTCACCCACAGCCCTGAAGAAAACCTTTTTGCTGAAAACACCAAAGAGATTCCCACAAGGACCCCCGTGCATTGAATTAATGTCCCATGGAACACACAAAGCTTTTGCCATACATCCTCTCTATCTCAAGTGGAAGCGAGTTCCAGGGACATTTATCTTATGAATTAGAGAAAACTGGTGTGGTTTGATTGGGGGTTTTTTTTTTTTTTGGTAGTAACTGACTGCAAGCATAAAAGTTGAATACAGAGAGCAAGCAAGCAGATGATACCTGTCTCTCAAGCTGCATCAGTTCCTCTGAAGCATGTACTTGACCCTGCTCCCTGGCAGGGCTGTAGCTAGGGGGTGGTGAGGTGGGCCCCCGCCATGGGCGCAGGCGATGGGGTGTGTGTGCAAAATCGGCTTTAAAATATGTCCATAAATATAAATATTGATTATTGCCTCATAAGAAATGGTTTTAAAGAGAGTGAATTGAATGGGCGGAGGGGGTGGTGGTGGAGGAGAGGCAGAAAGAAGAGCTAATTTGTCCGTGGCTAGGGGGTGCAATCTGGATGGTTCTCCCGGGGCGCAAGATCACCCAGCTACAGCTCTGCTCCCTGGCTCCCCAGCTTCTTACCAGCAGCAAACAACCTCTAAAACTAAAGTGTTGCCTGTCTCCTTCATGGGCTAAATTCCATTGCACGGAATTGCCTCTCTTTGAAGCCTCAGCTGGGAAAAGTGGAGTATATCCAGAAGCGGACAGCCACTAGCCATCTGACACTGTCTGGTTTTGACTAATTTCCATCCTATTTAAAAGGTCATCTCTTTCCATGATACCAGCCAAATCTTTCAGGAGGAAGGATAGAAATATAAACTCAATAAATAAATTAAAAACCCATAAATAATAGTGGGGAAACTAAAGCACCCATCTCCAAAGATACCTGCCCACCTATTTACAGCTTATGGGCTGTACTCAATCCCACAAGGATTCCTGCAATTGAACTCCCCCTCCCTCCACTCCCCCAGTCACCTCCCAGATCTATTCTGGGGGTTCTCCCCAATCCCCCCTAGGGAGAAAAGAGGAAGGGGAACTTTCACTATGCAAACAGAAGTGCTTATGTCAATGCGACAACTTCATTGCCTCCAACACTCTCTCTGTAATTCGTAATTTGCTTACCGTACATACTGCTGATGTCAATTATATTGCAAAGTATACCAAAAAAAAGTATCAGGTGTTATAATAATTGTGATCAAACAAAACCAAAAGTCCAAAACACCAAATTGGCTAATAAATATGGAGAACAGTTTACTCAGTCAAACATGTTAAAATGAACACATTAAGGTGTATCGTGCAAATCCAAGCCTGTAAACACTCAATAAACTGATGGCATAATACTGAGGCAAATGATAATGTCCTAGCGTAATCAAATTACGCAAAAGTGTTGCAAATAGTACTCTACTGAACGCGCAAAGTCTTTTGTGAGGGAACGGTCACAGTCAGGCAAGAAAACCTGGTCATGCGTGATGGTAATTGCAGATAGGCCCTCCTTGCCATCCCTCAGCGAAAGTAGATCTGAAGACCTGAATCCCGGATATAATCAGATTTCGCAGGAGCTTCTTCAGTTCATCGTGCAGTTTTTACAACACCATACAATGAAATTATCGATTTTCACAGGCACAGCATATTGCTGATGTCAATTATATTGCAGGCACCAGTAGCAAGTAACTTCCCAAGCAAATTAGTCCTGTTCTGATTGCGAAAATTGTGCTTTCCTGCCTGCTGGATGATTCCAGTCCTGTTCAGCAACTGTATTCTGCATGCCAAAGAGCAATCCAAATATTTGGAAACTTCTCACCTACGTTGAGCAAGCCCATTAGGGCTAGAGTCAGCTGTGGCAGGGCAGAGAGTAAGTAATCTTTCTCCTTTCTCCTCCTTTCCTCCTTGCAGTTGTGGTGGTCCTGGCTTTTGTAGTATGCTGGCTGCCCTTCCACGTCGGGAGGATAATATACATGAACTCAAAGGATTCCAGGATGATGTATTTCTCCCAGTATTTCAATATTTTTGCATTGCAGCTCTTCTACTTGAGTGCAAGTATCAACCCAATCCTTTACAACCTCATCTCAAAGAAGTACAGGGCAGCACTTTATAAGCTACTAGTGTCTCCCAAGTCTGCAGAAAGGGCTTCTACGATTACTAGAGAAACTGTGAGCTACCCAGAGACGAGTGGGTAGTTTAAAACATGGGTAGGCAAACTAAGGCCTGGGCCAGATCTGGCTCAATCGCCTTCTAAATCCGGCCTGCGGACGGTCTGGGAATCAGTGTGTTTTTACATCAGTAGAATGTGTCATTTTATTTAAAATGCATCTCTGGGTTATTTGTGGGGCCTGCCTGGTGTTTTTACATGAGTAGAATGTGTGCTTTTATTTAAAATGCATCTCTCTGGGTTATTTGTGGGGCATAGGAATTCGTTCATTTTTTTTTCTTTTCAAAATATAGTCCAGCCCCCCACAAGAACATTTACCCATTGTATCACTTTGTAAGATATGGATTATCGTGTTATGTATTGTATGTTTGAACTGTAATGGCCTATAGCCAATTTGTAAATAAAGCATAATTGAACTTTGCAAAAATTGAATTGTTGCGACGGAAATCTTGGATAACCAGATTTGCCCTGCCAATGCAACGGATACTGATTTTAGAACACTGTATATTCTAAAACCCACAACAATTAATTTATCATTTGTGGGAGATAAGAAAATTCTGAAGGTTGCTATCCCACTTGAGGTTGAATCCTGACAAGACAGAAGTACTGTTTTTGGGGGACAGGGTGCGAGCGGGTGTGGGGGACTCCCTGAATGGGGTAACTGTGCCTCTGAAGGACCAGGTGCGCAGCCTGGGAGTCATTTTGGACTCACAGCTGTCCATGGAGGCGCAGGTTAATTCTATGTCCAGGGCGGCTGTCTACCAGCTCCATCTGGTACGCAGGCTGAGACCCTACCTGCCCGCAGACTGTCTCGTCAGAGTGGTGCATGCCCTAGTTATCTCCCGCTTGGACTACTGCAATGCGCTCTACGTGGGGCTACCTTTGAAGGTGACCCGGAAACTGCAATTAATCCAGAATGCGGCAGCTAGACTGGTGACTGGGAGTGGCCGCCGGGACCACATAACACCGGTCCTGAGAGAGCTACATTGGCTCCCAGTACGTTTCCGAGCACAATTCAAAGTGTTGGTGCTGACCTTTAAAGCCCTAAACGGCCTTGGTCTTGTATACCTGAAGGAGCGTCTCCACCTCCACCGTTCAGCCCGGACACTGAGATCCAGCGCCGAGGGCCTTCTGGCGGTTCCCTCGCTGCGAGAACTTGAAGCAAAGCTACAGGGAACCAGGCAGAGGGCCTTCTCGGTAGTGGCGCCTGCCCTGTGGAACACCCTCCCAGCAGAGGTTAAAGTGATAAACAACTATCCTACATTCAGAAAATACCTGAAGGCAGTACTGTTTAGGGAAGTTTTTAACCTGTGATATTTTGATGTATTTTAATATCTGTCGGAGGCTGCCCAGAGTGGCTGGGGAGACCCAGCCAGATGGGCGGGGTACAAATAATAAATTATTATTATTATTATTATTATTATTATTATTATTATTATCATCACTGGCTCACAAGTTTCTTCTGATCGGGGTAAACGCCTTAAAGTTTGTACCCAGCAAAGATCAGATTTATTTAGAAAAGATGTAGAAACCAGTGTGCTACTGGTCTTGTAAGAGTTTATTGTGAAGAGTTGTGTAGGGGACTACCGGTAACAGACACATGTTTTATGCTTGGTGGCAAATGACACCATTTATTACCAATTCAAAAGAAGCATTTGAGAATTGTTAAAATTGTATAAGATTTGTTCATCCTTAAATTTCCATTTAGAAGTAATTTAAGCAATTGATGTCCGACAATAAAATGGAATATGAATAGAAACAATAAACATTTTCTAAATTTGCATGTAAACACTTTCTAACCAAGAGAGGCTGCTATACACAAGAAGTGTAGTCAAGAAGTATACCGGTAATCCTCACTTTTTGTTCTTTATTATTGTGCTTCAATGGTTCCACAACTACACATTTTTTCAGGAAATAAAAATCAAAGATGACTACCAGAGCAGCTTACAGATTCAGGTAGGTAGGTAGCCATGTTGGTCTGATGCAGTCGGAAAAAACCTTAGAGACCAACTAAGTTTGTTCTGGGTATAAGCTTTCGTGTGCATGCACACTTCTTCAAATACTTCAGATATCTGAAGAAGTGTGCATGCACATGAAAGCTTATACCCAGAACAAACTTAGTTGGTCTCTAAGGTGCTACTGGAAATTTTTATTATTATAAATTTAATTTCGAGAGCAGCTTACAAATATCGATAGTAGGATGGTCTCTGCTGTTGTCCTGACAATCTCAACGGCTGGATACAAAAGGAAAATGGATTGGGAGGGAGGAGGAAAAATGCAAACTTAGCCACTAGTTCTTCAAACAAGCGGCTTGAATGGAAACAGTTTGAGGAGAGGAGCAGCCAAGAGCTCTGGTATGTCAGCCTTGTTAATAGAGGGGCTCTGCAGTCCCTTGTCTCCCTCCAGCATGATGGAATGGCTACTGCTTGAAGGAGTAGCCTGATGGCATGGATCAAAATATAGAAGCTTTCGCTGTGACTCTGAGATGTGAACTGGAGCACTGTAAAACCTATATGATAAACAGGCAGAGAATCTGAATATTTGTATTTGTTTTGCAGTCTGGAAATATCTATGGCAGGGTTCTCCATAAACATGACTAAAATAAATCTCTCTAGCTCAGCCATAAGCTCAGCCCTCAAGGCAGGGTGGTATCTAATGGCTGCCCAAATGGAAAGCGCCTTGAGAAACTAAGCCAGTGTTGTATAGTGGTTAGAGTATCAGAATACCACTTGGGAGACCAGGGTTCAAGTCCCCACCCAGCAATGAAGCCCACTGGGTCACCCTTTACCAGTCACTGACTCTTAGCCTAAACTACCTCACAGGGTTTTTGTGAGGATACCATGTGAAGGGGGAGATAGATGCAGCCTTAAGTTGGGATATATATATGCGATCTGTGCTGTTTTCCTAGAAAACGAGGTGTCAGGATTCCTCTCTTAGAATGGCAGTGGCACTCACCTGAGAGGTGTCGTAACTAAGTTCCTGTGAATTCCCCATGAAAAAAGCCCTGCTTTCTCTCCAGCCCCAGAGGTTGGCATGGGCTGTGTTGCATAGAGCTGCAGTCTTGGGGTTTGGGGTCAAATTGAGCATATGCAAGATCCCTCCACCCAATTTTAGATGATTTCCCCATTGCATTGCAATTCCGAGGACCCTCTGCAGAGAAGAGAAAGGTTGGTTATGCAAGCTGCCTTCTGCTTGTTTAACCATCAGATGTAGTCAAGGACAGATCTAGATAGAACATCTGCATTTCTTTTATCACTCTTGATAATTCTTCTTTACAGGACCATTATAATTTGTGTGCTCCGTCCTACATCAGCCATTCTTTGTTAGAAGAAAAGCTGTTTGGCATAAGAAAGGCATGCCTAATTTTTTCTGCAAATAGAAGCCTCAAGGAAGCCAGCAACCCATGTTATCTAGCTGCTCTGCTAAAAATTACACTCTTTTCATCACTGATCCTGTGTACACGTTGCTTCATACAACAAATATGCTAGTTTGTATGGCAGGTTGTGTGTTTTTTTGTGTTGGTTTTTTTTACGGTTTCCTGCCAGCTGGACTGCTATTGTAACTGGTCAAAATAATGGGGAAAGGATTGAAACTCACAAGTGATTTTTCATTTAGCTGAACAATTCACTTGCTATTCCTTATCTGAAGTGTATTCTTATTTATCAGGAGGAGTGGGGAAATAAATCTGGCTTTCTGGTACGTGCTACAGTTTAAAGCTGCATGAAACACAGTTTACACAATATCTGGGTGTACAAATGAGCAGTATTCAAAAATTTATAGTTATTTACTTTCATAGTATTGGACTACATTTGAGCATCTTCATGCAAGCCAACACTTGCTTTGGCTCTTGAAAAGTTGGCATTCTTCCCCAACACTTTGCTGCATTTTCTCTCTTAGTCAAAGGAAGTGTGTACAGTGCTTAGGAAATCAAACACTAAAACACATATGATCAGAAAGTGCTGTTATTGTTTAACATTTAATAAAGATACTAGGGTTTCCATTACATTTTTGCCAGCTAAAATAAAGGTCAGTAGGTCGAAAAATACAGACATTATGCATTTTAAGTTACACTCAACTTCACAAATGTCATTGCAATCCTTTGTAAAAGTGTTGTTTTCATTGCACACATATTCAGTTTTATATCCCTGAAGATTTCCATACTACTTCGACAGTGCCACCTTCTGAGTCTACAAAGGAAACTGAATACACACAAAATGCAATATAAAGCAGTTTTAATTATATAATTTATAATAATAATTTAATAAATGCAGAACTTCACACCACACTGATAATCGGCATTATTTCCTGAAAATTAAAGAAAAACAGAATTGTTAGTCAAGATCCGCTGGAAAGGAAAAGCAGATCAACATGTTTTGTTCCTGACCTCAAAGCAAATGACACCTCCATTAACACCACCCAAGATATTACAACATCCTATGCTAATCCTTTCCTCCCACCATCTCTGTCATTTTTTTGTGTATCCTTGATCTGTATGAGAATGAAAAGGTATGTAAGGGAAAGCAGTTCCTTTGTTCGGGGTTCTCACTCCATCCTCCTTGTTACACGAGCGGGAACCCTGTTGCAACAGTTCTTTTAAAATCAAGATCAGGCTTAAAGCCGCTCTGCTTTCACTACTTTTGGTTTGGTCTCTGTCATTTTCCTACCGGAAGGAGCGTTCAAATTTGGCTCTCTCCGGAGGTTTCGGACTTCCTACCGGAGTCAGAACCCCTTCAGAATAGGGTGCCCACTTCGGCTCCCTATCTCCATTTCAATAACAGTCATCCGCAACCTTCCTCTCTTTTGTCCACACCAATTAAGAACTTTGCATGTAAACGCAGAACGACTCTCAACTTAGAGGGTGTTCTCCCCGCTCCATGCAACTTTCCCCTTCCTCTTACCTATTCTATTTGGGCGGGTTTTTTTGGCAGCTGCCACAGCGGTGTACAAGCGAGATGATCCTGCAAGAAAGAAGGAATCTTTGTCACAGACCAAACGCCAGGGACAGTGCTTCAGAAAAGCCATTGCAGGAAAACCCAGGTGGGCAGAGAGCTCTTGGGCTTGAATCCTGTTTGTGGCTTTCCCACTGGGAGAAGAAGAGGCTGGACCAGACGGGCCCTTGGTCTGATCCTGCAGGCCCTCCTTGTGTGTTTCCTAAGGCCCCCCTCCTTCCTCCTGTCCCATTACCTCTAAGGCGAGAGGCCTTCTTCTCGGCTCCATTCCCTCCTGGGATGCAGCGGCTCCCAGCCTGAACCTTTCTCTTGCTGCAAAACAAACAGAGACATCAGCAGGCACCTGGTACTATAGCCCCAGTCTGGGCCAGGAGGGTGGGGGACCTGGGAAGGGGGCATTTCCTCCTACCTGATGTTACGAGCTTCCACAACTTCTCCTCCACCTCCTACAGGTTTCTCGGCTGTGTTCGGGCCGGCTTAGCACAGAAGCAGCAGCCAAGGTCTCCAAAACAACTCGGGATGTGTTTTTAATGGGAGGAAACCTTGGCTGCAGCTTCTGCGCCAAGTAGGGCCGGGAAGAAGCCATGCCCGTACGGAGATGGGGCAGTGGGGAAGCCCTGCGAGGGTCAGGGGCCAGGAACCGCTGGGATGGTTTCTCGCGCTTCATCACGGGAGCCGGAGATGGAGCCTCATCCCTGGAGGCGTGGCTCTGTGGAGGAAGCAGGACATATTATGAGAAAGGGCTGGGACGGACCCAAAGCCACTGCCCCATTTTTGATAGATTTTTGGGCCAAGCCAGGGGAATCAGATGCCCCACAAGAGCATCTTGGATGAGGTGCCTTTCAAAGAGGGTGGGGCAATTGCATGGTGGAGAGAGTTACTGTCTTGGACTACTGCAATGCGCTCAACGTGGGGCTACCTTTGAAGGTGACCCGGAAACTACAATTAATCCAGAATGCGGCAGCTAGACTGGTGACTGGGAGTGGCCGCCGGGACCACATAACACCGGTCCTGAGAGATCAACATTGGCTCCCAGTACGTTTCCGAGCACAATTCAAAGTGTTGGTGCTGACCTTTAAAGCCGTAAACGGCCTCGGTCCTGTCTACCTGAAGGAGCGTCTCCACCCCCATCGTTCAGCCCGGACACTGAGATCCAGCGCCGAGGGCCTTCTGGCGGTTCCCTCACTGCGAGAAGCAAAGCTACAGGGAACCAGGCAGAGGGCCTTCTCGGTAGTGGCGCCTGCCCTGTGGAACGCCCTCCCAGCAGAGGTTAAAAGGATCAACAATTACATGACGTTTAGAAAACACCTGAAGGCAGCCCTGTTCAGGGAAGTTTTTAATCTGTGATGTGTTAATGTATTTTAATGTTTGCTGGAAGCCGCCCAGAGTGGCTGGGGAGACCCAGCCAGATGGGCGGGGTACAAATAAAAAATTATTATTATTATAGTGAGAGAGAAGGTTTCAGGCCATAAGCCGCTGGCACTGACCAGCCGCTGCGTCTATGCGCGCTGCCATCTTAGAACTCTTATAACTTAGAACTGTTATAAAAAATATTTTTAAAAAAACAGATTGGATGGAGGAGCCGATTTTGCGCCCAACCCCTCGCCTGCGCCCCTTGTGGTGGCCCACCTCACCACTCCCTAGCTACGGTCCTGCCTGTAAAAGGACCCCTGACCATTAGGTCCAGTCACGGACGACTCTGGGGTTGTGGTGCTCATCTCACTTTACTAGCCGAGGGAGCCGGCGTACAGCTTCCAGGTCAGGACTAAGCCGCTTCTGGTGAACCAGAGCAGCACACGGAAACGCTGTTTACCTTCCCGCCAGAGCAGTACCTATTTATCTACTAGCACTTTGACGTGCTTTCCAACTGCTAGGTTGGCAGGAGCAGTGTCGTGCCTTCGGCACGTGTAAAGATTTTTATAGATGTATTTAGATTGCATGTGTTGTATTGTGTTGGTCGGTGCAGCTCCTCCTACTGGCCAGAAAGAATGTTGCAACGGATGGCAGTTGCTGGCAGTTGCTGGCAGTTGCTGGCAGAGGTGTATGAGGGGAGGGGGGTTCATTTGGTGAGAGAGCCTGAGGGATTTCTGTTACATGTTTTCCATCTGTGGAATCGCATCGTTGTTTTACCAATACTTGTCTTTTACCCGATCTTTGTCTTTATCCAAATCTTTGTTTTTATCTTGATCTTGTCTATAAAGCAAAATATACAGAGACAGTCTCTTTAATCAAAGACAATAGGGTTTATCTGTATGTCGAACTACGTATGCCACCAGGTAGCGTGGTGAGGACAGAAGGGCCATTCCATGAAAAATGAGCCTGATAAGAAAAAAATTATTTTTAAAATATACTACTTTTACTTAGAGTTTCATTACCTAAACAGATTCCAAACGTGCAGTCTAACCATTTTTTTAAAAGCTAAAGACAAAAGAAGTTTAGTTTATGGACCTTCTTTTCAAAAGTCCACCCACGTAGCCTTCACAGAAGTGTTCAAGTTAAAAGTTTTCTGATGATTGTCCCATCCGTGACAGCATTTTTTCCTTAATTTTGTATCGTTAAATTTCTTAAACTTAATTTCTGATTGCATAGTTGTAACCAATAAACATTTATTTAAACAGATATGCTGAGTTTATCATTGATTCACCTCCCAACTCACAGAGTTTTTCCATAAATCAAACTTATCTCAAGCTTCATGTCCTTTTTTTGTCCCACCCATGACAATACTTTAACATTTAATAAAATTGTCAAAAATATCCATAAAAATAATAAAAAAATTAGTAAAATGTTCAGTATCTTATTAAGAACATAGTTTAAATTTTGGTTGTTAATTTTTATGTATATTTACATTGTTACACATGTGTGAATACCAAAAAACATGGTCCAAGTGTCCCACCTGTGACAATGAAATGGCCCAGAACAAGCAGGGACCGAGCAACGGGAGCTCACCCCGTCGCAGGGATTCAAACCGCTGACCTTCTGATTGGAAAGCCCTAGGCTCTGTGGTTTAACCCACAGCGCCACCCACGTCCCTACAATTTGGCACCCCTCCCTCTTGTTCTTCCGCATTGTTTTAGCCCCCTCTGCAGCGTGGTGCCCAGTGTGAGCGCACCAGTCGTGCCATCCTAAAACTGCCCCAGCCCAGCCTTGGGAGAGGATCACCACCAGCCTTGTCCTGGCCAGGTGGACCACAGAGAAACCCTCTCCATAAAATGATAGGGATATCTAAATCAGGCCTTCCTCCTCCAGCTAGCAAGATCCCTGGGAAACACTTCCCCTGCCACAGAAGGTCACAGCATACCTCCGCTTGTTAATTGTTTCCGCTGCACCGCTGGGCTGCTGCTGGGGTGTTGTGCTTTTCCCCAACCCATGGCCCTGCGAAGGAAAAAGGGCATTGTACTCTCTAGGGGACAGGGGTCCTGTGGGCTGTCCTCCATTATTTCCTTCTGGGGCACATCACCCTCAATATTTTCTCTCCCCCCCCCCCGTCTGCCTTCCCAGCTCCCTCCCTTCCTCCCCCTGCTGCCTCCCCCCTGCCACACCCCTCCTTCTCCTGTGTGGCAAAGAGCAGACAAGCATCAGCCCATGGGCAGGCAAGCCAGTGGAGGCAGGGCCCTCCTGCGGTGGAGACATAGGGCCCCCAGGGGGAGAAGCCCCCAAACTTCTGTAGGGACAGCCTGAGCGCTGGCGAGGGTGCCTGGCCAGCTGACCCAGGGAAGGAGGGGGACAGAACAAGTACCCCTGCCATGCTGCCCATGCTCACGTCACCACTGGCTGCCAATGGTCACTGCTCCTGCCTGGCCTGACCCCTGGCTTGGAAGGAGGGGGGTGAGGGGCTGGGGCGAGATGGGCCTGCAACCCCCCAACCACTCAGGTCAGTACCACGACCTCCCTGCACATGTGAGGAATGGATTCCCCATGGAATTAACCTACCACAACTGTAAGGGGTGCTAACTGCTGTCGGCGAAGGATCCTCTACTTATGACCTACCGGTAGGAGACAGAAAGGAAAATAAAAACAGAGGAAGGGGTTACAGGTTGGAAATGTCCAGGAATCCCAAAGTCTAAACTCAAGAGACCCTGGCTTATATCGCACAGGAGGACTCAGGATCCACCCTGGTCCTCAACCTTCCTCTCTTCCCTCCCTGTGTCATACTAAAGATTGTAAGCCCCTCGGGGCAGGAACCTTTTGATCAAGGGTCACGCGCAGCGATGGTGCAAAGAAGTAGCACAAAAGAAATCTCACTAGGCTCCTGCCCCGTGCAAGCTGAAGCCCGCTAGAAGCCTTTATCTTAAAACCAAAGGCTGTGTACACACCATCCCTTTGGGCTCCTGCAGCATGAAAAGGGGCTAAGTCTGCAGAGCTGCATTGCTGAGAGGCAGGGGCCTGGCAAACTATCTACAGCTGTCAACAAGTCAAGCCACATGCATAATAATAATAATAATGCCACTCATCTCCTCTAGGCCTCCTATCTTTAGCATCCATTTCCCCCCAACAAGTCTCTCACTCTCATCTGACAGGCATCCCCCTTGCAGGGCATTATAAGGCTTGCCTGAAAAGCAGCATTTGTGACATCAGCTGGCAAACAGGGACCAGGCTGCTGGGTTGTCAGGCAGCTGAATTAAGAAAAATAAAATCAGGGGGGGTCAAAGTGTGCTGGGATGAGGCCACCATGGGTCAGGCCAGAGGGTCTCACAGACCTACAAATCCCAGAACCCCTAACAAACTACAATTCCCAGGATCCTATGGGGGGGGGGGAAGACACCTGCTTTTTAGAACAGGGAGGAGAACCTGCAGCTCGCTCCCCCCAATTTCCTAGGAACCAGGAACGGGAAGCTCAAGTGCTGCTAACAGGGTGACTTCACAGAGCAGGGTGGATAAAATATTGCTCCAAAAGTTGGGTGCCTCCCCTGGATGTACATTTCCAAAATATAAGATAAAAAATAACAAAATAAAACCTACATAAAGCAAGAGTGTTTTGTGTTGTGTAGGCTCCTGTTTGTTATGAGCAAATGGCTTGAGATACCTATTAGGTCCATCAATTTTGTGGGTCAAAAGTGCCAGAGCCTCCCTCCCTCCGATTCTGCATCTTATTATAGGAGTCCTGAAAATGAATCGCACCTCTTAGGGCACCACACATTCAGCTTTGTAGAACTGCCCACTTCTGGTTCTGATCAGAAACTTCCAAATGCAACTTAAGAATGATGAGGAAACATGGGGGGGGGGGGGATGTCAATAAATCGGGGCAGGTTGACAGTCGCTTTCTGCATGGCACTATGATGATATTCAGTGATCTTCACTTCAAGAGCCTGCTTCCGCTCTGGTTGCTTGAATAGAATTAGGGCGACTTTTCTTTTCAAAAAAATGATTTTATATGTTTCCTTCCCTGCTGCCCAAGGGGTTTAATATGATTTTTCAGGCTAGAAGGAGAAAAGAGAGAGTCTAGTTAGGGGGATAATTTTATTTTTTTAGGATAGTAAAGGAGGTGTGTGACTGAGAAGGGAACTGTGTGAATAGGCTGCATAAACACTGTATCCTTAAAGCACATTTGAGAGCACATTATTTGCCTCAAAGAATTCTGGGCATTGTAGTTTACCCCTCGCAGAACTACAATTCCCAGCAGCAGCAGTGCCCGGAATTCTTTAAGCGGGAGAAACGGACTCCAAATGTGCTTCCAAGAGGAGCCCTTAGCCCCGCCTCCCTCTGGCCCCGCCCTTTCTCGCTGGGCCCGCCTCCTCCGTCCGAGGCAGCGCGCATGCGTGGTCGGGCGCGGAGCGATGGAGACACTGTCCGAGGCGGCGGAGGCGGCGGCGCTTTCTGAGGCATCCCGTTCTTCCAGGGACGCCTCCTCGGCCGGGGGAGGGAGGGCTGTCTTGGCCAGGACACCCCCCCCCGGGAGAGACAATGGGCAAGACACTCAAGATGTTGGCTTTGGGCCCCTTTTGGCTCTCCCCCCCCCCGTGGCCAGAGGAGACGGGTCTGTTCTGCTGCTCGCCCCCCCCCCCCGCTGTTCTAACGGCTCCCACCAACGGCTGGATTCTTCCCCTGTTGGAACTGCAGGTTTTGGGGTTCATGGGAACTACTGGGGAAAGAAGCAGTAACTTTGCGTGAGTTTATTCCGGATACAGCTCCCAAGGTTCTTCTGATGTATGTCTTTTCAAGAACACAGTATGACATTCTGAAACTGGCAAAAGTGGATTCCCCAAAATGGAGAGGTAAGCCATGGCTGTAGCTGGTAGGATAGCATCATAACAACCAGGACCAATCTAATTTACGCGCGCTGTAAGATAAATGTATAAAAATTCAAAAAGTAAATAAGACGACCAAAAATCAGTACAATATGAAGTTGATGTGTAGGCAGAATGTTGTCATAGCTGTCAACTTTCGGATTTGAAAATAAGGGATCAGCTCATAGCTGTCAACCTTTCTCTTTTCTCGCGAGGAATCCTATTCGGAATAAGGGAATTTCCCACAAAAAAAGGGAAAAGTTGACAGCTATGGATCAGCAGCCTCCTTGCCCCGGGGACAGTCTACGGTTCTCTGGGACAGTCCACGCTGCGGTAATCCCCCCAGTGGCAAGCTAAGGCTGAACAAATTTACCTCCAAGCAAGCTAAGCCTCCACGTGTTTTGCTCAGAAGGCAAGCAAGCCCCCCCCCCCCCAGTCTGGTGGGTGTTACTCCAAAGTAAGCCTGTCCACGGTGACGCGAGGAGGGGAAGCAGAGCGAGCTCGGGCCCCTTCTCAAACAGGCAGACGGCTCAGGGATGCTGCGAGGGTCTCAGACTCCTTTTTGGCAGCCGAGCAACGCAGCTGAGGAGCCTCCCTGGCCAGCAGGGAGGGAGAGGAGCTGCTTCCTTTGAAATCCGGGAAATTTAAGGGATATCAACAATCCGGGATAGCAGCGGGAAACGGCATTGGAATAAGGGAGTTTCCCGCAAAAAAAAGGGAGGATTGACAGCTATGAATGTTGTACGTAACACAGTCAGACTTGAACTGGGGTTTGAATTTTATAAAGAGAACTTGGACTAAAGGATTCCCACCAACCCCTTGGAGTTGCCATGCTTTGTGCTTTGTCTCTCGCCTCTCTCCCCCTGAGGTTCTGCTGAATAAAAATCATTACAATACAGTCACAATCTATTTTCCCTTCTGCTACAGAAACCTTTGTTTGTGATCTCATAGACCCTAGTCTATGCAATTAAGTCAGTTGCACAGCTCTTTGAGAGTTTAGGGCCCCAGTATGCCTGAAGGAGCATCTCCACCCCCTGAGGTCCAGCTCTGAGGGCCTTCTGGCGGTTCCCTCCTTGTGAGAAGTGAGGTTACAGCAGGGGTCAGCAACCTAAGGCCCATGGGCCAGAAGCGGACTGCAGAGGTTATTTGACAAGCTGCCCCCGAACCAAGCTGCCCCGCTCGCCGCTGCACTAAACTGCCACAGTGTGGTGCGGGGACTCGCTTCCGCAGCGCTGAA
The DNA here is from genome assembly GCA_034641395.1 of Darevskia armeniaca. Taxonomy (NCBI): domain Eukaryota; kingdom Metazoa; phylum Chordata; class Lepidosauria; order Squamata; family Lacertidae; genus Darevskia; species Darevskia armeniaca. The sequence continues at coordinate 963,867 of JAWWNF010000500.1, read as the reverse complement.
AATCGCGGGCGCGCATGCTCACGCACATGCGCAATCCGGCCCACGGTGGGATCTCCGTGGGACCGATCCGGCCCAGGCAAGATAAACCTTGCTGACCCCTGGGTTACAGGGAACCAGGCAGAGGGTCTTCTGTGTAGTGGTGCCCACCCTGTGGAATGCCCTCCCATCTGATGTCAAGGAATAAAACAACTGCCGTATCTTACTTTTAGAAGACTTCTGAGACAGTCCTGTTTAGGGAAGTTTTTAATGTTTGATGTTTCATTGTGTTTTTAATATTCTGTTGGGAGCCACCCAGAGTGGCTGGGGAAACCCAGTCAGAGGTGCGGGGTATAAATTATAAATTATTATTATTATTATTATTATTATTAGGGTTCATTATTGAAGCATATGGAGGAGAAGGGCAGCTTCCCAAAAGAAATGAGAAGAATAAAAAAGGGAAGATGCAGGCAGAGGAGTTGGAAACTATAGCTGATCAGACAGTGGAACAAATATGAAGGAGAAAAAGCTCAGCTCACAGCTGACTTAATCCTGCGTGGAGGGAGTTCTGTGCATCTTTTGCTAAAGGCTTTAATTCAGTCTGAAAGTGGCTCTTGGGATTTCACTTCACTGCGTACCAGAGAAATTCCCAGCAATGCTTCAAAAGTGACATTTGAAATGACAATCCTAGAATGGTGTGGTGTACCCAAGTATCTTGCCGTGTGCTAAATGAGCTGGAAGTGGGTGTGCACAAGATGTGGCTTTTTTCTCTCTTGTGGCTGCCACATGAAGAGAACAGGACCTTGCTTCTGGGTTCTGGAACGACAGAATCGTCATGATGAGGTCCTTTGGTGGATAGGGTAGCTGAGAGGCACTGCCATTGTGACTCTCTTTATGTTTTCGTGCTGAACTCTTGGTTACTTTTCCTGGATACCGGTAGTTAGGAAGGAAATTTTCATCTTTGGAAATCTTAATCATTTTTTCATTTGGAGTATCTGTAGATAGAAATATATATTTAACATTCTGCCATTACAAACATGTCAGCTTGCCAGATGGAAGTATCCCCTGCCACACACCCTAGACCAGGCTTCCTCAACCTTGGCCTTCCAGATGTTTTAAGACTACAATTCCCATCATCCCTGACCACTGGCCCTGCTAGCTAGGGATCATGGGAGTTGTAGGCCAAAAACATCTGGAGGGCCGAGGTTGAGGAAGCCTGCCCTAGACAATTTTGGGAGGCATGCAGGGAAAGGAAAAGGGTTTTGTTGATATAGCTTATTAGGTGAATGGTGCCCATTTTATTTTAGGTACTATATACACACTGTCTGTCTATACATCTACATACACATACATATGTACATACAAATACGTGTAATTTGAGTCAAAGCAATGGGCTTTGCATCTGAAACTTCCTTGGCAACACCACAGATATCTCCATAGAACATTTCAGATTTCTTCCCTATACAGTAACCACTTTTTAGTGTAAGCGAGAGGTGCTTAGTAACAACAGCAAGAACTACAGATGACAGCAAAGTCATGGCCTCTGGGGAAAGTGATTTCCTAGTAGTATTCAACTTGGTGCTCATTTGGCTGACAATATTGTTGAACTTCATAGGACAAACCAAAGCTGTATTTATGTTTTGCATCTACAACTAGTTGAGAACTCTTGTAAACACACAAAAGAGAAGTATTGACTCTTCCTAATGGTGCTTCAATATTGAAATGGCCAGAAATGGTGCCAGTTGGATTCATATTCATATCTTCCATATTCGCTATAGGAAGACATTGGACCCATTTGAGCTCTTGGGGTTAATTCTTAATGGCTGGCAAGTCTTCCAGTTCAGTGTTTCTCAACCTCCTCGGGGCAACGGCACACCTGTCCCACGAAAAAAATCTCGCGGCACACCACCACCACATGCACCCCGACCCCCCCGCCCCGGGGGCGGGGTGTCCGCGCGCCCTGGCGGGAGGGAAGGGAAGGACCCAGGCGGGCGAAAACGGAGCGGGAGATCGGCGGGCCAGGCGCCCGCCCCCCCTCCCGCGCCCAGCCCCCCGGCAGCACCTCCACCCGGCCCCGAGCGAGCCCGGTGGCACCGGCACCTCCCGCCCGTCCCCGACCGCGACCGGGGCGGCAGAGGCAGCGGGCGAAGCGCCCGGCAGCCCCGGCGAAGGCGGCGGTCGGCGAGCGGGAAGCGGAGCCGAGGCGACGCCAGCCCGGACCGACCCAGAAGCGGAAGCGGCCCAGGGCGGTACAGCAGCCGGTGTCTTCCCGCGGCACAGGAGCCGGTGTCTTGCGGCACACTCCTGTGCCGCGGCACACCGGTTGAAAAATGCTGTTCCAGTTAGACAAATCCTCAGTTAGCACTTGTGTACTTTTTTTGAATGAGATCTACCAATGATGGGGACATGCTAAAAGATGCATCCTCCCTTTCTTTTACAGAACTGCCCGTGTGTAGCTGAAGAGAGACAGTGATCAGTATTTGCCTGGCATATAGGCATCCACTGCCTTGTAAGTATTTGCAATTCCCAGTTTTCAACACCACTCTTCATTTTTTATTCATCACCACTCCCACCGATAATTAGTACAGTGTGGATCTCCACAATTCTGATGGCATTTAAATATGTTGAAGTTTTAAAAACACAGTATTCTGGTGTATGAGAAATATAGCCAATGTGACACCAATGTTCTTGGACTCCACTTTCTGTATGTGCCCATTGACTCTGCTAGCTGAGGCTGATGGGGGTTGTTGTTTAGCAACATGTGGAGGGCATCCTATAGGCTACTCTGGCCTATGTTGTTCCTATAGCATAGAATATTCATCCTTTTTGAGATTTCCAAAGACATGAAAAAGAAAACATCGATAGGAAGAAAGTAAACTTAAATTTGTGTAGTACTTAAACCTTAATACAAGTGCCTTTTTCAGGCGGTGTGTAAATTTAAAATCAAAAGTTCAACTTACCGGTAACTGTTAGCAAGAGGCATTTTCTGTTTCAGTATTTAAATAAATGCAGCAGAACCAGAATTAGTTTAAAAACCAGAATTGATTCTCTCTTAGCTTCACCATTTGTCATCATTGATCAAAGTCAGCTTCTTCCAGGCAACAAAGGCTTTAAAATGACTACATTAATCAGGCTTTTTTAAAAGTACTGTTCTCCAAAAGCGAGCTGAAGGAAATTTTGAACTTTATATACTTAGGGTATATTTATCTAGCATTCGAAAGAAGCAGGCTATCAAATTATAATGCAAGAGCCAGAGCTGATATACAGGAGTATATTCATGTATCCACTGAAACAAGAATAAAGACCTCAGAAGTGGAACCTTGTCAGAACATAATGTTGTTAGGATGCCATTTGGAAGCCAAGGCAGCACAGAACTAGGAAGTGTTTGGGGGATTTATAATCAAAGCTGTGCAGAAGAGCATGAAAAAGGCAGAGTTGTGAATTCAATGATATTTCCTATCCAGTGGTCAAGCAACCATGTGTACTTGTCCTTTTGAGTTGGAAGGGACCCCCAGGGTCCTCTAATCCAACCCCATGCAATGCAGGGATCCTGCCCACTACTGTCCCTGGGTGGACTCGAACCACCAGGCTTCTGGTTAACAGACACACTGAACTATTGCACCACAGAGATTTAAAGGTGTATACTGCCCTTCGTCAGAAGATCTCTGGACAGTTAACAGCAGGGGTCAGCAACCTTTTTCAGCTGTGGGCCGGTCCACCATCTCTCAGACCTTGTGGTGGGCCAGACTATATTTTGGGAGAAAAAAATGAACGAATTGCTATGCCCCACAAATAACCCAGAGATGCATCCTATATAATAAAGTTGCTGTGTCCCTGTGTCCAGTCCGTGTGTCACGGAATTGCGCTACTGCGCATGTCCATGTCCCACATGGACGCAGGGATTGGAGCGGGCGGAGAGGGGGGCGTGTCCGAGAGGCGGCAGCGGCGCACGCGCGTTGTCAGTTGCGCCAGAGCCGCTGCCTCGCACGGACGCAGAGCCCAATCCCCGCGGCTCCGAGGCCTAGCGGCCTGGAGATCGTGCCGCAGCCGGTTGCTGAGCGATGTGAGGCGGGGAGGCTCCCGCTTCGCCTGCCTTTGCCTTTGCCTTGCCTCTCTGCCTCTGTGTCTCTCTCTCTCTCCTCCTTCCAGCGCTTTCCCCCCACCCCGTTCCCTCCTCTTGCAGGAGCCTCCTGCCCGCCCGCCCGCCCCACCGCTCTCCTCCTCTCTCTTTCCCTGCCTTCCTTCCTTTCCTTCCTTCCCTCCCTTTTCCTCGCCATGCCGGACCAGATCTCTGTGTCGGAATTCGTGTCCGAGACCAATGAGGATTACAAGTCGCCCACCGCTTCCAACTTCACCACCCGGATGGTGCAGTGCCAGAACACCGTGGCCGCCATCAAGGAGGTGAGCGAGCGGGCGGGCGGGCGCCGCCGCCGAAAGGGGGCAGACCCAGACCAGCCCCTCCGCCCGGCCTGCGGAAAGGAGGAGGAGGCGGCTCAACCGCCGCACCGAGCCCGCCCCAGCCCCCATAGCCCCCGGGCTCCGTGTGCCTCCCTATCCCCCTGCGCGCGTGGCTATGGGGCTTCTCTGGGGAAGTGGGGAGGCTGCAAGAGGGAAGCATGGAGGAGCCGCCAGCCATGCCCAGGCTCGCTCTCCTCCCCTCTCCTCCGTCGCTCTTGCCGCCTTCTGGCACAAAGGGGGCTCCGTGCCCAACTCAGCACCCCACTGGTGCCTTGCTTGAGAGGATTATGCCCCGCTGGAGGGCCGACCCATCCTCGCCGCCGCTACCGCCGCCGCTGCAGCCGCCCCCGGGGAAAAAGAAGAAGGGGGAGGGAGCCCCTCTGGCGGGATTTCAACCTGGGCCTCCTCTCCTCCTCCTCATGGGGCTCTGCCTCCTCCTGCCTCCTCCTGCCTCCTCCTCCTCTAGCGCCCGTTATTTAACGGGCTAACTTCAACTAGTTTTAAATAAAAGCACACATTCTACTCATGTAAAAACACTCTGATTCCCGGACTGTCTGCGGGCCAGATTGAGAAGGCGATTGAGCCGCATCCAGCCCATGGGCCTTAGGTTGCCTACCCCTGGTTAACAGCATAAAAATACAATATTAAAACACAAAATGCGTAAGAAAAACAAAAGCAGAACAAAACAATAACTCCCTAGCTCCCACCATACATTCCAAGGTATATAGGATGTTCGTCAGCCAAAGGCCTGGTTGAAGATATTTTCTTTTCCTTTTTTTAATATTTTATTTTTCAATTTTCAAAATAACATTTTTCCTTTTATATATACATATGTAATCCAAATTTTCATTAATTAATTTTCCCCATTCTTGATTGAATTTTTCCTCATCTTGGTGCCTGATCTTCATGGTCAATTTAGCCATTTCGGCATAGTCTATCATTTTAGTCATCTATTCTTCTATCGTTGGGACATTCTCTTCTTTCCACTTCTGGGCAAGTAGCATTCTGGATGCTGTTGTCACATACAAAAACAGTCTCTTTTGCTTCCTTGGTACTTCTCCTATTACTCCTAGGTAAAAAGCCTCTGTTTTTTTAACAAACGTATTCTTTAACATTTTTTAAATTTCATTATAAATCATTTCCCAGAAGCCCTTTACTTTGTAAACATGTCCACCACATATGAAAAAAATGTACCATCTTTTTCCTTACATTTTCAGCATGAATTAGAGGAATTTTTATACATCTTAGCCAGCTTTGCTGGAGTCAAATACGATCGGTACATCATTTTCATAAAATTTTCTTTTCGTGAACTACAGGCTGTGAACTTTAGATTCTCTTTCCACAGCTTTCCCCATGATTCAAGCGGAATATTATAACCTATATCTTTTGCCCAGTGTATCATTACATCTTTAACCTCTTCATCTTTCGTCTCCCATTCCAACAATAGTTTGTTAATTTTTGATAACAGTTTCTCATTGTTTTCTAGTAATTCCCTTTCGAACTTTGAGAATTCCTTCCCAAAGCCCTTTGAAGAGAAATGTTTTCACTTGGTGCCTTAAGTGTATAATGAAGCTCCCAGGTGAGCCTCCCGGGGAGAGCATTCCTGGTATAACTCCACTGAAATACCTCGCAATAAGTGGAGGTGCAACACGAGAAGATGCAGCAATCTATCTATATATATATAAATGTTCCCATTGCGTGTTTGTCCGAAACACCCTTGCTGCGTAACCGCTGGACCAAATCGCATCAAATTAGGACACAGCGTTCCATTACCATGGCAAAAGAATCTGGCATAATAAAAATTCAGAAAAACCACACCTGTCATGCCTAAAATAAAGGAAAAACGAAAAAAAAATTGGCTCCACTATTACACGTCACCAGCAAAACAGCACCCTCTAGTGACGGCTATACTGGTACTACAGCTACAAAAGCACAAAAATTGTCGCACCTATTAGACGTCACCAGCAAAACCTCGCCCTCTAGCGACGGCTATACTGGTACTGCAGCTACAAAACCTTCCCCCTACCAGAGCTCCATCGGCCATTTGCAAGCTCGCAAACCGGTAATAGAAAGGGGGGGCCGAGAAGAGAGTAATTGAAAACGGGGGTGGGGACAGAGAAGGGGCAGACGGAAGGGGAACAGGGGAACTTCTTCAATTTCACAAATTCAGTGCAGGAACCTTGTGGAGGGAACATGTAAAAACATTTTTTGAAAATAAGAATCTTCACAATTCCATTCAAGCAACCAGAGCGGAAGCAGGCTCTTGCAGTGAACATCACTCTGTATATCACCACAGTGCAATGTAGAGCAATGCAGACAGAGATTGTAAACCTCCCCTGATTTATTGACATTTCTCCCATGTTTCCTCACCATTCTTAACTTGCATTTGGAAGTTTCTGATCAACCGGAAGTGTGCCCTTATACAGAGCTCTCTCTTTCTCTCATATATCTCTAAGGTGGAAGGAGGAGTTTTGTCATTCCCAAGAACAAATGCAGCCAACCAAATGCCTGTGGGAAGTAGGATTCGAATGCAAGACCCTAAGGCATTTTTCAGAAGTCTATAACTGCTATAACAAAATGAGAACCACCACAGAAATGGCAATAAGCATCTATTTTTATTTACAGCCCTAAGTTTCACACAACTTCCTCTTGATCGTCACAAGACTTAAAACGTCCTATTAATGCTTTTTAATTTTATGGGAATGCAGATATATGGACGCATGGATAGGACAAGTTTACTCTGTAGGATTTGTAAGTCTTCCTATAAACAGAGTTGAACCTGTAAAAAAAAGAAAAAGAAATTATTATTCGTTTTTTCAACTTCATTTTATAAATGCTCATACTGATGTAACTTTAATTTAATTACTTGTATAGAACAGGGTGGGGAAGGGATGTAGAGATGATTAATGAAAGTCAGTCACATATGGAAAGTGGGAATGGGAAAGATGTTCATTAGCAGCCTTCCCTTCTAGAAAAAATTATATAACTTTATATAACTGGGTTAATAGAATAAGGAACTGCTAATCAAGAAACCACCCTGAGATCTATGGATTAAGGGTGGTATAAAAATTTAATTAACAACAACAACAACAATAAAAGGAAGAAAATGGTTTTGAATAGGGCATTCTCTTAACCTGCTGTGAAAAGGGAAATAAAATAGATTTATTTGGTAAGGTGATGGGGGAAAGGATATATATATATATATATATATATATATATATATATATATATATACACACTTCTTTATTAGATGTAATTTTTGTGTGTTTTTATCCTTGTTAACGGTCCAATAACCTGGTTATATAAATATTTCAAATAATAAAAAGGAAAGGTCAGTAGTACAGCATCTGCTTGCATTCGGAAGCTCCCAGGTTCAGCCCCTGACATCTCCAGGTGGGAGAAAATCTTGCCTAAAACCATGGAAAGGGGCTGCCAACCAGTGCAGACAATACTGAGCTAGATGGACCAATGGTCTGACTCGGTAGAAGGCAGCTTCTCATGTTCCTACCGTGATAGCAGCTGTTCCCTTTTCTTGCAATCTCTTCCCATGTGCTTCTTATCAACCTGGGTTCCAGAAAGAAGGTGTCCTGCAGTCTGTTTAGTTTACATCTCAAAGTTCTGGGGCTAAAGTTCTGCATTGTCACTTTACCTCCAGTGCTTGTGGGAAACCATTCATTTATCTGAGCTGCAGTCCAGTTAGGCTTACTGAAGTTAGAAGACCATTTCAGGGAATGAATAATAGTTTGAACTGATGCAGTGTTCCTCCTTAATATCTATTGCACCCTTCAGACCTCCTGCTCCTGGGGAGAGCCAGGATTTATGTTAGGGGGCAGGATCCGCAATCCTGTCCCCACTTTATTTGGGAGTAACCCCCATTGAATAACAGGGCTTACTTCTGAGTAGACATGTATGGGATTAGGCTGCAAATTATCCACACTTTCATAAATCAATGGGACATAGCTAGCTGTGACTGATTTCAACAGAGCCAAAGTGTACATACCAATACATGGCTCCATGTGTATTCACAGAATCTTAGAATTTTAGAGATGGAAGGGATCCCAAGGGTCATCTAGTCCAGCCGCCAAGGCACATTCTTTCCTAAAAGAATTCTGGGCACTGCAGTTTGTTAAGGGTTGCTGGGAATGGCAACTCTGTGAGGAGTAAACTACAGTGCCCAGAATCCTTTGAGGGAAAGAATGTACTTTCAAGGTATAGCATGCACATGTAAAGCCCATTGAAGTAAAGAGCATGGAATGAAAGGGGGTTAACTCACAAGTAAGTATGACTTGTTTCGTTTTTATATGCTTCCCCCCCCCCCAGAACAGTCCATGCTGTAAGGTGAAGTTCACAACAGCCTGCACTCCTCACCGAAAAGCTGTTTCTCAGAAGGTTGCCTTACCATGAGTGCTGTATCCCAGAGCATACTGCAGTTGGGCCAATGTGCTCCCTTGAGCCCCAAAGAAAGAAGAGAAGGCTAGCAATTATAACTTTTTTTTTCTTTTCACAAGTTGAATGACTTTATTCAAAACAAGGCTATACAGACAATCACACCTATATATGCAAAGTACAGGAGAACACCCAAAATCCTGTCTTCGTTTCCTCTCTTATCGATCCGCTCCAGGCATCACTCAAAGTCTTCCTGCCAATATGGCTGCTGCCTCCTGATGCTCAGGCTTCGTGCTCCTCATCAACTCAGTTAGCTCCCTTAGTGTTTCCGGGAGCTTCTGGCTGTACCTTGACAATGCCACTGGGTCCTCCAGCAGGTAGCCCAGCCCTCACATGTTGCCCATCTGCCTAAGGGGGTTGGGTGTTAGCAACCACTCCCTTAGCGTGTCCACAATGTTCGACTTCTTGTGGCCCATCTCTGCATGAAAAAGGAGTTCAGTGAGCAGCGCCATCTTGAAGCAACTGCCAACCCAAACATCTCTCCGCCCAGCTCCCCCCCCACCAATTATAACTGTTTTAGGGACTTTCTTATATACCCTGAAAATATCCTTGGAAATAGACATTACCTTCATATCGTCCTGGGTGTTTCTTCCTCCTGCCATCTTCCCCCAGATCAGGATAGCAGGAGGTCTGCAGAGCCTACAGGGAAACAAAGAGCCACATGGGATATTTTTATTTTTCTGAACTTCAAAAATAGGCCTCGGACAGTTACAGAGAGACCTTTCCTAAGTAACCTTAGGGACGTATATTAGACCTCAGACCTTTTGCATATTCATAATTTTTTGTAGATTCATACAATCCATATTTATGAATGGCCAGTTTATAACCATAAGGCTAAAATAGCACGGGGGGGGGAGTAAATAAGGCTGGGGTAGAATGAATGACCACTGGCTCAAAACTGATTTACCAAGGGTGAAATCCTAACTGCACTTACCTAGGAGTAAGAGCCACTGCTCACAGTCTCTTCCTGCTCTTCCTCAAGGTCTTCTATGATTAGATCTTCTGAAAGGAAAAGAAGAGAAGGCTGGCAGTTAGAGAGACTTTCTTATATACACAACATATTCTTGGAAATAGACATTACCTTCATGTTGTCCTGGGTTTTTCTTGAGTTCCTCCAATGAAGGAGCTCTTCTGCCATCTTTCTCCACATGAGGAAAGAAGGAGGTATGCAGAGCCTACAGGGAAACAAAGAGCCACATGTGATATGTTTATTTTTCTGAACCTCAAAATAGGCCTCAGTTAGAGCAGCGTTTCCCAACCGGTGTGCCGCGGCACAGGAGTGTGCCGCATGCCACCGGCTCCTGTGCCGCGGGAAGACACCGGCTGCTGTGCTTCCGGGTCGGTCCGGGCTTCCCGCGCCGACCGCCGCCTTCGCGGGGCTGCCGGGCGCTTCGCCCGCTGCCTCTGCCGCCCCGGTCGGGGACGGGCGGGAGGTGCCGGTGCCACCGGGCTCGCTCGGGGCCAGGTGGAGGTGCTGCCGGGGGGCTGGGCGCTGGAGGGGGGGCGGGCGCCTGGCCCGCCAATCTCCCGCTCCATTTTCGCCCACCTGGGTCCTTCCCCTCCCTCCCGCCAGGGCGCGCGGACACCCCGCCCCCCGGGTCGGGGTGCATGTGGTGGTGGTGTGCCGCGAGATTTTTTTCGTGGGGCAGGTGTGCCGTTGCCCCGAGGAGGTTGGAAAACACTGAGTTAGAGAGATCTTAGGGACTAATATTATTCTGAAATCAATATCTATATGCTGAAGGGTCTTACCTTTTGTGTCCTCTCAAAGAGGGGTCCAGAGGGGGATGCCAAGGGGGAGGGGCTGGGCAAGAGGGAGGTCTCTGGGAGAGGGGAAATTCTGTTCTTCCCAATCAGGAAAACACTTTTCTGAGTCTGGAAAGCCTAGAAAAGAAAGAGAAATGGGGCTCACTGTTAGTGCTCTCTAACGCCTCTATGCTCAAGATGAATTCTCTATCATCAAATAATTTAGATGCTGAAAGAAATCCTACTTACATGGCTTCTCGCTCACTTCTCTCTCAATCACGGAATAATCGGAGATCCCCAGGCGTTCTAGAGCTCTGGTGACCAATGAGCCAGCAGAAGGAGGTATCGCAATGAACCTTTCAACCCAGCAGCCCTGGGCCCTGAGAAAACTAGCAGCCACAAGCACTGCTCCTCTTAAGTGACACTACTAAGTTTTCTCATATGACTTTTCTTCCATGTTCCACTTTTTGTAAATATGCAAAATGTGCCTATTCCTTTGGATTCCAGCTGTAGTTGTTCCTGCACCTACTGAGCACTAGCTATCTCCTATACCTGTCTTATACCCTCCAACTTTTCTCCCATGAAAATAGGAATGTCTTATTCCATTATGATGATGATGATGATTCTGACTGGGTTGCCCCAGCCACTCTGGGAAGTTTTCAGCATATACAAAAACATAATAAAGCATTAAACATGGGGGTAAAACCTTCCCTATATAGGGCTGTCTGCAGATGTCTTCTAAAGGTTGTATAGTTACTTATCTCCTGGGCTTGGGGGTCACATAACTCCATATGCTCCAACATTTCTCCAATGAAAATAGGAATGTCCTAAGGAAATGTGGGTCATTCTGGGGTCAAATCAGAAACTGGGATGGCTTCTGTAAATCTGGGACTGTCCTTTGAAAATAGGGACACTTGGCGGGTCTGCTGAGGTGCCCAGATGGGAGACCACCAGGGAACCCATGATACGGTTCTTAGAATTATACAGACAAAAGTACTGTGTAAATAAATACGGTACATACAGTACATAGACTGTCCTTTTTGTCTTTTCTCACACAAGAATATTTCACTGTCAGAAAGAGGACTTCTGCTCATGAAAGGGTACCTGTGGGCCTGAGCCTCCTAAATAGCTGTACTCAAGCTGAGCATGCTTGAGATTGTGGTATAAGGAACATGACACTGCTGTCAAGAAAGGGGAGAGCTAGCTTTACTCAAGTTTGCCACATGTTGGGGGGCTCTAAGAGCAATCCCATGCTTGTGTGGTACATCAAGAAAGATTTCAAAACTGAGTGGAACATTGAGGGAGAAGAAGAGAGGAGTTGTGTCATTTCACACATCATTAAAAATGCCATATGCATTATCCAGTAGACACATCTGGAAGTTGTGCACAATGGCTGCCACATCTTGCTGGGCTACATAACTCCCACCAACATGGTCAATGGTCAGGGATGATGGGAGTTGTTCTGCACTAACATCTGGAGGGCACCACATTGGTTACCCCCGAAGTATTAGGGTGTTTAAACCTTAATGTCTTAGAGTTCAGTCAAGGTTCCCCACCTACCCCAGTGTGTTTCACAGCTCTTTCCCACTAGCTGTTGACATTAGTGTCAGATATGTTTCTGTTTGTGCATGCACCAGGGGACATTGACAAGTCAGGGATGTCTTTGCCTTATGCAACTGGTGTTCCCACCTTGACTAGAGGCTTAAGGACTCCAATCTGTTTGAGAAGCCATATCATCAAAACAGTAGGATTTTAGAACAGGATACATAGGCATTGTGCATGTCCGTTGAACAAGGATTAAAAACCCAGCACTGAAAACAGTGAGTGCATGCAGCAAATGGGACTGTGAACATCAGGATTCAGCCTACACAGTCCTTCTCAGCAACAAAAGTTACCCCAGCACATTCTTCGTTTTTATACTTCATTCGAAATCTGGGATTTGGTGCAGGTGATTTCAGTATCTGCCTTGAGAGTACCATCTCCTCCTGGCCCCTCCTTGGTGGCTTTCTGAGATCACAGTTTTAGGCAGGAAATTTAACGGGCTGGGTTTTTTTTTGTTTTTGATGTTTTAAAGGTTTATAACGGTAGTTTTAATATGTTAATTGTTTAAAAATCACCGCCCTCGGGCTCCCTGGAGTGTGTCCCGGGAGAAGCATGCCTCCCCTGGGGCCCCTTTTGCCCTGCCTGCGCCCCGTCCCTCCGGCTCACCTTCCTCCGAGACGACGAGGAAGCACCATAGCCTCCCGGGTCACGGAGGGATCCGGAGAGCCAGACTCCACCTGGCCCAGCAGGAGCGGGGAAGAGGGAAGCGCCGGGGACGCCATAGGGCAGCGGTGGCCAAACTTGGCCCTCCAGCTGTTTTGGGACTACAATTCCCATCATCCCTGACCACTGGTCCTGTTAGCTAGGGATGATGGGATCTGTAGTCCCAAAGCAGCTGGAGGACCAAGTTTGGCCATCACTGCCATAGGGGGTCCAAGGGGCGGAGAGAGCCAAGCCAGATTCCTCCCGCAGATGCTGCTGCTGCTGCTTCGGTAACCAGCAGCCGGCCCGGCCCTACCACGCATGCGCGCTGCAACGGGAGAAGGGAGAAACGGACTCCAAATGTGCTTCAAAGAGGCGCTCGGGAGCCGGTGGTGGTGTTGGAAAGCCCTTAGCCCCGCCTCCCTTGGGCGCCGCCCCTCCCCTCTGCGTCCGCCTCCTCCGTCGCAGCGCGCATGCGTGGCGTGGTCGGGTAGGGCCGGCTCCTGGTTCTGCATCTGCGGGAGGAATCCGGCTCTGCGCTCTCCGCCCCTTGGTCCCCCTATGGCGGCGCCGGCGCTTCCCTCGTCCCCGCTCCGCCGCCGGCCGCTGCTGCTCGGCCAGGTGGACGGCTCTCCGGACCACGCCGTGACCATGGCGGCCCTGGTGCCCAAGGAGGACGGCTTCCTCAGCGTCTCGGAGGACAGGTGAGCAGGGACTTGGCGCAGGGCATCGGGGCCGAGGGCGTCAGGCTCCCGGAGGGGCCCCAGGGCGCGCTTCTCCCGGCGAGGCGCCACAGCCGGGCTCCGTCCGAGGCGGCAGCGCTTCATGAGGCAGCCCGTTCCAGGGGCACCTCGCTCCGGGGCCACGCAGAGCGTGGGAAGGAGGGGGGGTCAGCGTGCCCCCCCCCCGAGAGACCATGGACAAGAAACCCAAGATGCTTGCTTTGGGTCCCCTTTGGCTCTCTGCCAGTGACTCCCCTCCCCGCCATATGGATCGGGTCTTTTCTGCTGTAACGCCCCCCCCCCCAGCGGCTGGGTTCTTCCCCCGAGGAGACACTACCATTTGGGACGCCCCCTGCCTTTAGCACTCCATTCTCAAGCGTTGTTTTGCTGCCCCCATTGCAACTGCTCTGGTGGTGTGGGCAGGTGGGTTCTTCCATACCCCTAGCAAGAGGGGAGAGGGCACACTTTTTGCGCCCCCTGGTTCTGCGCTGTTGGTGGGGGCCAATCTGGCTAACTTCTACCCTGTTTCTCCTAAAATAAGACGTAGCCATACAATAAACCGTAGCAGGATTTCTACGCATTTGTGAAATATAAGCCATACCCCGAAAATAAGACATACCCTGAAAATAAGACATAGTGACGCGGCGCTTCTCCCTTAAGACGGCCTGGATAGGCGTGGCTATGCAGCGTACCAACATGGAGCGGTTAAAATAAGACATCCCCCAAAAATAAGCCATACTGTGTTTTTTTGAGCGGGGAAAATAAAAGATGGTGTCTTATTTTAGGAGAAACACGGTAGGTAAACTAGGCTCTGTGGATGGAGTGCCTGCTTTCCATGCAGAGGGCCTCAGGTTCAGCACCTGGTATTGAGTGTGGGCCAAGCTCCCATCTCCCTTCCTGGAGAGCCATTGCTGCTAGGGAGTGTAGTTGTTTGACTCCATATAAGGCAGCTTGGTATGTGGGGGGGCAGCTCCAGATTTAGGCTGGTTTGGGCTGTTGCCTTGCACAGAGTGCCAAGTGAAGGGGGCGCAAAATTGAGAAGATCCATCTGGATTCTGTTCATGACTGAGCTCTTCCTTTCTTGGGTATTTTTTATATGGACTCCCAGGAAAGCTGAAAGGCTTGCAAGTTCTCCTCAGAGGTGCAACACAGAAGCAAAAAATGGTATTGGTTTACCTGCTTGCGTATCTTGTCTTCTAGCACAGCAATAATGCTCCCCCTAGAAACCTGGAGCCAAGCAGTTGGCTGGCTGGTTCAAATCAATATGTGACATTTAATCTCACCACCTTCGCACATTGTCTGATGGCCTGCATTGCCCTTCCTAGGTTGTTGAGTACTGCAGTCCCAGGAGAAGCCACGACAGGCAAACTTCCTTTCCTGCATAACTGTTGGTTGTAGTAGTTTTGTCAGGATTACCCGATAATTACCATTGCATGTGGATACATAACAAGGCCCTGATCACCGCTTCTTTAAAATTAAAAAATAAATAAATAGCAAGCTGCTTGAGATGGGCCAGTTTAGGAAAAAGTACCAGTTTAAGGGATGTTTTAGCCTTTCTCTGCCTGCCACTTCTCCATTCCTATCTAGCCCCAACTGCTTCTCCCTCTGTGCAGTGCTGAACCCATGTTTGTGAGGGTAGAGTGTGGAAACAAACTGGAAATAGCTTGAGAGGGAGGAATCTGTTAGTGCAGAAGAAGGGTATGGAGGGTGGGGGGCTTTTCCTGCTCATTCTCTACTTAAAACAGCCCTCTTCCAACAGTCTTCTTTTAAAATAAGTAGATGACAAATTGTACTTTCATGCATCTGCTTGCAATGTTGATGAGACAGGCGCTTGCAAAGCCTGCTGTTCTGTGAGGTTTGGTCCCATTTGCAATTTCTTCTCCAGCTCCAGCAGTCATTGTTTCTTCAGAACTCTGTTATACATCCTATTTTTTTGCTGATAGGATAAATGTATGTGTCAGCTAAGTGGAAACTTGGAGATTGCAACTTGAAATGTTGTCTGTGGTATGGTGCAATGCAGCTTGTCATGTTCTCCAAAGTTCCTTCTTCCCCTGTTTCTCTGTCCGTTCTATGGTTTTCCTCAAGTCTCACTTTCCAGCTCTTCTCCTGGTTTCCTCTTTTTTCAGTCCATTGCCTTGCTGCATGCTTCCACCAGCCACCTTGCCTCTGGCCTCTCCACCCCTTCATTTTACTATCTCCTGTGATCTTTCTAGTCCCCAGCTTCCCCATAAAGCTAGGGCCTGTGTGGTGTTTTAATCTTAGCCAAAATGACAAAGTTATTTTTCAGCCTAGAAGTTGAACTGAGAGTATTCTAGCAACTGTGCTCACTCAGCTGTTAGATAATAATCTGTCTGGGGCTTTTCCATCAGAAGTGTAATACGATATAGTGAGTACCCCCCCTTTAATTAAAAAAAATATATAGACATAGTTTCTATTTGCATATCACTGTCTTTTTTCAGTGCACCAATGTGCTTGAATTGTGTTATCATTAAATATTTGGGCAGCCCAGTGACTGCTGATGTGACAATTGCTGAACACATTCTGGAGGTGCTATCATTATTGTGGTGTTAACATTATCTTCTCAGGTATTTAATTACTTTCCAAAAGGCATCTATAAATTACCTTCCTAAGCAGTCTGCTATCTGAGACATTAAAATATAACTTTTCATTTGGAAAGGTTGCTGAAAAATAATTCATTCTTGTGGTTGGCTTTCTCATTTTAGTCTTATTACCCCAGCCTGTCAAAAACCAACCTCCTTTTATCTTTAATCTGTATTAGCCACAGAGCTGTGTTGTGAATTGAAAAAAAATGCACCACTTACTCAGGCTAATAAATATTTTGGGTCTACAAGTACAATATTTCAAAATAATGTGTAGGTAGTTTTCAGCAGTGGTTACAGATATAAAAGCTCAGTTGCAATTGGCATATGCTAGTTTTGTGTCACTGCACTAATATGTTTCATGATGTCTGTAGTTAAGACAGGTTTTGTAGTGTAGAGGTTCACAAACTCTCTTGGAGTATTGTTTCTTTGAGGTACAGGATCTTTTAGAGCTTCACACAGTACCTTCCTAATGCACAGAGCTTGAAAATAATGCACCTTTCTCTGACAGATCAGATGTTAGTTTGGGTCTCATAGGCTGCCTGTTCTATCTGGGGATACACTCACAGCTTTGTAATACAGCAGCTGTTCTGCCTTTTGGGCAGTCGGTTCTTAGATTTGCAGATTCAGGAAACCCCGTCCACTGAGAGCATGCTGCTCTGTTTTCATGATGTTAATTCAAAGTCTTGCTCTCGGGTGGTTAAGTAACAAGATGCCATATCATGATGACTCCTTTTTGCACAGCTGAGCAGTCAAGTTTGGATTTGTAGCTGGGTGTGTGTATTTTAATTACAAAGAATGTGGGCTTGATGAGTCGTTACTACTCAAGAATCACGTGGTTCTAAAGCATCTTCCTTGGATTTTTTATTTTTTTTTTGCTAGGCTAATAAGATACCTAAGGCCCAAATCTATGCAAGGCTGAAACTATGAAAAGGAGACACTGTGTTGCCTGTCCTGAGGGGCAATAGTGTTTCACCTTTTCGATAAGCATGCCTCAATCTAGTCCATTTTGGTGCACATCCCAGCACATGTGAATTGTGCTCTGACTTGGGGAGTGGCCTTGCCATGAGACTGCTGAAGGAGGAATTGAGTAGCAACATAGCATGAGAGAAAGTCACTCAGATCCAAGTTTATTACATGGCTTTTCTGATGAGTTGAGGAGCAATATGACCCCTCCTGCTTTTGTTCAAGGGTGCTGTAGTGTTCACAGACACCCCACCCCTCTGCCTGTACAATACATTGGCTGTCCTTGGCCTACATGAGAATGGAAGCAGCTTGCTACATGCTTCTTCCTAGTCTGGGTTACAGTTGCATTGAATACTGCTATTCAGCTTCTCTGTTTGCAGAAATGTATTTTGCACTTTGGTGCTGCTTGTGAATGTAACTGAACTAAAATTTGATACCTTAACTAGGTCAGGAGGACCCCAGGAAGGCTTTGTCACTTTGATTTAGGTGCATATGGTTGCTGGCTCTGGGTTATATGTGTATAATCGAATATTTGTTCATTTTCAAGTTTGTGAAAATTTTAGGGCCTTCCTTAATAAGTTCTAGCCCTGTTCGTATTGGGGAACTTTGCTAAACTTAGGGGTAATGAATGCCTTTCTATTCTTCCTTCAGCATCGCTTGCAGAATAAAACAACCCAGGCAGAGTCATAAAGTTTGTTTTGTAAGTTCTCTGTTGTGTGACATCTTAAACAGTCTGCCTTGGCATGTCACAATAAACCATGGTTAATGTTTAACCTAACTTGCTCAGAAGTCCCCACTTCCACTGTCTCTGCAAAGCAACAAACCAAAATCCTTGGCTTGTCCAAACCTGGGTTCATCACATTCACATTTATTAGCATTACCCAAGTATGGCAATTTGATTAGAGAAAGCTATCATAGACCTTGAAGACAACACACCCCAGTAAAGGAGATAACAGATATGGAATAGAACAAAGCTTATTTTGGGGGTTCAAGTTCTTTCGTTCTTTTATAGGTTTTCTGATCAAGCTTTTAAAAAAATGTTTGTGCAAAAAAAGGGCTGTAACTTCAACATCATCTGGTGATTTGGTTTTCTAAAACTGCCTTGATTCACCAGATTTTGTAAAGGCCTTATATTATTTCAATTTAGTTCCTGGTTTCTTTTCTTTTTCAAAAAACAACTTAGCAAGGCTCTTATTACCAATAGCTTTTCCCCCTTCTAGAATGTCTCAATGAAAGAATGGATTTGTGTTCAACTGTTGACAGTATTATGCTGACGTAAGCCAAAAATGCATAGAACAATCAGTGTTTTCAGTAACAAAATGATCTCCGTAATCACTCTTTCTCCAGAGCTGGGTGGAACTGAATTGGTCTATAGTTATGAGGTGATATTTCTGTGCCCAGTGTAGAATTAAATCCTTTTGTGAGCCAAAATATGATCTAAGAGGCACAGGCAAGACAGGATGGGTGCTCAGCCTGCTGTCTCCATTTTGTCTGACTTCATGGTTACAATATCTAGCCTAATTTTTCTACATTATTATTATTATTATTATTATTATTATTATCTTTATTGTTTCATAACGTTTATACAAAGTCTGGTTGTTAAAAAAAAGCAACTCAAAGCAGTTTACAAAAAGTTAAAACAAGAAAATCAAGAAAAATTCACAAGGAAGTCGGTTCCGGATACAACTCAAAGTTCTTCTGATGTATGCCTTTTTAAGAACACAGTATGACATTTTGAAACTGTTGGCAAAAGTGAGCCTATTGGGAATCAGGAGCTTAAATCCTGTCTGGGAGCTCAGTCCTTCCTTACCAATATTGTTTACGGTAGTATCTTTTCTTTGCATCTTGAGGTTGTACTTAGCTCTAATTTGTTTTCCTACAGGCCAGTTATTCAAAGTACAGTGGGACCTCGACTTACGAAGATAATGCGTTCCGACGCGATCTTCGGTAGTCGAAAACACTCGTAAGTCGAGTCCCCATAGGGATGCATTGAGCGGAAAAAATTCGTAAGTCGAAGAAACCCTATTCAAAAATTCGTAAGTTGAAGAAACCCTATTCAAAGCGGCCGCAACTTCCTTTCGGAAGTCGAAAAAATCAGATGCGGTGGCCGTTTTTTTTCTTCCGGAAGTCGAAAAACACATAAGTCGGGTCACTCGTAAGTCGAGGTCCCACTGTACCATATTTTTCCATGTATAACACAACCCCTATTTTTTGGGACTCAAAATTGAGGAAATGAGGGAAGATTGCCCAGAGTTGTTGAGCTTTTTGGGGGAGGGATTGCCAACAATCGCTCACCCGCCTGACCACCAATGCCAATCGCACGCATCCACGAAGCCAACAATTGTCTGACCGCTTGCCGCCAGCAGCCGACAATTGCACGCCCAATTGCTGCATGTCCCGTCTCAGCACTATCCATGTATAAGACGACCCCAAATTTTAAGCATTGCTATTTAATAAAAAAAACATCGTCTTAAACACGGAAAAAACGGTATATGTGTTCACATGCATAATAAGTTAATTAAAAATTGCCCTGTTTCTCTGGAAATGGATCTATTGGTGTATCATTCTTAAATTTCAGTAATCTCAGAGGATATGTGTTTTTTTTTTTTACAGATTTGTAATCCAGCCTATACAAATACCTCAAGGTGCATAACAAACTTTCTCCATTTATAAATAGATCCCTTTGATGATTATCCCTGGGTATGTGAAAGACTGATGTGGCCAGGCTCAGAACAAATTCCAAACATTGGGTGATTTTACTCTGTGTAGATCCATTGAAATTAAAGGCTCTAACTTACTTATGTTTATTTCAGTGGGTTTACTCTTAAGTACAACTTGATTGTCTTCAGTTGTGTCTTAGCTTTTTTCCAAATCACAATTTGCTTCCTTTTGAGAGTTAACTGACAGGCAGCGTGGAAGATTGCTTCATGGTGGCATCTGTTTCCTGAATGCTTAGGGTTGTAGAAAAGACATTGTGCTGTGCTAAGCAGGAGGTCAATGCCAAAACGTGGGAGGCTTTGCGAGAAATCTGAAAAAGTTGATAATATAGCTGGCATAATCCACATAATGGGGTAGCCAATGGGTCTCAAACCCTCTGTGCATTAGGGACTTCCCCTGCATGCAAAGAAAGGCTCTGGCAGATTGAGTGGAGGAGACTAATAGTGGGTCCAACATTAAAGAAGGTGCTTTCTGCACATGCTATAGAGGGAAATGAGGGGCAGATGGAGCTCAACAAGGAAAGGTAGCCCACCAAGGAGAAAGAACACTCTGATCCTAAACCTCCACTGCCTTCTTTGTTTCCCCCCTCCTTGCTGCCTGTATGAAATGGGCCTGAGGGCTGGAGGCTTACCACCCATGATGTAGACACAGGGAGGAGCTAGGAAAGAGCAATGGCTCCTACTGTTGACTTGGCAGGACTGTCTGAGCTCTCTTGGAACCAGATGGCAGTGTAGTCTCTATGGTTGTTGGCATCCGTCTGTCTCGGGAGACAATGGAAGACTCTGCGTCTGGGGTTACAACACCTGCTGTGGCTTTAGAGACAGACAGCTGGGGCAGGTGAAAGTGTTCATTGTGTTGCTGCAGATGCACCATGGCGTTTCTTCTCTCTGCGCTCCTCCCAGCAGTCATTCCTCTGCTGGTCACTGCTGTGGATACACAACCTTGACTGAGTGTCTCCGGGCACTGGGGTTGTCTGCAAGGGATTCTCAAACGGCAATGGCTGTTATTGCCAGCCTTCAAGTCTTGTTTGCAGGCACCTTTGTAACACAGAGTTGGTCTGCCAACAGGCTTGGTGCCTGAAGCCAGCTCCCTGGAGATCTCCCTTGGGGATCCTGCCATCTTCCATTCTGTGGACATGGGCAAGCCAGTGTAGACGTCGCTGAGGCAGGAGTGTGAACGTGCTGGGAATGTGGGTTTGGGAGAGCCCATCTTTGTTTGAGACTCTGTCTTGCCATGTGATGCCCAAAATCTTCCTGACACAGCACATTGTAAATTGCCTGTGGTTCACTTCCATAAAGCAGCGTGCTCAACACACAAGCAAGGTAGTCCTTCATCTTGGTATTGGATGTTGGCATCACATTGGATGTAAGCCATTGTTGTAGCTGGTAGGGTAGCATCAAACAACCAGGACCAATCTAATTCATGTACACTGCAAGATAAATGTGTAAAAAAGTAAATAAATAAGACGACTAAAAATCAACACAGTATGAAGTTGATGTGTAGGCAGAATGTTGTACGTAGCACAGTCAGACTTGAACTGTGGTTTCAATTTTAAAACGAGAACTTGTTTGTTGGACTAAAGGATTCCCACCCCCACCCCCCTTGGAGTTGCCATACTTTGTGCTTTGTCTCTCGCCTCTCCTCCCCTGAGGTTCTGCTGCATAAAAAGCATCACAATACAGTCACAATCTATTTTCCCTTCTGCTACAGAAACCTTTGTTTGTGATCACATAGACCCTAGTCTAAGTACGTTATGCAATTAAGTCAGTTGTACAGTTCTTTTAGAGTTTAGGGTTCATTTGTGAAGCACATGGAATAAGAAGGGCAGCTTCCCAAAATAAAAGGGAAGAATAAAAGGAAGAGGCAGGGAGAGAGGAGTTGGAAACTACAGCTGATCAGACAGTGGAACAAATATGAAGGAGAAAAAGCTCAGCTCACAGTTGACTTAATCCTGTGGGGAGGCAGTTCTGTGCATCTCCTGCTAAAGGCTTTAATTCAGACTGAAAGTGGCTCTTGGGATTTCACTTCACTGCGTACCAGAGAGATTCCCAGCAATGCTTCAAAAGTGACATTTGAAATGACAATCCTAGAATGGTGTGGTGTACCCAGGTGTCTTGCCGTGTGCTAAATGAGCTGGAAGTAGGTGTGCACAAGATGTGCTTTTTCCTTCTTGTGGCTGCCACAGGTAAGAGAACAGGACCTTGCTTCTGGGTTCAGGAGATGTCACAGACCATGGAACAACAGAATCGTCATGATGAGGTCCTTCTTTGGTGGATAGGGTAGCTGAGAGGCACCACCATTGTGACTGTGCTTCTGTTTTCATGCTGAAATCTTGGTTACTTTTCCTGGATAGTTAGGAAGGAAATTTTCATCTTTGGAAATCTTAATCATTTTTCATTTGGAGTATTTGTAGATAGAAATATATATTTAACATTCTGCCATTACAAACCTATCAGCTTGCCAGATGGAAGTGTCCCCTGCCACACTCCCTGCGTGCAGATCTGGGGGTTGTCTTGACACACACACCCTAGACATTTTTGGGAGGCCTGCAGGAGAAGTAAAGGGGGTAACCTCCATTATGAAAGCAGAAGCCCTTGGACATGCTTTTTAGGTGAATGGTGCCCATTTTATATTATTACACACTGTCTATACATCTAGATACACATATACATACATACTTGTAATTTGTGTCAAAGCAATGGGCATTGCATCTGAAACCTAGTCTGGAGAAGTCTGTTGGTAACAGATTAAGTCAGTTGTATGACTTTTATTCAATCAGCCCGTGAAACCAGACTGTTTGGTAAACAAAACAATTCCATGAGAATTAATGAGTTGTGTTGATAAGACTTGCCTCCTTCCCCCTCCCCTTCAGCCTCTTTGTCAACCTGCCTGACATGTGCAGAACACCTGGGAAGCTCAGTCAATAGAGCCTCAGACTCTTAATCTCAAGGTTGTGGGTTCCAGCCCCACATTGGGCAAAAGGTTCCTGCATTGCCAGGGTTGGACTAGACGACCCTCGTGGTCCCTTCCCAACTCTACAGTTCTCTGATTTTAAGTTCACATTTGTTGCATGCATGTGTTATGCTTTTTAGATGCTCATGTAAAATACTTTGCATGGGCACTCTTCTAAAAAATATGTGCAAGAAGGCAACCAGAGAACTGTGCTTTTTTGCTTCAAAACAGGGCCTGATAATATCTATTGACTATGTAGCTTGCAAGTATCTTGCTTTTTCCAGTCTCCTGTGTCAAAGCCAAGGCATGCTTTGGAGAATGCATTTCCTATTTTCTTATGACCTTCCTCCTCTAAAAATAATTCACCTTTTAAGTCTTTCCTGGTCTGCCCCTGGATTAGTCAGAGGTTTGGCTAATAAAAATCCCTTCTGCTAATGTTCTTGCTGTACTTGATTTGCTCTTTAGGTAGTCTCTGAATGGTACTGTTGAAAAGCTGCCTGGTGTAATTCAAGTTTGTGCATAAGCCTGTGATTTCTGCTGCTGACCGTGTTGAGACCTCAGAAACCCCTTCACCCTGATCTTGCACTAAAAGGATTGGGTGGTAGTGGCTTCCTTGAGTTGGACTCCACTGCTTAAATTTATTGGCTTCCTCTCCCTCTTGTTTACTAAGTTCTAAGCAAACCATGGTTCAGAAAGGGTTCTGCGTTGGCATATAACACCTGGCCATAGCTAGAACCAGGGTGGATTTGATTTAAATCAATTTGATTTAAATCACGATTTAAATCACTAGTCAGTAAGGCTTGATTTAAATCACTAGTCAGTAAGACTTGATTTAAATAATTTTTTTACAGTAAGACTCATTCTTGCTGGTATGATCTTAATATTTACAACCCTATGAAGGTTTCATTTTTGGAATAATAAATTTTCAGAGTAGTTTTTACAGTTATATCAAAAATTACTGATTTGGTTATACTACTAGAAATACATAGACAGATAATTATGAAATTATGGTGAGGTTTAATAAGTTAACTGTTTATATTTGGACAACTTTTCTGCTGTACTTTATTGGAAGGAGAAAAATAATCATTTCCTTAATAACCATTTAAACAATTTATTTAACTAAAACAATAACATGATAGCATATGTATCCATGTTTGTTAACTGATGTGGTTAAACATTTAAAAAAAACTTAGACTGAGTTTTAGCACACTTGATAAACTTAAAACAAATCCTTATTTCCTGATGAATAGCCTTTGGACTACAATGTAACTTAAATAGAAGACACTATTTAGAAAGATTTTTCCTCCAAAAGCATTTTATTTTAAAAATCCAATTTAAATAAAAAAAATCCAATTTAAATAAAAAAAATCCGATTTAAATAAAAAAAAATCCGAGTTTTTTTATTTTTTTAAAAAAATCATTGATTTTTATCCACCCTGGCTAGAACAAATCAAGGTTTGTAAGTCAACACAAACATGACTTCAGATTCACTTGGCTTGCATGTAACACTAAGCCAAAGATGGCTTAATGCGAATGTGCAAGCATGCTGGTGGTACATGGGAAATAGGGGCCACTTTGCTCCTCCTCCCTCTGCTTTGTTTCACTAGTGGGAGATAAACCATGGTTTGACTTGATGTTACACCTGAACTTGGCCTTGTGGTTTGTTTCACTGCAAACAAACCGCACGCTGTAACCAAGGTTTTTTCCATGGCTTAAAAGGTAAAGGTAAAGGGACCCCTGACCATTAGGTCCAGTTGCGGACGACTCTGGGGTTGCGGCGCTCATCTTGCTTTACTGGCCGAGGGAGCCGGCGTACAGCTTCCGGGTCATGTGGCCAGCATGACTAAGCTGCTGCTGGCGAACCAGAGCAGCGCACGGAAATGCCGTTTACCTTCCCGCTGGAGCGGTACCTATTTATCTACTTGCACTTTGTGCTTTCAAACTGCTAGGTTGGCAGGAGCTGGGGCCGAGCAACGGGAGCTCGCCCCGTCGCGGGGATTCGAACCACCGACCTTCTGATCAGCAAGCCTTGGGCTCTGTGGTCCCAAACACCATTAAGCCATTAGGTGGCCTTTTTACAATTAAACTATAGTTAATAAACCATCTCTTGGCATTATGTGTGAACTTGGCACTATGACTTGTGTATGGTTTAAATTTAAATATATAAATATATATAGAGAGAGAGAGTCCGAAAGCTGAGATAGATGTACTTGGGTATCTGTTCACCTGATCCTGCTGCAGTCCCTCTGAATCACCCAGATACGTACACCTCATCATTCTCAAGTGTTCTCAGAACATTTTGCTTCTTGCGTCATATTGTTAAATCTGGAATTTCCCCCCATAGGTTAGTCTTTCAGGCACCCAACAGCAGAATGCATGTCCTCTGTGTTGTACACAATGCAGCCATATAAGGGGCCATATAAAGCTGTAGCATTTGAAAGGCCGTGCTTCAGATAATCATTGCAGATCTCTTTCTTTCCCCCACTTGCTTGGGTGTGGTGATTGTCTGAACTTCAAATGGATCACGTCATAATACGAATCATGTCGTAACATAAAATCACGTTTCATTGTGGTATCTCTGTGGCATCTCTGCAGTCGAGGGAGGTATTGCGTTTGTATTGCATCTTTCCCAGCTTTCTTGAAAAGGGGCCTGAGGCTTGAGTTTGCACTTGGAAATGCTACGCAGTTCTCTCTCTCTCTCTCTCTCTCTGGTTAAACAGACTGAACGAGAGCAGAGGCATCTACAGCAGGATGCAGGCGAACAGGGCACACTGTGCACAAATCTTTTCATACCTCTTCAAACCAGCATATTTATTTCACTTAAAATACTTATACCCCACTCTTGACCACAAATATTTTTAAAGTGGCTAGCAATCATAGAAGTATAAAAGTATCTCTGAAATGCAGAATAGAAGCAAAAGGAGCACAGTCTCAGCGTGCCCAGCCTCCAATGGCTTGCACATTCATTGCGTAGGATAGTGGTTCGGTTCCCAATTAGCTAATTACTGTGGACCCGCTATTTTTCAAAAGCCAAGCCACGGACTCCCTACTTTTGACAATTTTGCTAAGTCTATTGTAGTTGCCTCTGCAAAGCAATTTTTTGAACAAAATGTGGGGTAGCAAAGGATTTTAGTTAGACGAAAAGAAACAGTCCCTTGAGTGGCCTGGGAGAGGAGGGTCGGAGCCCTACATTCCTCTTTTGTGTCAAGCATAGAAACCAAGGGGAATACCAGTGGTTGGGAACTCCTGTCCTCTTCCAGGCCCAGCACAGAAGTGTAGCAGGCAGCTGCAAGAGAGATGGATTTCTTGATCTCGTCGGTGGGACTAGTAATTATTTGGAGGATTGGTAACTTTTGCTGGCTTATTTATTTGGCTGCATAAAGGTATTGCTCTTTATTCACTGATTAACTTTTGCCTAAGAACAGAGAAGGGAAGTGGGCAAACTGCAGGGCCCACTCTTCATCTTTCCAAATGTACAGGTAAGAGAGAGGGAGGAGCAACAACCACACAGTTGCCTTTAAGTATCTTATCCTATCCGAACAATTCTATCAATGGAGGCAACAAACTCCATTTCAAAGGCTCCATTCCACTAAGTGGAATACAGTGGTACCTCTGGTTACGAACTTAATTCGTTCCGGAGGTCCGTTCTTAAGCTGAAACAGTTCTTATCCTGAGGCGCGCTTTCGCTAATGGGGCCTTCCGCTGCGCACGCGATTTCCGTTCACATCCTGGGGCAAAGTTTGCAACCAGGAGCAGCTACTTCCGGGTTAGCGGAGCTTGGAACCTGAAGCGTTCGTAACCAGAGGTACCACTGTAAATGTGTGAGCACTTGCAAACCTGTGATGAGGATTTTGCCCAGCCATGCTAAGTGTATAGCATAGCATGTCTTAGCTTGCTATATAGTAAGACTTCTGGGACAATCTGAATGGGTGAACTGGTAGCTCACAGACAGATTGTGTTGTTGCGGAGGGCTGAGAGGCTGAAAAGCTGCATTAACAAAGCAGTTCACAGTCCGGGCTAAAACTCTGTTTACCCATGCTGCGTAAAATAAAACCTTGACTAGAGTTGGGCGAGACACTGCAGTTTTCTGCAAGCTATTGGGAGCAGAGCAGCATTTGAGAGTTCATGATTGCTCAGTAGTATTGCATCAAGCTTTCTGTTTACTGATGGTCTAGCTGCTGTGAATAAAACATTAGCCCTGGGCTGAACTGTTGTGTTATAAAGGCTGAAAAGAATTCAAAGCTTGTGATTGTGTATGGTGATAAGAAGGAATAAGGAGGGACACACAAGCACAACTGCTAGTGCATGAATTGGCTTTTGCATTGCAATAATCTAAACTTTTCCAGAGGTACACATGTTATGTGAGAACATGTAACATGAGGGCAAAAGAGAAAGGAATAGAAGATGACAATTTCACCGGCTTGGAAGGCAGAAATGTACAAACTGATGACGGCTGGAGATGATTCACCACACAAATAAGATATTTGGGGGTCAGTTGTGCTTATTTCAAACTAATTAGCTGACATCTGCCGGGGATTACACTTTTGATTAAGTTTGTAAAGTCTTTCTGATTTTATAGTCTTAGCTGTGGATGCTATCTTGTATCTCTGAGAGAAGTATTTAAGAGATTAGCAACTGGCTGTTTCTCGTAAAACAGTGTGTCAGCAGTTGATGTTTTTAGGGCACATTTCTGTGCACATAATAGTTTGGTCATCTGGAGAGAGAAGTTATTCAGATATTAGTATCATAGATAAGAGTGCAAAAATGGCCTTAACAAATTCCAACAAAAATTTAAGCCATTTGCAACATTAGAGCAATCTGATGGAGGCTCCTTCAGAGCAGATTTGGGGAGGGTACTGCGGCGAGCAGCGTTCGAAATTCCCCAAGCGCATTTTGCACCTGGCTATCAGTCACTTACGACCAAGTGAAGATGCCCGGGTGCCAGGATGGTGCCTGACGTCTCCATTATCGGGAGGTGCATGCCTGTGGGGATCTGTGGATCTTGACTGTTTTCACAACACTAGCAACACATTCTGTAGAATTATTAGTCTGTTATATTTTATCTGCACAACCAGAATGAATTTCAGGAACCAAAAAGTCATATTGAAAAATACAACTTTTCGAGCTGCCTGACCCCAAAATGGCATCTAGGCATTCCCTTTTGGCAACTGCAACCCTGGTTTAAGGACCCATTTGGCACCTAGCTTATATACCTGAGTTTCTAACACTGGCAGACAAGAAAGGAATAAGGCCTATCACTTCAGCTCACACAGTATTTGTTACTTGTCCCATTCACACTGCTCACATTTCTAGTAAAATATTGTTCATGCATCCATTGATCATTTTCTGTCCAAATTATGGAAACATGTTCTGCGTGAGGCTGCTGTTTGGAAACAGCAGCTGGTGCAAAAATGCTGCAGCCAAATTTATGTTGGTCTTAGACCAACTGTACTGTCTTCCAGTTAGTTTTCTGGGCTCAATTCAAGGTGCTCCTTTCCTACCCTTAAGGCCTCTAAGTGTGTGTTAAATAATTATTTGCAGTGTATACAACAAAAAACAAGAAACAGTAACAATGAGCTAATCTGCTGGGAAGGCCATAGATACGCATTACTCCAAATTGGGTGTGTGTCGTTTGTTTAAACCATAATGTGTACAAGTTGTATGAGTATGAGAAAACAAGATGATAATCTGTCATCCTTTCATATCTTGGGTTTCTTCCTTGGCAACAACACCACAGATACCGCCATAGAACGTTTCAGATTTCCTCCCTATAACTACTTTTTAGTGTAAGCGAGAGATGAGTAGTAACAACAGCAAGAACTACACATGACAGCAAAGTCATGGCCTCTGGGGAAAGTGATTTCCTAGTAGCATTTGACTTGGTACTCCCTTGGCTGAGAATATTTTTGAACTTCATAGGACCAAACAAAAGCTGCATTTATGTTTTGCATCTACAACTAGTTGAGAACTCTTGCGGACACCCAAAGGAGAAGTACTGACTCTTCCTAATGGTGCTTCAATATTGAAATGGCCAGAAATGGTGCCAGTTGGATTCAGTGGTGGTTCTTTCTGCCCTCTGCTTCAGCTGCCTCATAGTAGACCATTCCTTCCGGAAGAGGGAGTCCCAGTGGATATCATGTTAAGTGTGGGGTTGAAGTGCTCTTGTGGGAGAATGTTGCCATATGTAAAATGGCGCTTAAGTGCTGTAACGAAAACTTTTCCATATTCGTTATAGGAAGGTGTAACGGATTGGCCCTAAGGTGAAGGAGTTATTACCTCCCGGTTCAGAAGGAGTTAATCCACCCTCACGTTAACTGGCAGATCATCCTTTAGGGGCGGGACAATCCCCGGTTTAAAAAGGAGGGAACAGCCTTAAAAAGGAGGGAACAGCCGTTTTGACAGTTGAGAAGAGGGAGAGTGTGTGTAGTGACAGGGAGAAGAAGGGTGTGGGGCCAGGATAGTGGTGGTATAGGTTAGGTTTAGTTTGTCGTGAAACTATAAAGTTACTGTTACTGTGAACAAGATTGTGAACGCATGAATCTTTAAATCAACTATGTTATCTAAGAAATAAAGTACAGTTCTTTTTGTGCCATAAAGGAATCGTCATTATTAATCCAGCGGGGTATCAAAGCTCACAGAGGTGTGTACTCGGGAAGGGGGCAAAACTTACCCCCACCGTTCAGCCCGGACACTGAGGTCCAGCGCCGAGGGCCTTCTGGCGGTTCCCTCACTGCGAGAAGCAAAGCTACAGGGAACCAGGCAGAGGGCCTTCTCGGTAGTGGCGCCCGCCCTGTGGAACGCCCTCCCATCAGAGGTCAAAATGATTAACAACTATCTAACATTTAGGAAATACCTGAATGCAGCCCTGTTTAGGGAAGTTTTTAATCTGTAATATGTTAACTTATTGTTTTTTAATATTGCTGGAAGCCGCCCAGAGTGGCTGGGGGGACCCGGCCAGATGGGCGGGGTACAAATAATAAATTATTATTATTATTATTATTATGAGGAAAGGAAAAAGGGTGTTAGTTTGTGTCTCAGAGTCACACAGAGAGGGGTTAGAAGGTGAAAACCTGGAGTGCCATTAAGTTGCCAGAAGTGTGAGGCAAATCGATACAGTGGGGAGCCGAGCTGAGGACGGCACTGTAGGCAGAAGGTGGTTCACCTAAATAGCCCCGAGCATTAAGGATACCAGGCCACGTAAGCTGGATACGGACTCTCATTAGTAAAAAAAACCTTACAGTGAGAGGGAGTTGGTTTTGAGACGAACCTTCTGCTTCGAGAGAGAAACAAGGGGGTTCGTCGCAGAAGGCATGGGACCCATTGGGGTTAATGTTGGCATTCCATGTTGGGGTTAATTCTTAATGGCTGGCAAGGCTTCCAAAGTCGAGTTAGCCAAATCCTCAGCTAGCACTTGTGTCCATTTTTTGAATGAGAACTACCAATGATGGGGAAATGCTAAAGATGTTTCCTCCCTTTCTTTTGCAGAACTGTTCGTGTGTGGCTGAAGAGAGACAGTGGCCAGTATTGGCCTAGCATATACCATCCACTGCCTTGTAAGTATTTGCAATCTTTAGTCCATTTTAACTCTCAATTTTCAGCACCACTCCCACCAATGATTAGCTGTTGGGAACACAGTGTGGATCTTCCATAATTCTGATGGCAATTAAATATGTTGAACTTTCAAGATCAAAAGTATTCTGGTGTTTGACAAATATAACCAATGTGACACCAGTGTTCTTGGATTCCACTTTCTGTCTGTGCCCATTGACTCTGCTGGCTGAGGCTGATGGGGGCTGTTGTTTAGCAACAACTGGAGGGCATCCTATAGGTTAACCTGGCCTATGATGTTCCTATAGCATTGAATATCCTTCCTTTTTAAGATTCCCAAAGACATGAAAAAGAAAACATCGATAGGAAGAAAGTAAACTTAAATTTGTGTAGTACTTCAGGCGGTGTGTAAACTTAAAATAAAATGTTCGATTTAATTGTTAGCAAGAGGCATTTTCTGTTTCAGTATTAAAATAAATACAGCAGAACCAAAATTAGTTTAAAAACCAGAATTGATTATCTCTCAGCTTCACTATTTGTCACCATTTATCAAAATCAGCTTCTTCCAGGCAACATAGGCTTTAAAATGACTACATTAATCGGGTATTTTTAAAAGTATTGTTCTCCAAAAGCGAGCTGAAAGAAATTTTGAACTTGATATAATTAAAAAAGGTAAAGGACCCCTGACAGTTAAGTCCAGTCGCAAACGACTCTGGGGTTGTGGCGCTTATCTAGCTTTACAGGCCGAGGGAGCCGGCTTTTGTCCGCACAGTTTTTCCGGGTCATGTGGCCAGCATGACTCTGGCGCAATGGAACACCGAAACCAGAGCAGCGCACGGAAACGCTGTTTACCTTCCTGCTGCAGCGGTACCTAATTATCTACTTGCACTGTAAATATAATTAGGGTACTAATATTTAGTACCCTAATTATATTTACAGTGCAAGTAGATAATTAGGGTATATTTACCTAGCATTAGAAAGAAGCAGGCTATCAATTTATAATGCAAGTGCCAGAGCTGATATATAGAAGTATATTCATGTATTCACTGAAACAAGAATAAAGACCGCAGAAGTAGAACCTTGTCAGAACATAACGTTGCTAGGATGCCTTTTGGAAGCTAAGGCAGCACAGAACTAGGAAGTGCTTGGGGGATTTATAATCAAAGCTGTGCAGAAGAGCATGAAAAAGGCAGAGTTGTGAATTCAGTTATGTTTCCTATCCGGTGGGCAAGCAACCATGTGTACTTATGGGAGGAGCAGTAGACTAATCCACACCTGGTTGCCTCATAGCTGATTTGAGGAGCTCAAATATAGCACAGCTTTGTCCTGGGCATTGAACAGCACATTCATCCCAAGCTTGCCATGTGCTTCCTGTTCTGAAACTTTAATCCCCAGTTCATGGTTCCTAGGGCTGAGAACATGGAGACACTGTGTATCGTAGAGTTGGAAGGGACCACAAGAGTCATCTACAGTAGTTCAACCCCCTGCAATGCAGGATTCTTTAGCCCAATGGGGCTCAAACCTACAACCCTGCGATTAAGTGTCTCGTGCCCTGCCAAACGAGCTATCCCAGCTTGCCCCCTCTGAAATCCTTGCTCCCTAAAAGTGCATTTAAGTGGTTCACCAGCAACAGGTGACATGCACTAGATTCCTATCTGCCCATCCCATCTGCCCGTCGCCCACATTGTAATAAAGCTGCCTTGATTGTCCTTTGACATTTGTGAGCAATAACAGTAAAGGTCTTAAGTTCAACAATATGTTCATTTTCAGCTCCGTGTTCGTGCATGTGCATTAACCCAGAAACAAGAAGGCTGTCTGTCGGTCTAGATAACGGTACAATCTCAGTAAGTACACATGATAAGATTTCTAATTTAAGATGTGCCCCCATCCACCCCCAAAGCAGGCCCATGTGTTCTGAGAATTTTCTTTTTGAGCATTTGATTAAATGACAGATGAATGGAGCTGAAATCTAGGGTACAGGAAATGGCAAGTTGCAAGCAAATTTTATTCCTGCATTCAGTAGCACTCTCATAACTAGGGGACCATGATCAGGGGGCTTGGATCCCATGGACAGCATTTTTATAATCATGAGTAAAGGTAAAGGGACACCTGACCATTAGGTCCAGTCGCGGACGACTCTGGGGTTGCGGCGCTCATCTCGCTTTACTAGCCGAGGGAGCCGGCGTTTGTCCGCAGACAGCTTCCGGGTCATGTGGCCAGCATGACTAAGCCGCTTCTGGCGAACCAGAGCAGCGCACGGAAATGCCGTTTACCTTCCCGCCGGAGCGGTACCTATTTATCTACTTGCACTTTGACGTGCTTTCGAACTGCTAGGTTGGCAGGAGCTGGGACTGAGAAATACCATAGTAATTTATTTTATTTATTAAATTTCTGTACTGTCCTGCATCTGAAGATCACAAGTATATAAAGGGTGGTGTTCCTACGTTATTTACTAGGTACATGGATTTATACAGTGCCAAGAGTTCAGAGATAGGTTTGTGCAAAGAATTAGAAGCCTGCCCCGTGGACAGAAATTCCTAGCTGTAGCACAGTTTAGTAATGCTAGTTTCCAAAGGTGCTGTTAAGGGTTGGAGAAAGTGCAAGCTCTTCAACTTTCATTCTTGCCAGCTCATTTATTGTGAGCTGCGTGGTCTTGCCAGGGTTAGGAATGCCCATCCATTGCCATCCTTCCTGTTGCACAGATCGGAGGGCCAGTAATGTGGGTTTTCTGGAAATTATTCCTATGCAAATTAGGGCAATATGCATAGGATAATTTACACCATAAAACTTGCTGGTGCCCTAGAGGAGGGGTGGGAAGCCTTTGGCAATCCCGATGTTGCCGAAATACGTCCCCCACGAACCCCAGCCAGCTTGTCTAAATAGAAACATCTGGTGGGCCAGAGGTTCCCCACCCCTGCCCTAGAGAGTGATCTAATTTAGTGTGTCTATTTTACTAGCTTTTAATAAGCAAAACGGAATGGTGAAATGACTAAGCTTGCCTAATGCAGTATTTGCAGTTTGCATCCATTTGTTGTTACTAATGAATTTGTGAAACCAAAATCTTTCCACGGGGAAAAATTAAGCACTAGACATCACTGCTGAAGGGCACGTTTTTCTCCTCATCTTGAGGCTGGTAGTGTTAGCTGTCATTTTGTTCCTGGGCTACTTTCAGCTGGGAATCTCAAAATATATCCAGAAGGTGCTGTGTAGCTTCTTCACACTTTTTCCTCTGTCCTTTTGCTTGTGTGAGGCAGACTACACTGAGCTAGAGGAAAACAGAAATGACCTCCTGACCTATTTTGTCACAGTCCTCGCAAATAATGAGGCTTTTAGCAGTAACCAGGGTAGGGAATAGTGAGAAGAGATCCGGGCAATGAAGGACCAGCTCCAGAAACATTGGATTGCTCTGAATTCAAATCAGCCAGGTCTCTTGTATTAGAGGTTTCCACCCTGCCTTTAAAGTTACCGAATTTACAACATGGCTTTCAGCAAACCAATGGCACAATTCCACAAATGCCACATTGATATTAAAATGTGAGATAAAATGGGAAAGAATGGGAGACCAGCATCTCAAAATAGGACATAAAACGTGCTATCCCTTGAAAGCTGATATAAAAAAGCTCTTTTTAAAGTCTAGGAAAATGACTGTTTTAACTTGTCTGTTGTGCATTCCACTCAGTTCAGAGACTCGTCCCTTGGAGTCATCTTCCTGATACTCTTTTATTTTGGGGAGGGGTGTGGATTTACAAGTAATCATCAAATTGCTTGAAGCACAACTCAGCACTCTGCACTAATAAAAAACAAGATATTCCCTGCTGGCAGGTTTATACTCTTAAAATGTTTAACAAAACAGGAGGGAAGGGGAAAACAAGGCAACTAGGCACCAGTTCTCGAAGTCCCTGCTATCCCATGTCTCATATAACATCTTTGCAGCCTAACCCTAATAACTAATAAGGGTATTCAAACCTTACTTTCCTAACATTTTTTATCTGACTTCCTCAAATCCCCCCTTTCTGATTATCATTATATATCATCTTTTACAATTTTCCAATATCATTATTAATATCTACCTTTACCTTATTATTTCATCATTTTCTTCACTTACTCCAGTTACCTATCTCTATAAATTTCTTTTATTTTTTATCAACTTATCAACTAACGCCTATATCAGTGATGGCTAACCTTGACACTCCAGATGTTTTGGGACTACAACTCCCATCATCCCTGACCACTGGTCCTGTTAGCTAGGGATGATGGGAGTTGTAGTTCCAAAACATCTGGAGTGTCAAGGTTAGCCATCACCGGCCTATATATACTTCCTAAAATTTTCTATTTTTTAAATATTACAATGCTTCTTTAAGTAAATCTTAAATTTATTCCAATCTTCTTCCACCGTCTCCTCCTTTTGATCTCGGATCCTTCCAGTCATTTCGGCCAGTTCCATAAAGTCCAACATCTTCATTCGCCATTTTTCTATGGTCGGGATATCTTGTACTTTCCAATTTTTGGCAAGAAGGATGACTTTCACACAGGAGTGAGATGGTCCACTTTCCAAAGTGGAAACCTTTATATAGGGAAGCACAGAGCAAACTAGCTTGGTCCCTGTAAGAATTTGCACAGTATTTGATCATTGAAGCAGCAACTTGCTGTTGGACTTACTCATTTGACTTCCTTGACCTGAGAAGATCCTGGAGTATATATACAGTATTAAACAGCAAACCCGTAAGCACCTAGAAGAAAGGAAGTGTTTATTAGCAGTCAGCATGGTTTTACGCCAGCATAGCTTTTTTGATCACAATTGGCAGAGTGAACAGAAGGAAAATATTACTGGATTTCAGAAAGACTGTTGAGGCAATTCAAATATTTTGATACCTCATGGTATCTAGCTCATGGAGGATGAGCTAGAAGGAACTACTGTAAAATGGGTATTCAACACATGAAATGTAGCAGTAAAATATCATGGTGGGGAGACTGTCCAGTGACAATACAGAAACATTATCGTATAACCATAATAAAATCCTGAAATCAACATCAGTGCATGAATTTAATGCAGAATGATGTAAAACTTTCCAGTTCACCAATATTACAAATGGCAAATTCTCACATAACATTCACATTAATTATTGTAATGAGGTTGTTACATAATAAAGATGGTTTACAGTTTACAGATGGCAAAAGTCCATTTCAGCTTTAACGTTCTTGTATCAATCAAAGTATCAGTGCAAGCAGCCAAAACACAACTGCTTAGATAACCTTTCGACCGAGTGTCACAAAGGGAGCTCCTGTCACTTCAGCTAACTATCTTCAGATGAACAGTATTCAGAAGAGCAGGGACCCAGGTGGCGCTGTGGGTTAAACCACAGAGTCTAGGGTTTGCTGATCAGAAGGTTGGCGGTTCGAATCCCCCGCGACGGGGTGAGCTCCCGTTGCTCAGTTCCTGCTCCTGCCCACCTAGCAGTTCGAAAGCATGTCAAAGTGCAAGTAGATAAATAGGTACCGGTCTGGCGGGAAGGTAAACGGCGTTTCCATGCGTTGCTCTGGTTCGCCAGAAGCAGCTTTGTCATGCTGGCCACATGACCTGGAAGCTGTACGCCAGCTCTCGGCCAGTAAAGCGAGATGAGCGCCGCAACCCCAGAGTCAGACACGACTGGACCTAATGGTCAGGAGTCCCTTTAACTTTTATTCAGAAGAGCAAGAATCTAGAGGTGACATGGAATTAGGAAAGCTCTTTTTGCACTTTGCACTCCCACAGAAAAGGAGATAAAGAGGGCGAGGTGCTGTTACTTTGCAGATGTTCGCATCTCTTTGTGAAAAAAGGGGGGTAATTATTAGTTCACAGGAAAGACAGGAGTTCATGGTTTTTGACTACAGTACAGGTAATTAAGTTTAGGTTAAACAAACAGAGCTATGTGTGGCCTGCCCTGCACCACTTAAGCTATATCCCTCCCTTGGGTGAGGTGGAGGATACTGTCCTGTCACCAGCGTTGAAGTAAGATTCACCATGAGCCAGTCTAGCCAGCTTCTGTATGAGGAGTTGAGGGCACCATCTTGTCTTACGACAGCAAAATGGCTTGGAACTGGCTTTGCCAATGAGAAGAGTGGCTTGTAAGAACTCCTATCATTTAGTGGGGCAGCACCTAAACTTTGGAACTCCCTGCCTATTGAGATCTAGCAAGCACCTACGCTTTATCCTTTTAGGCACCTGATAAAAACATTCCTGTTTAGAAAATCCTACCCAGATGCTTAGAAACTTCAGGTAACCTTAAATCTGTTTTAGTATTTTGACTGTCGTGTGTTTTAAATGGCTTCGGTCCAGTATACCTGAAGGAGCGTCTCCATCCCCATCGTTCAGCCCGGACACTGAGATCCAGCGCCGAGGGCCTTCTGGCGGTTCCCTCACTACGAGAAGCCAAGTTACAGGGAACCAGGCAGAGGGCCTTCTCGGTAGTGGCACCCGCCCTGTGGAATGCCCTCCCTTCAGATGTCAAAGAGAACAACAACTACCAGACCTTTAGAAGACATCTGAAGGCAGCCCTGTTTAGGGAGGCTTTTAATATTTAATAGATTATTGTATTTTAATGTTATGTTGAAAGCCGCCCAGAGTGGCTGGGGAAACCCAGCCAGATGGGCGGGGTATGAATAATAAATAATAATAATAATAATAATAATAATAATAATTAAAGCATGGGTGTGACTTTTTTTCTTGATTTTACTGTTTTATCTTTTGTAAACCACATTGAGGGATTTTTGGTTCCTGAAGAAAAAAAGTTACCTCCCTAGCTGATTGAGAGCATGTGTCTCAGGGATGGGGCTGAGTTGAATTCACTGGACTCTTTGGGGTCCTTGCAGTTGTGCAGCATACCAGTCACACAATGTCAGCCTCAGTCGTTATTCTTGTGGCTTGCTCCCCTTTTTATTATACTAAAAGGGGGGGGGGTTACATCTTTCACAGTAGTTATTTGTTCACACAACTTGTAGGTGTGATTACAGGGTCGCTCACCATACAACAAACACTGTTGTTCTTCCATTGCGATTGTTTAATTTTGTGCAAGCCAATGCCAGCATTTTTTAAAAGGTGCTGGGACGAAATGAGAGCAAATAATATTGTTTTCTTCCCCCTTTCCCTTCCAGCTGTCTCCTCCAGCTCCATTCTTTTTCCAAATCCGTGTCTTCAAAAATCTTGGATTTCTTTATCTTCTTTATCAATTTATCCCAACAGACGTGCACTCTTTAAAATGCACTTTTTTTAAAGCAAACAAAATACCTTATTTTTCTGTCTATAAGACACCCCCATGTATAAGACTCAGATTTAAGAAAATGGGGGGAGACACCCCCTAATTTTTGACATTTTTTTATGAAAAAAACCTAGTCTTATAAACAGAACAATACGGTATATTCGAGTCGCTTTTTAATTTGGGTCAGGCTTCATCATATGTCCTGGATAATAGATCATTTTCTGGAACCTTTTATTCTCTTCTAATTCTGAGCAATTTGTGCACTCCCAAGAGAGGGTGGGATTCTCCTGGGATTTTTTAAAAGAATGTTTCCCCCCTCCCCTTAAGTCAGTGTGTTGCTGAATCTTCACAGCATTACAAAGCTTTGTTGTCTTTGGCATGTAAGAGTCCAAAAATCAAGGCCATTAGAGTCTTGCCTTTCTTGAGGCCTGGCTGCAAACAAGTCACATGAAGTGGAGGGAAGGAACCTCCATTTTCCTTCCTAAGCTGCAGAGAGGAAGTGGAATGGATAAAATAAATGAAACTGCCAGCAGGGAATTGACCATAGGATACCATAAGATCAATAAGCATATTTGAGTGAGGTCAGAGTTGGATATTGATCTGCACTGGTAGCATAGTCAGTAAAGTCTGGCTTCTGTTTTATTGACAAGTTTCCAGTGATTGCTATGAGTAGCTTTTTTCCTTTTTTTCCACAAGGTTTACTGCTGTTAAACATTGGGATCATCTGGGTTACCATGCTGGGGTGTGTATAGCAATTCAAAACAATAAATATTTGCATACGAACAGAACACAAAGGGCAAAGCTGGATTTCTGCTTTTTCTTCCATTCATGGATTATGAATAGAAAGTACGTGATCAAGTTGCCAGAGAACTGGGTTCTTTAGTATTGTCAAATTGCAGCAGTAATGCCTGACTGGGCTCCAGAGGAAGATTTGCATGCGAGAAAGCTCAGCATTGCTTGTTGTGTGAAGCAGCGAAAACCACAAGCGAAGCTCTGGGCCGGGATGCAGAGCTACCCAGACTGATCTCTCCTAAGTCTCCCTTAGATTCCACGTAATAATGGTTGCTGTTATTCACTATATGTGTCATGTTACGTCCGTAACATGCATTTTTGTCTTAAAGTCATTGGGTTAAAAAACAACAAAACAAACTTGGGCGGCCTGTAATTTTCAGTTTCTCCTCATGACTTTGTGCTACCTTCGTGTAAATTTGTCATCTTTTTGAGATCTGTGCTAAGCTGGGTCTCTGAGATACCCACATTGACCTCTCTTACTGATACAGGTAGATAGCCGTGTTGGTCTGTCATAGTCAAAACAAAATTAAAAAAATCCTTCCTGTAGCACCTTAGAGACCAACACCCCTCTGAGTAATACCCCTCCCACCCTCTCACTATATATAAGGGTCTGGTGACTTCTGTTTCAGTGTATCTGAAGAAGTGTGCATGAACACGAAAGCTCATACCAAGAACAAACTTAGTTGGTCTCTAAGGTGCGACTGGAAGGAATTTTTTTATTTTGTTTTTTCTCTTATTGAGTACTTTATAGAATTAAAAAAAAATGGGGATAGGGTTTTGGTGGTGGCAACGATGATATTCCTGTCATTGCTGGCGTCCTCTCATTTTGCCCTCGCTATTAGTTCCTCGTTTGATTTCTTCCTCAAAGCTGCCTTGCACAACTTTCCCTTCTGCTTCTTAATCTAAATCACATGCCTGCCTAAAGACACAGGTGCTTGTTCTGAACGAACAGTACTCATGAGTCTCGTCGTCGTCAGTATTGTGAAACGGTAACATCAGAGTGGCACCGAAGTCTCGCTTCCTTGGGCTCAATGGAGCCAGTACCCTTTGACCCAAGTGTTAACTTCCTGTTGAATTAGAATGAGACACGAGTAATGAGCACTATTTCCTTGGCAATAGTGCTTCACACATGTACAGTATATGTTTGTCTTGCCAGTTGGGAGGCTGTTATAATCAGACACAAGGCTCTGGATATCTGACTTACTTACCATCTGGGGAAAAGAACCAGTGTCTGCCAGTGCAAATTATTTCCCTGTTCACTTGTATATTTAACTGTTGTGTAAGCGATCTTGCATGAGTTCTATGAAAAGGTAAAGGTAAAGGGACCCCTGACCATTAGGTCCAGTCACGAACGACTCTGGGGTTGCGCGCTCATCTCGCTTTACTGGCCGAGGGAGCCGGCGTACAGCTTCCGGGTCATGTGGCCAGCATGACTAAGCCGCTTCTGGCAAACCAGAGCAGCGCATGGAAACGCCGTTTACCTTCCCGCTGGAGCTGTACCTATTTATCTACTTGCACTTTGACGTCCTTTCGAACTGCTAGGTTGGCAGGAGCTGGGACTGAGAAACGGGAGCTCACCCTGTCGCGGGTATTCGAACCACCGACCTTCTGATCGGCAAGCCCTAGACTGTGGTTTAACACACAGTGCCACTCGCGTCCCCTGAGTTCTATGAAGGCAGCCTATAAATATTTTCTGTAAGAAAATAAAATAGAATGATTGCATATACCTGACAAAAAGGGGGACAGGAAGAAGCAGAAACTGAATCTGAGGGTGGCTCTCTTGATGTGTTCTCAGTGCAGGGTGGATAAAAATCAACAATTTAAAAAAAAAATCGGATTTTTTTTATTTAAATCGGATTTTTTTGCTTTAAATTGGATTTTTAAAATAAAATGCTTTTGGAGGAAAAATCTTTCTAAATATAGCCTTCTATTTAAGTTACATTGTAGTCCAAAGGCTATTCATCAGGAAATAAGGATTTGTTTTAAGTTTATCAAGTATGCTAAAACTCAGTCTAAGTTTTTTTTTAAATGTTTAACCACATCAGTTAACAAACATGGATACATATGCTATCATGTTATTGTTTTAGTTAAATAAATTGTTTAAATGGTTATAAAGGAAATGATTATTTTTCTCCTTCCAATAAAGTACAGCAGAAAAGTTGTCCAAATATAAAGTTAACTTATTAAACCTCACCATAATTTCATAATTATCTATGTATTTCTAGTAGTATAACTAAATCAGTAATTTTTGATATAACTGTAAAAACTACTCTGAAAATTTATTATTCAAAAAATGAAACCTTCATATGGTTGTAAATATTAAGATTATACCAGCAAGAATGAGTCTTTCTGTAAAAAAAATATTTAAATCAAGTGTTACTGACTAGTGATTTAAATTGTGATTTAAATTGTGATTTAAATCAATTTGATTTAAATCAAATCCACCCTGTCTCAGTGGAAATGCGAATTTCCTTCCACAGCTAGTAAATAAGCACACTTGCTTCTAGCCCATTGCTGTAATGCATCTCTGCTGTTTGGGAGGATGGAGTAAGGGAGGGAATGCTTCATGCCCACAAGTGTATTGAGGAAAGCAAACATATGCAAGCCATACTGTGGACTTTCTACAGCTATCCCCACAGTGCGAAGAGGCAGAGAAGACAAACCAGGGATATAGGTTCCATGCATCCCTAACTGTGATACCCACACCCAGCTTTTCTGCATTGCTAACTGGGCAGATGGAGGTAGATAGCCGTGTTGGTCTGTCATAGTCAAAACAAAATAAAAAAATTCCTTCCAGTAGCACCTTAGAGACCAACTAAGTTTGTTCTTGGTATGAGTTTTCGTGTGCATACACACTTCTTCAGATACCAAGTGTGCATGCACACGAAAGCTCATACCAAGAACAAACTTAGTTGGTCTCTAAGGTGCTACTGGAAGGAATTTTTTTATTTTGTTTGGGCAGATGGAGTTAATGAGCTTAACTTTCCACACATGTTGATCTAAAAAGATGCGACTCCAATCCAGAGCAATGAACAAAGTGATAAATTCTTGGATTTTAACAAGAAACATTACATTGCAAACTACTCTGTAGATATCTACTTCATACTTCACATTCTAAAGTGGCTACTTTGTTATTTTCCAGGAATTTATTTTATCAGAAGATTACAACAAGATGACTCCAGTTAAAAGTTACCAGGGTAAGAGATGCAAGCTTACTTGTAGAAAAAAAAAAGAGGTTTACTTTGATCTTATCTTGCCTCATAGACCTTCAAAACGAGAAACCACATAGGCTTATGAATATTTAGATCAGCTCTTTTTAAAGTTCTGGCAGGCCTGAGACTGATTTCTGTAAAAGTTCAGAATGGTTTCGCAAACAAGCCAAAACACCTCCAAAACTTTTAATCTGTTCTTTCCTCTTCACTGTTAGATTATAGATTATTAAGTAATAGTTCAGCTGCTATTGTGCTTATTTTTTGAAATGAATTCATTTTTTAAAAAGAGAACTTGATCATTTTTCAAGTATGCACTTTAAAAATATTAAGTGAGTTTGAAATGAATTGTATGCTTCCCAGACCTATTGCTTTTGTGTGAAAACATAGTATAATAACAAAAACACCACATGGTTGCAGAACATGAGATTCAGAGGCTAAACGAAGGGGCAGTTTGCTATACCTAGATCAGAATGATCACCCACACCTCAAAACACTGTCAGGACAGAGTGAAAGACATTTAAAGAATGACATTACATTTTTATGCATTTCATTCATTGTTCTTTTCCGTGTTTGGTCACTTACAAAGCGAAATCAGCTCAGCCTCTTCCTTATGTGTGGCATCTTTCAGGCCCCCAGATCCATAGCAAATCCCTTAGGAATTGCTGAAGTCTTTTTTTAAAAAACAAAATAGAGCAGGAAATAGTTCTGGAAGCTTTATGCACTTCAAAAAGGCAGCCTTGTGCATTGGACTCCACAAAGAATGTGTAACTTGAATGATAGTTAAATCTGTAGTTCTCGGAGCTATAAGGTGAACGTTGATACTTAAGGTCTCCTAGAGCTGCCCAGCTCTAGCCTCTTTAAAAAGAAAGCACTGATTTCATCATACTTTTATACCTGTTTGGTCTGTACCTGTGTTTGCAGTTTGCATTTGGTTTTTCAAAGCCTGCGGAGGTGTTTAATAAATCTATTGTTAGGGCTCATGCTTCCCAGAGCACCTCTTGGCAATCCTGTTACAGGCGACAACCGTGGGAAGCCAGTTTTCTCACCAAAGCCAGTTGCTCATCACATCCTTTAGTTCTCTCCAGCCTTCTCTTTATCCTCCCCAGAGCACTTAAGCCGTGCTCTGGCTTGTGCATGCTGCAGCTGCCGCATTGCTCCTGCTTGCGCGCTCTTGTGCTCAGCGGCGCACACATTTCTAACATTTTAGTCAAAGCGCCAGCATCTGGAAATCCAAAAGCATGGTGTTTCGAAACAGTGGTTTCTTTAACAAAAGCTGTCTTGAATAGCATTGATGTTCTGCGTCATGGAGCTGATGAGGGGAAGAAGGCTAATCACCATTCTAATTCATTTTTTAGTTGTTATTACCATATTGTGTACATTGCTCTAAGGCATATATGTAGAAGGTGGTTAATAAACGACAGCAATAATAAATAACATAATTGGATTGAACAGATGGTTGTTTGTTTGAACAAATAACACACACACACACACACACAGAGCTTTTAATGGGGAGAATGCAAATAAAATGGCTAACTGTGCTGTGGTGGACCCAGGGGAATAAATAACACACACACCCAGCTTTTAATGGGGAGAATGCAAATAAAATGGCTAACTGTGCTGTGGTGGACCCAGGGGAATAAATAACACACACACACACACCCAGCTTTTAATGGGGAGAATGCAAATAAAATGGCTAGCTGTGCTGTGGTGGACCCAGGGGAAAAACAAACAAACCACAAAATTGATGTTGTTACAATTTTGGAATCCTAAATGTGGTATGAATTAAATGCAGGTGGTAGTGATTGCAGAGGCTTCTCTCCTATCGGTGTTGAACAAGGGTGGGAGAACCTGTGGCCTTCCAGATGTTGCTGGGCTGCGGTCCCATCATCCAACATCTGGAGAACCTCAGGTCTCTCTCCCCTGGTGAAAGAACTATGGTCACTGAAAGCAGGAATAGCTCACACTGGCATTTTCCTGCCTCTTCTTTTGGTCAGTTGTGTTTTTCTGATATCCAAAACACCGCATTTAACGGCAGCACATTTTTAGGGCTGTGCACTCTGTTCAGCCAACTATTATTTCTCCCCCACCCCACCCCAAACACGCAGAACCCCACCAACACTTTGCTTCTATCTAGCTGAATCAGGCTTACATCAGGCCTGATCCTCCCACCCCATTTTAGTGGCATTAAAGAACACATGAAAATAGCACAAATTAGGGTAGCATGGAAGAAATGTGAATATCTTTGGGGAAGCATAAGGATGGAGTGGAAGATGGGAGGTGGAGATGGAGAAAAGAGACGGAGAAACTCCCACACAAGATGTTAATGCCTCTCTTCCTTGTTCCTTTTGCAGCTCACCAGAGCAGGGTTTTGATGGTTCTGTTTGTTCTGGAGATGGAATGGATCCTGAGCATAGGACAAGATAAGCATTTCACA
This sequence comes from Darevskia armeniaca, assembly GCA_034641395.1. Classification (NCBI taxonomy): domain Eukaryota; kingdom Metazoa; phylum Chordata; class Lepidosauria; order Squamata; family Lacertidae; genus Darevskia; species Darevskia armeniaca. Next base: position 919,821 of record JAWWNF010000500.1, on the reverse strand, counting down.
TGGCATTGTTCAGAAAGTGGGCAGCGACTTGGCAGTTACCGCATTAGTGCAGGTGCCTGTGGACTCCAGTATCCTTTACAGTAATTGTGGCATCTCTCATTCGCCTTTTTTTTTTTTGGCTGTGTGTGTGTGTGTGTGTGTGTGTGTGTGTGTGTGTGTGTGTGTGTGTGTTGCTTTAATTCTTAAGGATTTAAAAGCGCTTTCAGAGTTTAATTTTTATAACCTTGTTGTGCTCCAAAAATGGTGAGCGTAGAATTTGTAAAAGTGACTTTGCTGCCAAAAAATAGCTGCCGAAAGTAAACTGAGCCTTGCAGCAGGTCACAACATATAAGCAGTATAAACAGCAAATAAATTTATCTTGTGCCATTAGGGGAATCCAAAACTTTTCTTAAATAACCTTTTTTCTCAAAAAGCAATCCTTTAACTGCTTTCCAAGTTATTAATTTCAAGTCAGCTTTAACATCTCAGGGAAACAAAAACTGAACATGAATTAGGGATGCAAATCTGGGCAGCAAGATTTCATGTTTGTGGTTGGTTGCGGTTAATTAACATTCTGAGGTTAATTCTGAGTGGAAATGTGTATATGTCTGCATTTGAATGAATGAATGCCTCCAATAGTGTGTTCTGTAAAGACAAACGTTATTACCAAGGCAGAAATTTGTAGGTGCCACATAGAAAATGAATTTACCGTCACTGAAAAACATGAATTGATCCATAGTATAGTCCTTTCCTCTCGTGCATGAGACTTAAAGTTTCCATTGCCCAGGTATTTTCTGGCATGCAGACACATGATGAAAAGCATCCCTTTCCAGGGACCACATGATCTTGTTGAGCGGTGGAAACCTGACTGTGAGTTGTGAGCATGGCAGTACCCAGCTGCTGTGTGCTGCTGTGCTCAGCGCTTGCCAGATGAGTTGTACAGATGTTGCCTCTTGCCCAGCAGCCCTGAGTTGCAACTGTAATCCTTTGGGGATCGCTGTGCAAAGTCATTCAAAAAGGTAGCAACTTTTAAAGAGTTGGAGCTTTGTTAGATTCCTGAGTGCTTCCTCGCCAGATTTGATATGGAGACCCGGCATGTTTTTATCGGTGATCATTCTGGGCAAGTGACCATCCTGAAACTGGAGCAAGAAAACAGCAACCTGATCACAACTTTTAGGGGACATACAGGTATGACTCGGTGCATGTTTAGTCCCTTGGGATTGCTATTTGGGAATACTAATGGGGAATGCCATGCAAGAGGTGAGGAAACTGCCTCTTAGCTGTGGGCAGCGGCGTAGCTAGCTGCTTGGGCGCCGGAGGAAGCATGCGTGCCCTGCGCCAGGGCGAGCCGCCCGTGGGGTCTGCTGCTGCCTCCCCCTCAGCTGCACAAGACCCATTCAATCTTCGCAATACGTTTTTTCTTGCTGTTGCGGTTGCTTGAAATGTATTGAAGGTTTACAGGGCCATGCAACTTGTGCAGCGTTTTGTAAACGTAGAGAGATCCAACTTAAACGTCGGTGCAATAAGTTTCAAAGTTCGCAAAACACAAGTGGCAGTTCACAAAGCTGTACTGTCACCGAGGGATTGCAAAGCACCTTTCACATGCAAAAGACATCCATTGCTTTGATTGTTTTAGCACATAAAGAGCAGGTCTGCTCAAAGAGATGTTGCACACAGGCAGGCTGCCACAGTTTGATGTCACCTAGATAGAGTAGTGCATTCTTCTTACTGATGCTGCAAACTCAGGTTTGTCATAACTGGGTGAGAAAAGTGAAGTTCAGGAGAAGGAGGAATTCCTCATCAGTACCCCAGGTTAGCGTAAGCCTGTGCACGTCTATCATCTGTAGGGTTAATGCTGCCAGCCCACTTCCCAGACTCTTAAAAGATTTAAAGGAAATGCAGTCAAATCCTTAACTACTTGATGATGATCTGGCAGTTTACATAAGCTCCTGTATTTCAATAGTAAAAACCCTCCCTTTCCCCCCTTCCCCTCTTCACTGTCCTAATATTTCCAGGTGGAATCACTGCCCTCTGTTGGGATCCTGTGCAGCGTGTCTTGTTCTCCGGCAGTTCTGATCATTCCATTATTATGTGGGACATCGGAGGAAGAAAAGGAACAGCCATCGAACTTCAAGGACACAAGTACAATGCGCTGATCAAATGCTTTGCCCTTCCAGATATATCTCACCCACAGAACGTGCCTGCTTTTATTCAGGCAGATATCTCTCACTGAGAATTGTGGATATAATGAAGTTTTCTGAATAAAATTCAGGAACCTTCAAATCAGCCCACACTCTCTAAAAACTGGTTTCTAGCAAGTAAAGTATAAAGCAGGGGTGGCTAATCTGTGACCCTCCAGAAGGTGTTGGACCACAACGCCTATTGTCCCTGAGTGCTGAGCTGAGCATGCTGACTGGTGCTGATGGGAGTTGGAGCTACAGGTTTCCCATCTCCCTGGAGTAAAGAGCCAATTAAAAACACTCCTAGCAACTGCTACTGCTACTCTTTGCATCCTCTTGACCTTTATCACACTGTGGCTGATTTTGTTCTGATTGACAGGCAACCTGGCTATTCCAAAAACAAACTTAAAACACACACACACACACACACACACACACACACACACGTTGAGTAGGGTTGGATGAATCTGTCAGTTTTGGTATCTCAGTTTCTCATTTCTTGTGGAATTCCCACCATCCACACATCATTCTGCAATTTTTTAAAAGTTTGCAGGAAAACTTAACATGTATTTTTGTATGACATTTTGTCTAACGTACACAATTTTGCAAGCACTTTCCCATGATAATAATGACCCATTTTGTACTTTTTTGGGTGGAGAACTACATTGCAAAAATTTGGAATGAGAATTTTAATTAAAATGTGAACCCATCTAATTCACACTTCCAGAACTGACGTGTGCACCCAAGTGCAGATAGCCTTCAGAATTCTCACTCCTCCAAATTATAAACCAACATGAGGCACAATGGTTTGCAGTGGATTCCATTTAATTCGGAATAGAGGGTGGGGTTCAGATCAGTCCTGAAACTCGCTGGATGATTTTGTTAGCAGCTCGGCCTGATTTATGCAGTTTTATCTTCACAACAATCCTTTGAGAACCCCACATGAGAGTCCTTATAGATACCATTCTGAGCTTCCTCACAGGATGTGATGCGGGTATCAAAATACATATTTGATGCTATGAAGGCTAGGTCAGGTGTCTCACTGAAGGAATTTATTTTTTAAATAAGGGGAGTAGGATTAGATGCAGGCTTGGAATCCAGGCCCTCAAATGTTTGCTTCTGAATGGCAGGAGGCGGGGCGGGGGGGAATACAGAAATAGACAACTTATGGATGGGTGTACAATTGCTTGCAGCTGAAATTGCTGCTCCTCACAAATGGTGCCATAGTTTTTTCTGCACAACTGGGCTTTCTGCTCTGCAGAATCTGACCCATTCCAAGCATATGAATGTGTTTCTTTGACACAGAGGGAAATTGGCACATTCAAATTGCTGTTTCCTACTCATCAATTGTCTTCTAACTTTTATTTTTTGTATATTTACTGCAGTGATAAAGTTCAGTCACTCTTCTATGCCCATCACACACGGCAGCTTATCTCTTGTGGAGCAGATGGAGGAATCGTCGTCTGGAATATGGATGTTGAGAGGCAGGAGGTGCATACTCAGTTCTTCTCCTTTATCTGGTCAGGGAAATGACAGCTTTTTCAGTATTGAATATTTTTAAGAGTACACTGAAGGCCAGTTTTCCCAAACGTCTCTCTTTGAACTTGATCACAACTTGGGTTCATATAGCACTTTTTCCTATTAGGTACATCTGTTTATCCACTGATACCTTCAGCATTAAATGGGCCTTACTTAAGGGTTGTAGGTGTGACACATTGTGCAGGGAGGGATGTATGTTTTTGTAGACATATTCTTAATATGGAGGGTTCATTTTAGTGATTATGGCTAATAGCTGCCGATACACCCATCCTCCCTGAATTTATCTAATCCCCTTATAAAGTCATCCAAGCCAGTGGCCCGCATCACATCTTGGGGCATCGAATTTCAAAAGTTAATTATCAACTCAGTGAAGAAGTGCTTACCGGTTTTGCATCTACTGCAAATCGCAGAATTATTAGAGTTGGAAGGGACCATGAGGTCATCTAGTCCAGCCCCCTGCAATGAAGAAATTTCACCCAACGTGGGACTTGAACCCACAACCATGAGTTTAAGAGTCTCATGCTCTACCGACAGCTCGTTGGGTAATCCCAAATTTTAGTAGTATGAGAAGAAGAAAATTGTATGTCAGGATCATGCCTAACTTTTATAAATCCCTCTGTTGCTGCACTCAAGTGACTTTGAACAAAGGCCTTGTGGGTCAGTTAATGTCTTAAGCATAGGCAGTTCTAGGAATTTGTTCATATTTCTTCCTAGGAATGAGTTTCTTTGTAGAATGCCTTGCCTATTACAGGCATGAATTTCCAATCTCGAAACATTAAATGCAGTTACTGTTAAGAATTTCTCTGTTGTTATTATAGTATTGCCTGATACAGATTTGTAGCAGACCTTTCTGCTTAGCTTAGTTTTGAACTTGGGGTGGGGCAAGTTGTAAGCAATTTTCAACAGGGTTAAACAAGCTTGCTTTGAACAAAGACTAGAGACAGTAATTGGAAAATGGCTCTTTCATCTAAAAAATGTCAGCCATGTATTTATTTCCAAAATTTGTATCCTGCACTTTACACAGATCCATGGTGGCATACACTAACAACAAGAGGCAATAAAAATAAACCTACTATATTCAAAAAAACAGATCACAGATTAATGCAAACCTCTTCAAAATTCCCAAACAGTCTTAACCTGATGCTGACTTCATCTGCAGATCCATTTCTGGGAATACAAAGTCCCCACTGGGTTTCTAACAATAGATCACGTTCCTTGTTTTGAAAAAGCAGGCAGAAAAGGCTCTGAACTATCAGCTACAGGCTAGTTTCCAACCTGTGGAGAGTTCTGCTGCTGTAGTTAGAAAAGCAAAGGTTTTGTTTTGCCCCACACAAACTGCAAGTTTATGTTTTGCCCTGAATGACTTCCCTGCTGAGTTGTACATGTCATTCCAGTCTTGCACCATTAAGGATGGCAGAACTAGTACCTGTTGGACAGGACAATGCTTTGCAGGGCATTGCAGTTACGGTCTATAATCCTAGACATACACAGTCACTGGAACTGGAATGACTACTTCTGTTAAATTTTAATTTGATCTGTATGGAATCTGGCTCTTGGAATAGAACTTGGATTTTAAAAAAAATAAAAAATCTGTGCCTATTTTTCAAAGCCATGTCTCATGATTACGGAGATTAATGAACAGGTGGCGCTTGAGTCCCATGTCCAAGATTGAGGTGCAGATTTTCTGTCTCATGTGTCCCTATATCTCAGGGGTGGGGAAAACCTTAATTTTGAAGCCTGCGTTCTCTTATGAGCAACCTCTGGAGGGCCAGAAGTTAAAATGGGTGCGACTAGAGGTAAAAGTGGATGGACCTGTTCAGTGTGCTACCGTCCAACCCCATGCCAGAGGTTTCTGTCTCCATATGTACGTACCTGTGTATACAGTCTCTGTCTCTATCCAACTTCCACCCAGGTGAGCAGGAGACATTTCCACAGTTAAAAGTACACAGTCCATCTTGGGGAAAGCACTTATGGAGGGCACAGAGCAGATTTGCTGAAGGATACAGCCAGGAGAGAGGGGATGTGGCCTGAGCAGTATTCCTCAGATTTAAGGTCAGATAGTGAGTGGCCAGGAATACCACATTCAGCCCCCAGGCCTGAAATTCCCCACCCCTGACAATGGGATTCTCTTAGCCTTCTACTTTATAAGACTGATAGTCAGGTTGAAATGGGCTTACAGATGGGCCAGGCTGTCAGCAAGCCAAGATTCCAATGTAAAAGACCAGCTATTCTGCACAGATGTGTTAAACCAGGGCATGGGGAACTGGTCCCATTTGGATCCAAATATAAGGCATTTTCCTTTTAGGCAGTAGACGGAGGAAACCAGTATCTCTGTATACTCTGTTTCATGTGTAGACTGACCAAATGGAGGAGGGAGCAGTATTGTGGCCAGTGGCCCCATCCCTGATCCCAAGCAGGTCACGCAAAAGGGCAGAATGGGTCCTATAGGCATAACATCTATATGCATGACTGGGAACTTACCGTGTTTCCCCTATTTTAAGACACCGTCTTATATTTTTTTTCCCCTCAAGAAAACGCACTATGGCTTATTTTGAGGGGATGTCTTATTTTTATTACGTAAGCCCAGCCCCGTGTTTTCCTTGGCACCCTCCAGAACTGCTCCTATCACTATGGCTTATTTTCGGGGTATGGCTTATATTTCGCAAATGCAAAAAAATCCTGCTACGGCTTATTTTATGACTACGTCTTAAAATAGGGAAAACAGGGTAGACAAGCGCTGGTTTCCCAGTGTACACAAGTGAGACCCTGTACAGCTACACATGTACACACGCGGCCCATTCTTATTGCCAGCTGAACATGCAGAGTTAGCAGGGACTGGGTCAGCTAGTGAGGTGGCCCTCCCTCTCTGCATTCAGTGTGTAAATGAAATGAAGGTGAGAATGGGGCTTAGGATTTCAAAGGGTTTCCTTTTGTTGCACTCTGTCTGTAGCGAGATTTGATTCTCTTAACCAGATCTGAGTTTATTAAAAGTGGCATTTTGTGAAGCTGAGATCGTCTCATTCTGATGGGAAACTGCTTTTCAGGACCAGGGACTCTGAGATTTGCTTATAATTAAATGTATATATAATTAAATTCAGCCACACCATTCTCAACTCAGGGCGAGACTATATATTATCCTGGCAAAAGAGATGTTTGCTGGTTAAGAGTAATGTGTGGGGTAAAAAGTCACTTGACAGAAGAGAAATGATAGGTGGAAAAGGAAATGCTTAATGCTTCCCCTACCAGTCCTTCTCCAAGCCAGTTTTTCTCTTGTTAGCATATTTCTGTTCTCAGAGCATGCTGGGGGAAGGTTTCATGGAGAAATGGACAAGGAATGCAAAGCATTAAGACATCCTTTCCTGCCCACTAGTGCTCCCCTGTCATTAGTAAACACAGTGTTGGGAAAACCATGTTTGCCCTGTAACCTCTTGCCTATCAGGCCATACAGGTAAACTCTGAAAAATAAGCTATGTATAAAATTTGCTAACTTGCATGAAGTACTTTAATGTGGAATTTATTTGCTGCACGGTAGAAGCAACCCCATAGTGGAGTGTTAGCTTGGACGTCGTAAGGGGCCCTAATCCTGCTAAAGTTTTGATCTGTATATAGAATCCTCTTGCAGTTGGGACTTGATGCTTTTTCCATCTTCATTCTTGCATTAGACACCTGAATGGCTGGATAGCGACTCTTGTCAAAAGTGTGATCAGCCGTTCTTCTGGAACTTCAAACAAATGTGGGATTGCAAGAAAATAGGCCTTAGACAGGTATGTGGTATGCTGCTCCTTAAGTAATTGAAGGCACACTCCTGTTTTCACTTGATCAGTGTCCTGTCTACATTAAATACCGTAGTGAACTCATTCACCTAATGTGGATCCTTATATTGCTCAAACAGCCATAGACAAGATGAGAGTATCACTAGGCTTGAGTGAAATCCAAGGTTTGCAAAAAAAGAAGAAGAAGCCCATGGAAATGAATCTGTACAAATTAGTTAAAATGGGACTGGTGTAGATAAGGATCTTTTCTCACTGAAATAATGTAGTATTTTCAAACCCAGGTGTTTGTGGTGGATTTCTCAGTTCCTCCATGTTAGGGCCAGCCCAAGACATATTGGCACCTGAGGTGAACCACAAAATGGTGCCCCTCTTCCCACCAGGGAAGAAGGGGGGGATTAAGATCTTCATTGGGATCTGCTGTCCCTGTGGATCCTGAGTTGGTTGCCTCGCTTTGCCTCATGGGTGGGCCCTGTTCCCTGTACATAAAATGTGGGTGTCATCAAGAAGGGGATCAGGGGGATGATAGAATACCTTGCCCTTTGAAGAAAATAGTGTGGGCTTTGCTCAGCTGTGTGGGGAGCTGCTGGGGAAAGATGAGATCATCCATTGTTCAAACTTAAACACGTTTTATTTGCCTTCTGCTCATGTTACTTAGCATGCAAGTCTGTAGGTAAACTTATTATCAATATATTATTACCACCAATAATGAATTGTTTGTTAGGGTTGAAGCATTCAAATAAATGAGAAGGCTGCAGTTGAAATTATTCCTTCCTTACATCAAATGCGATTGTCATAATTGGAAGGTTTTGGGAACTGTTTTGCCACAGATTTTCATTTTGCTGTGTCTCTGGCTTTCAAGGGCACTTGATCCTATGTTGAGAGAGGATATTTCACAGTCTAGAAAAAAATTAGTTCTCTTTTTTTAAGGCAAGCAATGTCTCTTACAGAAATAGTGGCTGTGTGTTATGAAATGCTAGTTTAGATAGAGTTGGAGCTATAAACAGTTTCACCTTTTTCCTCCTCTCCAGAATAGGTTGCTAATTCTTGATCTGGATTGACAAATCTTACAAAATACCCTTGTAACTCCCTTTTGTAGGATAACAACATGTAAACAAATATCTCTGGCCTTGTTCTTTCATCTTCGCTGTGTTTTTAATTTCAGCATCATTGCCGGAAGTGCGGGAAAGCAGTATGTGGCAAGTGCAGTTCAAAGCGCTCTTCCATACCACTGATGGGGTTCGAATTTGATGTGAGAGTCTGTGATAGTTGTTACGAATCAATAACAGATGAGGAGTAAGTAGCAGTCCCTGATCCTCTCCCCTCCGTATTGTCTACCTATCCTGCCTTCTACCCGTCCATGACCAAACATTCCAGTTTCTGTGGGGAAACTGATATTGCAACAGATTAAATGTTGGGAATTCTCTTCTCCAAGCCTTAAGAACTATGTGTCCATAGTGATGCTCCCTCAGAGCGATGCAGACATCAGAAATCAACTTACTAATAGATTCCACCACCCTCCTTAAAGCAGAGCTTCTGCTTCACTCAGTGTTTGCTTTTCCCTCAGGCGTGCTCCCACAGCCACTTTCCATGACAGCAAACACAATGTCGTCCATGTACACTTTGACGCAACACGAGGGTGGCTCCTGACATCTGGGACAGACAAAGTTATTAAGGTAAGTATTGCCTGGTGGGATTTATAGGTATGTCCCCTATATCACAAGGCAGAATTGCCTCTTTTTTTTGCTATTTATAATTTCAAGGACCCTGTGACTGGCCAGAGGTCACCCAGTGAGCTTCATGACTGAGTGGGGATTTTTCATTCTGATCTCCCGGTTCCTAGGACAACACTAACCACTATACCACACTGGCTTCTTACAGTACTACTGCTATGGGGCAGTTATCTAAATGAAGTAAAGGTAAAGGGACCCCTGACCGTTAAGTCCAGTTGCGGATGACTCTGGGGTTGCGCGCTCATCTCGTTTTACTGGCCGAGGGGGCCGGTGTTTGTCCGCAGACAGTTTCAGGTCATGTGGCCAGCATGACTAAGCCGCATGACTAAGTCATGCATATTTCGTTGTCCCCAAAGGGGACAATGACAATAAAATATATTCTGTTCTGGCGAAACCAGAGCAGCGCACGGAAACGCCGTTTACCTTCCCGCCAGAGCAGTACCTATTTATCTATTTGCACTTTGACGTGCTTTTGAACTGCTAGGTTGGCAGGAGCAGGGACCGAGCAATGGGAGCTCACCCCATCGCAGGGATTCGAACCACTGACCTTCTGATGGGCAAGCCCTAGGCTCTGTGGTTTAAACCACAGTGCCACCCGCGTCCCTAAATTAAGTAGATACATATGGGGAAATGTCACTTAGAGAAGGATCTTTTATTTTCCTTGAAGTTTGAGTTTGTTTTATTCTGGATTGGTTTATTTTATGTTTTAATGTGAGATTTTTATTTAAAATATAAAATGGTATAAAAGTGAAATGAATAATTCCATTGCGGGGGTAATGGTGCCTAGACATTCTGTTGTGGTGACCACAGCTTAGGTTTAAGGTGGCATTTGGCAATTAGCTTATATAGCTGAGTTTCTAACACTTTTGTGAAGAAGCAGACTGCATGCCACCGTTTTGGGTTTATCTGTCCCTCACTGGGTTCTACCCTGCCTGCTATCATCAGAAGGCCTTGTGGTATAGACTTGTTAGAACTACAGTGGTACCTCGGGTTACAGACGCTTCAGGTTACAGACTCCACTAGCCCAGAAATAGTACCTTGGGTTAAGAACTTTGCTTCAGGATGGGAACAGAAATTTTGCGGCGGTGGCGCGGCAGGCACCATTAGCTAAAGTGGTACCTCAGGTTAAGAACAGTTTCAGGTTAAGAATGGACCTCCAGAATGAATTAAGTTCTTAACCCGAGGTACCACTGTATCCACAAATAATTCAGTAAATCAGACCTGAATCTCTTCTCACTGTCCACATTTGTATCTTTTTAACAGTTGTGGGATATGACACCTGTAGTATCTTGATGCATCGGTGAAACACAAAGCAGCATTACTGAAGAAGGGATTCTTAATGTACTGCAGAAGATGAAGCAAGCTGAGTGGCGACTGTTAACTTCCGGATGGTTTTTCAAGTGATGTACTAGATCCAGGGTGAACACTTGCACCAAACACTCTACTTCTTTGTTCTCAAAATGCAAGAAATATTTTTTTAAACTTAACAACTATACAATCTGGCTCTGCTCAGCCATTTGGAACTTGTCTGGGGAGTCTGCGTGCGGTGCGGTTTGTGTTTCATGTTCTCTGTCGACTTGTGCTGTTTGGCGTGGAGGAATTCTTGCAAATGTGAGTAGCATTCTGCAATATTAGGTTGGAAAGGCTGAATCTGCTCTTAGGGGCTAAAAGAAAAGCAAAGGATTCCTCTTTCTATCTTTTGCAGCAGTCATTGGGCAAGAACCCTTAACAGTAAAGGTCGTCTTTGCAACGACATTCTAGCAAATGGTACTGTGGGTTGTGAGGGGGAGGAAAAAGCTAGACAACGTCCAGTCTTTTTCATTGCATAGCCAAGAGAAATGCTTGTTTAGCAACAAATTCTAAAGTTGCTAAACTATTTTCCAGGCTTGACCCATGAGCATAGAAACCAGTTCAAACTGAGGGCTGCATAAAATAGTTTTATGCAATTGCCATACCTTGTCAGTGTGGAAATACTTTTGTTTAGCTGGACCAGTGATACCTGAACATTTTTTATTTTAGAAGGCGGGGTGAGAATAATGCTAGTGTTACTGGGTATGGTTTGAAACTAACTATTCCATTCCTGTCATCTCTCTGGCAGGATGTGTTTTTAAAATTGCTGATAACTGTAATTTGTTTCTAATTCTCAATGTGTCGTCGTCCCCCCCCAATTAATGCGGTTAAATTTCATATTTTGTTTTGCTGCCTTTTTCAAAAAGTAAATTGCTGAAATAAAAACTTCCTTTCATAAGCATCTGGTATAGGAGAGTCATCTATTTTATAAACCTCTGCCATTTATTTTAATTTTCTTCCAAACTGGGAAACTTCCACTAAACTTTCTCTGCTGGGATTTTTGATAGCAGTGTGCAAAAATATGTTGACTTCATTCACATCAAGAAGACTGAATGCTGACTGCCAAGTGATACAAATATATGAGCTTTATCTACGTAAGAAACTATGCAAAGTACTGCCAACTTAAATATGACTTATTTTATATAATTCATGCAGATGTCTACATGAACTTCAAAAAAAGGATTGCCTGGAACAAACAGACTGCTTTTTCAAACATTAGCTTTTAATTAGATTTTTCTTGCAGGAAAACATCAGAAGTGCAAACCAAAATACAATTTCAAAAATGTTTATCGACTAGCAAATTTACAATTCTACAGAGGTTTTCAAGCAGAGGTCGGATGGCCACCTGTCATGTATAATCTAGTATTCCTGCATTGCAGGGGAGGTGAACTACATGACCCTTGGGGGTCCCTTCCAACTCCACAATTCTGTGATTCCAAAAGGTGGGCTGTTTCATACTTATTGTGGCACATGATTATTACTACATAAAAAGGAGATGGGCCCAAGCCTTCTTACAATTAGCACCTTGAGAGATTTTTAGAAAATAGACACTGTGCTCCCACTGGAATGTTAATAATACCAGCACTAACCATCACAGCATCTCATCCCCAAGTATTTGGGATTTTTAAATGAGCAAATATGAAATGGGTAATAAAGGGGATACAGAAGTTACAGCATGACGACGAGGAAATGCAAATAATACTCTGTGCTCCATAATCAAATCTTTTGCAAACTAAAGTATGCCTACAGTTTTCTTGACTGAAACCTAGCTTCAATGAAATTGCGGCCCAAGTGTTTTCAACCTTTTTCTAGAAATCATTCCAGAAGCTACAATTCTATCTGGAGGAAATTATCAAGATGCAAAGCATGTCAAAACAGAATCACTGAATTTTTAACAGTGCCTTTCTTCCTGCCCTATAATACAGCATGTTATTGAATTATATACTCACTTGCACGTATTATAGCTTTCCAATTGCAGATTATCAAGCGGTCACTAGGTTCAGTACACACTGTTAATGCTTCTAGACTCTAATGATTATCTGGGTTTAAACTTTTGTGAGAGCTCTTCCAGAGACTGCATCAGTTTTTCTTCATCACCAGGTGAAGCTTTTGTCTGTGCAAGTGGTAAGTGGGTTGGAACAGGCCGCCGGTCTGGAAACAAAAGGGCAAAATAAGTTATTTCAACGATCAAGAACCTGGGTTCTTGAACCTGCTTTTCTGAAGTTCCTATCAGTGAGCTGAAGGGAGGACAGAGCTTGCAGGAATGCAAATGTTCATAAAGTTAGGGCTGTTTCATGGTAGCATGACAAAACCAAGTTTCCACAATACATATTCAGTAGGGAGTTGCAGCCAATCCCAGCCCTATACAGTTTGTATACGGGTTCAATGTGTTCATTTTTTCAGGTTTACCCTATTTGGTTTATATATATTACTAGGGACAGCTTATTCTGTCCTCTATTATTATACCGCATTCAATGATACATTAACTCCCTTACCTTGGAAGAACTGCCCGCTTGCTTGCTTGCCTGCTTCATGGGAGACTGCAAGCCATACCACCGTGTCTGCCCCCTGGTCCTCTGTCCGCAATCTATTCTTCATTTTCTCGTAGAAATCTGGCATAGATGACCTCACTGCTGCAAGGTGACAGTTGTGATAAGCATATGTAACAGCTTCCCGACAAACGCATGTCTACCACTAATTATGCTCTTTGACTGCCACTACCCTAATCTTGGGCTCTGCTATGGCTTTGGCCTACAAAAGGCCCTTGGACATTTCTTCCTACAAACCTTAACACTCCATATGATTTTACGCTACCAGATTCTATTCTTCCTCACACTACCTAAGCACTTGCATAATACAGAGACCTTTAAACACACTTAAAGTGTGCTTGAAGTTATACATGGGCACAAGTTACCTGCAAGGTGGCAGGAATTCTCCAAAGCAGCTAAACCAAGGATGAGGCAAACCTATGACCCTCCAGAAGCTGTTGCAACAGAATCCTGTCACCTCTAACCATTCACCAGGGCTGATGAGAATTGGCTTCCAACAGGTTCTCTATCCCTGAGCCTAGTGCTCTGCAAGGAACCACATCTATTTGTTCTCATGTTACCAACAAAGAAATGCAAAAGTTCAAAGAGAAACAGGAATAAGGGTGTGCCACTTCTCCTTCCTATTTCTCCCATCTCCTTCATATAATAACCAAATACACACTCTGTTTAGCTCTAGGGTGGATGTTGGACTCTTAACTCCTATCAATCCCAGCCAACAATTGGGAATGATGCAGCTTGTAGTCCAGTAACAGCTGGAGGCCCACAGGTGCCCCACTCCTGATTTAACCAAATAGATTAAATATTTCTGCTCAGCAACAAGTACCTGGAGTATCTGCCCAGCCAGGATGCATAGAAGAAAAGTGAACACTGGGATGTGCTTTAGCCCACTGTTCTGTCAAGACCACTTGCTGTCTCTAGGATACGACAAAAGGCATAAAACTGAAAAAAGATCAATAGGCCATTAGTCTGGCATCTTCATATTCAGTATCAACTTACGCAGCAGTTATTTCTTCCTTTGGAAGCTCAGCACTGCAGCTAGCCTGTACCCTGCCTTCTTTGTGTGTGACAACATGGCAGGTTTCTAGTTCTATTCCAGTTTTAGATGAGAGAAGGGCAGAGGAGCCCTCAAGTGTAGCCCTCTGTTAAGGTTATTGCACTCTCACAACACATGACACACACTAGGCCAGAAGAAGAGCACTATAGAAATCTGGTCTGCTTCAAGCAAAGCAGGAAAAATGAACTACCATTCCAAGAGGGTGATGCAAAGGGAATAACATTTTCTCCTGCCTTCAAGCAAGTGGAGAATGACCACCCACTTGGTACTGCCCAATAAAGTCCCCCCCCCAAAAAATCTTACTCCTGAAACCAGGGTGGAAAAATACTTTTCAAAAAGCAAGTTTCTCTTAAATAATAACTAGTAAATAATCTATTTACTTAACAGTAAATAATCTCTGGACTTAAGAATGTTGGATGTAGCCCTACAAGTTTAGAATCTCCAAACTGAATCAATGCCTCTACCAGATACAGTGAGTTAAAGGAGTCTTTTCTATGTAAATAAAGACCCGACTTGACAAGTGTGTACCTCAACTGTCATAGGTGCTGGTTGTAAGACAAGACTTTACATAGAATATTTTAAAGAATTATCTATAGAAAGAGCAAGCAAAGTACATAAAATGTATAGCGTGACAAAAATACAGGATTGCAAAGCAGCTACGTAGTCTGTGGCTGTTTGTTCAAGACCTTTAGATCTTACCTTATTCTGCGCATAGACCATTGTCCCATCAAATGCCACATTCTCTGATTGCAAGTTTGATACATCTAGTTTCTGAACTAACATTCCTCCTGAGGAGACAGTGATCTGCAAAATAAAACAAACCAAAGGAACTATGAAATCCTTATCCACAACTAGACTTGTCTTTACATGCAACTTGGATAATCACAATGACAATGTACACGTGAAACTCGAAAAATTAGAATATCGTGGAAAGGTTCATTTCTTTCAGCCATTCAACTTAAAAGGTGAAACTAATATATGAGATAGACTCATGACATGCAAAGCGAGAAATGTCAAGCCTTTATTTGTTATAATTGTGATGATTATGGCGTACAGCTGATGAGAACCCCAAATTAACAATTTCAACTTTGGGGTTTTCATCAGCTTTGCATGTCATGAGTCTATCTCATATATTAAACTCCAGTAGCTAATGAAAACAATTGCTTACATAAATGGACTTTTCCACGATATTCTAATTTTTCGAGTTTCACCTGTAAGTTTAGCAGTTCACCTGTGGCCCTCTAGATGTTGGGTCCCAGCTGCATTCAGCCTCAGCCAGCATGGGATGATGAGACATATAGTCCAACAACATCTAGTGCCACAAGCCCCCCACCCACCCACCCAAGGAGTGGCAACCGAATGCTGAAATTCAGAGTCATTAACAATGCTGGCCTACTCCCTTGACAGCCCTGTTGGTTTCTATCTTGCCAACGGCCCTTTAAAAGTCACACTGCAAGCATGGATTCATTACTCAAATCAAACATTCCAAAGGTTCTTACACAAAATGCAACCACACCAATCAGAACAGGCCAGATCTCTCTCTGTCTATGATGCTCTTTCCCCTTGGAAATACATAATTGAACCTTTTATACACCGCTGTTGGAAATAATTCATTTGTAAACTGGAATGATCATTCTTTTAAACACTCAGTGGCTTCTGACACAACGGAAAACACTGCTTCCCACTCAGGAGGGCAAACACTAATCTAAAGGAGGCAATTGAACTGCTTCGCTTCCACCAAGCGTTTTGTATTGTGTAAATAAAACTGTTTCAGTGAAGCACGAAGGTACACATTAGCACCACGGCACCTCAACATTTGTGCCAGCATAGGCAATGGTTTGTCATGGTATTGAGTCAGACGTTAAATTAGTTTGTTCCCCAATTAAGATGCTATTAGCTGCAATGGGCCTCCCTGTCCTCCTGTCCTTGGGTGGGTTGCCAGAGACTACAGAACATTTCAGAGACTACAGAACATTTCATATCTCTTCCTCTGAAGGCGGAGAGAGTGGTCTGCCTGCAGTGAGGAGAATCATAATTGATAGGGCCCCTTTGCCCAACAGTAGAGCACCTACTTGCCCTAGGAGTTATGATTATTGAGAACAGGAATGACAACGAAAGGGACAGCCAAGTGCCCCCAAAATAAGACATACAAACTTACAACTCTAGGGTCATCTTCTCTTTCTAAGAGAGGTAGAAGGGCTGTTGTTAAAATATATGTACCTAGAAGATAAATAAAAAATGTTTAGCATGCATTACCTTCCACAAGTTGCTTTATATATACACTAGTATATTAAGCCCGTAAAATTACGGGCGCTAGGCAGCTCCTGGCGAGGGAGTGGCGGCTCCTGGAGCTGCCAGTCCGTGCTGCAGCGACGCTCCCTCGGCCGGTCGCTCAGTGACCGCGGGAGCAGCAGCGCCGGGTGGGATGCATCCCGCTCGGCGCTGCAGCTCCCGGCGAGGGAGTGGCGGCTCCTGGAGCTGCCAGTCCGTGCTGCAGCAGCACGGACGGGCAGTCTAAGGAGCCGACGGTCCCTCGGCCGGTTGCTCAGTGACCGCGGGAGCAGCAGCGCCGGGGCGCTAGAGCTTTCTTTACATCCCCCCCACCTAAAGAAAAAAAGAAACTCTCTTCACTTGCCTCTGTCTCAGGCCCGGGCATCGATTAACTCCTTCGGTGCTGCCCTTTGTAAGCAAGGCCTTGCCTCTCTGCCTCCCTCTCCCACCGATACACTTTTGGCGTCAGTACTGCAAGGATCAGTTCACACGCTGCCCCCGCCAAGGCACAGTTGCCTTTTTTCTCAACCGGTGACCAATTTTAACGACCCCTTTTGAATCTGGTTTCACTTAATAGCTCTTTCTCTGTGTGTGTGTGTGTGTGTGTATGTGTGTGCGCACGCTCCATCCAGTTTGGTGTGTGTGTGTGTGGATGGGAAGGGCGACATGAAACGGATTTCAGGTTTCCTCTGTGCCATGAAAGTGTGCGGGGCAGCAGAGGGTGAACTCAGTGAGTGTGGGGGGGTGAAAGTGTGTGATAGTGGTGTGGGTGGGTGGGTGTGAGTGAGAGAGAGATTGGAAATCTAGCCATGCAAGAAGCACCAGGGAAGCAGCAGGCAGTGAAATGGTTAATAGCCACAGGTCTCATTGATTAGTATTGATGGCTTTTGGAGCCAGTTGGACGCAGCAGGCAGACGGTGAGGGAAGGCGGAGAGGGGAGCCCCTGAGCGGAGCGCAGAGCGAAAGAGCGGCGGCGAGAAAAAGTACACTTTATTACTGTAGATTTACTTGATTTTGGGGGTGGCAGTTGCCCCCCACCGCTTAAACAAACAAACAAACAAAACACCCCACTGTCAGCAAGGAAATAAAAAGCTGACACTTTGCTGCTGCTAATTATGAGCCATTTTTCGATAATGCTCAGCGTGGTTGTCGCAGGGTTTGCATTCCGCTCGGCCAAACACCCCCGTCAGGTGGGCCGCCTGGAGCGCTCTTACCAGGGAGTAGACCCCACAGAACACGGGGACTTACTCCTGAGTAAACTCGCGCAGGCTTAAGCCGGGCTCAGTCTCCTACTCCCCCCCCCCACTTATTTTTGTTCCTCCCGGGGAAGGAGAGGCGAGGCGGCGCTCGCAGCGGGAGGCTCCGCCAGAGCAGTGAGGAAGCCGGCGGCAGCGGGAAAGTCCGCTCGCGGGCGGCGGCGCTTACTCCCGAGTAAGCCTGCTGGGAAGGGCCGGGCCCCGTCTCCCCCCCCCCATCGCGCAGGCAGTCCTGGCACTTGCGGAGCCCTCGGTCCAGGCGCTCTCGCGGTTCCTCTGGGCGGTGGCTCCCGTTCTTGGGCGACCTCCTGACGATGGTGGCGGCTGCAGAGGGAGGCTGCTGAGCGGCGGCTGCAGAGGGAGGCTGGTGTGCGAGCCTCCAGCAGAGCCGGCGGTGGGATCGGCGCCTCAAGCCGGTCCAGGCAAGCGTCGGAGGAAGGGGCGCTACGCGCCCCTTCCCCCGCGGTTTAGAAGTGCCGGGGGGAAGCTGCTGCCGCCGCCGCCGCCCAAAGAGCCGCTTCCCTCGCGCTTCGGCGAGGGTGTGTAGGTGGCGTCGGGAAACGGCGCTTCGCCTCTCCCTCGGCGGCCGAGCGCAGCAAAAGCGGCGGTGGGAGCCTCCATAGGCGGGCGGCGGCGGCAGCAGCTTCCCCCCGGCAATGGCGGCGGCGCAGTTTCGCCCGGCCGGAAGTGTCTCTGCGTCGTCCCGCCCCCCTCTCCGCCCCCTCCAATCCCTGCGTCCGTCTGTGTCATGCGTCACTTCCGTGACACACAGAAAATTGCCGGTGGACGCAGGGACACTTCAAGATTATAATATAGGATATATATATATATATATATATATATATATATATTTAATAAAACTTCACTTTCCTACCCTTCAGCTGGATGGATTGCTCCACATTTCACAAGGTTTTTAAAGAGAAGTACAGTGGTACCTCTGGTTACGTACTTAATTGGTTCCGGAGGTCCGTTCTTAACCTGAAAACATTCTTAACCTGAAGCACCACTTTAGCTAATGGGGCCTCCCGCTGCCGCTGCGCCGCCAGAGCACAATTTCTGTTCTCATCCTGAAGCAAAGTTCTTAACCCGAGGTAATATTTCTGGGTTAGCAGAGTCTGTAACCTGAAGCGTATGTAACCCGAGGTACCACTGTAAAATGAAGAGCCCCGTTGCATCAGGACAAAGTCCATCTAGGTCAAACACTCTATTCTCACTGCAGCAAACCAGATGCCCAGGGAAGACCATGAGCAGGACCTGAGTGCAGTAGCACTCCTTCAGTTAGCAAAGTACACAGCATTAAAACTTTGTACTTGGACCATGAAGCACCCTGTTATTTGAGATCACCATTCAAATAATGCACCAAGTTAAAAACCTGATATATGATTACTTATCCAAGTACAATTCCATGCCCTAAAGCAGGATATTCTGTGTAAAACAGCAGCATACACCTGTTTAACCTGTTCATCTAAATTCCATAGGTACATTTCACAACCAAGAAACTGAACTGCTCTATCTTACAGAGTTAAACCCAAGACTACCTTCCTTCAGTCTAAACCCACTGCTTCTTGTCTGACCCTAACTGGACAAGGAAGAAAACAATTTGGAAGTTATTTATGGCAATCCAATTCAATAGTATGTTATTTCTGTATGCATGTTTCTTCCTCTGTGATGTTGCTTTTTAAAAGACTGAACTGGATGTTCAATCTATATGTGTCAGGAGGCCCTACTAGATAGTATAAACATTAGCCAAGCTTACTCAGACATCAGAAGAACCCTTCAGAAATGCACAACCTCCACTTCCAGACAACAACTTCCCAGGAAAACTGCCCTACATACCCAAAGTATTTGTAGCAAAATTCTTTTCAAGCCCATCTTTCGTTAGTTCTCTCTGGTTTACCATGCAGCCTGCATTGTTGATCTACAAGAAGAAAATAAGAGTTAAAATATGTATCTGTGCTGTGCCATAGTGGTAGAGCATGCACTTTGAATATGCAGAAAGTTCTAGGCTGAATTTGGTAGGACTGGAAACAACTCTCACCTGGAACCCTGAAGAGCCACTACCAGTCAGTACAGATAATAGAATACTGTATACTGAGCAAGGTGGACCAATGGTTTGAAAGGAATAAGGCAGCTTCCCATTTATGGGAGTCAAAGCACTATGCTGCATACAATACTTTCAAGAATGATAAATCTCAACTGTGCAGCATTAAGCAGCCATATGAAAATGACGCTTGCACAGAAATTTAGAATTTCTGGCTACAGTGCTGGCAGTACAAAGAATATTACCAAACTTTCTTGTTCAAGCAAGTAACTGCTAGTTACTAGGTAGTGTCAATCAGTGTTAGAAACTGAGATATGAAAGCTAGGAGCTAAATGGCACCTTAAACCTAGGTTATGGGCATCGCAATAGCATGTCTAGGCGCACTTTTTTTATAACAAGAATACAAATCTGAAAATGAATTAACTGCAGTTAAAATCTTATATTCATTTTTCACATGGTCTAGTCCTCATCTGAAGACTGCAAAAAACAAAGCCATACTTCCCCTGCCCACCCCCCTAATATTCTTATGAGGGTCCCTTCTCAGGTTCTCAGAGAGTGGCTGTAAGTGGGGAGGCAGAAAAATGTCCTCCTTTTGTTCCAGCAGTGGCAGTTTTAATCTGAAAACTTAGGCACAGTACAGCTTCCACAGCTCAGAAACTGCTCGCATTATTGAAATTTCCTGTTGCAAAATGCACCTAGAACAGGGGTCGGCAAGGTTTACCTTGCCTGGGCTGGATCACTCCCAGGGAGATCACATTTGCACATGTCCACTGCGCCGTAAATCACTTCTGCGCATGCCCAGATGCCGAAAATCACGCCTGCGCATAAGTGATTTCTGGTGCCTGCGCATAAACCATTTCTGGAACCACGGAAGAGAGTCCCCACGCTGTACTGCTTTAGTGCAGCGCGCCGGGACTCGCAGAGTGGGCGGCTCGGTTCTGGGGCGGCTTGTGGGCCAGTTAAATGGCCTCCGTGGTCCGCTTCCAGCCCATGGGCTGCACGTTGCCAACCCCTAACCTAGAACAATGGGAGTTTCAAACTCTGGTGTCAATGTGTTTGGCAGCCCACCAAATCCCTAGAGATGAGCTTCACTTTTAAGTTCCCAACTCACCAAGACGTTTAATCTGTGTTCATTCTTGAACCGTTCAGCAAATTCCCAAATTCCTTTGGGGTCAGACATGTCCAGAATATGGATAAAAATGTTCTAGGAAAGGAGAAAAGAAGAGTTGTTAACCAAACCAAAAAATTTTGTACAACCAATTCACTAGCTTTCTGCAGCATCACCTGGCTCCAAATCTTACATCCCAAGCACAGCTCAATCACCCCACCACAAGATTGAAAGGGTTCATTTAACATGCTTTAACAACACTACATAATCAGATAGCAGGAACACAATATATCCACTTAGCCAAGCTGTATCTAAATGGCAGAGAGAATCTTTGAATCTTTGTAGTTGACAGAGAAATCCAAGCAGCAAAAAATGCAAAGCACAAAATAGGATTGTGAGAACTGTTTCATGTGTTGCATAAGAAGTAACCTGGCAACTTACAGATGCTGCTCACAATGAGATTCATAGTTCTAGAAGCTATTACTGACTCAGGATTCCATTGGAGGGAGGGGATAGAATGAGAGTCCATTTTTCTGATAATGTAGCTGCTGCTCACTGCAGTGACTGCTTACTCCACAAATGCGTACAAGGTAATGATGGTACCATTGTCTGAGACTCAGAGGTAAGGATTTTAATCTCAGCATCATGCAAAATTCATTGGAGGAAACAGTGACTGTTTAAAGTAGCATAACACTGCTTTAAATTACAGTATAGCACAGATGGATCCAAAGAGGGAGCACATTTTCTTAGTTTTAAGGCAGTTATAATGCATAATTGACTGTTGGGCATTTGTGGCAATATTTGTCGCTCCCTTAGATGCTGCCGCATCTATTTTTTTTAAAAGGATACTAATAATTTCTGCTGATTTTTTTTATCTTACTTTTAGCTATGCACTAGAAATATCATCTCAGTCGACACACAGAATGATTTAGCTGATCCAGCTGCAACTGTGGTGGAACTTGTCTGCCCGCTGTTGAATACCAGGTTCCATATTCCAAAAAACAATCATTTTTTATTTCAAATTCCAGGAGTTGAAATACATCCAAACATCCACAGAAACAGGGACAGGATTTGTAGCATTATTCAGCGGTGGCAAATGCAATCAAACAAAAGAAATGCAACTGGCCAACAGGCAAATTGCTCACAAAAACCTGTAGGGTTGGAACTTACTGAAATAAATGGACCTTAGTTAGTCATTTCCATTAATTTGACTGAATATACTACAAGTATGACTTAGTTGGATGCAACATGTAATCTTTCCAATGACAAAGCATAGAAGAAAAAACATCCAAGGCCAACTCTTACCTGATTACCAGTTTCTGTTGTTATTTCTTTCTTAGCTTCCTCAGCTCTGTCTTTGTTTCGGCAAACTAGATGAACTAGTCCCCCTGAAAGAATTCAGAAACAATCAGTGAAAAGGACTATAGAACTATCTGCATGAAAGAAATATTCAAATCAAGTTTCCATATAGCTTCATATCTGACAGAATTTTTAATCTGCGCAAATGCACAGAGAATGCCTTTTTATAACTGAGAAGTTTTTGACAAATGGCAGATCTTCAGGCAGCTAAGGGCTGGATTCAACTAATGAGCCCTGCTAGTGGAAGCCTGGCAAGGACACCTGCTAGCACAATCAAGCTTTTCCTCCCCTCTTCTCCCACTCCCAATTGGCTCTTGAGGGCTCAGGATAATCCCCAGAACAGGAGGAGAGGGGGGTAGTTCTGCAGGTTACCTGAAATATTTGTACCAATGGAACAATTGTCACAGTGCTATGCTGAATTCCTCTCAAAGTCCCTTAGCTATTTAGATGACGAACTTGACCAGGGGCATACCTAGGGGTTGTCCAGGTTGGCCCTCGCCAAGGGCACAGGCCCGGGGGTGGGAGGAAAAAATCATGCCTCTCCACTCTGGTTCAGCTCCTCTAGCAAGGATGCAAGGGATGCAGCGGGATGTCAATGTCACCTTACCAAGAGCGCCTAAGTACGCCTCCGAATAGCAGACTCTTACAGGGTCGCTTGAAATATTACCAAGTCCAAATCCTTGTTCTTACATTCAGTGGAAGCGACTGCTAAAATACAGTGCTAGTGGAGCAAGACAAGATAATCTCCTGTCTTTGCAAACCTGATCTTGGGGAGACCTGGTTCATATTGGCTCCACCCACCACCACTTTTCCCACCCACCCCTTTTTTAGGAGGAAGACTCATGTGACTGACCTCCAGACGACTTGACATGGGAGGTTAGGAATAGCAAAGAGAAAGAAAATGTGACACACTACTGCTCCATGCTATTTCAGCACTGGTGGCCATAGAAAAAATGAGAATATTTTGCTCACACCACCACCAAGAATGCTTTTTAGCAGCTCACTCAGGATTACTTGGTACTGTGGAGAGCTCTATAGTCTATGTTGTTGTTTTTATGTAAGCAGCCTCCAAAATCCACACTGGGGCTAACTGGGGCTTTATCCATAGCGCTTCTGCGCATGCATAAGCCGTGTAGAGCGCTTCTGCGCATGTGCACGCGGCGAAACCTGGAAGTATACACTTCCGGGTTTGCCACATTCGTATCCTGAAAAAATGCAACCGGAGACTGATGTAATAAGAGGTACGACTGTACAACTGAGGAGAGAAAATAAGGCATCTTGTTTTGTATTAACTGAGCCTCAGAAATAATCTCAATAGCAGCAGTATTGCTTCAACTTACCTCTTCTGGCTATCTCTTTTGCAGCTGCCTTGCCAATACCACTATTTGCTCCAGTGACCATGAAATACCTTCCAGTTACATCTACTTCCAAGTCTTCTGGAACGAAGTGTTTGCTTGCCGATTCATAGCCGCTCCTGCAGAAGCCAATGAAAACTTAGGTTTGGGAAGAATACTAGCTACATATTAAACAGAAGGGGGGGGGGACATTTTATTGAAAAGTTTTTGAATGTTTTATACAATTATAATATTACTCAATTCCTCCCTCCAAAGTGCATTTTTTGTTGTAAACTATAAAAAATAGATTGAATATATAATGCAAGCATTATTACCAGCTGACTTTTCACAATGGTAGAGTAACTAGCAGAAAACAAAAGGTTTGGAAGTTTAGCTTTACCAATACAGGTAAATTTTATTTCTAACAACATACATTCAAGTACCGTATTGGCCCAAATATAAGCCGCACCTTAAAAATTGGAGGGGGAAAAAGAAAAATACACGAATATAAGCCGCTTCCTTCCTCGCTGCTCCTGGATGCATACTGGGCAGAGGGGGGAGAGTGCTGCGTTGCTGACGGCCTTTCCTCGCCTCAACCAATCAGAACCAGGGCACCTCCAAACATGGAACTTCAAGCGGTACCAGAGGACAGAGAAATGGGAACTTCAGGAGATTCTGTGCCCAGGCCAGGGTGGGAACCAGATGGGTTGCCGGTGACCGAGTCACCCCAGCAGGGCGACCTCAGGCCGGAGTCCTCAGTGGCTCCATCGGCCGTGACCTCTTTGGAGCCGGCCTTGCTGGCTGCCCCACTCAGACCGCGAGTACCGGAGGAACCTCCTGGGTCACCCACTCGGGCACAGGAACCGCGACGGTCCCTGCGGGAGCGGAAAAGGCCGGCACACCTTGATGACTATGTTTGTTCCTTATGTTAGGAACTTGGGGGGAGGAGTGTTATGTATTGGGTTCAACACATTTTATGCTGCCAAGCGCGTTCTAACCAATCGTATAAGCGTTGGTAGACAAACGTTCCAATGGGAAGTAAGCATGGGCACTGTCAACTGGCAGTTCTTGCCAGGGTTTTTAGTGTGTGCATCGTGTGCGTTCTGTCCATCCCGTCCCCCAGGAGTGAACTGTTGAATAAACGTAGTTGAGGAACTTATACTGCCTTGGGCTTATACACGGGGCGGGTGCTCCTGGTGCTGTTTGCCCTGCGCTCCTGGCTGCATACTATAAGGTTGTGAATATAAGCCGCACTTTAAACTTTTCACGGTCGGAATTTGGGGGGAAAGTGAGGTTTATATTCAGGCCAATACGGTAAAACAAAAACAACTTTCCTCTGCTGAAGCTTCCTGCATTCAGGCATACAGTCCTCATGGAAAAGTGGCCCTGCAAGTACCCATCCTGGTAGCAGACCCTGCGCTCAACCTCTGCACAGAACCTGTTGTTGCCTGATCCTGCACCATCCCCAAGGAGACTCACCTAGCAGCTAAAGAAGGTGCAAGGCTCTTTCTCTTCAACCAGGCCTTTGGCTCATAAACATCCTATGGCCTTTTAATGTGTCTGTGGAAGTAGATAATTTGTTTGCTTTGCTCTACTTACTACTACTACTACTACTACTACTACTACTATTAAATTGATTTACCGCCGTTTATCAAACAATCCCAGAGCGGTGTAAAATATTAAACACTCATTAAAGGTAAAGGGACCCCTGACCATTAGGTCCAGTTGTGTCCGACTCTGGGGTTGCGGCGCTCATCTCGCTTTATTGGCCGAGAGCCGGCGTACAGCTTCCGGGTCGTGGCCAGCATGACTAAGCAGCCCCTGGCGAACCAGAGCAGCGCACGGAAACGCCGTTTACCTTCCCGCCGGAGCGGTACCTATTTATCTACTTGCACTTTGACGTGCTTTCGAACTGCTAGGTGGGCAGGAGCTGGGACCGAGCAACGGGAGCTCACCCCGTCGCAGGGATTTGAACTGCCGGCTTTCTGATCAGCAAGCCCTAGGCTCAGTGGTTTAACCCACAGCGCCACCTGGGTCCCCACAAAAAAACTCATTACAGAACGTCAATGATAAAAACATAGTAACATAATAAAAAGCATGCTGACGGACAGCCACAGCCTAATAATAAAATAAGTCATCATAACAATTCTCTCCCCCACTTTCACAGACCACAGATTACCTAATAGCCATAGGCCTGGGTAAAGAGGAATGGTTTTGCTTGGCGCCTAGAGACATGTAATGATGGTGATCTCTGGGGAGAGCATTCCACAATCAGAGAAAACTATGTATTTTTGTGTTTTCATTTTGTATTTTTATGTTGTGAACCGCCCTGTGATCTCTGGATAAAGGGCGGTTACAGAAGAAGAAGAAGAAGTTGTTGTTGTTGTTGTTGTTGTTGTTGAGTAGCCCCTGCTTGGTCGTGTGAATGCAGCTACACACACGTCTGTCTAAAATCTTGCCCAGGGCGAGATTTTAACCGGGCAAGACTTGCTTCCTAGATGACACCGCAGCTTCCAACTGAATGCAAAAAAGTTATACAACGCTGCAAAACGGGTGCGTGTGTTAAGAAACCACGGCTGGGGCGAGCCTTAGGACTAGCCTAGCACCGAAACCTCGGAACTGCAGGGACAACTTTGAGTTAGGACTATTATTAATAATAAAAATTTATTAATAATAAAGGCAAAGGTTCTTCTCATGAGCCCCCTGTGAAGAAACGGTGCGCCTCGTTCGCCTTTTAATGCACACACATACACACACACACACACCTCTCTCTCTCTCTCTCTCTGCCGCCCTCCACCTGCGCCTCGCGGCGAACTGGCCCCTCGAACCCTGGAGCCCAAAGCGGCTCGCGCGAACTTGGCGCGCAAGTCCCGCAAAAGGGGCTTTTGGCGCCGGTTTACGGGGCTCGCGCCGCGCGTGGAAACGCCCCTCCCGTTACATAAAAGTCCCTAAAGAGTGCGGCGGAGGAGGGGGAATGGGCTCAAATCCCACGTACTGGGGGGGGGGGGGTTCGGTTTCCCTCCATAAGCAAAAGCCGCGTGTAAACGGCCATGGCAGCCCCCGCCTCTTCTTTGCCCTTTTGGCTCGCCTCATCCCGCCCGCTCCCTTACCGGCAGTAATGGCGCAGCCCCTTCACGAACCACACCGAGTTCCTGTACAGGGACATGGCGAGGACGGGACGAGGGCCGCTCCCTCTCCGTCGCCCGGCTCCTCCGTTGGCGAAGAGGCGGCGCTCGGCGACGGAGCTTGACTTTGCCCGCGGCGCTGCTTTGAGCCCCTGAGGGAGGGAGGCCGCCTCCCGGGCAGGGCCGTCGGCCTAGGGCGGGTGTGTGAGAGGAATCCTTGTGTAACTCCCATCACTCTCACACACACAAAATGGCCGCGGTCGTGGTGGGAAATGTAGTTCAGCAACACCTGCAGTTCCCCCTCACTTCAAGCCACACTCCTCTTGTCCTTGGATTTTTGACTCCTCAGGCAAAAAGCCTTGTTGTGGAAGCAAAACACAAACTTCAGTAATTTCACTGTGTTTCCGGTCAACGGTATAACACAAAAGTAACTTAGGCAACACACCATCGAAGCAATCAGTGCTTACTTCTGAGTAGGCCCGTTATATTGCACTGTCGGAGGTAGAATTTAAGAAGTAAACAGAAAAGGCACATAAATCACTGTAATGAATGATATCCTTTACACAGTGATAAATGTTGTCTTTCTATCTACGCGCTGCAACGAAAAAGACCATTTGCTTGTGGAACTTTAAAGACTTATTAACATACAACTCCCTCAACCGCTTCTATTGCTTCGACAGGTCCAGAAAAATGCCCTCTCTTAAATTCTAGGTCCAGCAGGGCATCCCTGTGAGACACAGAACAACTTAATCTGCAATCCTATATATTTAACCGTTTAATCCAACAAGGCTTTATTCTGAGTAGACAAGCATTGCATTTTGCCAGAATAGATTTCATGGGCTGCACTCCTGAGTGTGGTTAGCATTGCATTAAGTCTATTAAAAACTAACAAGTTTATGTTGACACAACTACATATATGGACAGTAGTGGGTTTTATGCCACAATGACTACACTGCTGCACATGTCTGCTCAGAAGTAAGCCCCGGTGAATTTCATGGGGGAAACAGTATTCCTCACTTCCCTCCCTGCTCCTCCCCAACTTCTTCAAGAATGTGGAATAAGGCAGAAGAGTATTAAGTGGACTAAGACCTGGGAGACAATGGATCAAATCCATACTTGCCCATGGAGTTCACTGGGTGACCTTGGACCAGGGCCATTCATGATTCTCAGCCTAACTTACCTCACAGGGTTGTTGTGCGGATAAAATGGGGGAAAGAGAAGAACCACGAGTTTCATCTTGAGCTCATTTGTGGAAAGCTGGAGTACAAATGTAATGATGATAATAATAATAATAATAATAATAATAATAATAATAATAATAATAATAATAGAAGTCTATATCCAGCCTGCTGCCCCTATTTTGAATTGGAGGCCTGTGAGCATGTGTATGTGTGTAGGAGACTGAGTTTGGAGTTGAAGAAAGAAAATGAGAAGAGAGAAGGGGGTTGGGGAGAAATAAAATATTACTCATATTTGTTTTGCAAAATAATAAAAATCGGAGTGGGAAATAAAAGTTGCCTAATGGATAAAAGAAGGGAAGGCGACCTTACCTAGCCCACTGAATGCAGTTCAGCCATAACAGGTGTGAGATTACAAGTCAAGCCAAGACAGGCAGGGGAAACTCACCCTATTCCTTTGACTGCAATTTGTTTTAGCTGGTCTTAATGTTGATTTATTTTGGTTACATGGTTGTGATCCACCCTAGAACCACAGGCCTTTTGTAGCAGGTAGATAAGCAGAACAGATAACTAGGTGCAGGAGCAACTGTAGAGGAAAAGGCACACAATACATTAAAAAGCTGAGCATGAATTAAAAAGCCCTGTACATAAATTTAGCAGAGCCAGAAAGAAGTGCCTAGGTCTTCCCTAGGTTGCTCGGCAACCCAAGCATGCATTGTTGCAGAATTCATTGTGACCCAGGCGTTGTCACAGTGACACCTCCTCCAACTGACTCTTGTGTCAGTTGGTCCTTGGCCTAGTGAGAGGCTCTTGTTTAGCTGGTTTCTCTCTGTCTTTCTCTCAAACCAAGTGGAGGAAAAATGTACCGTAAAAGTTCTGGATTCTGCTTAATCTTTAGGAAAAGGAAAACAGATAAGATGGAACAGCTTGCAAATGGGCTTCTGGGCTATAGTAGTGGCAGAAGAGTCACTTGATAACTCGCCATAGGCCTCTGGAGAAGGTATTATCACATTATCCTCTTGGTCGTGCAGCCATTATTCTGAAACTTGGAAGAGTGGGACTTTGGGCAGTAGCTGAAGAGGTCACCATGTTGGAAGGGACGTTAGAAGTCATGTAGTCATACTCTCTGTTCAGTTCAGGATCTGTAATGCAGGGTGCATCTTGGGGATCCCTGACAGAGAGCCACCTACCCTCCGATTAAATACCCGCTGCAAAGGAGAACCCACCGCCTCCCAAGGGATGCTCTTTCAATATGAAACTCTTAGGAGGTTTGGCCAATAGCCAACCAAGCAACAGATGGTTTAAGTCCCACCTTCTGGAATAACAGACCTTCAGATATTTGATTACTCCCCTTAAAACATCCCTTTTCCAAGCAAACTCACGTCTTTCAATGAGATGATGAGAGGTGCCTGTTAATATCCAGAGGGTGCCACCCTGGCTAAAATATTCAGGTACTCTCAACACATTATGTTGTACCCAGAATAGTGAATTCATCTTGAGCTTTGAGCAGTGAATGGCCCCAAACCAATCTAGTGAGGTAGATCAGGAGAGTGCTACCTGTGAGCCCCATTTCTCATATTTTTCTCTTTCTTTTCTAGGCTTTCGAGACTTAGGAAGGTTTTGTCCCGCTTGGGGAGAAGGAACAAGTTCTCACCTCTCCCAGAGACCTCCCCCTCCCCCGCCGCATCTGAGGGATACATAATATATTTGCCCGCTGAGTACAGAACTCTTCAGCATGCATATTTTTCTCATTCTTTTCTAGGCTTTCAAAACTTAGGAAGGTTTTGTCCCACTTGGGTAGAAGGAACAAGTTCTCGCCTCTCCCAGAGACCTCCCCCTTCGCCTCTGGGTCATACTAGTCCTTAGGTTACTTGGGAAAGGTATTTCTGCAACTGTCTGAGGCCTATTTTGAGCTTCAGCAATATAAAAATATATTTGGCAACCATGGATGCTTGGGGGACCTCTTCCTTCTTGCCCCCCATTCCAGCGGACAGGCTGCTGTCAGTGTCAGTAAAAGAGAGCAAGCCCAGAAACAAGCATACTTCTTGTTGGGCAGAGAAAACAGGCAGAGAAAACGGGGAAAAAACATTTACCATGCTGAGCTCATTGGAGAAGGGTAGGATAGAAAGAACAACAATATACATAGCATCTTTCTCCAAACCATTTCCGAAGTGGTACGAAGCAGTTAGCCTTCTCTTCTCTTCCATTGATTGAAATCTTGAGGTCAAGGAGTAACCGTGGAGGTCCTTCCTCAGCAGATGCCTACTATCTACAACATCTCAGCCTCTTGCTTACCCGCCACATGAGGTCTCTTTCCACATGATCAGAGGTGCCATTGTTAGCGACTTGCCAGCTGTTATCTGTTGCCTGTCTATCAATGCTGTCTGGTACTGGTGCAGTGACCAGGACAGAGTGCCAAGGTGCCTGGCTGGGAAGAATGGCAATCTATAGAAATTTCCACTCTTCCAGCAGCTCTTTCTGGAATTTTAATGTTCAAACTCTTTGCCAACGGGAAAAATGCCTATTTCCAATCTTCCTTTGAGACACCAAAAAGCTGAAGAAAGAGTGATCCATATACCCGGCATCTCTCAGGAAACAGATATACGGGAATACAGGTACAATTCAAATGGAACAAATGTAGACATCAGTGTTTAATCAAGGAAACCCTCACTCATAAATTGATTGTCTCCCCATCACATGAGCTTGTCCTCACTAGCACTGCTGCTAAGACCACTCCAGTCTTGCAGAGTACGGTACTGTAAAATCAGGCTCAAGGGGGGGGGGGGGAATTCTTGCTGCCTTTTTAACAGACTGTGTTGTAGTTCTTAAGATTTGGAGATTCTTGGATTTTTTGGATCTTCACAAGAGGAATATTCTTGGCTTGCATTTTGGTTGTAAGGCTAAGATCTGTTTCTTTTGCTTTGTTGACACTGGTGCTCAGGGATGGGATGTTAGAGGGAAGTAGACAAAAAGCACCTTTCTGGGATTTGCTTCCACCACTTGATGTTTTATCGTGTTTTGATGTTTTATTATTGTGTTTTCAATATTCTGTTGGTAGCCGCCCAGAGTGGCTAGGGAAACCCAGCTAGATGGGTGTGGTATAAATAAAATTATTATTTTATTTATTCATTTATTCATTCATTCATTCATTCATTCAAGCTCCATGTTGCTTTAGTTGATGTGCATGCAACTGCCTCTAGCCATGCACTGAAGCAAGCAAATATAAATCTTTCATTGTTGGGACTTTGAAGCCCAATGCAAGGCTTGTAAAACACTCTGCATGGTGGAAAACAGTGAAATGGCCACTTTTGGTGGGCCAAATTTGGTCTCCGAGCCAGAGCCCACCCATAACATGTTCTATTTCTCCCTGCTGCACTGGTGGACCATTTAGCATAGCTTTCACCTGGTGTCCAGGCTACAGGATTTCCCTGTGAAAGTACTTTTATTTTGCCATTTTTCCCATACTTGACTGTTGCTGAAGCTGGAGCATCAAAATAAATAACCCCACTTTGGGGGAAAACAAGAGACTTAAAAATTATTTTTAAAGTATGTTTACGCTTGTTTATGCATATGCCACAAGCTTTACAGTAGGAAACTTTTCAATATGAAAATAACACTTTATGAAAATTCACAAGAATCACTTTATTATACAAAGCCATTGCTAGCATTCTGAAACACAAAGCAGTTCATATGTACGTATTGTAAATAAATTGCAGTATAACTCACTACATTTAAAACACACACACACACGAAAAAATATATAATCACAAAATTAAAGCAGGGATATGTCTAAGAAATATGGAATTTGAAATGAACTTAATCCATCTCTACTTCACAACATTTCCTTCCACGTGTTCTAGTGTTTATATATTTTGAAGAAGTAGAACTATAAATGGAATGGGAGGGCTTAAATTATTTTCTTCTTGTTTCAAAATAAGAACGATTGTATTACACAAATGGGGAGGCATCTGGATAAGGGACAACTTCTAAAAAACATTTTTAAGACTATTCCTCAATTATTTATAATGGCCTCCCTGATTACAAATTGTTTAATTCTCTTCTTCTAGTGCATTCTATTGTTCCTGGTATCATTATCTAGCTAACACAGAGGCTCAAGTGGCTGGCTGCCTCAGATGCAGCATCCATATCCAGAACTTTTCTTTTCCCTCCTAACCATTTAAATAAAATGCATGTTCCACTCTTAAAAGGTCTTTTAATTAACACATGTAGCGCTATGACACATCTCTGCTTTTAAGCTTAGCGTTTGGTCTTTTTGTCAGCACTGAGTGGAGGTCATGGTTACCACAATTATGGTGGTAAGAGTATCTGTATCATGTTCATAGATTGTTGTGAAGGCAAAAGAGATAAAGATCTGTAAGTATTTGGGTTTTTAAAACTCCTATTATTTGTATTAAAAAAAAATCCTGTACAGATGACTGCTTAGTGATGTTACATGGAGGAAAAGTAACAAATAGAACACATTTCATACCATTTTCGGGTACCATAGATTTGGATGCACCAGGGTCTGGAACAAAGCAATCTCAATGCTGGTGCCTTATTGCCACATTACAGCTGTCATGAAGAAGTAGCTGTTACATCAATCCACAAAGAAGATATACACAACATGCATCATTCTAGGAAACAAGCTGAAATTCTGAAAGTACAAACAATGCAATATCAAAGCAAATGTAATATGTACATGTAATATCCACGCCTCTTGCAGTAGTTTAGAGATGATACCAGGGACCTTTGAGTAGGTGATCAAAAATTGTTCATTATTGTAGTCCTTCAAAAAAATATTTTTGTACAAACCAAAGAAAACATAAGCTGCCACTTTCTTTGAAATAAAAGAACTGGGATTCAATCACATAGCCAAAATGCAGGTTTCTGCAGTGTTCTGCTACAAACCCACTTGAAAAAAAGAAAATGATGTGGAAATGTTCTAAAAAGTGTGATATAAATCATTAATGGAAAGCTGTATACTCATTGTCGTATATCCTGTCCACAAACAAAGAGGAACAAACACTCAGTAAAGACCAAACATCATCTAACCTCTGTGCAAGCAAATCAACATGAATACTCAACAGGCAGACAATCTGGAGCAGCTTTCAGACTTCCTGTCCCAATTTAACTACATCATACCTGCATTTTCTATGGGGGCGACGGAGAATAGTAATTTACTTGTGTGCCTAATGCTACCCTCATTCTCACCTCTGTCCCACGTTCCAACATTTGTACCACTGAAATCAGTAAAAATGTTTGAGAAAGCATTTTTTTTAAAAAAGGCGTGTTGTGGCAGTGCAAGAGTCTCACTTCCAGGGCATGCACTGGGAAGTTGATGCTTTCCTTGGCATGTGCCAGAGCAAAAAATGCCCTTTTTACTACCTTTTGAATAGACAGACTTTGTCTATCCACATTTATTTCCATAGGAGAGAAAAAAGTAACCATGTAAAACAGACCTCACTCCATGGAGTTTGCTAGTCATATGCACTATGTGTGCAGGGATGGTGAGCATAACCAACGAATACCAGAATTGCCTCTTTCTACCTGTATTCCCTATTGCTTTTCTAATAGTCCCATGGCTCATTTTCTATGGCTTTCCCCCACCTTTTCAGTCCTCCTCTGTAGCATATCGTTGCCTGGAGCAGCAATAAACACAGCAGCTGCAGAAGATCAGCAAAGCCAGAACTGTGTGGCTCACGACAAGCACCCCAACTGCAAAAACGTACAAGATTTTATCACAGTAATCTTGAGGGTGATGGAAAGGTGGGATGAAATTAGGCAGGTAGACGGAAAACACCCAGTAGTTCCCCAGGATGAACCAGAGGAAGAGGAAGAGGCTGAGGGTGAGGTGTATGTAATATTTGTGAGCATTCTGTCTCCAGGGATATTCGTCGTCGTCGTCATCGTCAATCATAACTGATTTGGTAAGCAGCTGCCTCATCCGGGTGGAGTCAAAGAGCAAAAGACCAACCTAGACATTGCACAAAGGTTAAAAAAAAGAGAGAGGGAGAAGACCCGGTGGGATCATTAAATTCCAGATTTGGATCCTTGGTATCAAACATTTGTTTTCATTTAACAACATTTATATGCTGCTGCTTCGTAGCAACATCTATAAGTGGTTTACAGTAAATGTTAGGCAAAATTGCATACAAAGTAGTGCAAAGAAATGTGCATCAAAATGCTGGTGGATTTTCATGTGGACTTTTTTTTTTTAAATCACAGACTGATGTGGAAAGCTGAACTTAAGAGTGAGAAAAAAATGAGAAACTGAGAGGAAACTGACATTAAAAGCTTCACACACACAGCTAGTTGTACTGAATAAAATAGTTTAAATAAAAACATTTTTAAAAGGCTACACCATGCGTGATCCTTTCTCAATCCAGAAGTCTCCTCCTGAGTCAAATCCTTATTTCCTTGAAGTTAAATCACTAAGATATAACTTTGTTTTGTTTTTTGTATCTTCTATGAATGAAGATAATTCCATACAAACTTCACCACAAATCTCCTCAGAGGAAAATATTGTTCAGTGAACAGCAATACCTTCAAACTGCCAACCACACCACCCACAAGCAGATATAAGGGGATTAGCGGCTGGACTGGACAGTCGTCTAAAAACTTCATTCCTGAGGAACAACAAACAAAGTAAATTATTTCGATCAAGTCTCATGTGCAGAAGCAAGAGGGCAGGTGCACTGATTCACAACTGCAGTGGTGCTACAGCCCTGACATTTTGCACAACATGTAACATAACGGGAGAGTTCCAGATGGTGGCAACACGAGAACGGGCCTTTTCTGCTGTGGCTCCCCGTTTGTGGAACGCTCTTCCCCTGGTGCATTCACTAAATATCTTTAAGCATCAGGCAAAAACTCCCTCTATAACCAGGCCTATGGCCTTTGGATATCTGTGGCCTTTTAGAAGTGGGTGGGATGTTTATAATGTATTTCTCTTTCCTCTAGGTTGTAATCTATCTGGAGTTTATTGTCTGTCTGGTTGGTTGGTTGGTTGGTTGGTTGGTTGTAAGTTGCTTTGGGCTGCCCTGGGCAAGATTAAGTGATTAAGAAAGAATCATAATCATAATATCATTATCATTCCTGCCAAAGTTAGGATTACCGGTGTCCTTCCAGCAGATTCCTGCAATTTCAACAACTGTCTGACATGCAAGGAATTGAGGAGATGATGGCTCTCCTGACATAGGGAAACAAAGAAAAGCCTGCTAATTTCCTACATGAAGCTGGAATCCAATACTGTTTTTTCACAAGCAAATCAGACTTCTCTTCACGCAACAGAACTCCCCCCCTTCCTCTCTCCCCCACCCCAACCAGAGCCAAAAACCTCCTGTGGAAGGTGGGAAGCAAAAACCTGCTTGCACAATGTTGGATTTTATCCATATCATTTAACTCATTATCTTCTAGTTGCTATAGTATTCTCTTTTATTTTGGCAGTCACCTTACCTGTAAAAGCCATAGACAGTGGTAATGCTAGGAAAGCAAGGAGTCCAAAAATGAAGCAAGCTGTAAGGAAATAAATGACGAGTTAGAGATCATGATAAAACATCCTCCAAATGCCCTCCATTTTTGTCACTCACATACACATGTAGGAAGACAGAAGGAATGAAGGAGCAATTAGATTCTCTTCTAATTTAAAGGCAAACCTATCCAATTCATACTTTCCAAAACAATATAGGAACTGAAACACAACAGCCATTCTTCAAAATTCTCACCACTCTAAATGTTGCAATAGCAATGTGTAAAAAGCACACATATACTGGGGTAAAGTGTGCCTAAAAATGCATATATTAGGGAAGATAACATACAAAAATACATCATATTTGGGGAAATTGTTTTGCAAAAATGTGTTTATTTGGGGAAACTGCATACAAAGAAATGCATATTAGAAATTTGCACTAAAATGCTGACAGTTTCATAAGGATTATTTTTAATGCAAATTCCTGCAACCATGTGGAGAACTGGATTTAAAATTGGAACAATGGGAAACTTTGAGAACCGAAATGGGTGGATTCATCCATTGCTATCAGACAGTGATGCAAACTGAGTTGGGACAGGTATTGCTTGGTTGCAGTCTCACAGCTTGACCTGCAATCGGCATCCTTTGTTGAATCCCTGTAGTGCTGCAAATCTCTTGCTACTATCTCCCTTTCGCAGGCAACCTACCATTGCTGGCAATTTTGGAGATGCATCGATGGCATGCTTTCTCGAAGCCTGCAACCATTGCGAATTACAGTTTTCTGCAGACCTTGGGAAAACAAGAAACCATGTGTTTGATTTTAACTTAAAACACTCACACCCACAAATTGCAAAAATCAACTAAGAAGCGTATCACTATAAAGGCCACTTTTTTGTTTTCTTTCCTTGGTTAGGGCTTCCACGAGCCTTTGGGAGAAGCCTTCATCCTTTCGGAAGTCAGAGACATTCAGCCACAAAACAAAACTGAGCTCAAGAGGAAGTCTAAGGCAGGTCGCTGTTTCGAATCCCCGCGACGGGGTGAGCTCCCGTTGCTCGGTCCCTGCTCCTGCCAACCTAGCAGTTTGAAAGCACGTCAAAGTGCAAGTAGATAAATAGGTACCTCTCTGGCGGGAAGGTAAACGGCGTTTCCGTGCGCTGCGCTGGTTCGCCAGAAGCGGCTTAGTCATGCTGACCACATGACCCGGAAGCTGTATGCTGGCTCCCTCGGCCAATAAAGCGAGATGAGCGCCACAACCCCAGAGTCGACCCCGACTGGACCTAATGGTCAGGGGTCCCTTTACTTATTTTGAAGCTTTGCATCTGTCTTTCTCAATCATTTCGGCTTAAAGCAACAATAACATACATACATACATACATACATACATACATACATACATACATACATGATGCACACACACCAAAGCATCTGGAGGATGCCAGGTTTGGGATGGTTGATTACAGAAGTGTAGAGTTGGCAGGAACCACAAAGGCTGTGTAGTCCAACCCCCTGAATTTCCCCCCAACATGGGGCTCAAACCCACAACCCTGAGGTTAAGAGCCTCATGCTCTTATCAACTGAGCTATCCCAGCAGCCCCTCGCCCTCTGCAGGATGGGGCCAGATTAAAGAGTGAGTTCCCCTCCTTCTGAACAAGCAACACGACCTGGAGTAGAGTCTTTTTAGCAGGGAAACAAACTCCCTGCTGCTGGTCCTTCTCTGGCTGATGTGTTGGGCTAGGCTGATGTTCCCCTTGCTATGCTGTTCTTCTTGGGAGCCACAGGGTGCAACGTCCCAGTGATCCTTTTCCTCTTAGCTGGTCGTGAGGCCCAGAGTGCAGCCACTTCAGCTCTGCAGTCCATAAAATCAATCTAAAACTAGGGGTAGTCTATGTGATGTCCTCCAGATGTCCTGTGGACTCCAACTTCCATCAGTGATGTCCTCCAGATGTCCTGTGGACTCCAACTTCCATCAGCTCCAGCCAATGGTGAGGAATGATGGGAGTTGTAGTCCAGTGACACCATGCTGGCCACCTTTGATGAAGCCAAACAATAATACAGTGGTACCTTGGTTCTCGAACGGCTTGGCTTCCGAACAAATTGGCTCCCGAATGCCGCAAACCTGGAAGTAAGTGTTCTGGTTTGCAAACGTTTTTTGGAAGCCGAACGTCCAACGCGGCTTCCACTTGACTGCAGGAAGCTCCTGCTGCTAATCAGAAGCTACGCCTTGGTTTTCAAATGGTTTTGGGAGTCTAACGGACCCCCAGAACGGATTAAGTTTGAGGACCAAAGTACCATGGTCTATGGTATGGATATGGTCTCTTTGCGCCACTGCCTTCAGGTAGAAGATACAGAACAATCAGAGCAAAAACAAACAGACTGAAGAACAGCTTCTACCCAAGAGCCATAGCCTTCTTAAATGATGTAACCAAATGATGTGACCTTGGAGAGCTGTGCTGTGTGTATGTGTAGCTTGTGTGTGTGTGTGTGTTTTGTGCTTTTGTGCGTGTGTGTGTGTGTGTGTGTGTGTGTGTGTGTGTTTTGTCCCCCCCCCTCTTCTTTTACGGGATGGCTTGCAATTTCGTTGCACTGGTACAGCGTGTGCTTGTACTGGTGCAATGACAAATAAAATTATCTTATCTTATCTTATCTTATCTTATCTTATCTTATCTTATCTTATCTTATCTTATCTTATCTTATCTTATCTTATCTTATCTTATCTTATCTTATCTTACCACTGTGCAGCACAAAGCAAGGAATCATCTTACAAAATTAGCCACCAAAGCTAGATCAGCCCAGTGCCTGCTGAGAAAGGAAGTTTTGCAACCTTTCCAGGACCAGATAAAAATGTAGGCTCTCCTTCTAGCTGTTACAGACCTTAGTTGTAAGCATGACATAATGAACAATGCCAGCTGAACTGATTTTACCAGGGGAAAGTAAACCCTGGTAGAGCTTGTGACGATGGTGCAATTGGCCCAACTTGCAAGGGGCAAAATCAGTGATCAGTGACCATTTTAAAGCCTTGCTGGCAGAAAATGAGCAATTCCATTCCACCTGATGAAGAGACTTGTGCAACTCAAAAGCCTGCATATCTTTTACACCAACAAAATCTGATCCTCAAGATATCCAGGATTATTCATCAACCTATCCCCTTTTTTTTATCACCCAAGGCTGACACGGCAGCCACACACTCACTTTTTCCTCCAACAGCTAATGCCACACTGTTCCTAAAGTTGCTGGCAACCCCACTTACTACTGTTAGGTGCAAATGATTCCCGGTGCCATTCCCTACTCACCTTACTATTCCAAGCAGAGATCTGGAAAGAAAAATCTGGAGCCAATATTCCTCAAGAAAAAGTGTGTGGTGTTAAGTGGCACACTGGATAAAGCTTATATTTGCATCCAGTTTCATTCCTTCGTTCTGGATCCCTCCCTTTGGGGTTCACTGGCTGTTTGTGAGCTTCTGCTTCAGCAGAGACATCTGTGCTCCTGTTGTTGTGATGAAAGCTCTTATCTTTTATTCCCCGCACTCCCACGTTCGGTTCACTCCACAGCCAAGCAACTGCAGGCATTCAACTTGCCACCAGAGGACAGTAAAGGAGTCCTGGAACTTTTATGAAAGCAGGTAGTTATAAAGCAGGTAGGTCCTCTGCGT
This sequence comes from Darevskia armeniaca, assembly GCA_034641395.1. Classification (NCBI taxonomy): domain Eukaryota; kingdom Metazoa; phylum Chordata; class Lepidosauria; order Squamata; family Lacertidae; genus Darevskia; species Darevskia armeniaca. Next base: position 880,878 of record JAWWNF010000500.1, on the reverse strand, counting down.
TGTTTCACTGCAATTTTCAGAGTGGTTTAACAGCCAGCCCCTCTTCCCACCCTGGGATTTTAAGGTGAAAGGTGGGTCTAAGGAGGTCAGGATCTTTTAGACCAGGCACGTCCAACAGGTAGATCGTGATCTACCGGTAGATCACTGGACGTCTGTGGTAGATCACTGGTAGATCACTGGCTCCCCCAAAGAAGCTCAACAACTTTGGCTCCCCTAAAAAAACTCAATCGTTTTGCCCTGCACCCCAAAAAACAGGGATTTCCTTCTCCCTAAAAAAAGCTCAACAACAACTTTGACCTGAATGCCTAAAAAACAGGGCTTTCCTCCTCCCCTAAAAAGCTCAACAACTTTGACCTGAATCCCCCAAAAGGGGGTAGATCACTGCCAGTTTTTAACTCTGTAAGTAGATCACAGTCCCTTGGGAGTTGGCCACCCCTGTTTTAGACTAAGGCTGTGTACACAAGATACCTTTAAAGCACATTCCCCCCCTCAAATAAGCCTGAACACTGTAGTTTACCCCTCACAAAGTTAGGTAAAGGGACCCCTGACCATTAGGTCCAGTCGCGGACGACTCTGGGGTTGCGGCGCTCATCTCGCTTTATTGGCCGAGGGAGCCGGCATTTGTCCGCAGACAGCTTCTGGGTCATGTGGCCAGCATGACAAAGCCGCTTCTGGCAAACCAGAGCAGCGCACGGAAACGCCGTTTACCTTCCCACCGGAGCAGTACCTATTTATCTACTTGCACTTTGACGTGCTTTCGAACTGCTAGGTTGGCAGGAGCAGGGACCGAGCAACAGGAGCTCACTCCGTCGCGGGGAATCGAACCGCCGACCTTCTGATCGGCAAGCCCTAGGCTCTGTAGTTTAGACCACAGCGCCACCCGCGTCCCTTCTCACAAAGTTAAGTAAACCTTAAACAAACGACAATCGCACAAAATTGTTTGGGGGGGGGGGAAATGTGCTTTGAATGTACTTTAAAGGTATGGTAACGTTCACAGGGTAAATGTAGAGCCTTGTGTTAAACTACCAGATCATTGAGGCAAGGGGATTTCATCACACAGGCAAAGAAACCTGTGGTTCTCTCATCTATAGCATGGTCATTGCCATGTATGATCTGCAGCTATTTCTTCATGATACATCTAGGCTTCACACGGCACTCACTCTCTTCCATGTGGCACATTGGGGTTTGAATGACTGGATTGTTGAGCCAATGGTCAAGCATTTGGGCAGGGGCTAGGCTTTGAACTCCTGATTTTCCCATTCTACCCTCCTGTGACACCCTCCGCCTAGATGGGAGAAGCCTTGATGACTAATGCTGATAATGTAAATGTCAATGCTCAAAAAGAGGAGTTAAAGGTCTGATTTCCCCCTTATTATTCAAATCAACATGCCAAATTAATAGCAATTTAGACACACCATGGCTTACAAAGAACCATGAATACATGGAATGGTTTTAAGAAAGAAGAAATGGATAGATTTTCATATAAAAGCCTAGGCCAGAGCAGCAATCATTGTCATTATGTTCCTGCACATTCAAAGCTTGCTCCAATTATATTTTCAGCTTTTGCAGAATTCTCCTGCAAAAGCATAACATTGTCTGGTCAATTTTATGGAAGGTAACTTCTGAATTACACAGACACACACACACAATACTACTGGCCACTTCAGAGACTGCCATTGTTTGAGACAAGAAGGAAGGTGGGGTTGAGTTGAGCCCAGTACCATATTTGATCTGGTTCCTCTGGTCATGGTGCTGTTCAGGTTCTTCAAATCATTTGTGTACTCACATTATAAATACCAATATCCTGACTGTCTATGAATCATGCTAATAGGGCATGGTATCAGGGTAAGCTAGCTGTTTTTGCCTTCCCATGGCCCACTCCCTTGAGTAAGGATAGGGCCTTCTCACTGGTCAGCCCAGCAGTTGTGGAACAGCCTTTCTCAGGAATTACGAAAGGCCTCTTCAAAACTACACCCTTCAAGCGTGTCTTGCAGACCCTCCAAGTATCCCTATTCTGCAGGGACAGTCCCGGATTTACAGAAGCCATCCGAGAATGTCCCACTTTTCCTTAGGACGTCCCTATTTTCATCAGAGAGATGTTGGAGGGTGCGGAGTTATGCGACTCCCAAGCCAAGGAGATAGCTATGAAACCTTTAGAAGACATCTGAAGGCAGCCTTGTATAGGGAAGGTTTTTTTAAATGTTTAATGTTTTTGTATAATGTTGGAATCCGCCCAGAGTGGCTGGAGCAACCCAGTTAGATGGGTGGGCTAACAACAACAACAGTTGCATAGGACGTCCCTATTTTCATTGGAGAAATGTTGGGAGGGTATGCAAATATTTTAAATAAAGACACAACCTGGAGAAAATTGTTTGTCAAATGCAGCACTGTGCATCCTTTCCAATGCCAGTATCCTGCAGCCTGGACTGCAACAGCTGATTGGCGCAGACTGATGACCTTTCAAGTTCCTTCCTGCTCTGATTTTATGACAGTCTTGAAGCGAAGGCCTAGAAACGCTGTCAGTCTTGATGTCATGTAATTGCGCACTCAGTTGTGCAAGCCTTCTCCTTCCACCCCATAATTTTTACTACTATACAAAAGACAGGTGGAGGAGAGAGAAGGTAGAGGCAGGCTGCTGGCACCCCCTCCCCCCAAACAAGATGTATCATTGTATAATCACTATAATTAAGTTGTCTCTGTTCTCTGTTATAACGGTATGACAGTAGGTATTTAATAAGCCAGTTTCCATCAAAAAGCCTCTCTTTTTTTCAAAATCCCAGCTGCATTGCAGAGAGCTTAAAATAGCACACACTTATTTGGAAGGAACAATTTGTGCCAGGAACCAGAATCCCACCCCGGCAAGAGGGATGCACAGGCTTCTAGCATGGATGCCCCCAGGCCAGGTTGCATCTGCCCAAGCTTGCCAGGGTTGCATGCTGAGTTCGCACCATGATCCCCACCAGTGTTTCAGCATTGCATGATTTGGCGTCCCCCCAGCCTCTTATCAAGCAGCACCACACCAATCAGTACTGTTTGGTTAAAAACCAAACAAGAAAACCCAAAACAAACCCTTCCTAAATTGGCATCTGACTGGTCCAGAGGACCACTCAACCTGACAAACAGAAGGCCACTATAGAGGTGTGGCGGCAGTAGCAGCAGCAGCAGCAGAGTCTATTGAATCAGACTCTAAACCATCACAGGTGCCTTCGCCATGGCTTCTAGGGAACCAAGTGCGTCTCCAGTCCAATGGTGTAGGGAACGCACCAGATACAGTAAGAGGGCATCGAGAGAAGGCAAGGTCACTATCTGGGGAGGAACCTGCAGCATTTCACATTGTGATGAGGGGACTCCCTCTTCTGAGATCCTGGAAGCTCATGTTACGGCGAGCGGAAAGGAACGTTTTGAGGGGCATTGACCAGACAGCTTCAAATTGTGGCCTTGGCCTGAACACTACAATCAAATTTTGATTTGGGTATCTGTGGATGATGTGCGTGGAGATCAGTGCAGTGTAGGACCACTTAGGTACTTCCTTGAAAATAACCTATTATATTAATGCTACTTTCTTTTTTCAGACAATTGGTAGGTACTGACAGAATTTTGTAGGGCTGTGAATTGGTCAGAGTGTAATTTCACAATTCTAGACACAGTACTTGCTTTTAATGCAAACATTTATTTATTTAAAAAAACACACAACACTAAAATGTTTAACAAATCTAGGTATAATTTAGCCAGCCCTGAATTCTGTCAATCATCAACAAATTGCTTTAGGAAACAATGCTCATATGTGGGCTTTTTCAATCATCAAGCATCCATCCATTTGGCAATGCTCTCTTTGAAAAGACAAGAACATCAGCTCACCTGTGTTGAGATGGAATAAATTTTTTCTTCCAGTAAGCTGGAGGAAAGGTTCAGTGGAATCGGTTCTGATAACGATAATACAATTCCAAAGACTCATTCCCTTTCTCACAAGGTACTTTAGTCAAACATTGGTCAAAAACCGAAAAGAACACTCACTTTCAAAGTTTAGAGAATTTTCTTCACACTGTTCTTCTCTGCATTCCCAGATAAATCTCTAGAATAAACTGCCCAGAATTGCTTCCACCTTTGAGTTAGTTTAAGTGGTAACCTGCGAAGAGAAGGCCTGAAAGGTTTCCAGCAATATACAAGCTGCACGGAGAAGTGGGACAAAGTTAGGAAGGCGGATCAGTTGGGATGTATTCAACACTAGAAAACAGAAACTGAAAGCATCACCTTGTGAAAGCAAACCTGAGAGCCCATTACAAGGTACAAGCAGGGGTGGAGGAAGAGGGTGCGGTGGGTGCGGTCCACCCCGGGTGTCACCACTGAGGGGGGGTGACAAAACGCCAGGCGGCACTCACCGCGGGGCCTGCAGCGCGCCTGAGCTGTTCAGCCCCACAACATGAGAAGCATGACTGCGAAGGGACGGGTGTGTGTGTGTGAAGTTGTGGCCTCCTCCTCCCCTGCCCCACGTGACGGGAAGAATATGAATAGGGCTCTAAATTCTGAAGTGATCCTGACTGGGAGTTTCTGAGAGGGGGGGAATTATCTCTCACCAACGCAGTTATACCAACTATACTCATTACAGCGGACGCTTGGGTTGCGAACACGATCCGTGCGGGAGGCGCGTTCGCAACCCGCACTGCTGCGTCTGTGCACGCGCGTGATGCAATTTGGTGCTTCTGCTCGTGCCGAAACCCAGAAGTAACCCGTTCCAGTACTTCTGGGTTCGGCACGTTCGCATCCTGAAAACACGCAACCCGCAGGAAGCGCAACCCGAGGTATGACTGTATAGTGAAGATCCTAATGGCAATACATTGGCTTAAAAACTTTAACCAAATCATGTCTTTCTAAGGTTTGGGAGACACTTGATTCTGAAAAAAAAACACCTATTGTTTAAATCTACCATATGGAAAAACAGTCAGCATCTTGGATTACTGGACAGAATAGCTTGAAGTTTGCCAAAATAGCCATCCATCCAGTTCAGTGATACGGAGACTTGCAAATAATGGTGTAAGAACCAAATTAAATTAAGAAGGAATCCACCCCCACCCCCCTATTTGCATTTATTTATTTATTGGTCTCTACAGTGCATTTGTCTTTCAGTTTGGTACTCTCTGCTCCCTTGTGTGCACTTTGAAATATTGTTCAGATTAAAATATGGGATTGCTTTCAACACGTAGGAGATTTGTCTCATTCTAAAAGCAACGTCTAGAGATTTCTCTAGTACAGTAGCGAGGGCAAGGTTCAGCAGTTTAGGAGATCACAGCATCCAATTGTATTTCACTGTCCATGTTGTGAATGCTCAGGATCTGCTCTCTGAAGCACACAAACCTTTTATCTCTGTAGGGTGCAGGCTAAATGTGGAGCTTGGGATTTAACACTAATAAATGGAGTCAAAACTGCTGTAACAGCAACTTCTGGTGCACTGGAAAAATCCATTCCGCATTACAATGGGAGTAGACAGTAGGGTTTGCATTTGCCCTACTTGCTTGCTCTTGTGTAAGACTAAGTACCGGTAACAAGTTAAAGCAGTTGAAATGAAAATTAAACTATGGCTTACATTAAACAAAATCGATTTAATTCTGTTTTGTTTATAACACACACGTAACCTGCAAATTAAGTGAGGGCCCTTGTTCTTGCAGACACCAATCTTTCCCATTTCACCAAATCCTGTTTTCTGCTATTGAGATGTAGAGCAGGCTTAGAGAAGCTGTGGTCCCCCCAGAGGTTGCTGGACTCTATATCTGCCATCATCTCTGGTCCTTGTCTAGCTGGGGCTGATGGGAGCAACACATCCCCTACCATGGATGTAGAATCATCCTGGTCAGTTATCTCAAGTGAAACAATCAAAATTCTGATCACAGTTAGCGTGCCTCCAGTTTCTGTTTTGGTCACTTTTCATGTCTAAAAATGGCCTATGTAAAATATTCTTGTGTCACATTTAGGACTTAGATACAGTGTGTAGAAAGCTTGGATGTTCTGCCCTAAATCTTTCTGTTCACACTTTGGTTACGCCATGCCATGATTGAGAGAGCCAAGAGGTAACTCAGCCACCAGGATCCAATCAAGGCAGTCTCCTCCATGCCCAGCACAAACTGCAGGCGTTCTGGAAGCAGGCTGGAAGGATCCCAAGTCTTCCTGTGAAAGAGTCACAAGGTAAAGTAGTCCTGCCACCAAACATTGTGGCTCAGCTGCAGAATGTGGCACTCTTAAATGTAGTGGTCTTCATCTTGATGGTTCGTGAGCAAGGACCACTTGTCTGCTTCATTCTCTAGGAAATTCCCCGAGTGTCTTGACCGTCTGTCTGATGTCAGGGAACAAAGAGATACTTGACCGATATCATCCCGAGCACCTGGTCGGGGGAGGCCTCGTCTCCTATCGTCCATTCCAATGTGGACACTGACTTGGGAAGGAGTCAGTGGCTTCATGCAGCCTTGAGCCTGTGCTTCGTATCTTTCCATGTCGGTTTTTTTGTAGCTAAGGAAAGACAAAACACTTAGGTACACTTAGAACATACAAGTTGGAGGAGGAGGAGTTTGGATTTGATATCCCGCTTTATCACTACCCGAAGGAGTCAAAAAGCGGCTAACATTCTCCTTTCCCTTCCTCCCCCACAACAAACACTCTGTGAGGTGAATGAGGCTGAGAGACTTCAGAGAAGTGTGACTAGCCCAAGGTCACCCAGCAGCTGCATGTGGAGGAGCGGAGACGCGAACCCGGTTCACCAGATTACAAGTCCACTGCTCTTAACCACTACACCACAGTTGGCTGTAGCTCTCAACGCCATGAGGAAATCAATGGGAAGACCTACCATTTTAGCTGCAGGGAAGAGAGCAGCACAGACACAGAAGATGCTGCCATTGCTGCCGATCCCATCCATGGTTGTAGCACAATCCCAAGAGGCAGAAATACTCCTAATACAAACACACGTATGATCACACAGAACCTCTTTGTTCACACACATATATATATAACTGTAAATAATTATAAGCCAAGTCAATTTAACAGCTCCCCAGCTCTCTGCCTTCTCAAAACTAAGTTCCAGTTTGAAAGGAGACGTACTGCTTCCCCTACTCTCCACACTAACTAGTTGCCTATCTTCTGCTTGACATGCTCCAGGAAACTCAGCTTAGAGCAGAAAGGGCTACAAAGGTTGGGATGTGGCTGTTACAGAGGGTCTCAAAAGATGCAGGTGGGCAAAGCGGCCTGTCTTTCTTCCCAAATTACATAGCAACAAGAGGGAGATGCTGAGATGTAAGTTCCCTCGCTTCCACTTATCTCCCTACTACTTCTGCCGCCATTTTCGGACAGTCCTGCTTCCCATTTGTAAGTGATTATGGACATAAAGTCACCGTGAGATTGATTATGTTACCTTCCGTGAGTAGGCTACAGAATCCCAGTTTCGCTACTTTCAAGCTATCAACCAAACAGCTTCATCTCCGACTCGCCCTCCACCACCCCAGATATTTGAAAACCATAGTAACTAATTAAGACTATTAGTAGGGTTGGAATAACACTTGTAGTTCAATCAAACTAAAAATAAAATTCCTTCCAGTAGCACCTTAGAGACCTACTAAGTTTTTTCTTGGTATGAGCTTTCGTGTGCATGCACACTTCTTCAGATACACTTGTAGTTCAATGTTGAATTTGGGGTATAATGGAGATTTGAAAGATTTGGATTAATAGACAAGATGCAAGAGGAAAAGGTTAACATAAGGACCCACAAAGGGGAGGAAGGAAGTTCAGGAGATTCTTCGGAATTCTCTTTTTATGTTGATTGTTTGATAATTGTCAGGGATCTGCCCACCCCTGCCAGTCCAGCTCTGAGTGCATACAGGGACCCGCAGCCTGTGTTAACGACAGATTCATCTTCGAGTGAATCTGGCAGCCCCTCTTCAGGGGAGGAGCAGTTAGTGGCTGGGAGCCAGGGAGTGCCAGGTGTCCAGGGAGTTGCTGAGAGACCTGGCACCACCCAGCAGACTCGCTCGGAGGGGGAGGCGTCAGTTCCGGCGCCTATCTCACGTAGGAGGAGAAGGCGGCAATTCAGGATGCCGAGGCTTTGGTGTTGGCGCCAAAACAGAAGGGAGGCACTTCCGGATTCTGCTAGTGACTGAGCAGACATGATAAAATGAACTCTGCACTGTAAATAGTTTTGCACAAAATAAAGAGACTTAAAGACAAGATGGCTTGGTCTTACTACTGAACAACCGATAAGAGAATCTGACAATAATTGTTTGTAAATTGTTAAAATCTGAAAAATGACACACACACACACACACACACACACACACACACACATATAGAAAACCATCGTAACAGTAGCTTACCTGCAGCTATAGGTATGCCAAGAAGGTTGTATATTAAGGCCAGGATGAGATTTATTCGTATCCTTTTCACCGTTCTCTTGGATAGGCGGATACTTGTGACAACATCCATTAAGTCGTTCTGCACCAAAAAGAATCAGGGACATATTTTCCCCCCATAAAGAGCAAAGGCAACCCCAAGCTTCTGAACATGTCCCAGGAAACCTCCCCGCACCACCATGCTGTTTTACGGAAAGTCAGCTCACGCGAATAAGAACCACATCTGCGGCTTCAATGGCAACATCTGTGCCCGTTCCAATCGCAATGCCAACATCAGCCCTTGCCAAAGCCGGAGAGTCGTTGACTCCATCTCCAACCATGGCAACTCTCTTCCCTGCTGTTTGGAGTTCCTGGACCTTGGCTACTTTGTGAGATGGGAGAACCTCAGCAAAGACTTTTCTGATCCCAACCTATATGCAGAAAGATGCTATCTGTTAGTATGAAATAGACAGAAGTTTTCGGGCTTTAAAATAAAAATAAAAATTAAAGGTTACATTAGGAGGAGGAGGAGGAGGAGGAGGAGGAGGAGGAGGAGAAGAAGAAGAAGAAGAAGAAGAAGAAGAGGAGGAGGAGGAGGAGGAGGAGGAGGAGAAGGAGGAGGAGTTTGGATTTGATATCCCGCTTCATCACTACCCGACGGAGTCTCAAAGCGGCTAACATTCTCCTTTCCCTTCCTCCCCCACAACAAACACTCTGTGAGGTGAGTGGGGCAGAGAGACTTCAAAGAAGTGTGACTGGCCCAAGGTCACCCAGCAGCTGCATGTGGAGGAGCAGAGACGCAAACCAGGTTCACCAGATTACGAGTCTACCGCTCTTAACCACTACACCACACTGGCTCTCCAGAAAAGAATCCTGGAAACCAGGGAGATGGAAAACATAGCAACAGAGCCCTGCAGGATCAGATTAAAGGCCTATCTGGCATAGCATCCTGGTTCCCCAAGTAGCCAGCCAGATGGTTCTGGGAAGCTGGCAAGCAGGACATGAGGACCCAACAGTACTCGTCCCCACTTGTCCTCTCCCAGCAGCAGAGATTCAGGACACACTGACTCTGAATGCTGAAGCTGCATATAGCCAGGACCAGTAGCCACCCAAGAACAACTTGTTCAGCACAAAGGTCCGTGTCTGTTTCGCTCTTGTGAATGCACAGAAAAACACCCCTTTTAGACCACCAATGTTCCCAGATTGTTGCTATTTGCAGGTAGGATTCAATCTCGTGCCAGCAAATTTGGGCTGCACGATTCAAGTGGAGTTGGGGCTGTTGCACAACAACCCCCCACCACCAGACTTTCTTTGCAATAAGAAAAGGGACAAAAAAAGTGTGGGATAACAACTGCTTGGTGCAACGTGGTCTAAGCTTCTCACAAACCAAACAGAATGAATGCTGACTAAAATAGCCGATATCCAACCTCCCTGCAAGCTTCATGCAAAATCATCATCATCAAGATAAATGTTCAACAGACGTCTGGAAGGAACCCAGAAAGCATACCTGAGTTGCAATTGCTTTGGCTGTTTTCCTGTTATCTCCTGTTATAAGCACCACATCCACTCCCATATTTTGCAGTATGTGCACAGCTAGAGCTGCCTCTGGTTTGACCGTGTCTGCTATTGCAATCATGCCACAAAGTGAGCCTGCAGAAGAAAAGGCTCTTGTATATTCAGCCAGCCAAAACCACTTATTCCTCTCAATTTTCATCTCTAGCTCTGGAAATGAGAGACATCCCACCGGTGCTGCTTTGGCCACCCTGGTCCTCCACCCTCTTCTCCCCACAACATGCGGCAGAGCTGGATGCCACTTGGCCATGCGGCGAAAGTGTGTCTAAATGCATAGAGTACCATCTATGGCCACCAGTATAGCCGTATGTCCTTTCATTTCGTGGCCGGTCATTGCCTCGTGAACATCCCTGGAGATATGCAAGCCATTCCGTCTCATCCACTCCCGGTTCCCGATCAGCACAGAGTAAGTCACAGGGGCTGCTGCATCTGCCAGGCACAGAAATTGGATGGCATGAAAACTTAATGGTGCAAAAGGGTTCCAAAATTACAGGGAAGGACTCTGTTTGAGAACAGCATGTTGTCCCACGCTATCTGTTGTAATAGGGGCCAGACACAACTCTCCCCCGCTGTAGGAGCGGCGAGAGCCAGGACTGACTGACAATACAGCAGTTACCTTGTGCCTATCAAACTTTGCTAGCATACACTTAAGACATTTGGAAAATTATAACATGCGGAAGATAAGATTTGTAGGGCATCTTTTCACAGACTGACAGAATCAAAAACACACAGATGCCATGTTTTTAGGCAGTGGGGGGAAACACACACACACACACACACACACACACACACACACACACACACACACACATCATTCCCCAAACTTCTTTGATGAGGCATGCAAGTCACCAAATCCCTACAAAGAGGCTTGTTTTCACCACATGTCTGCTCTCTTATCCAATTTTGATGCCAGCAAATGTGGAGAAGGTATAAAGAACAGGCCCCGCAGAGTGAAAGGGTGGGGAAGACATCATCTGCTATCCGAACTAGACTTCAAATGTCAACACAAAAACCCTATCAGCATAAATCAGATTGTTTGACCAAAACTGATTCAAATGTCAGTTTTTATCTTGGAATCTCCAAAACAGTTTAGAAATATCAGTCAATAGCTTCTATACATACATACATACCCTATTTTTCGCTCTATAAGGCACACCTGACCATAGGATGCACCTAGTTTTTAGAGGGGAAAAACCCCATTTTTTTGAGGATCAGCTCAAATTTCTGCAGCTTCTTTTGCAAAGGAGAAAAGCCCCATTTTTTGAGGATCAGCTCAAAGTTGTTGAGCTTACTTTGCAAAGGGAAAAAACCCTGTTTTATGGGGTTTAACTCACAGTTCTGCAGCTTCAGGAAAAGGGAGCCATTTCTACAGTTTCCAGACAGATAATCTAATCAGCCAGTCACATGTCGCTGGGGAAACAGCCTCCCTCTGCAAGGGGGCGGGGCTGGAATCTCTCTCCCTTATCTCTTTCCCCGATCATTTGCTGAGCAGCTGCTCAGCGGGTTTCCTTTCAACACCCCCTCTCTTTTTTTAAAAAAAAACCCACGATCTGCTTTTGCCCCTGGGCAGTTCAGCTCCAGGGACCACACATTCGCTCCATAAGATGCACAGACATTTCCCCTTACTTTTTAAGAGGAAAGTGCGTCTTATGGAGCGAAAAATATGGTACATAATTTTATTTGTATGCAGCCTCTCTACAGTTGAAACCAGGCTTCCTCAACCTTCGGCCCTCCAGATGTTTGGAGACTACAATTCCCGTCATCCCTGACCACTGGTCCTGCTAGCTAGGGATCATGGGAGTTGTAGGCCAAAAACATCTAGAGGGCCGAGGTTGAGGAAGCCTGGTGCAAACCATGCTCAAGGCAGCTTACAACATGTTAAAAAAAATACATAACTACAACATAACAAAAGTAGTCATATGCAATAAATAAAACACTACAAAATACAATACTAAACAGAACAATTTCCGCAGAAATCACAACAAAATCTAAAATAAAGATACAAAAAAAACCCCCAAACAACACCCCAGCCTAAATGTCTGTTCAGCAGCTTCAGTTTCTGTAGCTGGAGTCAGTCAGGACCCTGCCCTCCCAGGCCAGGTGGAAAAGGCCTGCAAGGCAGGGAGCAGGTCTTCCAGGGCTCACAGCCAAGAAGTACAAGGAACTTGACAAGGTGGAAATGTTAAAACTATAAAATTGGCCAGTGATGGAGAACCTGTGGTCCTTTCAGATGTATTTGGATACTAACTTCCATCAGCCCCAATGGACAGCATGGATAATGGTCAGGGATTGATAGATATTTGCTTCCTCCAGTCTCTCCTGCCCACCTATTCTCTCCTCCCCTGCCCCTAGACAGTTCAAGCTGAAGCATTTCTGCACCATGGAGGAGGCAGAATAAGGAAGCATTTTCTGGGACAAACCACATTGCTCAGGCATGGGACATATGCAAGCTGGAAACTGAAGGTCTGTAGCTCAGTAGCAGAGCACCTGTTCTGCATGTCGAAGCTCCCAGGTTCAATCTCTGGCACCTTCAGATAGGGCTGGGGGGAAACTCCCTGTCTGAAACCCTGGAGACCTGCTGCCAGTCAGTGCTAGATGGAGCAACAATCTGATTTGGTACAAGACCATTTCCGACGTTGCTAAATACAGTGGTACCTCGAGTTACAAACGTCTCGTTTACAAATGCTTCAGGTTACAAACTCCGTTAACCTGGAAGAGTTACCTCGAGTTGAGAACTTTGCCCCAGGATGAGAATGGAAATTGTGTGCTGGCGGCACAGTGGCAGCAAGAGGCCCCATTAGCGAAAGCACGACTCAGGTTAAGAACGGACCTCCGGAACGAATTAAGTTTGTAACTAGAGATACCACTGTATTGTATTTAAAAAAGTTGGCTGTGTTTGCGTGGTCTATAATTCAGATTAGGGCTACCCCACCTACCTACTAATAATTGATTCTTATGTATTTCCTAGTAGTAGGATGCTACCCTAACAAGCTTGATTAAGAATGCAACAAAGTCTACATTTTTGCTGAAGTTTCCTAAACACCAGTACTTATAATTAAGACAAGGTGGTCACTCAAATTCCCAATTCTTCCTCATCTCCTTTGCAATTCAACATTTCCCAGAGGCTGGTAGCCTCCCTCCTGCATCAATCAGAAGAAACAGATGTTTTGCCTAGTCTTAAAATTTTGCACACAAAGCAGCTTAATGATTGTATTTATTATGTGCAACTAGGAACGTGGTCAAGATAAACATCCAATTGTCAGACCTTATCGGTTGAGGAATCATTCACTCAGCAACCTGCAGCTGTACCGATAGCTGCAATCTTACTTACCTTCCAGTTTGGGGATCAGGGCCTGTGGGTCTGGATCTGTAGCACCTCTGCCAATGTCCCCAAGGTGAGGATTTGGATGGCTCAAATGCTGCTCCGTCTCACCCAGCAAGACTTCAATACTGCCAACATTACAGCTTATTCCACACCCAGGGACTGCCTGAAAATCTTTGCAGTACCCTAGGATCTCTGTGCCAAGCTCCTGCAAAATAAGTAGTTTTAAATGATACTGGGAAGAAGCGGAAAGTTGCACAAGCGGAAAGACAATCAAATTATCTGTGCCAGTGTCCTGAGGCCCAGGGCGTAACTTAAGATTCTCAGTACCATCAAACATAAACAATCCAAACTGTCCCAAAAGTATGAGATATGAACCAGGCTGAGGGCCTTCTTGGTAGTGGCGCCGGCCCTGTGGAAGGCCCTCCCATCAGATGTCAAGGAGATGAGTAACTATGTAACCTTTAGAAGACACCTGAAGGCAGCCCTGTATAGGGAAGCTTTTTAATGTTTAATTTTTTAGTAAGTTTTTAGATATGTTGGAAGCTGCCCAGAGTGGCTGGGGCAACCCAGAAGGGCAGGGTATAACGAACGAACGAACGAACGAACGAACGAACGAACGAACTTATCATCATCATCTTTACATTGCCAGTTACAGGATCTAACAATGACGAAAGTCTGTTGCATGCAAATGCGGAACTTCCCCTCAAAGCAGAGATAAATAAGTGTCAACTAGAGGTAAAAAGGTAAAGGACCCCTGGATGGTTAAGTCCAGTCAAAATTGACTATGGGGTGCAGCACTCATCTCGCTTTTCAGGCTGAGGGAGCCAGTGTTTTTCCACAGACAGCTTTCCGGGTCATGTGGCCAGCATGACTAAACTGCTTTTGACGCAACAGAATGCTGTGATGAGTGCCAGAGCACACAGAAACGCTGTTTACCTTCCCACCACAGTGGTACCTATTTATCTACTTGCGCTGGTGTGCTTTCGAAGTGCTAGGTTGGCAGGAGCTGGGACAGAGCAACTGGAGATCACCTCGTTGTGTGGATTTGAACTGGTGACCTTACAATCGGCAAGCCGAAGAGGCTCAGTGGTTTAGACCATAGCGCCATACCTCTTTGCAGTATTTAGTGACAGCCATTCCTAAAGGATGTTCGCTGCTAGCTTCTGCAGTGCCAACAACAGCAAGCACCTTCTTCAGAGACAAGGTAGCTCCTGCTTCTCCTAGTAAGAGGACCCTCATGACTCTTGGAACTCCGTAAGTGATGGTCCCCGTTTTATCAAACATTACAGTCTGTACCTGCAAAAAATAAAGACACAGGAAATGTTATTTGTATGCTGGCCATAACACAAAGTTCCCTGGGTAGTTTGCAATAATTTTTTAAATAAAAATATAAAATTTAATCTAGAAACATACAATCATAATTAAATAAAATACAACAAGAACACAGCACGGTATAGCCCTAAAACATAGGGGCTTGCTAAGAAGAAAACTGGAAGAAGAGATGGACTTTATAATGGTATGTGAAAGCGGGAAAGAAAGGAGGGGGGAAGCCCTGGACCCTATGCTTGTTTTGCCTCAATATTATACTTAACACGGGCGAACCCCCCCCCCCAGAAAAACCACTTTCACTTGGAAATAGCAAGTGGACTTTAAAGACTGAGATTGATTTTGGCAGAAAAGATTTGATTTTATATTTATAAACTGTGTGGAATTAAAAATAAGACTCTGAAAGATTTATTAGTAATGGAGGACCTCCGACTTCAGACTTTGCAAGTAATAGCGCTGCAAGAATTGAATCGGTGTGGGGAACCCGTGAGGCAGAGCACTACTCCATAGGGAAAAGCCAGTTCTGGTTGTTTATTGAAATTTGATTTATATTAGAGACTGGCACTCCTGGAAAGGGGTATGTGCAAAGCAAGCGGGGGAGAGTAGCAGTGTGAAGAAGTTCGGTGAACAACAGGACGAGAAGATGGCGATGGTCGGAATGCGGCATTTGGAATTAAGAAGATCGACGTCATCCACACAGAGACATTGTTTATTATAATTTAGCCTGCTTGCTGGCATATATCAGCGGCTGTGGAAATATTGGAAAGAATTTTTAAAAGCAATTGATGGAGGTGATCAGGGAAGCTCCGGCGTCCGAGGCATGGGAAGTCCATATATAAAAAAAAATATTATAATAATTAGGCATAATTAGAATGTTTCTTTTAATTGGGAATTGTATAATTAATTTAGATTGTAATTTGGAATGTAATTGGAAATAATTTCAATGTGATTTGCTGTGATTTGTATTGGAAAATTCAATAAATAGATTATATATAAATTAAAAATGAAACATAGGGGCTTACTTCGGTGTCGACATCTATAGGATTGCACTGTAAATCTATCAATATTTGTTTCAGAAAGCAGCAAAAGAAAGTTATGGCAGCAGGTGTGAGTTAGCAATGACAATATTAACCTTGTGTGCCATTTCCAGGGGTTTCCCACCTTTGATGAGAATACCGTTCTGGGCGGCAACTCCAGTGCCCACCATCACTGCGGTTGGGGTGGCTAGGCCCAAGGAACAAGGGCACGCAATGCACAGGACTGTGATGGAGGTCTGGAAGGCGAAGCGCAGGACGACTTCCGTTTCTGAGACGTGTTTACTGTGATGCTAGGAGGGAAGCAAGAAGAGTTTGCTCACAAGGGAAATCTAGTGACATTAAAAAGAGAGTACGCATTAACAATATACAGCCGTGGCTGAAAACCAAAAGCAAAAATCCTCAAAGCGTTATAAACGAATTCAAAGAAGTATAAATGACTCAAGAAAACCTTTCAAATAACTCCAAATAACAAAAATAACTCAAGATGAACTAACAAATAACCTTAACAAGTTGCTGGCTAAAATTCTCGTTTCACTGTTGTGATCTATCAGTTTCCTCAGAAGGAAAAAAATTATTGTATTTATATAACTCAAAGTAGGTTTTCGCTATTAAATCTAGGGGGAGGATTAAAGGAACTTCAGAGAAGAAGAACACTCCCAAACAGAAAGTGGTAATTGTCCAAACTAGGAATTCTAATCTTGCTTCATCCAAAAGGTTGAAAACCTAAAATAAAGTTCAAAAGCAAGCTCCATGGCTTGTAAAACACGTCGACGAGGGGCTATGAAAGCTCACACGATCTTATTGTTACGAAGCTATTGCAAAGACTGCATGTGCACACACTTACTGCCGTCTGTACTGACAAATCACTATATTCATGCTTGAAAATTGATTACTACACATAGGGGAACCAAGTCTAGACATCTCCCTACATAACACAACAGCTTTCACCACCCTTCTCTCTTTGGAATGAGTTGAAATGCTCAGTTAATAGTTAGAAAGTATTCTTTATTTCTGATATTCAGATCTCCTTGTTTCCTCTTTGCCTTCCCTTTCAGTTGCTCTGGGAAACAGCTGCTCTTCTGTTTTATGTTGGCCTTTCAGGTATTTGAAGACCATGCTTCCTCCAAGTAATGCATGTCTAATCTAAACACGCGTAATCCTCACAGCTTTTCCACATTACCGGTATATCTTATCTGGTATGTTTGCTGCTGTCCTTGGCAGCCCAAGTTAGATCAGAATTGGACATTTGCTGATTATACAAAGCTTCACATCTTGTTCTCCGCTGGGTAAAGTCTGGCACCGTGATTCATTTAAGGACTTTTAGAGACTTCTAGAGACTTTCAGAGACTTCGGTTTGTTAGTTTTGATGTTTTGAATCATTCCATAAAGTTTTTCATATTGCATTTGTTTCTGGTCATCATGTTGCTTTTGATATTGCTGACTCACATTTTGCAACACAGGGGTTTGTTTGTTTGTTTGTTTACTCAAGTTAGATCATAGGCTGGTGGTGCGCAGTCCTGGGTCTTAACACAGTGTTTCCGCACATACTATTTGGCCATGGCTAATCATTTTCAAATGATTCACACTGCGAAAATAATCAATTCTTCGCAGGCCCTGTGCCCAATGAGGCAGAGAAGCATACATTCAACACACTCCAGAGCGACTTAACTTTAGATTACACACTTAAGGGGGGGAAATCCTGTCTGCTGTGATTTGTGAATATAAGCAAAGCTTCTAAACAATAATACATTATAATAAATCAGTATATAGTACTTACAGTAAAGTATTTCAGCACAATATCAAAGTGTAGAAATCCGATTACAATCCAGGCCACTAGAGTTGCAACGGAAATGATGACTATAAAAGGGACAAAATAGCCACTAAATTTGTCTGCCAGTTGTTGGATGGGTGCCTGTAAATTGAGAAGATACATTTATATTTATGCAGGACAGGACAGCTGCATGAACTCCACTATTAAGCCTTTTACAAAAACTGTACAGTTGTACCTTGGTTGTCGAACGCCTTGGTACTCATCCCATCTGACTCCCGAACGCTGCAAACCCGGAAGTGTGTGTTTCGGTTTGCAAACGTTTTTTGGAAGCCGAACGACAGAGGCAGCTTCCGATTGAGTGCAGGAAGCTCCTGCAGCCAATCGGAAGCCACGCCTTGGTTGTCAAACATTTTCGGAAGTCGAACGGGCTTCAGGAACAGATTCCGTTCGACAACCAAGGTATAACCGTATACCTGCTTTATAGGGGCACATTCCTCTGACAAAATCTCCCACCACCCAGTCCTCAGATTAATTGCAAGTTAATCAAAAGCTACCCTTGCTGTGTTTTCAGATGATCCCTGATAGAGCTCCTCCCGTTCCTGCCAGTGTCATCGACTAGACTGGAGGACACAGCAGATGGAACTCCCTCTCTCAGGGACGATCTCTCTTTCTCTGCTGCTTTTATGCAGGGTCATCAATTCAGGCTTTCCCCCCTAAAAGTTGCTGCGGTTTTACCTGCGACATTTTCTAACACGTTTTAAAGCCTAGCTGGTTTTAAGTAATATTATGCTGGTTTGGGTTAGGGCTTTAATTGGGACTGCTTGGTATGGTGTGATTTTTTATTTTTTTTGGCAATTCTTTCCCCATTATTTGATTTTTTTAATTATTCTTGTATTTCAATACTGTATTTAATACTGTACGGAAGCAAGTAGGCGTGCCTGGCTTAACTCAGAGACTGCCCCATTATATAAAACAGGGCTTGCAGAAATAAAAGAAAGAGGGGGTACACTCATGGATGTAAAAGGAAAGGAAACCCCCACCCCACAATCTGTTGCTATTTATTTTAGGTGGGGATGCATAAGAAGGGAGGAGGAGGAGGAGGAGGAGGAGGAGGAGAAGAGGAGGAGTTTGGATTTGATATCCCGTTTTGATATCCCAAAGGAGTCTCAAAGCGGCTCACATTCTCCTTTGCCTTCCTCCCCCACAACAAACACTCTGTGAGGTGAGTGGGGCTGAGAGACTTCAGAGAAGTGGGACTAGGCCAAGGTCACCCAGCAGCTGCATGTGGAGGAGCGGAGACGCGAACCCGGTTCCCCAGATTACGAGTCTACCGCTCTTAACCACTACACCACACTGGCTCTCAGGAGGTTCACAGCAGGCATGAGGAGGACTCAGCAACCTCTACCTATATGCCCCTCTTGCCCTAAAAATTTGAACCCACCACTATTACTTCATCCATTATTGAGGCAAACCTGGGTTTAAATAAATGGGTCAGCTGCCTAAGAAGTTTGGCTCCAAGGCAGTATCTTCAGGTGCCAGGCAAAAACCGATTTCTCTTCAACCAGGGTGAGTTTGGTTGAGTAACATTTTAGGGCTATTAAATGTGTTTTTGTGTTGGGGGAGGTGTAATCGGCTTGTTTTTATTACGTATTTTGTATTCTCGTTTTGTATTTTTCTCTTGTGAATTGCCCTGGGATCTTTGGATGAAGGGCGGTATACAAAAAAAATAAATATTGTTAATAATAATAATGATAATGATAGCGGCAAAAAAAAAAAACACCCAACAACTCCAGGAGTTCTCCCAGACAAAGTATTTCCTCATGAAGAAGAAGAAGAAGAGTTTGGATTTGATATCCCGCTTTATCACTACCCGAAGGAGTCTCAAAGCGACTAACATTCTCCTTTCCCTTCCTCCCCCACAACAAACACTCTGTGAAGTGAGTGGGGCTGAGAGACTTCAAAGAAGGGTGACTAGCCCAAGGTCACCCAGCAGCTGCATGTGGAGGAGCGGGGAATCAAACCCGGTTCACCAGATTACGAGTCCTACCGCTCTTAACCACTACACCACACTGGCTCAGTAGTTCCACACCCAGTCCACCTGTACTGAATAGCAGTGGAAGCAGGAGTCACACTGCACAGGGGTGGCCATTCCATGTTTCCCACATTTTAATATTGATGGGAGATGAGTCAGTGCTAGAGAGGGGAGAACCATAGTATTCACTGGTACAAGAAATCAGCTATTGGGGGAGGTAGGGTAGGAGAGAAGGAAGACATCCATTTTCCCAGCTGCTTAGAAAAATGTAGCTTCTCATCCCAGAAGCACAGGCCTAGGGGAAAGTCTCATATATCTCCCCAAGTACATAATTTTTGTACAAAAGAAAATAGCTAGGATGAAGAAAGGCCTTGAAACCAATAGCATTTACATCCAAGAGGATACATCCCAGTTGGGAGCGCGACAAGAGTGCAAGGTCACTTGGGTGTGGAGGAGGAGAAAAACTTGCATGGGGTAATATTTCAGACAGTAGCAGGCGGGAGAAAGGTTAGAAGAGAGGGAGGACTAGAGGCCAGGGAGAGGTCCTCAATTCAAAAGCAGCAATTGCACATGAATCTTCCATTGTACGTTCATAAGGCTTGGCTGCAATCTCCTGCTTCCCTGATTCCCCAGGGTTTTATTGGCTTTTTCACATTCTTACCTCAGAGACTCATGACCCCAGCAATTGCACTAGATGCTATTTCATAGAACTACAGATTTGGAGGGGACCTTGTAGTGCAATGCAGCTGGCTTACTTGAAGATGGCTTCAAGTGATGGCTGGGTAAGATGAGAGAGGTTCCGGAACCAGGTAAGCAGGCAGATTGGAAGAGAGATGGGTCTGGGTCCTCCGGGAGAGATTTTGGGAGTCTACAAAAAGCTTTGGGTGGCAGTACAGTGGTACCTCAGGTTAAGAACTTAATTTGTTCTGGAGGTCCGTTCTTAACCTGAAACTGTTCTTAACCTGAGGTACCACTTTAGCTAATGGGGCCTCCCGCTGCCGCCGCACGATTTCTGTTCTCATCCTGAGGTAAAGTTCTTAACCCGAGGTACTATTTCTGGGTTAGCAGAGTCTGTAACCTGAAGCGTCTGTAACCTGAAGTGTCTGTAACCTGAGGTACCACTGTATATGGGAAGCTTTTGGATCAAACAGCCATGATAGCACTTCTGGAGTCTATTTTTTATTTAAATCTCCCCCCCCCAATACTCAATACAGATGTCAAATGCCACAACAAACACACTGATTCAAGCCCCCTCCCCCAAAAAAACCCCTTCAAATGAGCATGCTTTACCTTGGACATCTGAGCTTCTTCTACCAATTTTACAATTTGTGCCAGGGTGGTATCAGAGCCAACGTGAGTTGCTTTCACAAGCACGGAGCCATGTGCGTTGAGGGAGCCTGCAATTACTGTGCTGCCAGGTTTCTTAATGACAGGCATGGCTTCTCCTACAAGAACGAAGCAAAACCAACCAACGCCTTCTAATAGCTCCTCCCTCACGCAGAAAGCAGTACAATGTCACACGGCACATAGTTCAACTCTGGAATTCTCTCCCGCAAGAAGCAGGGATTCAAAAAGAGGTTTAGACACATCCAGACGGGATAAGGCTATCAATGGCGATGAGTCACAATGGCTATGTTATACCTCCACTGTTGAAAGCAGCATCCCCCTGAATACCATGTGCAAGTCATCGCAGGTAGGGAGAGTGCTGCTATGCTCAGGTCTGGCTCATTTATACCTGAAGGAGCATCTCCACCCCCATCATTCAGCCCAGACACTGAGGTCCGGCGCTGAGGGCCTTTTGGTGGTTCCCTCACTACAAGAAGTGAGGTTACAGGGAACCAGGCAGAGAGCCTTCTCAGTAGTGTTGCCCACCCTGTGGAACTCCCTCCCATCAGATGCCAAGGAAATAAACAACTATCTGACTTTTAAAAGACATCTGAAGGCAGCCCTGTTTAGGGAAGTTTTTAATATTTGATGTTTCATCGTGTTTTTAATATTCTGTTGGGAGCCACCCAGAGTGGCTGGGGAGGCCCGGCCAGATGGGCGGGGTATAAGTAATATATATTATTATTATTATTATTATTACTACTACTACTACTAATATTAGCTTTCCACAGCCATCTGGTTGGCCACTGTGAGAACAGGATACTGGGCTGGATAGGTCACTGGCCTAATCCAGCATGGATCTTTGTTTTTCTCATGATATGCAGAGAACAATCCAATTTTGACAAGCATGTGGGTGGTTCCACCAATAACTGGTGTATCTGGAAAATGCCTGCCTTACACCTGTGACTCTATTTCTCCTAAGAGGGGAGACCTCTTTGTTCCGTGAAAAACCTGCTGTGCCTGAACATTTAGATCAAGATCTACCAGAAGCGAAACAAGATTTAAAATTCATGCTACCAACCAGAGAAGCAATGGACACTAGTATCTGCCTGTTAGGATGCAACTACCGTATTTTTCGCTCCATAACGCGCACCGGACCATAACGCGCACCTAGTTTTTTGAGGAGGAAAGGGGGAAAGCCCCCCTTTTTGAGGATCAGTTCAAAGTTGTGCTGCTGCTTTTGCAAAGAAAACCCCCAGTTGCAAAAGGATCAGCTCAAAGCCCTTTCTACAGTTTCCAAACAGATAATCTAATCAGCCAGTCACATGTAGCTGGGGAAACCAACAGCCTCCTCTGCAGGAACGACCTTATCTCTCCTCCCGATCTCTTGCTGATCAGCTGTAAAGCGGCAGCCTTATCTCTCCTCCCGATCTCTTGCTGATCAGCTGTAAAGCGGCAGCCTTTCAACACCCCCTTCTCTCTTTGTAAAAGAAAAAGCTCGATCTTCTTTTGGTCCCTGGGCAATTCAGCTCCAGGGACCATGCATTCGCTCCATAACGCGCACAGACTTTCCCCCTTCCTTTTTAGAAGGAAAAAAGTGCGCGTTATGGAGCAAAAAATACGGTATATCCTACTAGCCAGGACAAGTAAAAGAAGAATTGTCGTAAGCAATTAATTTCACTGGGATTACTGTAATTAAGAAGGCTTCATATATCAGTGTTTGGAACAGAGACGCTGTTATTGGTTCTCTGCACTGATTATTGGGCTAATGAAGCATCACGGATCATAAAGCGGCTCCAGCCCTTAAGGGATGCAATGCCAGCACATTACACCAGTGGAAATATTTAAGACTGCAGCTCTAAAACTAATTGCAAGCATTTGCAAACATTTATGTGGGAAAATAATTAGTTCCTTTGTTATTCCTGATAACAAAGAAATGTTGTGCATCTTGCACCTTCACACCATCAACTCATGAACAGATGTATGATCTATGATCTATTTTGTCTCTCTTCCGATGCATCTGCACAGCATTAATTCTTTGTACCACAGACCAAGCCCATGCAAAGCCCCGTCCCTGGGAACCTACTATTATTCAATTATTTCAGAATGTAAAAGTTACCAGTGATGAGGGATTCATCTGCCATAGAGCTGCCTTCAATCACTTTCCCATCAACTGGAAATTTCCCACCGGGTACCACCTTTACGACGTCTCCTCGCTGAACCAGTTCAACAAGCACTTGTTCCTCCCTGTAAGTGAGATCTCATAGTTAAGAAAAAGGGGCTCCATTTTAGCCATACCACTGAAATGAGAGAAACTCTATCTGAAAAGCAGCAGACACACAGCAGTACAAAAACACACATGGAGAAATAAACAAACTCAGTGTAGTAAGGAGATGCAAATGGACTTTGCACTGGAATGCAAAAGCAAATGCTGAGTGTATATTGTGGTCTAAAATCTGCTACACCTGCCTCTGTCTCATCGCAAACACACACACACACACCCTACCTCTCTCTCCACCCCCACTCAAGTCCAACTAATACCAGGACAGAGTGAGGATTTCTGGACACTACGCATCTAGAACTCAACCCTGACCGTGTTCCGTCTTCTTCCAATACAAATAAATCCCCTGAATACCACATAGAGGTTTTATTTATGCACTTATAAGCCCACTCCAATATATAAAACCAACTGAATGCAAATTGATGAAAAAGCACAATAAAAACGTTACAGCAAATGCAGCACTGTCCCCTAAAAGCCAGTTACATCCACCACAGCTTATTTACCTCTGAACTGGATTTGCAAAATCTCAGAAGACTACATCATATCGTTAGAAAAAAAGGGAAAGAATTACTACAGGCGTACCTGATGATACAGTTGTCAGCTCCAAGCGTCACTACAACAGCTTCTGTAGCTTGAAGAGAGATTAATTTGGCAAGAGCTGCTGATGTTTTACTCTATGAAGCAGAGATAGACAACGGTGATTGGAAGGCATGATACATTTACTCAGTTCCCCACTGAATTTCTCGTATGCTAAAACTCAAAATATGCTCCATTGCCCATTTCCCCCCATTAAATATTACATGCCACAGCACCTATCACTCAAGATACATGGGAAACCCATTCAGCACCTGAAGTATAGTAATATGTAGATGGCTTAGCGCTGTATGGGCTGGGAGCCAAGTGTATGCTTGCTTCTGAAAGATAAAAATGCCCAGTTATCTATGGGTACTGGTGCGCTTCTTGAGTTTTATTGCTGTAACATTTTGGCCTTTTGTTCCCTGCTCTAGAATCCGAACAAAAACTTAAGAACATCCTGCTGGATCAGGTCAGTGGGTCGTGTAGTCCAACCCCCTGTTCTCTCAGTGACCAACCAGACGGGTGTGGGAAATCCGCAACCAGGATTTGAGGGGATTGCGCCTGCCTCCCAGAGTTCTTTGCTCCTCTGCCTCCGTCATGTGATGAGGGATGGTACAGAAACCATCCAGGTCATCAGCAGCCTATCACATCTACCGGTACCATTCAGGTACAGTGAGGGGGAGAAGTATTTCCTGGGGGTTTCCCTGTTGTTATTCTGTCTCTCACAGCTACAATAAACCTACCATCAAAATTATGGACTGGTCATTTCTTCGTCAGAGGGCAAACGGGCAAATTTAGCAGGGGATCAAATACTTTCCCCCCTCACTGTTAAGACCAATTGTTCCTTCTGTACTAACTCTCACATGTTACCAAGGTAGTTGCTTAAACTTAATGTCCACTCTTGTAAATTACTAATGCAGGCACTAGCGGAGGAAGAGGAGTGCGGGGGGAGAGCACCACCCCCGGCAGCGCGATCCCAGTGGGGTGCCATCATGGCTGGCACCCCCGCCTGTGCTGGGAACCCCGCCCCACCCCCGCAGGCGGAGTGCCACACCCCCAGGACGCACGCCATGCCCCTGTGGGTGGCACGCGCCAGCCCCCCCCCCGCCTGCTCTCTGTCCCCTGGTGCCGGAGCATGAAGCTCCACCACTGAATGCAGGCATACTTAACCTGGGGAAGTCATGAAATCCTACTCAACTTGGTTTCCAAAGAAAGACTAGAGGGGGATCTTTCAGGGTTATGTTTCTATCCTCAAAGCACAGAGTCAGAAAGGATATTCTGTGGGGTCCCAAAGGTGCTCACTGGGTGGGGGTGCTACACTAGCTGCCTGCCATTTCCACTAGTGCAGGCATGTCCAACTCTCTAGAGACTGCGATCTATTCCCAGTATAATAAAACTGGCAGTGATCTTTTTTTTGCCGGGGGGAGGGGGATTCCCAAAGATGTTGAGCTTTTTTGGGGTGGAGTGCCCAGAGTACTGTATCGTTCAAATACTATGCCACCGACGCAGGGATTTGTGGCGGCGGCAGCAACAATGGGACATAGAGCTGCACGATCAATCAGGATCACATAGGCGATCACCTTTCTGAATCCCGCGATTGACCGAGAGCACCCCGGGGATCTACCTGTCGATCGCAGTCGACCAGTTGAACATGTCTGCCATAGTGCATCTGCACCATGCTGACCTTTCTGTGCCTCACCCTCTCCCTCCCTCCCAGCAAGCAACAGCGACCCATCTGCTGAGAAGCTACCATGGTGGTGCCACCTCATTCAGCACGTTGCTTCTGGTCGGGTCCCCTCTAGGACTGAGCCTTAATATACATTACCTTTGCTATGTGCTCCAGCCACCGTCCAAGAGATATGAACACAAACAGCATTGGAGGGGTGTCGAAAAAGGTGATGGGGCTTTGCTCTGCCTTTTCACCTATGGCAACCATCAGAATGACGCATGAGTAGATGTAAGCGACAGACGTGGCCAGCACTATCAGGACGTCCATATTGGCCATCCTGTGCTTAAGGGACTTGTAGGCTTGGACATAGAAGTACCATCCGCCGAAGAACTGTCAAAAGAAAACCACCTATTTTTGTAACGCTTCTGCTGGCTTGATCAAGCCTTTCGTCCTCTGTGTAAATATCCAATTATGTAATGGGAGATTAAAAAGAAAGGAAATATTCTTGAAATGTACCTGAACCAAAGTGCAAAGGAGAAAGAAAAGAAGGTTGAGAATAGATAATCCAGGGATCACATTTTGCTCCAGAGCCATTGATCCATGCTGCTGACCATCAGGTATTAGCATGTAAATCATTAAGATCAAGACAGGGATACCAAATACCAGGCTGCATAAGAACGATTTCCTCCATCTGAAAAGGCAGGGAATCCACAGTATTAGAGTCTTCAAATTTCCCTGGTAACTAAATAGGCAAATATTGCACAAGGCCTGCTTCTGCTGATAGCAGTGCCAGCTGAGGAACCATTGAATCCCAAATATAGATTTCTGATTCCACGTTTCAGCCCAAGGCATTCATATAATTACCTACACTTCTGTAAAACAAAGACAATCAAAACTAATGTGAAACGTTTGCACCCACAAAAAATTGAACACTCACAATTTTCAGTCACACAGATACCTACCTACCACAGATACTCAGTTACCTACATTGGGAATTATTGTGTTGCCATCCGTATCTATCAAGCACACCCTTTCATTTATGTAGCTATACTTACTGTCGGATCTCTTCTTTGTGATCCAAGTTATGATCCTTTGGATCCCTTTTAGCCAAAGATGCATGAAAACCAATCCCCTTTACAAAAAAGAAATAGTATAAAAATAATTATGAACTAAAACTAGCTCAAATGAAGTACAGCTGGTTACATAACACTAAAACACTGCTCTATTATTTTTCAAGTTCCCAAAATCTGGGTTTTCAGATTTTAGAACCACTTCCCGATATGTAGCTCTGATTTGTATAGACTTTCCAAAATCTAAAAACAGCTGGTTTTGCTATTATTTCACTAGTATCAAATATTAACTGGAACCCAAATAAAAGGAAAATTGGAGAAAACAAACACTAATTGGACCCAATTACATCCAATAATGCATTTTATCATGATTCCATGATTCCTGAAAATATATCTGAAGCAACCAGACCCATGGTTTTTGAATATTTACTCAAAGATCCTTCACAGACAAGGGAACCTTATCCAAAAATCTATACAACACTGTTGCAAGAAAACCTTAGACTTCCACAGGAAAACTCAGGGGCATAATTTAAATGTTTCCATGAATGAAGCCAAGTGGAATAGTGTATGGGACAAAATACTGAGTGAAAGAGCCCATAAAAGGGAAAATTATTTTAAACTAATACACAGGTGGTACATGACTCCTCACATCCTTAGTAAAATTACAGGTGAACAGTCCATTGTGCTAGATGGGAAGTATGGAGTCAGAAACCCTCTTCTATATGTGGTGGTCCTGTGAAAAAAATAATTGAGTTTTCGAAAAGGGTATTCTGTGAAATGGGACTAATAACGGTACTATGTCTAGATCCAAAAATGGCATTACATTATGTATCTCCCCCCTACCCAATAAAATTTATATACCACTTGATTATAAAAGGAAACCTCAAAGCAGAAAAGAAAACTTCAAAAGACTATAATTGGCTACCACTGTCCATGCATGGACTTCTTTGGAGAGATTCCGTAAGGTAGCTTTGAAAAGAAGATAGATATTAAAAAATAACAGTTGACAGGAAATGTGCTGTAGTTTTAAAATGCAACATAACTGATCCTCTTAATTTTGCTTGTTATTCTAGTAAATTTTCTATTTTGTTGATACGTGCACATCAAAAATAAAAAATACACTAAAAACTATCAAATACCACCAGTATGTTACCACCTTAATTATTTCAAACTAGTTGAAGTTAGCCCGTTAAATAACGGGCACTAGGCCGCTGGGGGGTGGAGAGGGGCTCCCTCTCCCTTCTTCTTTTTCCCCGGGGGCGCGCGCTAAAAGAAGCGGCTAGGGGGGGCTGGGGCTTGGGAGCGCGCGCGCGCCTGCGCGCAGCAGCAGCAGCAGCAGCAGCCGCCTCAGCCTGAGCCTCAGCCACCGCTCTGAGGCGGCGCGAGCTCGCGCAGTCGCCGTTCGCGTCCGGCGGGCGTCGAGCTCGGTGAGGCGCCGCCGCTGCTCTCGGGTACCGCGGGGGCTGAGGCGGCAGTCCCGTTTGTTGGTGGCGCCGCGGCCCCCAGCGAAGCGCCCCCTCCTCCTCCTCTCTGCGCGGCCGCCTGCCTGCCTCTGCTGCTTCTGGTCGGGGCTGCGGGAGAGGCGGCGCTCTCGGACACGCCCCCCTCTGCCGTCGTCCAATCCCTGCGTCCGTCCGTCTGGGACATGCGCAGTGGAAAATTTCCACTGACACACGGACGGTGGACGCAGGGACACAGGGAGATTATTATATAGGACTAGTAAATTAAGCCCGTAAAGATTACGGGCTCTAGGCTGCCTGTCCGTGCTGCTTTAAAGCAGCACGGACGGGCAGCCTCAGGAGCCGGCGCTCCCTCGGCCGGTCGCTCAGTGACCGCGGGAGCAGCAGCGCCGGGCGGGATGCATCCCGCTGGGCGCTGCAGCTCCCGGCGAGGGAGTGGCGGCTCCTGAAGCTGCCTGTCCCAGTGGACGGGCAGCCTAAGGAGGCGACGCTCCCTCGGCCGGTCACTCAGTGACCGCGGGAGCAGCAGCGCCGAGGAGGTTGCGGGGAGGTCGCGGGGCGGCGTCGGGCTGCCTGTGAGGCGGCCTCCGCCGGGGCCTGACTCCGGAAGCGGCGGGGAAGGCGGCTCCGAGCTCCGGAGTGGGCCTCGGCAGCCTCGGAGGCGGCGGCAGGGCTTGGGAGCGTGCGCGTGTCTGCGCGCAGCAGCACCTGCCGCCTCAGCCTGAGAGGCGGCTGCAGCGCGATTCGGGGCGGAGTGTCGCCGGGAGTGGAGGGCGAGCCCGGCGGCGGTCGGTTGCTCCCTCAGCGGCCCGGGAGGGCGACCGTGCGAGGAGGCGGCAGTGAGCCAACTGACGACGCGCCTGCGCACGGCCGCCCTCTCGGGCGTCGGGCGGCAGCAGGAGGCTCCGCTTCAGGTGGGTGGGTGCCGGCGCTGCGCGCCTCTGCCCCCGCGCTTTGCCGCGATGTTAGGTGGCGAAATGGAGGCGGCAGCAGGAGGCTCCGCTATGCCGCGATGGTAGGCGGCGAAATGGAGGCGTCGGGCGGCAGCAGGAGGCTCGAGGTGGGTGGAGGTGGGTGGGTGGGTAAGGCCAAGCGCGAACGACGGCGGCAAGCTAGACAGCGGCAGTAAGCTACTGTCAGGCAAAACGGTCGATCACAGAATGACCGTTAAACCCACACAGCATATTTCAAAAGTCTCGGAGCTGCGGGGTTGGGGAGGGAGAGGCGTAACCGCCTTCGCCTATTGGTCTCTTCCCTCCAATCCCTCCGTCCGTCTCCGACATGCGCAGTTCAAATTTCCACTGACACACGGACACGGACGCAGGGACATTAGGGAATTATTATATAGGATAACACTATAAAGGAATTTAGTACTACTGTCCCTCATTTTTGTATTTGTTCTCCTGTCTTCATTTTAATGTCATAGCTTAAATTTTCCTTATAAAGTGGCTTCACACAGCTTCTATCCATAGACTGATTCAAAATTAGAAATGTTATTCCTTTATTGTTTTTAGAATTCCACAGTAAACAAGGAAACCAACATGCTAGAAAAGTCTACCTTTTAAAAAAGAAATTCTATCCTTGAAGAACATTATTGTTCTCCCATGATCCAGAATGATTCTCCTGACTATGCTTCACTGTACAGACTTCTTTGTTATCCTCATTTTTCCTACATTAGCTGTAGAACTGGGGTTGATCATCCTTAAATTAAAAAAAATTCAGACTTTTTGCTAAGCTACCGATCTGCAACTTGCGTTAGGCTTCCTATAAAGCTCTACTCTGAACAACCATCACAGTAAACTTCAATGTGCTATAAGACAAGATCTCAAGAAGCACTTTCATAAATTGATGCTTTGCTTTACAGGAGTTTGAGGAATGTTCAACATCATTCCTGTGATCATTTTCACATTTGTTTTGCAGCCTGCTATTTCCCTGAGAAAGGACGATAGCCTGCAGCCATGTGTCTAGTGTGAACGTTTACTAACTAGTAAACACAACTAGCAACCTGGCTGGCACAAAACTTGTAACGCCCACCTTACTGATACTGACCCCTAGCTCCTGCGGCAATGACAAATGCAGTCGGGCTTTTTTAAAAAAAAATACCGGTAATAATAACAACAAAATGTTTTAATAGCTTACCTCGATAATCTTTATAACATCTCGAGGACCAACAACTTCCGGGTCAAAGCGGATGTGAGCTTTGGAAGTAGCCAGCACTACAGATGCATAAAGAATGCCAGGCGTTTTGGTAAGTTTGGATTCAATGTTATGAACACATGAAGCACAGGTCATCCCTAGGACCTAAAAGAGAACTGCAGTTAGTGTTAACATGGGAAGTTGCCTTATAAACTACCAGACCATTGGTCCACCTAGTCCGGGGACAGCTAACATGGTGCTCCTCCAGATGTTGTGGATTCCAGCTCCCATCAACCCCAGCCAGAATATCCAACGATCAGGAAGCAGAAACTGCTCAAAATGTAAAGCTGCTGCAGTGGAGGCAAATATCTATCAAGATGCCAACTTTCTGACCACACAAAAGGCCTCTAGCAACAGAACACCCAATAAGAACAAGATTGAGATGTGTTAGAGGCAGAGAAAAGGTTCAGTCAAACAAGCATGTGAATCTCACCTTAAGATCTATATTGCCATCTGCACCAGGATAGTCTTGCATGATTGAAGCTCCAAAACCGAGGTTCTCAATCAGCTGGGCTATTTCAAGGGGCTGAATTCTTTCCGGCTTATATTTTACTTCAACTTTTCCTGCCATCAAGGCAACAAGCACAGAAACTATTCCTGTAGTGAGAGAACTGCATTCATGCATTTGGATTTGAAATTTGGATCTGAAATTGTGCTTACTGCATTAGTTATGTATTTTGATTAGGAATTTTGATTTTCCAGATTGCTAACCACTTCCGAGATCTGTGAATAGTAAGCCATCTATAAATGGACTAAATAATAATAAGAATTTATGAGTCACCCACAACCAATGAGAGCAGTACGCAGTACTTACTGTTAAACAGATGTTTTTATTATTCAACTTAGGCTACTATTTTAGACCCCTTTACTTGGAAGCATGCCCATCTGAAATAAATGGTCCTCACTTCAAAGAATATGTATTTATGAGGGAGGCTAAGCAATGTATAAATGAGACTCCAATAGAATGAGATAGTCCCATTCAGGAGCAGAATGCTAATCTAAGGTTACCAGACGTCCCCGTTTCCCGGGGACAGTCCCCAGATTTACAAATCAGTCCCCTGACAAAATCCGTCTATTTAGTAGGAAGTTGAAAAGTGTCCCCGGATTCATTGGAAAAAATCTGGTAACCTTATGCTAATCCACCTCCTATGCTCCCAGATCTGCAGCAAACTATCCAGATAGCCAGCAGCAGTTGAAAGCCACAGGCTCAACGTACCCGAAGGCGATACTAAAACAACAAATATATTGCCTATTAGCTATTTTACCATCTTCTTTTTGCAGATTCTTCTCGATGCTTGATACACACGATGCACAAGTCATGCCTGTGACCTGCATGAAACATTTATCTGTTTTTCCTGTTGTGGATGGCTTTGGAGGGTCATTATACAAGTTCCTTGGCAAAACATCTCCACATGGTACCTCTGAAAGAGCTTCACGTCTCAAAGAAGCAGAGGCCAGCATGCTGGTCTCCATACTTCCAACAGTAGCAGGTCTCCCGTTGGTGGTATCTTGAATAAGAACATCAGAAATTGCATTCATATGAGCAACAGCAGCCTTGGAACTATTTTACTGACATACAATGTTGACCCAACATGCTACACTTCATTTACAGGTTTGGGATTTTCTCCTAGGCTGCCCCTATGTATTGTATTCCAAATCTTAAAAGGATCAAGACCAAGCACATCAGGGTGTTTCGTGATTCGAAAGCCAAGCAGTGAAACAGCTATTGAGGACTAGCCAGAACTCCAGAGAAATGCTGCTTATAAACTAAACTGCAATATGTTTAAGCAAGACAGTACACAGGTTGTACAGTTTGTTGATCAGTCGTTAGTAGGGATGGGGGAGAAATTCAATTCAGTTTACATTTAAAGGTGAATCTACATAATTTGCACTTTCCAAAACACTATGTGAACCTAAACACACCCATCCCAGAAATTTGAGCTTCTCCAAATTTTGCAGTGCAGTTCTCTAGTCATGAAACGAGACCTGCGGGTATAGGGCAGTAAACAATTATTATTAATTATTATTATTATTATTATATGTATAAAAATGCATATATTAAGAAAAAGTGTGCATAATATGCACACATTAGTAACAATAACATATAAAAATGCATTTTTTTATTTCTAAAAATAAATATTAGAAAAACAAGCTTTTCAAAAATGTCCATATTGGGCCAAATTCCATACAAAAGTATATACTAAGAGACATTCACACTAAGTTGCTAATGAATGAGTTGTGGTTTTTAACTGCAAACTGGTGTGGATATGTGGATAACTCAATTTCGGATTTTGAAAAATGCGAAATTGAGAGAAACCAAAACTGACACTTTTGCCCATCCCTAGATGCTAGTACTGTTATGGAGGTGACAAGAACCTTTCGAATGAGGAAGTCTCCATTACAGAAAAACTGGTTTGTACCTGTTAAGACAGAAGCATCAAATCCCATGTCTTCGATGGCAGATCTGAGTTCTTCAGAGTTGGTTATCATCAAACTGTAGTATATAATTGCAGTGCCTTCAGTTAAAGACACAGATATATGTCCAACCCCTTTTCTTTGTGATATGGCACTCTCAATGGATTTTACACAGGAATTGCAAGTCATTCCATCAATCCTAATCACAGTTGTACAAGATTCACTTTGCGGCTCTACGTGAGGAGGGTTGCTAGAGATACAAGGCAAAGATGATGGCGTCCTTAAGGTAAGCGGTCCATTATGGTCCTCAACTTCACTGGAAAAGGAGACTTTAAAGTTACCAGGAGGAAGGGCTTCAATAGCTTGCTGCAGTGAGGATGGAGTGATCAGATTCTGGTCAAACCACACAAGAGCATTTTTCTGTTCCAATGACACTTTAATACGCTGGACACCAGGCAAGTCCGAGACTGAACTTTCAATGATGTTGATGCAGGATTTGCAGTGCATCCCCTCCACACCGAGCTCTACAACAGATCCACTGGTCTCATTGTTTTCTATTGTCTCTCTATCAGCAGGCATTCTTGAATTTATCTGCTGTAAACGTTCTGCATCAATCAAGCCAAGTTTCAACGGGGCTTGTTTATGCTTAATAGTGCTTTCATATCCCAGGCTGTCTATGTTATTTTTCAGTTCATCGGGCTTAATGATACATGGATGATAAGCAATGATGGCTTCCTGGCTGCCGAGGGTCACTTTGATCTTCTTCACCCCGTGTAGTTTCCCAATCTTTTCTTCAATGGTGCTAACACAAGACTGACAGGTCATGCCTTCTATTTTGATCTTAACTAAATCTTCATCGGTCCATTGCCCTGAAGACTGCGTTGTATCTGCAATGCTGGCATCAAATCCCATGTCCTTGATTTCTTGGCAGATCTGATGGGGACTTATTTCCAGTTCCAAATACTTGACCACAGCATTACTTTCCTTTAGAGACACCTTGATGTTTACAATTCCTTTTACCTTGGATATTCTGGCTTCTATGGAATGTACACAGACTTGGCAAGTCATACCCAAAATACGGACGGTAATAGCATTCACTTGAGAATGAGGAGGGGGTAAATGGTCCAAGTCCTCCACAAAGCTAGTGTTGTCAAATGCAAACTTGTGCTTCATTGCTGATGCCGATATGTGGGCAGACAAAGTGTGCCCAGGTACAGCCTGAAGTTTACAGAGGAAACAAAAGCAAAAATAATGTACTGTGGTGTTTACTTTGACGTACACAGCAACAATCTTTATTACGGTCCAGAGACCCAACAATTCATTACAAAACAGTACACAATTTCAACAGCCTGCCTTCAGGTTACACAAGCATTTTGTTCAGACTTAGGAATAGGGATCATTGGTTCTTGCAACCACTGATAGAAACTTCGCCACTGCTAATGTTCTGTCATTTGTCCGGTCTTCCAGGAGGAACCTGACATAGTAAGCCTCTGATTTTCCCGGGAAAGGTACTAGCAAGGGTAATATCAGATAAGCCCTGGCACGCTCAGATTTCACACAGTGCTTTGACGTATAGAGTCAAACCTCGGTTCTGGAAGCCCATTCGGCTTCCAAAATGTTCGACAACCGAGGTGCGGCTTCCGATCGGTTGTAGGAGCTGCCTGCACTCGAGCAGAAGCCGCGACAGACGTCCGGCTTCTGAAAAACATTTACTTCCAGGCAGTGCTTTCTTTCCTACAAAAAATGTTTAGGGGTACTCTCATTTTCCTACTTAGATTGAAATACTGCCCCTCAATGAGGCCAAATTTAGATTCACAAAATGTTTAGGGGTATGAGTACCCCTGCGTAACCCCAGAAAAAAAGCACTGCTTCTGGGTTTTTGGCATTCGGGAGCTGAAACGTTCCAAAACGGAGGCGTTTGGGATCCGATGTTTGACTGTACTATTCTATATAGGTAGAAATAGTTCCTAACAATTTTGACATTGTAAACATAAATATACCAAACAGAGGGATGTGGAGTCCTCCAAATTGGGATGGTGTCTAATTCAGGCATAGGCAAACTCGGCCCTCCAGATGTTTTGGGACTACAACTCCCATCATCCCCAGCTAACAGGACCGGTGGTCAGGGATGATGGGAGTTGTAGTCCCAAAACATCTGGAGAGCTGAGTTTGCCTATGCCCGGTCTAATTATTTTGCTGTCTCACCCCACGCATGCTGCCCATCTGTGCTAGGGCATTGATGGACACTTTAGGGGGCTGAGGACTTAGTTAATTGGAAACTCTTAGTTAAACCCAATAGCGCTGGTAAGGAAGGGGTGAATGTTCAGTTATGGGACCCAGATTAAAGCCCTAATACAGCCATGGATCTGCTACATGGCCTTGAGCAATCTGCGCACACCCCACCTCTGCACATTGGCATCAATGACCTCACCAGGAAATCTTACCTGTTCTGACATATTGTATGTGACATATTAACAGATAAAACAGGGCCATAATAATAGTTTTCATCTTTCTTTCTTTTTACATTTGCTACTCCCCCCTTAGATTTGTCATCTCTAGATAACCTACAGGTGAAACTCGAAAAATTAGAATATCGTGGAAAGGTTCATTTCTTTCAGTAATTCAACTTAAAAGGTGAAACTAATATATGAGATAGACTCATGACGTGCCAAGCGAGATATGTCAAGCCTTTGTTTGTTATAATTGTGATGTTTATGGCGTACAGCTGATGAAAACCCCAAAGTTGAAATTGTTAACAATTTCAACTTTGGGGTTTTCATCAGCTGTACGCCATAATCATCACAATTATAACAAACAAAGGCTTGACATATCTTGCTTTGCATGTCATGAGTCTACCGGTATCTCATATATTAAACTCCAGTAGCTAATGAAAACAATTGCTTACATAAATGGACTTTTCCACGATATTCTAATTTTTCGAGTTTCACCTGTATAAGCCTTAAGGCTGACAGCTGTGAATTTAGCTGTTTGTTTGCATTTTAAACAGAGCATTAAACAAGAGTAGTATACGAACCCAGAGGTGTTTCATATTGGGAGCTACCAGCAATTCTCTTCCAGGAGGACTTTTAGTCCTTAGCCTAACAAACTAACACCATCAAGGTATAAGTCCTGATCGCTTTTGTTAACCGTTCTTGCCACGGTCTTCTGGATTTCAACTGTAAGGAATCTGGCTTAAGTCATACTCCGAGTAAACGCACGGAAATCAATGGATTAAAGTTAATCATAACGACCTTATTTATGCGAATTTAATGAGCCATCGAATCTAATGCACACCTCAATTTTAAAAACCTTGTAAACAAAAAAGTACTTGCTGGTGAATGTAAATGCAGCATAAAATTTAATGCTCACCCTAATTTTTGTGACGTAATTTGGCCAAAAAAGGTGTGCACGACATCCGAGTAAATGCGGTAACCCAAATCCATTTATTTCAATGAGTCTACTCTATGACTTAGGTGGATACAACCCATAATGCCTTTTTCTTTCCAAAACTTCCTTTCATTTAAAAAATAATTTTAAAAATGAACAAGTAAACACCCTTGGAGTTGCTGTCCAATTGCAACAAGTGACCTACCAAGGTACTACACCATTTAAAATCAACAGCATACACACCTCAACAGGTGTGTTTACAGCTAGGTAAACCTATCACATTTTTACTATCTTTAGTTATGTTAAATTCTTTTATCCGTTCTAAACATTCTGAATTCCTACGTCATTCCATGCCAACTTGATAGCCTTTCTTGAATTTTGACACTGACATCCTGCAGCAGTGACTCAGCATTCGCTGCTGGATCCTGAGTTTCCCAAGGTTTAAATGTATGCCCACAAAGTTAAATATTTGAACATTTAATTTTTCTAAAGTTACAGTCCTAAGCAAGCCAACTAGGAAGTTCCACTGAACTCACTGAGTAAACATGCTTAGGCGTGGGCTGGGTGTCTCCCAATTTTTATTACCGGTATATTATTCAAATTAGTCTCTGCTCTGAGTATCTTTACAAGTCTTCTTGTTTTCAGAGCATACTAAACAAGACACATTACAAACACAGTTTTAAGAGAAACACAGTCACCGCTTAACAAGTTGTATTAGCAAACTTTATATCCAGACCTTGCCTGAGAGAAGTTGGGTAGTAACCCCTTTGCCCACAAATGCTCTTTTGCTCCTAAGCATACTGGTAGATGCTTTCCTCATGCCTTGGAGAAAATGTCAGTAACTAGTAGACACCACCCCATGCATTGCCTCTACAAAAAAGGACCGTATTGTGTCTTGTCAGAAAGCAGTTTCTGTTCATCCTGCTCACTTGTGGTTTGCCGCCACCCCAGGGGCGTAGCAAGGGGGGGGCGGGCCGCCCCGGGCACCACCCAGCAGGGGGGTGACAAACCCTGCTCTGGTCCGCCCCTCTCCTGCATGCCGGGGCTCCGAGCCTGCGCCCAGGGAGCCCAGCTAGCGGCGAAAAAAACCGCTGAAAGGGGGCGAAAAAGGAAAACAAAGCAGGCGCTTTCAAGCGCCTGCTTTGTCTTCCTTTCCCCCGTTCAGCGGCTTTTTCCGCCGCTGGCTGGGCTCCCTGGGCGGAGCCCCGGCATGCGGGAGAGGGGCGGACCAGAGCCACGAGGGGGTGACACCCCCCTGGCTGCTGGCCCGCCCCTCTCCTGCATGCCGCTGCCCGCCCGACACCCCCTTGGAGTGCCGGCGCTCGTGCCGGCGCTGCAAGGGGGTGTCGGGCAGGCAGCGGCTTCAGGAGTCCCGAAGCCGCTGCCTGCCCGACACCCCCTTGGAGCGCCGGCGCTCGTGCCGGCGCTGCAAGGGGGTGTCGCCGTGTCGGGCAGGCAGCGGCTTCAGGAGTCCCGAAGCCGCTGCCTGCCCGACACCCCCTTGGAGCGCCGGCGCTCGTGCCGGCGCTGCAAGGGGGTGTCGCCGTGTCGGGCAGGCAGCGGCTTCAGGAGTCCCGAAGCCGCTGCCTGCCCGACACCCCCTTGGAGCGCCGGCGCTCGTGCCGGCGCTGCAAGGGGGTGTCGCCGTGTCGGGCAGGCAGCGGCTTCAGGAGTCCCGAAGCCGCTGCCTGCCCGACACCCCCTTGGAGCGCCGGCGCTCGTGCCGGCGTTGCAAGGGGGTGTCGCCGTGTCGGGCAGGCAGCGGCTTCAGGAGTCCCGAAGCCGCTGCCTGCCCGACACCCCCTTGGAGCGCCGGCGCTCGTGCCGGCGTTGCAAGGGGGTGTCGCCGTGTCGGGCAGGCAGCGGCTTCAGGAGTCCCGAAGCCGCTGCCTGCCCGACACCCCCTTGGAGCGCCGGCGCTCGTGCCGGCGCTGCAAGGGGGTGTTGCCGAGCAGCGGCTTCGGGAGATTCCCAAAGCCGCCGCCCGGCATCCCCGGGGGCGGGGCATCGCGCTGTGCGCGTGCGTCATGACGTCATGACGCACGTACACGCCACGGCGCCCCGCCCCCGGGGGGTGCCTCTTGGCTTCCCGCCCCGGGTAGCCGAGAGGCACGGAACGCCCCTGCGCCACCCTGCTATCAACTTTGTCTGTTTTCATTGTCTGGCTGCATCCACACAGCGATGTAAGATGGCTGACCAAGCAAACCACAATTATTAGCATTAAGCCCAAACCAAGGATTGTGGTTTTTTGCACTCCAAAGTGAAATGGTTTGTTTCTGGCTTACTAAATATGGCTTGAGCGAAACAGACCACTGATGCAGACGAAGCACCAAGCTAGGGGTGGTGGTTTGTTTATCTCCAGCGCAAACAAAGAATAGTAAAGTGTATGGTTTATAGCTTACCATGAGATGTGAATGCAGCCTCTGTCTCTGAACTTTGCTATTTTTCTATAGGGAAACTGGATTGAGCCTGTTAACACGAATTGTATGCACTGGGCTCTCCAAAAGCTCAAAAGGTTTACAGGGTATATTAAACAGCTTCTAGCACAATCCTAACCATATCTGCTCCGAAGTAAGTTCTACCGAATTCAATGGGGCTTATTCCAAGCTCAGTGGAGCTAGGACTGCAGACTTAAGAAATACAGCACAGCAAGAATTTGCATGCCACTTGTTAGTAAATCTGAATTGTTGCATGTCAACCTTCAACATATGTAGCATGGTTCTTGTTCATACAATTTTGAAAACAGCACATCCAAAAAGCTAGGTTTTAACAACATAATCCAGATACTGTACTAATTAAGTGTGAACAAAGCACAATCATATGGGTGTTTACTCTGAACTAAGGTTACAATCCTAACCTCACTTAACTGGTAGTAAACCCTACAGAATATGTGAAATAACTGTGGCACGACAAAAGCTTTTATGCCTTATCTCAATGGAACAAGTGTATTATGCAGGAAACTAACTTGCTTTGGCAAATGATCTTTTTACAAACTCAGTGGTATCATTTAAATTTAAGATTATTTCAAGTTGAGTTTCTCTGTGACAAATCATAGAAAACATCTACACTTAAAACAAAGCTAAAAAAGGACCTCTATTTAAAATATCACCCAAAGTACTGAAGTCACATCATTAATTGGTCTATAAATCTATTGAAAAACAGGAATTGCTGAAATGTCTGCAGCCTGTGTGTTAAGAACTATTGCTAGAATCAGTTTTCAATAAGCAGCTTATCTATAATTATGATAGTTTCCCTTTCCAAGCAATTACTATTATTTTCAACTACTATGCTGCCCACAAATTGATGCCCAATGGTAGCTATACTAAAGCAAACAATTTATAAACCATTGACTGATGGAGATTATTTACCTCTTTAGGTAATTTGCTTTCAAAAAGGGGTACATTTTACTTCCTGGCAGACAAAGAAAACGGATTATCGTAACTAATGATGTAGTCTCCAATTTACTTCCAGGTAAGTAGGCATAGGACTGGAGCTTTAATTTCTCACCAACAAAGACTCCCCACCCATCCAAAATTTTAATTTGCATCCCCTCTATCTTATTAAACTGACCTGTCTGTCAGTGCTGTCTACCACTTCTGTCAAGACACTGTAGGGAATATCCTCCGCTTTCTGAGACAGACTTCTAGTTTTCACAAGGCCTCCGGGCCTGCAATGCTCGTCATCTTCCAGCGCGGAAAGCTTTTTGGGAGACTGCTGTTTGCAGAAGCGTACCAGAGTAATGTTTTTGTGGCTTAAAGTTGCAAGGGAAGATTGGCCCTCTCTCAAAGACATCTCTTTTACTTTATTCTCCATTACCATAGGAGCTTTTGTACACTGGAAAAGCCAAATGGGAAAGAAGTGCTATCTGGTTTGCTGCTGCAACAACCCCCCTCCTACCACCTCTATACCAGGATAGCAAAATCTGTATTGCTAGAGAGCTGTTTTACCTCGTCTTTTCAGTAACCTGTAGCAGTGGGCTGTGCTTGGCTTTATACATTTGCACACAGGTTTAAATATTCCCCACCCATTGTCAGCCTTGGCATGCAATGACAAACGGCGCTGGGTGCTGTTATAATTGTTTGCACACGGCTCTCCGGTGTCCTCAGTCAAGGCTGCCTTTCACAAGCTTGTCAAATATGGCCCGTGTGAGGCAACCCAGTGTATAATTAACTCTGCCATCCAAGCTTTCATCCTTCTTCAATCAACCGCTTGCTCAAAACACTGAGAATCCATTTACAGACAACACGTTTTTTAAACATGGGAAGGAGGGTGACCTGTGGGCTTTGTTATTTGAGAGCAGCGCTAAGGAGAACACACTGAAAACAGCAGCTCCTAGGCCTGCTGCCAAACCCAGAATAATAGAAAATGTTTCGCTGAAAACAAGGACTCTTCTACATGTATTCTGAAGCCACCAACTCTGTGGCTGGCTGGAATAATAAATACCTCATTACAGCCAGTGACGGATTTATGTACAGTATAAGCTAAACAAGCTATAGCTTAGGGCCTTACTCTCTTGGGGGCCCCCAAAATATTCAAGGGGGGGGAATTGGATGTACATTTCCAAAATATAAGATAAAAAACAAATAAAATAAAACCTACATACAGCAACAGTGTTTTGTGTTGTGTAGGCTCCTATTTGTTA
This sequence comes from Darevskia armeniaca, assembly GCA_034641395.1. Taxonomy (NCBI): domain Eukaryota; kingdom Metazoa; phylum Chordata; class Lepidosauria; order Squamata; family Lacertidae; genus Darevskia; species Darevskia armeniaca. The sequence continues at coordinate 840,430 of JAWWNF010000500.1, read as the reverse complement.
TGTGCAAACGGCTTTAGATACCTATTAGGTCCATAAATTACCATATAGCACATATTCAGCACAAAAAACAGCGACAATTTGTTGTTGACAAAGGACAGCTGGACATATAAAGGGCCCCAATCCCTTCAGGAGCTTAGGGCCTCATCAAACCTAAATCCGGCCCTGATTACAGCCAGATTCAGCAGTCACTGCCAAGCTGGTTGGTGATACATCCAGATCTAACGTGTTAGATCATCAGGTAAAACCACATTAAAGAACACAACTCTGTGTCAGCCAATACGGTTACATTCTGCTCTTTTCCTTCTCAAAAGCAGTTCCTGCCTCAGCAGCATCTGAACTCTGCTACCCTGACTTCCAAATTCCAACCTGACAAGTCTTGCTAGCTTTGCCCTGCAGTAGCCAAGTTACAGGGAACCAGGCAGAGGGCCTTCTCGGTAGTGGCACCCGCCCTGTGGAACGCCCTCCCTTCAGATGTCAAAGAGAACAACAACTACCAGACCTTTAGAAGATATCTGAAGGCAGCCCTTTTTAGGGAGGCTTTTAATGTTTAATAGATTATTGTATTTTAATGTTCTGTTGAAAGCCGCCCAGAGTGGCTGGGGAAACCCAGCCAGATGGGCGGGGTATAAATAATAAATTATTATTATTATTATTATAGCAAAATTCCTTTCAGTAGGCAAGGGAAGCAGAAGTCGTGCACACCCCATTATTATTTCCCCCTCCCTCAGGCACACAATCGCTTCTTAATGCCCTCTACTACTTTCTTTTGGGGCTAGGCATGGCCATGTCAAGGGTCTTTAGAACACCTAAACTCCTTTTCCTCTCCCATCACAATACCCCTGTGAGGTAGGCTAGATTGGGAGAGCGGGAAAGTGACTAGAGCAAGGTTGCCCATTAAGATTTGTGGCTGAGCAGGGATTTGAACCCAACTTTCCACGCTGGCTCTCAGGCTAACCTGCAAGGCAGGATGCCAGTAGCGGAGATAAACCATACTGAGTGTAGTGACAGCCTAAAGTACTTCCAGACATAACTGCAAGCAACACTAATGCCTATTACACCACAAATGAAGTTGGTTGAACTTGAGGGCTCCTGCCCATTTCTAACCTCTCGGTTCCTCTCAACGCGGAAACATCTTAAAATGCCCTAAACAATAGAACTGCAATCTGAACCTGAGGCTCAATAATAAAAGTGGAGGAGGGAGAATTGCTTAACACGGCACACACAAAGGGAACAGGATCAGGTGTCTTCATATGTTGCAGGAGACAATTGAGGGAAGATGAGAAGCTTCTCCTCTAGGAGCACATTTAATCCTCGCCCTGCTGAAAACCCTCACTAGGCTGGGTCACAGGTTTAGCAGGCATTTTTCAGTGCCTCAATTCCTGCTTTTGCATAGAGAAATGCTGCTTAGGGAGCACAAATGAGTGGACAGGGGCTGCGCTTTGGGAGTGCCCAGCATACACTGCCATCTTTGGCCTCATCCACCATTTTGGCCTTCCCAGAGCTGGCATGCAGTGCTTGGAAGATAAGCAGGAAGGGATGTGGCCCCCTGGATCAAAAAGATTCCCATCTCTGGTTCAGAAGATGGTAGTTATAAAATCAATAAAAATTAATGCACCTCTTTGGCAATTTGGGTTGCCAGCCCAGAAGCATGGTCAGCTACCGTGTTTCCCCTATTTTAAGACACCGTCTTATATTATTTCTTCTTCAAGAAAACGCACTATGGCGTATTTTGAGGGGATGTCTTATTTTTATTACGTAAGCACGCCTTGGCAAGGCCACGCTCGAGTTCTGGGGCTGCGAAGGGCGGGACGGGGGCGGAGCTCTTTGCTTGCTTGCTGGCAGCGGGGGGAGAATCCAAGCTGAGCTTTGAGGAAACGGGCACCAGAGAGACCCACTTTCGCTGGGCGCTCTCTCCTGCTCCTCCTCCGGTGCCTTCCCTCCTCGAAACTCGACAGAAGCCTTGTTTTCCAAGGGGACTCTTGGGCGACGCGCAGGGCGGCTCGGGGATTTCGTTGTGGCGGTGAGCAGGGAAAGCCCATGCCGCCTTCCCTCTCCGCCACGGCGGCCGCCCCGTGCGCTCTGCGCCCGCTGCCCCTTCCTGTGCGCCCTGCTCTGCAGAGTTCCTGAGCGCTGCTTCTGGGGCTGACTGGTTTTGGTGGCGGGACTGGACGCCCAGCCCCGCCTGTTCCTTGGCGCCCTCCAGAACTGCGCCTATCACTATGGCTTATTTTCGGGGTACGGCTTATATTTCGCAAATGCGAAAAAATCCTGCTATGGCTTATTTTATGACTGCGTCTTAAAATAGGTAGTTCATTATGTTTTAATCCAGAGGAACAGCAGCGTGAAGAGTCTGTTGCAGCAAAGGCAACAATATCTTGGGACACCTCAAAGGGAGCATTCACACTACCGGTATACATTAAAAGCACTATGATACCACTTCAAACAGTCAAAGCGTTCGTTAAGGCTGATGAGAGTTGTTAGGGTCCCCCTATTCCCCTCACGAGGGACCCAGGTGGTGCTGTGGGTTAAACCACAGAGCCTAGGGCTTGCTGATCAGAAGGTCGGCAGTTCGAATCCCTGCGACGGGGTGAGCTCCCGTTGCTCGGTCCCAGCTCCTGCCCACCTAGCAGTTCGAAAACACGTCAAAGTGCAAGTAGATAAATAGGAACCGCTCTGGCGGGAAGGTAAACGGCGTTTCCGTGCGCTGCTCTGGTTCGCCAGAAGCGGCTTAGTCATGCTGGCCACATGACCCGGAAGCTGCTCTCGGCCAATAAAGCGAGATGAGCCGCAACCCCAGAGTCGGACACGACTGGACCTAATGGTCAGGGGTCCCTTTACCTTTACCTTATTCCCCTCACAGAGTTCCAGTTCCCTGAGTTCCCTGTGAAGAGGCATTGGTTGTTAAACCACTCTGAGAACTGTAGCTCTCAGAAGGGAATAGGGCTCTCCTAACTCTCAGCACCCTTAACTACAGCTCCCTTGACTGTTTGAAGTTTGCGGGGTCTGCATGCAAAACTAAGCCATGGTTTACGTAAAGCAAGGCTTATAAACCAGTTTCAGACCAAGCTTGGTTACTGAGCCAGGTTCAGAGGATCAAATAAACCATGGTTTAGAGTTTGGTGGGTTTGTTCTTTTTTTAAGTACAAAACTAGCAAACATTATTTAGTCTTCTCTTTCCAATCAAGATAGAACCAAGAGTAAAAACAGAGAGGTGGAGCAATCCACCACTCTGTTAAGTTATGCCAGAGGGAGGCTTGGATTTGCAGAGCTGTTCCTCTGCCCAGTTCTGCCAGGCTCCTGCCACCACTCCCCTTTCCGCCCACCACATGTGGGCATGGAAGTGCTGCCAGTGGAAGGTCCTTTGGCAGGATGTTCAGGTACAGACTGAGCTGACCTGAATTCATTGGATTCTGTCAGCCCAGTTCCACTGGACTCATGTGACTGCACTGGTCTTGATCCTGGCTCAAAAGCGCTACCAATTGCAGGATGGCACCATAGCTGTCGGGACACGGGTGGCGCTGTGGGTTAAACCACAGAGCCTAGGGCTTGCTGATCAGAAGGTCGGCGGTTCGAATCCCCACAACGGGGTGAGCTCCCGTTGCTTGGTCCCTGATCCTGCCAACCTAATGGTAGTAGTTCGAAAGCATGTCAAAGTGCAAGTAGATAAATAGGTACCGCTGCAGCGGGAAGGTAAACGGCGTTTCCGTGTGCTGCTCTGGTTCGCCAGAAGCGGCTTTGTCATGCTGGCCACATGACCGCCGGCTCCCTCGGCCAATAATGCGAGATGAGCGCCACAACCCCAGAGTCGGTCACAACTGGACCTAATGGTCAGGGGTCCCTTTACCTTTGCACAGCAACTATCATGCCCCTCTAAATCTTTCGCCATGCATGTCAGGACTGTGGATGTGCTGGTGGTACTGCTGTTCCATAAAGCTCTGCTGGTGAGTAGCCACTAGCCAAGGTTCAGATTGCCCCCCAAGTGGCTCTTTTTGTAATAAGCCGCTTCATCTTTTTTCTGTTTTCATACTGCCCTATCCCAGAGGCTTTCAACAAGTTACAATACATTTAGAAAATGAAACAAGACTCAGACTAGATTAGCGTTAAATCCCCTTTCCTATCAATCCTGACCAAAGATCCCGTCCCAAATAAATTATACTTTAGAATAATGTTCAGGAAACATTCTAGCACCACTGTGCTAGGTAAAGGTAAAGGGACCCCTGACCATTAGGTCCAGTCGTGTCCGACTCTGGGGTTGCAGAGCTCATCTCGCTTTATTGGCCGAGGGAGCCGGCGTACAGCTTCCGGGTCATGTGGCCAGCATGACTAAACCGCTTCTGGCGAACCAGAGCAGCGCACGGAAACGCCGTTTACCTTCCTGCCGGAGCGGTTCCTATTTATCTACTTGCACTTTGACGTGCTTTCGAACTGCTAGGTGGGCAGGAGCTGGGACCGAGCAACGGGAGCTCACCCCGTCGCGGGGATTCGAACCTCCGACCTTCTGATCGGCAAGCCCTAGGCTCTGTGGTTTAACCTGTGCTACAGCTGTATTAAAACTAGATGTGTTTAAGGAAATGGATCTTTGCTCATTCTGATATGAAACTGACTTGAGCCAAACTTCCCAGGCTTGTGTGAAGACTGGAACAGTTCTTACACTTCCTGGGTGTTCTGATGCACACATATGCAAAAGTGACACAGACTGGAAATATATTTATTCCTTCCTCACCAAGGACCGTACAGAGAAAAACAAATAATTTAGTATCCATCTCTAATTAATATGTGTGTCAGAATTCTGGCTCTTACAATTCTAGCACTCAATAATATTTGTACAGTATATGCATTTGTAGAGGAGGCATAGTACATTGCTCACTTGACCCCTTTTCGCATAACCCACCCAATATTACAAACTCAACATCATGCAACCCGCTGGAGAGACAATGTGCGAGAGCATTGCATGAGGGAGCCCTGGGTTTAAATTCCCACTGAGCAACTTTGGGTCAGTCACTGCCACACACAACTTACCTTCCCTCAAATGAGGAGAAAAGTGCAATAATCCCACTAACGTTGCCTGAGATTATTGAAGGAAAAGCAGAATACTGTGATTCAACAGAATAAATTACAATTCTTTCCTCACTATATTCTTTTGGGTCCAATCTAAACAGGATGACATAATATATTTATATACATTTTGTTATTAAAGTCACTTCCTCGCAGTATTGTCTTGGCCCAATCATATATTGATACACATTTTTGTAATGTTAAGTCATGAACATATATTCCCTTGTGCCGGTCTGTTCTTGACCAGCACAATCACTGTAGGTGAAATCCTCAAAGTAACTACTTTTGAGCCCAATCCTATACATGCTTACTCATAAAGAAGTCCCACTGAGCTTAAGGAGACTTACTGCCAAATAACTATTCAGAATTGCAAAGTTAACCACCTCTTCGATGCCACAGCTTATTCACGATACAATATACAATCAATGTGCTACACAAAACATCTTACAAATGCAGTCTATAAATATGTAAACTTACCGTGAATGTCAGCAGTCTAAAGCTTCTTTTGTCTGACATATTTCTATGCATTCCGGAAGCGGGCCACTCACCCTTCTATAGTTCCACTACTTCATCATGCATACGAAGGAGGTGAAAACAAAAGCCCACAACTCTACAACCAGTAATTAAAGGCCACATGATGGTCATATGAATGTACTTGTGCCCAGTTAATCTATTACTGTACTTACCAATAGGTTTATTGCATGAAATTGACTGCATACATTTCTCATGACTAAATAAAAGATTTCACGTGCCAGCACTTAGTTCCACAGAGACAGCTTTCCCTCCGTTTCCTTTGTGCCTACAGCTGCCCCTTTGAAGGTTGGTGGTTCAAGTCCACCCAGGGATGGCTGTGGGCGGGATTCCTACATTGCAAGGATCGGAGTAGATGTTTTTCTGAAAGTAAAGCCTTCTTATATAAACAGACAGACAGCAGCTGCCTTATATTATCTGTAAGGCGGGGGGGGGGACTAGCTGGGACTGATAGCAACAGTTGGGTGGTGAAGGATGTGCTTTAGTGATATGATATGTACAAGAGCCTCAGCAAACCCAAGCAAAGATGTGATTCTGCGCAGCTACAAGTGGGAAAAGAGAATCCTGTGAGCAAGATTCTTCATTCAGACTCATTGAGACTCACCCACATAGCACGAAACCATGGCTTAGTGTTACATGTGAATCAGACCTTTACAAACAAAACAAAAAAACAGGACCCCTAATTTGAACACAACACTAAGTCAGGATTCTGACACCATTCTGGAGTGAACACTTTGAATAGTTTGAATAATCTTTTTATACATAATTAACAGGTGGAGAATCAGAAGTCCTCTTTATTGCTTTCTTATTTCTCTTTCTTCTGACTTTTTATTACCCTTATTTCTTTATTAAGTTCTGGGAGAAATTAGTGGGTTATATAACTATGACTGTGCAGAAAAAGTTAAAAATTTCAGAGGAAAATATTCTTTTCAACTACCGTACATACCTAAAGCAATATGGAATTTGACAACCGAACAACGTAAATGTATTCCTTGTGCCCTTATTATGACCAAAAGACTGATATTGATGCACTGGAATGATTAAGTGTACAGCTCCATTTAATCAATGGCTTGAATATATGACTACACTTGCAACTTATGAATGGATGCCTTACAAACAGACTTTGCATGGACAAGTATAATGATATTTGGAATGCATTAATACAAAATACTGTATAGGTTTAAAATAAACATATATGCATTTGGATAATAACAATGGCTATGTATTAGATAAGTATATATGTATATATGTACATAACACCAATGTATTAGTTAAGTACAATTGTACATATGCATAAGTATATTTTTTCTTTCTCCCCCCCCCCCCTTTCTATTCTTTTGTTGTTCAAGTGAACTGTTCTTTAAAAAAATAAGTAAAAATAACTACTCAGCAAATTTAAGTTGTAAATACTATACTGTACTGTACCATGAACAGGCAAGTTCATTTACATCTCACAACAATGCAAAACTAAAAAAGGACACATTTGTATAGAAATATACTACGAAAAAGTATAATTTCTGAGAGCAAGCTCTATTTTTATTACTATACTATATTCTGTTGTGGGGGCACAATATGTACACACCCAGTTCTACAGAAGGCAATTTGAGATAGCTATACAACTCAAGTTACAAAAACGGCATTGTCGTTATTCCTTCTTGCACTTTCCAAGTGACACCACAAGAGGTCAGATGAGGAACCTCCAGCTAAACCTCTCTGCTGCTTATCTTCCCTCTTCACTTAGGACCATAGGAGTCCCTCAACATCTCAGAGACCATCCCCTAATCTTTCTTCCTAATGGACCCTGAGTAGAGTGCTGATTTTTGCAATCCAGCTGGGCTACAAAAGTTATCCTAAAGGAAAGTTGGCCCTTTCTCTCATGTCAATCTGATTCAAATACGTCATTTTCAGTTTAGCAATAATAAATCAAAGAATTTTTGAAAAGAACATTTTACCATTATCAAAAGCCCAAAGGAAATCTGCAAGAGATGTTCTTACCTTCAAAATCCTTCTCAACCTTGCCCCATTCTTATCTCTCTTATATTGAAATACATCCCTTCCTGTAAGCTTTTATCATCGAGCTGCACCACTCAAAACTGTCTGTAGGTCTCCAACTGACACAAAAGGTTCCACCCTTCCCTCTCATTGCTCCTTGTGTCTAAAACTACCCCCCAAAACATCCCCATATGACTAAGTCCCTCCTGAAAAGTTTTAAGTTTCCAGGAAACCTTTGGGGAAAGCAACACATTATTGTAATTAAGCCAAAATGTGTTATTGACACAATTGCATATTTTCCTCCCTGTTCATTCCTCATTTCATTCCCAACAACCCCCTTTCCTTCGTTTCCCCAAATCTACTGTGAGCAACTTGGGAGAGGCGACTGTCAAACCTGTTCTTTGTAAAGTTCAAGTACTGTACTTCAACGGTGCTATTTAAATAGTTAAAATGGTATATACCGTAATTCTCAAAATAAAACGGGGGGGAGGGAACTTGTCCTCTCTCCCAAAATTCTAAAGATTAGTCAAAATATGGAAATTAGGTCCAACAAATCTTACGGTAAAATCATTTGTGCCATTTCCACTTTAATTCATGTACAAGGGATAAATTTAAGGATGCCTGTGTTATCTCTTCTTCTCCAAAGTTCAAAGAACGGTAGCCAGCAATAGGCATCTTTTGTGTATATCCGGAAAAGGAATTTTGCTACCTTAACTTATCTGCCCCACCCCCGTTCTACCCTCTTCCGGGTCCAAAAGGATCTGCAGGTCAATTGCACGTGCGCAAAATGGTCACTGACTGTATCCAAAAGGTTATTTTGATACTATACAATGCCACACTGAAATCTTTACGGTAAATAAATAATAATAATAACAATAATTTCTTATGTATATCCCGCCCATCTGGCTGAGTTTTCCCAGCTACTCTGGTTGGCTCCCAACAGAATATTAAAATCACGATAAAACATCAAACATTAAAAACTTCCCTAAAACAGGGTTGCCTTCAGATGTCTTCTAAAAGTCAGATAGTTGTTTATTTCCTTGACATCTGATGGGAGGGAGTTCCACAGGGCGGGCGCCACTACACAGAAAGACCTCTGCCTGGTTAAATGTTTCTTTGCTTGTCCTTGAATCTTCCAGCCATACCTCTCCTGCTACACCAGTGTAGTGTGCCACACACCCTTTGAGAACCACTCTACTACACTGCCTAAACTTTGACAAGCAGATTGCGTAAAATTTATCTTACACATTTACCTTAAGGTAAGCTATGATGTGAACTTCAAAAGCAATCCTTAAACTGTACAGTACTGCAAAAAGTCAGCAGCCATGCTTTTCTTCTAGAAAAAAATATGTGCCAATACTGCATAGCCTTGAGTACCCCCAGAAAAAGAAAAGGCGTTCTCACTAAGATTGCTTTACAAAACAAAATTTTAAAATCTTACAAGTGTCATTAATCATTTCCCCCCCCCTTACTCTTCTAAGCTCCACTTCCGCTCCCCATCCCCAAAAGGAAAATTATGACCCAACAAATCACAAAGCCCTGGGGAAACAAAGAAGAGAGAACAGTAAGATAACAAGATTCCTCATGTGGGTTCAGTGGCGAAGCCTATAGATAAATAACACAGCATCTCCTTGGCCCTAGCTCCTGAGTCAGTATAGCAATCCCTGGCTCCGGTAGGAACCCTATAATACCCAATTTATTTGTGTCACATTGATTAAAGTCTATTTCCAAATATAAAGCCAACATATTTCACCCCTGATTACTTTCCCGGCTTTCAACCTACCCAGTTAAGTTTTAAGATAAAGTGGAAGCTTTAACAGGTTCGCATTTCCATCTAGACTTCGTTTCAAATGCACCTGGTATGGGAATGCATATTATCCAGAGCTTGCTTCATCGCCTCCAATGGAACAGACTCAGCTCCCCGCCCTCCTAACATTACCCTTTAAATTTTAGCAACCTTCGCAGATTGGCCACGCGGGGGCTCCCCTCTGGCTATCCATTGGCTGCATTTCCTTCCGAGCTCTCATTGGCTCATTGGCACCCTAGTAGGGAGCTCCGATTGGTCTCCTCTCCGGCCTTACGCGTTAACCTCCGGGTGTCGTTAGAACTACAATTGCCGTCACCCCTGCCCTCCAGCCGCTTTCGCCGGGGCTGATGGGAATTGTAGTCTAATGGTGGCAATCAAACCCCGCGTGGTTCCGCCTCACGCTCGAGGGGGGGGAAAGCCCATAGAGCTATGAAAATCGCAGATGCGCGCTGAGCGTGCGTTACCAGCAGAGATATAGTGTCAATTAGAGCCAGAAAATAAAACCAAACCCCCATTTCATCTGAATGTGGGCATTGACGAGCGGAGATAAGACACTTCACCATCCCTAACTCCGCCTCTCTGCGGCGGGAACCCCATTTGCCGCCGGGCATTAGCGAGCGGCGCTCAGTTTAAACGGCCGTTGCTCCCTGAGGTAAAACGGGAAGGTGAAGGAGGCGAAGGACGACGGGATTGGGAGTCGCGGGGAGGGAGGCGGGGAGAAGGAACACGACTTCCGGTTCCGGAACCTGACGCCGGCTTCCGCGATGGCGCCTTACCCGGCTGGGTCGCTTCTCAGGTGCGAGCTGCTCTCTCTTTTTTCCTCTTCCCTCAGCCTCGGCGCGTCTCTGCTGCCGCTTCCCGAGGGACGAATGTCTTGAGAGACATTTACCCTGCCAAAGGCCCGAGGAGGTGGGCGGGGCGCGGAGAACCAGTCGCTCGTCACCTGCGGCGGACTGTGCGGGGCGGGGAAGCCGCCATGGCAACGCCTGACGTATCGAGCTGGAAGGGACCCTGAGGGTCATCTAGTCCAGCCCCCTGCAATGCAGGAAGGTCAGCTAAAGCATCCATGGCATAGCTGTGAACTTTCGGATTTGATAATAAGGGATTTTTCCAAACTTTCGGATTTGAAAATAAGGGATGCCGCGAGGGCAGTGCAATGGCACCAAGTAGCCTCGCCACCCTGCGCTCCAGAGGCTGCGCGTGAACGGGTGAGCGAAAGAGCGAGCGCATAGACGGCAGGCAGGCTGTCTGTCTGGTTGGGCCTGAGGGTCTGGCTGCACAAGGCATGCAAGCTCCGCCCCCAGTCGGTCTCAGACTCCTTATTGGCAGCCGAGCAACGCAGCTGAGGAGCCTCCCTGGCCGGCAGGGAGGGAGAGGAGCTGCTTCCTTTGAAATCCGGGAAATTGAAGGGATATCAACAATCCGGGATAGCAGCGGGAAACGGCATTGGAATAAGGGAGTTTCCCGCCCAAAAAAGGGAGGGTTGACAGCTATGATCCATGGCAGGCGGTCATCCAACTTCTGCTTAAAAACCTCCCAAGGGAGGAGAGGAAACAACTTGCAAAGGGGTCTGTCCTACTGCCCAGCAGCTCTTGCTGCCAGAAAGTTATTCCTGATGTTGAGTCGGAACATCTTTCTTCTAACCGGAAGCCATTGGTCCTCAGGCGGAGCAGGATAAAACAAGCTTGCTCCGTCTGCCATGTGACAGCCCTTGAGATGTTTGAAGATGTCTATCCTATCTCCTGTCGGTCTCCTCTTTCCCAGGCGAAACATACCCAGCTCCCTCAACCGTTCCTCAAAAGGCTTGGTTTCCAGAGCCCTTGATCCATCTTGGTTGATGACGTACCAGGAGAAAACAAAAAGGGTTAATGGAAATGGTACCAAGGAAGGGGTTCTTTAGTTTTTGTTGTTGTTGTTGGCATCTGTCTAACTGACAATCTGTGGAGGAACACACTTTGGGGGGGGGGTGAAGTTAAACCTTTGGAGTGTTACAGTGCCTGCTGTGGCTGTAGAAACTGATATGGGAGATACATGTTTTGCTGCAGCTGGGGCAGAGGAAGGCGGCCAGTGGAGCTGATGCAGATGCACCATGGCATTTCTTCTCTCTGCGCTCCTCCAAACGGTCATTCCTCCTCTGGTCACTGCTGTGGATACACGACCTGTCACTTGGCACTGTGATCGTCTGCAAGGGATTTCCCACACAGCAGGGTTAAATTTGCCAGCTTTCGTATTTTAACAACGCAGAGTTATTCTGCCAAAAAGTTTACATAATAATTATTAAAGTTATGTACTCTCCTTCACCTGTGGTTCACAGCGGAAAAATGCAAAATGAGAATACAAAATACAGAATAAAGCAGAAACAGAAACAAACCAATAACCGCCCTCCCACACACATTTAAAAAGCCATAGAATGTTAATCCTGCTGGAGGTTGGACTAAAAAGTCCTTGGGGTTCCTTCTAACTCTGCAATATTATGATTCTCAGCCATGTCCATCACTGCTGTGGACTCGTCCTCTCTTCATTTATGTCTAGTGCAGCCCTTCTTTCCCTGTTCTGGCCAGTCCATAAAAAGTTGATGGCAGGTGGGAGAGACTTCTGAGCCGAATGTATCCAAAGCATGAATGGGAAGCAAAATACTTTGTACAGTTGTCAGGCTCCTCCGTTTCCCCTTCAGTTTGGGCTTCATCCATGTAGATAGGGTTGCCATAACAAAAACAATTACCTGTTTTTATATGGAAACAAACATTGGCTCTTTTTGCTGAACTTCTTTATAATTTTCAGAATTGTCACTATAATTCCACTTCCCCTCTCATTTCAGATTGCTGTACTCACTAGCTTTCCCTGCCTTGTTACTAAGCGGATTTTTATGTGTCTGTCTGCTTCTGCTCCTGTTTGGTTTACGACTATGGCTCCAGCAAAGGAAAAAACAACAAATTCCATCAGGGCAAGATGGGAAAAGGCCGCTTGTGGTTGCATTTTTTCACCCATACTGCAATGCAGGGGGAGGAGGTGAGAGAGTATTGTGGTGTGCTATAAAAGCACTACAGAAAAAGTAAGTATGCATTTCACTTTCGTACAGTGATGTTTGTTTATTGCATTAATCCCTCATTTCCTGAAAACAATGTTTGCTAAACACATTATGCTAAACCATGGTTAGCGCTGCATTTACCAGTTTTCTAATTATGGCTGATGGGAGTTGTAGCCCAAAACATTTGGAGACACCAGGTTGGCAAAGGCTGGTTTAACTCTATGTGGACGAGTTATAACAAGCAAACTTCAAATCATAGCTTATGAAGCTGGCATGTTAAACTACAATTGTTTGTTTAAAACAAATATCCCAGATTTGAACACGATACTAAGTTAGGATTCTTTAAAAGTGAAGACATCAGAAGTCCTCTTCACAGTTCCAGGGGAAAGCTGAGTGCATGAGCCTCACATAATTGGGGCTTATTCAAGTTCATCCATAGTGATAAACCATGGTTTAGTGTTACATGTGCTTGTGGCCAATGAAAATGACAAGCTGGGTTGATAAGATGATACTCCTCAGTTAAAATAAGTTTCCCCTTGCGGTTACTGTTTGCTTTTCATTTTTTATTTTCTTACACCTGTATTGCATCTTTGGTCTGTTGTCCTTAAATATGTGTGTATATATATATAATACTTGCTCACAAAACAACAACAAGCCTGCTTGGGTATTGTGCCTGCCTTATTTTTTTGTATCTATTTAAAGCATATTTATACAAATCTCTTAAACTTGAGTGCTTCCTTTTATTTTTGACATAGTCTCTTTTTTTTTAATTGATTTTTAATTTCGAGTAACAAAACATATGCATCCAAGGAAAACAGAGCTTAGTAGTTGTACAGAAAAGATAGATAAATAGTGGCTGATGGTTGTAGTTTTAGACATTCCAAGAAAGGGAATCGAATTAAAGCGTCTTCCCATAAATGGACTCTTTTACTGAATGTAAAATTAAGATGATTTGCAGATTATAAATTGCATTTCATTTTTCAGGTACAAAGATGTGTCCTATGTTGTCTACACTGGTGATGCTGGTGTCACAGCTGAAAATATCCTTGAAGGTGCTTACAGACGATTCAACATCAGATTAAATCAACCTGTGAAATTTGTGTTTTTGAGTAGGCGCTATCTAGTAGAAGCTTCCCTTTACCCACATTTTACACTGCTGGGTCAGAGCTTAGGATCTGTATTTCTTGGCTGGGAAGCTCTTGTGAACTGTGTTCCTGATGTCTACATTGACTCCATGGGTTATGCTTTCACACTTCCTCTTTTTAAATATTTAGGAGGTTGTCGGATAGGCTGTTATGTTCATTATCCTACAATCAGCACTGACATGCTTTCTGTGGTTAGGAATCAGAATGCTCGATTTAATAATGCAGCAATCATCACAAGAAATCCCCTATTGAGTAAATTGAAACTCACATATTATTATATTTTTGCTTCTATATATGGCTTAGTTGGTTCTTGCAGTGACATTGTCATGGTTAATTCTTCATGGACTTTGAATCACATCCTTTCCCTTTGGAGGTGCAGTGACCGCACCAGTGTTGTGTATCCACCTTGTGATGTTCAGACATTCTTGGATATTCCTCTATGTGAGGAAAAGAGTACTGTAGAGCAAACTATTGTTTCCGTAAGCCAGTTTAGGCCAGAAAAAGACCATTGTCTGCAGATCAGAGCCTTTGCTAAATTGCTGGAAAAGACTGCAGGGCAGGAGCTGCTGCCCAAACTCATTCTGATTGGTGGCTGTCGTAACCAAGAAGATGAGCAGCGTGTAAATGGACTTAAAAAGCTCTGCCAAGAGTTGGACATTGAAAAAAGGGTAGAATTCAAAGTTAACATTCCATTTGAAGAGCTAAAGCAACATCTGGCAGATGCGACCATTGGACTTCACACCATGTGGAATGAACACTTTGGGATTGGTAAGTATTTTGCACATGATCCCTTGCGGAGCTATATATAGTCAGCTGTATCATTTCTTTAGCTCCTGGTGTTGAAACTCGTGGCTAATTATGAGTTTATAAAGTGCTTTATTGCTGTTTTCATCTACCGTATTCTTCCATCAAACTGATACTATGTTCAGCTACTTCCATATTGTGCATTCTTGGGAAGGGATGCAATCCAGGATTATCTTTTCCTTATTGCACAGCACACCCTAAAAAATATCCCAACATAATGCCTGACCAGCATATTGAATGCTAATCTTAATGGAGAAAGATTCTACAAACTCATTTGGCTGTTTGTTCCAGTGCTGAACTCTCACAGTTTAGATTACTTGGAAACAACTTTTATCTTTTCCCAGGTTACAAACATTGCTTTTTCACCCATTTTTGTCCTTCATTGAAAGGGAAAACAGTTGCTCTCTTCCCCCTCCCTGTATCCCTTTCAAAAATTGAAAACTGCCAGCATATTTCACTTAAATTATTGGAACTGTGACAGTGATAAGACTTACCACTGAGACTGTAGGCTTTGGAGTAACCTGCCTTTAGATCTCTAAAAAGATAACTCTCTCTTTTCCTAACAACAGTGTGTGTGAGCATATCCCTAAACTGGTTTTGGCATTCACGCATCTAAGCTAAGGTTACCAGATTTTTTTCAATGAATCTGGGGACACTTTGCAACTTCAGTGGGAATGATAGGATTTTGTCGGGGGACTGATTTGTAAATCCGGGGACTGTTCCTGGGAAACGGGGACGTCTGGTAACCTTAATCTAAGCTCAAGAGGAATTCACTATCATCACTGAATGCAGATGCTGAGAGAAATCCTACTTACATGTCTAATCTCATGAATTCACTATCATCACTAAATGCAGATGCTGAGAGAAATCCTACTTACATGTCTAATCTCATGAATTCACTATCATCACTAAATGCAGATGCTGAGAGAAATCCTACTTACATGTCTAATCTCATGAATTCACTATCATCACTGAATGCAGATGCTGAGAGAAATCCTACTTACATGTCTAATCTCAATGAGCCAGCAGAGGGAAAGGTCACAAGTAGCCTCTTTTCCACAAAACTGTGTGTGCACATCATGATACAGTTTTGCATATCCCAATCATTCTGACAGCCACTTTTGCTGAATCATTCTTTGGGATCTATTTTGCTGTAGAATGCAAAAAGGTCACCATTTCCATTTTGTACACATTATTTATGGTTTTGAACCAATGTCGGCACTTCTTCTACCAAGAAATTGTGCTCTTAACAGAAGGGGTTGGTGATTCCACTTCCTATACTATCTCATACTCCTGGAAAAGATTTTCAGGGACCCTCCCTTTGTAGTTCACAAAATCTGCTTCCCCTCTGTTCTATAACAGTGTGAGTGGGATCTCAGGATCCAGACTATTTTGTTTCCCCTCATGCTTTTAAAATGACACCGAAACCCTTAGTTAAGGTGAGAACTGTAGTTAACAATAGCTTGTTTTGTCTCCTATAGGAATTGTTGAATGTATGGCAGCTGGTACAATTATCCTTGCTCACAATTCTGGAGGCCCCAAGCTGGATATTGTGGTGCCCTATGAAGGAAATATTACTGGATTTCTAGCAGAAAATGAAGACGACTATGCAGATACTATGGCCTATATATTTTCATTGCCTCCTACAAAAAGGCAAGAAATCAGACAAACTGCTCGTCAGTCAGTGAAGAGATTTGCAGAACAAGAATTTGAGGAAACATTCCTATTATCTGTGGAACAATTATTTAAATAATTTTTTTGTAAATAGATACCTGGACACAAGTCATTATGTATATACAGTTGCTTTATTTCTATTGTACAATAAAGGGTATCTTATTCCTGTATGCCAGTCTGACAGAGTATGCTCCCAAACTTATATATAGACACAAGTAGATATGAAATGATACATAATATGCTTAAGGATTTAGTAGTTGGGCTGAATAATCATATTACAAAATATACACAGCAGCTTCCAGTGGTGACAACTCAGTCCTAGCTTCTTAAAAGAGGAAACTATTTAATCTTAAAATGAATTTGTGGCATCAAGTGTTGAATCTACATTTGTCCCAGATTATTTTTCCCATAACTTATCAACATAAAACTACATATGAAATTGAAGAGTGAATTTCTTAAACGTTTCTTCCCATTTCAATGATCTACTTGGCATAATGAATACAGAGTCATGAAAAGGCTGTCCTTGGAGGACTCAATGGATTTTGAAAGTCAACCAGAATTGTATACTATCTGAAGATGTGAAGTAGCCTACAATGAAAATGATCCTGGAAAGTCAAATTATATATATAGTCTAGGCTCTACTTCAGTATAGGGACAGAAGCTCATGAAACTGAATTCTCTATACAGAAAACACTCACATTAGATAGAAGCTAGGTGGGTAACCTTTGGCCATGGTCCGGGATGATGGGAGTTGTAGTTCAGCAGCATCTGGAGGGCTAGAGTCCCTACAGCTGCCTTAACATGTAGTGTCAATTACATTTTTTGGAAGGGGCATTTAATCACGAATGATCACCTACCCCCCAAGGCAGTCTACAATAGAACAGCCTCAATATAGATTTCTTATCCTGCTGGTTAAATCTGGGAGGTGTCAGCATAAGAAATCACACAAGGTATGTGTCATGATGATTGATCTATAGCAGCCCTAAACATACAGCTATAAACAAACACCAGCCTTCCTTAACTGTGGGTCCGCCATATGTTGCTAGACCGCACATCCTATAATCCTGAACTGCAAGCCATGGTACCTGGGAGTGGCAGTAGTTCCTCAAAAGAGGAAAGAGTTCCCCCACACTGACTGCTCCACTATCAGACAACCCTTGGAGGCGTGCAAGGGAAATAGCCATGGTGACATTCCCTTAAAAAAACACCACTCTCTATAGGCTATGCTGCAAGGTCTCTAACTGAGTAAGACTTGTGGGAAAAAGATTAATACAGTGCTTCCATATCAAGATGTCGACTTGTTCTAGGCTGCAAATCCCTAATGATGTTTTTATATCTAAGTAACATTATAATGCAGAACTAAATGTTGTAAAGGCTGTGGGGATAATGTCAAAATGAAGGAAGGCAGGGGACCAGTCATGTAAAGTTTGTTAAACTGAACTGCCATGCACTACCTGGACTGTACCTCCTACCTCTGTAATGATGGTCCCAAATAGTTGTTAATAAGCCTACAAAGAGATAACCCTTTCTTAAAACACATTCCACTAGCTACCAGTCATTCTTAAGGAACTACAGTATTCCCCAAGAGAGTGTTAACTGATAGTTCCTTCCTGTTTGTCTTCAGTCCGGTTACTATCCTCTTCCAAACTTTCAATGGATTTAAGGTTACCATTGGATACTGCTTTTTCCAGTTGATCTGTGTCTTCTGTTTCAGCTGGGGCTTTTATAATCTCCTCTTGAAGAGATGTTACTACTTTTTCCAGGGATTCTATCAGTTCATCCCTCAATTCATCCTCGGATTCTTCAAAGTTACTGTGTTAACAGATTAAATTAATAGGATAAAACGGCTATTAACTTACGATTCTTGATCAAGTTATCATAATGTTGAATTTCTAAACTGGCCAATATTCATCAAAAAAAATATGAAAGTGTGAGAGCTGGTTTATGTGTTAATGGGGCCCTACACAGTTGCCTTTTGAGGGTACAGAGTTCCCATCTCACCAGCTTTAAGGCATAAGAAGGACTGTCTGAAAGTGCTATTTGTTTAAGCCAGTGGTGCCTAAAACTTTTTGGCTCAAGAAAGACCTCACAGTATGAGTCAGCAAAGAGCAGTATGAAAATATTTGCTGTTCTTCCTGTTTTTCATCCTTCAATGCCGGTTCACACAATGTTGAGATTGAGAGCCAAGTACTGGAGAGCCAAGTACTCAGTTCTGGAGTTTTAACTTCACCAGGCTTGCTAATCAACCTATTTTTACTAAATTTCAAAGCAAACAGCATTCTAGTTTTAAGCAATTATACTAATTTATCTAGACAGAACTATGCTATTAAATTGGTGAGGTTGCTGATTCTCCCCATTCTATACATTTGTCACAAATCTTAAGGTTTGAACAGCTCAAAAATACTGTTGCTTAACAAGTCTTTTATGCTACGTTGATACTGTCAAAGAAGCAAAGGCCAACTTACGTATCATCGTCGTCAGATCTTGGATCAAGCCTTTCTTCATCCACTTCAACAGCAGCATCCACTTCTGAATCAGAACTCGCTTCTGAATCAGCTTTATCATTTTTTGGAGTGCATGGGGTTACTGTCTCCTCTGAAATGGAAAATGTTTTAGTTGGTTTTATTGTGTTTTAAAGATTGTAAGCCACTTTGAATTTACAGCAAGGTAGGTGTGGGTGGGTGGGTGTGGGTGGGTGTATAAACTTATAGAGCAGGATTGGCCAATGTGTCACCATTTGGTTTATACCTGATGCTCATCTAATCTAAATATATGGGGCCAATTCACATGAGGTAGCCCACAGAGAACTGCCTTCCAAATGTGGGGCTGCTTCCAAATTCACAAGGCGACTAGGCCAATCTGTTTGTGTGAAGTGGTACTTCCATGTGGGTTAGTGGACACGTGATCACTATTGCTAGCCCGATAGAGGTGGCCCCTTGCTCAGACCAAGGATTCGATGAGACCACCTTTTTAATATGCAGGACACCAAACCTCATATAAGCTCAGTGAGGAATAATTCTGCTTGAAACACTGTGAACTGAGCCTTCTGCTGGAATTGAAAAATAGATAAAACTCTACAGCTTTCTCATAAGGTCCTGGATAGGCATTATTAAGTTTGGAATTACTAGATGATCTTTCACATCGTTTCATTACCGTGAAGCTTCTTAACTTTCCAATTTATCCTGCAATCGATAATTGGTTGTATAAGATGCTTGGGCACAATTTTACTGTATGCAACTTTCCCCATTTACTTCAAGCATACGTGTTGTCTTTATATCATGGTATGTTAAAAATATCATGACTGATTGTTTTAAAACCATCCTCCTGTTGTTTTATTTATGAACATTACACAGATACTGTCTGTTTTAGGGCAGCTCAGGCTTCCCCCTCAATCTGTGTGCTTGTTGTGCGTAGGTTAAGTGCACTGATATATTCAGTAGCTCCACGCAATGTCAAATAAATCTCAGATGTGACTATCAAGTAGCGAAATATGTAAGAAGCAACTTACTGTGTTCTTCGGCTTGGCACAAAGTGTCAGTGGAGCATTCTGCTTCAGCCAGCATGTTCATTAGTGTCCCAGGTGATTCTTGGCTCCATTTTCTCCTGTTTTCAGGGAATTCTGGAGGCATCAAGGTAACCTGGCCCACTGAGAAATAATAATACATTAGTTCACTCACTCTACATTAGCAAGGCTTTCATGTAAAACTAACTCCACTGCATTTCACCTCCAAATGTCAAAAATTTTCTGCCTTCTGCTTCCTCTCTTGCTCCTGTAATCATAATTCATCCTTCTACAAAAGTGCATTCATTTGCCGACACTTTTGCTCAGGCAACAGCACTATGGAACATTTTATCCAAAGACAAAAATATTTGAAGGACAGGAAGATGACAGTTTAAAGTATTTCTGAACTAAGACAAAACAAGTCTTAGGGGCCTCTGGTGGGCTAGGAGGTTTATGAACCATTTCAGAAAACAGCTAAATACAGCTGAATGGATGATAACTATAGAGATGGGAGTTGGGGAATAGAGCAGGGGTTGCCAACCTTTTCAGACAAAACGTAGAATTAAAATAGCTCTGAGAATTAAAATAGCTCTGAGCACACTAGGGCTAGGAATGGTCAGGAAACAGCCTGCTCATAATCTACCTTAGCACCCACAAGTAATTTTTTAGGGATGCCTCTCTTGCACTTTGGGAACTATGGAAATGATATTTCAGGTCACAGTAGAGCACCCTTCTGAAATGCCCACTGTATTTCACATTTAAAAGAACCAAGTGGAGTCTCCCAGGACATTCTATGCAAGATCTCAAAGTAGCTGTGTTATTGCAAAGGAATTTCAGAAATAGACTGGAAAGAGAAGTTGCTGAATTGCAACTCATTACCAAGCTTAAAACCATGGAGAGATCTGGTCTGAATAAAGACATTGGATTCTTATCTCTATACATGACTAAGCTATTTTTAACCTTCTCACCCCTTGCTTTTTCCTGTAAGACTAATTGCAGTCGTTAACAGTCGTCAACAGGTTTACCACAGCTATCAGCCTATCACCCATTCCCACCACCCTTCTGAGTAATACCCCTCCCACCCTCTCACTATATCTAAGGGTCTGGTGACTTATGTTTCAGTGTATCTGAAGAAGGCATGCACACGAAAGCTCATACCAAGAACAAACTTAGTTGGTCTCTTAGGTGCTACTGGAAGGAATTCTTTTATTTTTTATTTTGTTTTGACAAGTGGAGTCAGTAACACTCAGAAAATGCTTCCCAAGAGATTACCGGTACCTGCTTCATCCATGGTAGTGGATGTAGAGGAAATATCTGCATTTTCTAGAAGATTCAGAAGAGTCTGTGGGACTGATGTTTGCCATTGTTTTCTGTTTACTATGGCATCATCTTCATTGTCACCACCTAAGGGAAAGGAGATTACAGTACCTTCAATTGCTTTTAAATCTGAATGGGTGTTAATGAGGTGTTAACAAAGGTCCACTGGTTGATTTTTCAGCACATATATTGTAATGAAGTTATGCATGAAACCCATTCTGGTTATATATTGATTACATATTATCACTGGCCTAACAAAGCTAAAACAAAAAACTGAGCTGATCAGGTGCATGACGACAAGACAGTATCATTGTATGCCCAAAACAAACAACCACAACAAAAGTTATACAAATAAGCTCTAAGAAATACAGGTTTACATAATATGAGCAACAGAAAGAACATTAAGGACTATAACTGCAAGTGAATAATGGGAACAGCACACCAAAAAGTCTAGCAGTTTAGAGAAGCACACCTGTTTCCCAACACTGTAGTTCTAGCAGTGCTTTGTCTATATAGTCATCACAGATGTTTGTCAGTTTTTTCTTAAGGTTTTCTCCATCTTCAAAAGTTAAGGCTTCATTCAGTTTATCACATTCCTAAAATCAAAAGAAACAATGCACATTGAGAACTTACTCAGTTCGTGCACATAGGCCCACCTGCAGCAGTAAGCTACAGTCAAAAATAAATTACGGCTTTATGAATGAGGAGCGTGCTTGTGCGTGGTACTCAATCACTCATCTCTGCCTCTCTTTGAGCATAACAAACTATGAGGCTTAGCTTGTTTTTCTCCAGTCAAACCGTTTTTTAGGCTAACCTGGTGTAACATATAATAATAATAATAATAATAATAATAATAATAATAATAATTTATTATTTGTACCCCGCCCATCTGGCCGGGTCCCCCCAGCCACTCTGGGCGGCTTCCAACAAACACTAAAATACATTAAAATATCACACATTAAAAACTTCCCTAAACAGGGCTGCCTTCAGATCTCTTCTAAAGGTCTGGTAGTTGTTTATCTCTTTGACCTTTGATGGGAGGGCGTTCCACAGGGCGGGCGCCACTACCGAGAAGGCCCTCTGCCTGGTTCCCTGTAGCTTTGCTTCTCGCAGTGAGGGAACCGCCAGAAGGCCCTCGGCGCTAGATCTCAGTGTCCGGGCTGAACGTTGGGGGTGGAGACGCTCCTTCAGGTATACTGGACCGAGGCCGTTTAGGGCTTTAAAGGTCAGCACCAACACTTTGAATTGTGCTCGGAAACGTAACAATAGCCCATACCTCTTTCTCTTTCTGGAAATCTGAAACACCATCTTTCAGATCAATCTGAAACTTTACACCTCCCTGAAGAAAATAAAAAAGAGTTACCAACTATCACAGATACACATTTTAAATAATCCTTATGCCATCATCTGAAATACAGGCATAGGAGATCATGATTACGCTGATTATCATTCCCCCGGTCCAAGGGAAGGCAGCAATCCACTCATGGGCTTCCAATTTTTCCTCTCCCTTTCCCAGTATGGGATTGTGTGGAGGAGTAGATTAGGAAACAAGATAGGAAAAGACAGGATATATCTCCCACTTACCTGAAATGGCCATCACATGCATGATCATCACTGGCTGACATAGTCACCTGAAACCCCTTTTTCAGAACTATCAGTATACAAAGACCAGACAAAATGAAGAGAAGTTTATCTTTAACCTTTGCTTTGTGTTTTCTTTCAAGGAAATTTTCCTCCTGCCAGTTATGTACTCCAATTTGTTTCAGGTTTTGCTCAAGATCCTTTAAGACCAAAAAAAAAAAAAAAAAATTTTAACAGGCACAGTTACTTCCAGTCAAAAATGAAGTATGCTCTTATTATATTTTGATAAAGCACAGTCGACCATGTTAAAAACTGTGACCTTTTCCCATTAATGTAAACATTTCAACTATCACATTGTACCATACAGAGGTGCTAATACCTGAACTGGTTCATCTTGTCCTCCAGGAATGATATAATTATAAGTAGGTTGGTTCTCAGTCTTTCTCTGTTTCACAATATATGTTTTGTCCTTTATATTTTTATTCTCCTTTAAGACAGAATATATTTAATTAAAAATGTTGCTGATTTGAAAGAAACAGTGATACATGTGTAGAATTGCTTGTGCACACACACAAAGTGAGAACTTTGAATCCTGGCCACTATTTGCTCACACCCAAAACTCTTGTCAGTCCTATTGGCCACTAAAGGGGCAGAATGGATTTCAACTGCTAAAATCCTCCCATTACAATAATCTAAACAGAAGGATAAACAACATCAGCATAATTACTATCAGTCTGCCACATCTTGGAAAGGGAGGTGTGGGAAAGCTCTAATAAAAGTTTGGTGCAGTGAAATTTACCTCTAGAGATTCTGCTTTACGTCTAATTTCATTTACTTCACTGTGGTACTGCTGACGAATCTTCTGCAGCTGTTTCAGGTATTCCTGTTAAACATTATCAGATTTTTAGAAAATGTGTACCCACAGGAAACTTGAGAAGCGACACGTTTTATCAGCAATATGTACATTAACATCAAAATTCTATGCATGTCCATTCAGGAATTCCATTGTGTTCAGGAGAGCTTATATGATGTGTAAAGGACTGTAGCAAATATCAGTACAGTATTTAAGTATGTACAGTTACAGGTAGGTAGCCGTGTTGGTCTGCCGTAGTTGAAACAAAATAAAAAATTTCCTTCCAGTAGCACCTTAGAGACCAACTAATTTTGTTCTTGGTATGAGCTTTTTTCATACCAACTAAGTTTGTTCTTGGTATGAGCTTTTTTCATACCAACTAAGTTTGTTCTTGGTATGAGCACCTTTTTTCCTGCAAGACTAATTGCAGTCGTTAACAGTCGTCAACAGGTTCACCACAGCTATCAGCCTATCACCCATTCCCACCACCCTTCTGAGTAATACCCCTCCCACCCTCTCACTATATATAAGGGTCTGGTGACTTCTGTTGCAGTGTATCTGAAGAAGTGTGCATGCACACGAAAGCTCATACCAAGAACAAACTTAGTTGGTCTCTAAGGTGCTACTGGAAGGAATTCTTTAAGTATGTATTATTATTATTATTATTATTTTATTATTTGTACCCCGCCCATCTGGCTGGGTCCCCCCAGCCACTCTGGGCGGCTTCCAACAAACACAAATACATTAAAATATCACAGGTTAAAAGCTTCCCTAAATAGGGCTGCCTTGAGGTATCTTCTGAATGTGAGATAGTTGTTTATCTCCTTAACCTCTGCTGGGAGGGCGTTCCACAGGGCGGGCGCCACTACCGAGAAGGCCCTCTGCCTGGTTCCCTGTAGCTTTGCTTCTCGCAGTGAGGGAACCGCCAGAAGGCCCTCGGCGCTGGATCTCAGTGTCCGGGCTGAACGGTGGGGGTGGAGACGCTCCTTCAGGTATACAGGACCGAGGCCGTTTAGGGCTTTAAAGGTCAGCACCAACACTTTGAATTGTGCTCGGAAACGTACTGGGAGCCAATGTAGTTCTCTCAGGATCGGTGTTATGTGATCCCAGCGGCCACTCCCAGTCACCAGTCTAGCTGCCGCATTCTGGATTAATTGCAGTTTCCGGGTCACCTTCAAAGGTAGCCCCACGTAGAGCGCATTGCAGTAGTCCAAGCGGGAGATAACCAGAGCATGCACCACTCTAGCGAGACAGTCCGCGGGCAGGTAGGGTCTCAGCCTGCGCACCAGATGGAGCTGGTAGACAGCCGCCCTGGACACAGAATTAACCTGCGCCTCCATGGACAGCTGTGAGTCCAAAATGACTCCCAGGCTGCGCACCTGGTCCTTTAGGGGCACAGTTACCCCATTCAGGACCAGGGAGTCCCCCACACCCGCCCGCACCCTGTCTCCCAAGAACAGTACTTCTGTCTTGTCAGGATTCAACCTCAATCTGTTAGCCGCCATCCATCCTCCAACCGCCTCCAGGGACTCACACAGGACCTTCACCGCCTTCACTGGTTCTGATTTGAAAGAGAGGTAGAGCTGGGTATCATCCGCATACTGATGAACACCCAGCCCAAACCCCCTGATGATCTCTCCCAGCGGCTTCATATAGATATTAAAAAGCATGGGGGAGAGGACGGAACCCTGAGGCACCCCACATGTGAGAGCCCAGGGTTCTGAACATTCATCCCCCACCACCACTTTCTGAACACGGCCCAGGAGGAAGGAGCGGAACCACTGTATAACAGTGCCCCCAGCTCCCAACCACTCTAGACGGTCCAGAAGGATGTTATGGTCGATGGTGTCAAAGGCCGCTGAGAGATCCAGCAGAACCAGGAAACAGCTCTCACCTTTGTCCCTAGCCCGCCGGAGATCATCAACCAGCGCGACCAAGGCAGTTTCAGTCCCATGATGAGGCCTGAATCCCGATTGGAAGGGATCCAAATGGTCCGCATCCTCCAGGCGTGCTTGGAGTTGTTCAGCAACCACCCGCTCAATCACCTTGCCCAAGAATGGTAAATTTGAGACTGGGCGATAGTTGGCCATATTGGCCAGGTCTAAAGATGTACACACACACACACACACACACACACACACACACACACACACACACACACACACACTACTATGAAGATTTTAAGCCTTTCCTTAAACAGCAGCTTCCCAAGCATGACAGCACACTACTTGAAGTGGTCTGCTCCATAATAATAATAATTTTATCTAAGTAGCTGTCAAACTGATAGGTGGTGTTGAATAGTGGGTGGACATAGTAGACGACACAGTGATTTTCAAGCAGCTCTATTTATTCTCAGGCTGGAACAGAACTAACTGAATAGCTCAGCCGGCCTGCTTATATAGGCAGCCGGCTGACAACATTGTAACAACAGCAACCCAGGGTTTCCCGCCTAAACTAACTGACGAGGACCTGAGTGGAAACTTTATACACACAACACCCCTAGTGGCCTAGGGTGAGAACTTTAATACATAACACCCCTCCCCACCGAGATAAGGCATTAGTTACAATCATAATGGTTCCATTACATACAGCAATACTCTTATTGGTTTCAGGAAGGCACATAAGCATATCGGTTTCAATTTTACAAGTTCGCAAGCATAACTGTTTCACTATCAACAATATTTGTCCACTGTACATAGTCTTTTAAATATGCTGGGCGCTTGGAAACCCTGCCGGACCGCCGAGGGCCAGTATCAGAGTCCAGGGGCCCACCCAATTCCTGCTGCAACTGTGGTGCAACCAAAGATGGCGTTGAGCCCGAGTTCCCTGGCTCTGCTGCTGTTGGAGGAACCGCCGCGAGCGGACTCGGCGGACAGTCAGGCCCAGCAGTGGTCTGAGTCTCAGGAGAGCCAGGCAGAACCACCGAAGCGGCTCGGCTCAGCTCCACACCCGCAGTTTGTGAGGGAGGTGTAGGTGGAGCCTCGCCTTCCGTTAGCGTCTGCTCCGGAGCTGGGGCTGCAGTTGGGGGCACAGCGGTAGTGTCCAAATCCCCAACCCTGCGCCTTAGCTGGTCTATGTGCCGGCGCCACAAGTGTCCATTCTCAAGTGCCACCTGGTACGAGCGGGGCCCAGTGACTCCCACTACCCTGGCCGGCACCCAAGGAATGTCCCCCACAAAGTTCCGGGCAAAAACCCGATCCCCTGGAATAAAGGACCGTGGCGTGTTAGCACAGCCTGGGGGCTCGGCCACACCAAAGTCCGGGTGCAGCCGGTCAAGCGGAGACCTAAGACGGCGGCCCATAAGCAGTTCGGCTGGGCTCCGCCCTGTGGCTGTATGAGGAGTGATGTGCTGCACGAGCAAGTATTCAGCAACCCGCTCATGCCAGTTCCCCTGGTCCAGGCGCGCCAGCGCCTCTTTTGCCGAGCGCACCATTCTCTCCGCCTGCCCGTTGCTGGCCGGGTGAAATGGTGCCGTTAGGGCATGGCGGATGCCCAGCCCCAAGAGGTACCTCTCAAAGGTGCCTGATGTGAACTGAGGTCCGTTGTCAGAAACGAGGACATCAGGACACCCATGAGTTGCAAACAGGCCCCGTAGCACCCGGATGACAGCCTCAGTAGTGGTGGAGGGCATCAGAGCCACCTCCAGCCATTTGGAATAGGCGTCCACCACTACCATAAATGTCCGGCCGTGAAAGGGGCCAGCAAGATCGATGTGCACCCTCGACCAGGGTGCTTTGGGCGTCTCCCAGGTGTTGCCCTTAGCTGCTGGCGGTGCAGGTCTCGATTCTTGGCATGCTTGACAGGAGGCAACCCAAGAGGTGATGGCATCGTCCATCTTAGGCCACCAGACGTAACACCGAGCCAATGCCTTCATTTTGACGATCCCCGGGTGGCCAATGTGCAGAGCCTCGAGGACGCGTTGGCGGAGTCTTTGGGGAACCACGACTCGGTCTCCCCACAGTAGGCAACCACGATGAGCTGAGAGTTCGTGCTGTCTGGTTGCAAACGGCTGGAACTCTGATGCGAAGGGCCCTTCAGGCCACCCCCTCCACACCCAGTTGAGCACACGGCTGATGGTGCGGTCCTGGGCAGAGGCAGAGGCCACATCAGCGGCTGATACTGGCGCTGCTGGGAGGTCCTCAATCAGAAGGAGCGATGAAGCAGGAGCCGGGTCTTCCACAAGCGCTGGAAGAGGGCAACGACTGAGGGCGTCAGCGTGGCCCAGCGATTTTCCAGGGCGATGGATGAGGTGGTAGCTGTAGGCTGCCAGAAAAACAGTCCAACGCAGCATGCGTGGTGAGAGGACCGGTGGAGTTGGTCTGTCACCAGCGAGGAGGCCCAGGAGCGGCTTGTGGTCAGTGATGAGGTCAAAGGTTCTTCCGTAGAGGTATTCGTGGAACCTCTTCACTCCAGCCACAAGTGCCAGTGCCTCCTTGTCGAGTTGGCTGTAATTCCGTTCGGCCGGAGACAGCGTCCGGGAGAAGTAGGCGAGCGGTGCTTCCCTTCCGTCTGGAAACCGGTGACTGAGGACAGCGCCGATGCCAAATGGCGAGGCGTCACAGGCGAGGACCAGTGGCCTGGCTTCACTGTACTGTACCAGCACACTGTCTGATGAGAGGAGGGCTTTGACTGCATTGAAGGCCGCCGTTTCCTGATGACCCCAGGACCACGGTGCCTTCGTGCTGAGGAGGCGGTGGAGAGGCTCGGCTAGCGTTGCTTTGTGGGGCAGGAACATGTTGTAGAAGTTCAGCAGCCCCAAGAACGCCTGCAACTCCGTCTTGTTCTCTGGGATCGGGGCCTGCTGGATGGCCTGGATCTTGGATGCAGTTGGATGAAGACCGGAGGCGTTGATAAGGTAGCCCAAGAACTCCACCTGTGGAACGGCGATCTGGCACTTTTCTTTCTTCACCTTGAGCCCGGCCTCCTGGAACCTTGTCAGCACAGCGCGGAGGCGCTCGAACAGCTGCTGATTTGAGTCTGCGGACACCAACACGTCATCGAAATACGGCACCACGCCTGGAAGCCCCTGCAGGAGGCGCTCCATGAGGCTTTGAAAGATGCCAGGAGCCACACTCACCCCAAACTGCAGCCGGCGGCACCGGAACGCCCCTCGGTGGGTGACGATCGTCTGAGCTTCAGCGGTGGTGTCGTCGACGGGCAGTTGTTGGTAGGCTTGGGCAAGGTCCAGTTTAGCGAAGACCTTGCCTTCACCCAGGGAATGCAGCAGGTGGTGGACGACAGGAACCGGATAAGCATGCTGCTGAAGTGCCTTGTTAATTGTGCACTTGTAGTCTGCGCATATTCTCACTGACCCATCTGGCTTGACAGGCGTGACGATGGGGGTTTCCCACTTGGCGTGGTCAACCGGCTCCAAAACGCCTTGCGCAATCAGCTTGTCCAGTTGTTCGTCCACCTTAGCCTTGAGAGCAAACGGGACCCGGCGTGGCTTTAGCTTGATGGGGGCGACTTGCGGATCAAGACTAAAGGAGATGGGCGTGCCTGTATATTGACCCAAAGTGCCATCAAAAACCTCAGCAAAGTCTTTGATTAGGCCCTCAACCTCTGTGTCAGAGATGCTGTTGATGCCGATGACTTCCAGGCCGAGGGCATCGAACCAGTCTAGTCCTAGGAGGCTAGGCCGCATGCCCTCAACCACCACCAGTCGGAGCAGGCCCGAAAAATTCTTGAAAGCGACCCGGAACTGGCCAACGCCTACCACGGGGATGTCGTTTCCCTGGTAGTCTCTCAGATGTATGCGGTGTGGGTCGAGTTGCCTCTTGGACAGCTTGGGCACGAGTCTTTTGATGGTGCTCCAGGACACGATGGACAAGGCAGACCCTGTGTCGATCTCCATGTCACATGGAGCTCCTTCAATGAGCACGGTGACGTGTAGTTTGCGTCGTGTAGGCGAGTCGGTTTGGCCAATCGTGGTTCCAGACGAGCAACGGCAGTTGGTGAGGGCGAAACAGCTCCTGTTGGTGGACTGGGGTGAAGACTTGGACTTGCGAGACGGTGAAGGGGGTGTGTCGGATGGAGCTGATCGGCAGACCTTAGCGATGTGGCCCCTTCTGGAGCATCGCCGACAGATGGCGTCTCTGAATCAACACTTGACGCGGGAATGGTTGCCTCCACAACCAGCACATTCTGATTGGTCCTTGGACCTCTGTTTGAACTTCCCGCGCTCCCGCTTCGTCTGGTGCACGTCATCGTCTTCGCTGGAGGATGCCACGTCACTGCTGGCCTCCTCATGGTGCACTGGGATTGGCTTCTTAGCAGGATGCGGGCTGCTGGCCTTGTGGATCTGCTGGGCGGAGAGTTCAGCAGCTTCTGAGGCCGCGGCCTCCTCAGTGGCCTTCTGCAGCGTGAGGTCTGGCTTGGCGAGGAGACGCCGTTGCAGACGGTTGTCCCGGACCCCGCAGACGATTCGATCCATCAGGGCATCGTCTAAGTCTCGGAACTCACAGTGCAGTGCGGCCTTTCGGAGGGCGGCGATGTAGCTGTTGATCGACTCCCCCTCTGCCTGGTTCCGGTGGTAAAACGCATGGCGGGCAGCAATTTTGGATGGCTTTGGAGCGTAGTGGTTGCGGAGCTTCTCTTGTAGCACGTCCCACGGCGTTGCCTGGACTGCTAGTGGCGCGACCAGAGCTCGGGCTGTCTCAAACACCTCGGGCCCACAGAGGCTGAGGAAGAGGCCCCGCTTACGTTCCTCTGACACTGCTGTCAGCTCGTTTGCTTGGAGGTAGCAGTCAAACCGAGCGAGGTATGAGTCCCATGTTTCAGAGGCTGGGGCAAACGGCGGTAGAGGCACAAATGAAGCCATGGATCCGATGCCGACGTGATGGGCGATGGATGGAACACAGTGCTCTAGCCAGAACGGTCAGCTCTGAATGGGTTCTGTTCAGTGATTTCGCTCAGTGTTTCAGCTCAGTGATTTCACTCAGTGAGTGTCCGAATCTGGCTGTGCTCTGATGTCCATCAGATCCCATCCTCGTCGCCAGTGTTGAATAGTGGGTGGACATAGTAGACGACACAGTGATTTTCAAGCAGCTCTATTTATTCTCAGGCTGGAACAGAACTAACTGAATAGCTCAGCCGGCCTGCTTATATAGGCAGCCGGCTGACAACATTGTAACAACAGCAACCCAGGGTTTCCCGCCTAAACTAACTGACGAGGACCTGAGTGGAAACTTTATACACACAACACCCCTAGTGGCCTAGGGTGAGAACTTTAATACATAACAGGTGGCATATTAAATAAGCAAATGCCAAAGCTTTTGAGAACACCTAAAATAAGTAAAAGAGCAATCCAAACTCCTGGCAGCAAAGGGGCTTAATAAAATAGTAGAGTCACTGCTGGAGCCACTCATGCCAGCTTGCGGGGAGGTGTGGGGGAGAAAACCTCAGTGGAGAGGCCTAGATCAGGCCTACTGCAACAACTTACTGGTAGCTGGGCTGGCTTAGGATTGAGCAGATCCTTGGCCAGTCCAGCTCTACCCTTTCCCCACCCTCTCCCTGTTCCCAAAATGTCCCATATTGGGGGCTTTAGGCCAGCTTCTACCAGTGAGAATGCTGCCATTAGTAGCTTCAGACTAAACCAGTACTGCTAAACAAGTAGTTTAAGCAGGTGTAGCTGGGAGCTCTGTGATGGCAGCTTGGCACACCTGGGCAAGCTGAGTAGAGGGGGCACCTCATCCAACCCCCCTCCCCCATCATGGTGGATCACAGATATGGATTGCTCTACCCATGCAAGACCCCAAAAGCGAAGACTAGAAGATATGGCACTAGTTCTAAGCAATTCACCATTAATTGCCCAGTGCTGATGGCTCCAGAATGTATAACTACTTCTGCCCTAACAAATAGGGTAGTGCTTAAAAGCAACACCGCCTGTTTTCCCATACTAAAAAGAATGCCTGTACTATGGTTTTGCAGTAGCAGATCTATGTGAATCCTGCCCCCACAGCATTTGCATAATAAGACTCTATGATTCCTATTACAGTGATACCTCGGGTTAAGTATGCTTCAGGTTAAGAACAAGTCCACTAAGAACAGAAATCGTGCTCTGGCGGCACAGCGGGAGCAGGAGGTCCCATTAGCTAAAGTGGTGCTTCAGGTTAAGAACGGACCTCCAGAATGAATTAAGTACTTAACCCGAGGTACCACTGTATAGTTTCCTTGACCCATAGCCCAAGGGAGCACTAACACTGCTCTTTCTTACCTGTTCTTTCATTTTATTTTTTTTAGCAAGAGCTCTCAACTGCTCTTCCTTCATCTCCTGATTCTGCATTTGAAAATACTGCCGGTCAGCAGAAGATGGGCGCAATCCCTATATGCAAAATAATGGAGACATACAAAATGTAAACATTCCTGAACCCACCTCACTGAATGGAAAAGTAAAATGTGGTTGGAGTTTTTTTCATGCTAGTGCATTTTTAAATATCACTCTATTTGCCCTTCCATTGCTTATCGGTTTCAGTCTGTTATTCTAACTTATTGGAAAAAATGCTTACAAGTTGCTTCTCTACTTTTATCTTGTATTGCTGGGCATTGTATCGTCTCTGAAGATATTCTGAAGGCCTGTGAAGAAACAGGAACACCAGTGAAAATTTGAAGCTGGATTCCAAGTTTCATTAGTAAACTGTAAGGTGAAGGTAAAGGGAGCCCTGACCATTACATCCAGTTGTGACCGACTCTGGGGTTGCGGCGCTCATCTCGCTTTATTGGCCGAGGGAGCCGGCATACAGCTTCCGGGTCATGTGGCCAGCATGACAAAGCTGCTTCTGGCGAACCAGAGCAGTGCACGGAAACGCCGTTTACCTTCCCGCCGGAGCGGTACCTATTAATCTACTTGCACTTTGACGTGCTTTTGAACTGCTACCGTGTTTCCCCTATTTTAAGACACCGTCTTATATTTTTTTTCCCTCAAGAAAATGCACTATGGCTTATTTTGAGGGGATGTCTTATTTTTATTACATAAGCCCAGCCCCACCTTTTCCTTGGCGCCCTACAGAACTGCGCCTATCACTATGGCTTATTTTCGGGGTACGGCTTATATTTCGCAAATGCGAAAAAATCCTGCTATGGCTTATTTTATGACTACGTCTTAAAATAGGGGAAACAGGGTAGGTGGGCAGGAGCAGGGACTGAGCAACGGGAGCTCACCCCATCGCGGGGATTCGAACCGCCGACCTTCTGATCGGCAAGCCCTAGGCTCTGTGGTTTAACCCACAGCACCACCCGCATCCTGTACTGAATATAAAAACTATAGATTAAAAGGTTAATTTGGAAGTCTACCCTTTTCACACTGTTTCTTTATTTTTCAGTCATACATGATCTAGCAATCCCATACTCTCCCCACCTGAAGCTGAATCATCATCAACCCCATATATGCCCACAGGATCAATTCCACCTGAGGGACGGGCACTGTTTTTTTTTTTTTGAATAATATTTTTTATTTTTTAAACACAAAAAATAAATAAACATACAATAAAACAATAAAACACATACATAAACACTCACTACACTAACACTACAACACTACACTACACAACATTTATATTAATATTCTTATCCTATATCCTTAACATTCTCTTATGACTTCCTCCACTCTGTCCCTCTATGTCGATTCTCCTTATCTATTAACTACCAGCAATTTCCTAATATTAAATCTTATCATTTCTATTCAATTTCTAACTTATTTTAATTACATTATTTAAATCAAACTATAACTTCTTAATTCTTTTCCACTACCTTATAATTTCTAATGAATATATATGTTAAGGAAAAAAAAAAAACTTTAATTCAATAATGCTTAACACTTATTCCTATAATCTAACTACCATCATATTTACTATATCAATCTTTTATAAACTACTTTTATACATTGACATTTCTATTTATATTGGTTCTATACTTTATAATGTTTTTTAAGATAGTCTTTAAATTTTCTCCATTCTTTTCCCACTTCGTCGTCCCTCTGGTCACGGATTCGCCCGGTCAGCTCAGCGGTTTCCATATAGTCCATCATTTTCATCTGCCATTCTTCTAGTGTCGGTAAGTCCTTTGTCTTCCAATATTTTGCGACAAGGATTCTTGCTGCAGTTGTGGCATACATAAACAAGGTGTGGTCATCTTTTGGCAAAACTTGGTGAACCATTCCCAGGAGAAAGGCCTCTGGTTTCTTCAAAAATGTGTTTTTAAACACCTTCTTCAACTCATTGTATATCATCTCCCAGAATGCCTTCAACCTTGGGCAGGTCCACCACATATGATAGAATGTTCCTTCCATGTTGCCACATTTCCAACATTTATTATCCTGCAAATGATAGATTTTTGCCAGCTTCACTGGGGTTAGATACCATCTGTAAATCATTTTCATTATATTTTCTCTTAACAAAGTACATGCTGTAAAATTCATACCTGTTTTCCATAGTCTTTCCCAGTCTGCCATCATAATATTATGTCCTACATCTTTTGCC
Organism: Darevskia armeniaca; assembly: GCA_034641395.1. Lineage (NCBI taxonomy): Eukaryota > Metazoa > Chordata > Lepidosauria > Squamata > Lacertidae > Darevskia > Darevskia armeniaca. Next base: position 806,666 of record JAWWNF010000500.1, on the reverse strand, counting down.
CAGTCTATCATTGCGGATTTTACTAACTCGTCTTGCGTATGCCATTCCAACAGCAAGTTGTACATTTTTGACAAAGTCTTATTCTTAGATTCTAGCAGTTCTGTTTCCAATTTTGACTTTTCCATTTGAAAGCCAATCTTTTTGTCCAATTTAAAAAGTTCATTAATCTGATGATATTGTAACCAGTCACGGATTCTTCCTCTCAATTGCTCAAAGGGTTTCAGCCTGACTTGTTCTCCTTCATAGACTAACATCTCGGAGTATTTCAACCAGTTTTCTTCTGCATTAACTCTTTTGTGGGCCTTTGCTTCTGCTGGTGACAACCATCTGGGCGTTTTCCTTTCAAGAAGATCCTTATACTTCATCCAGACTCTAAAAAGAGCCTTCCTTATTATATGATTTTTGAAACCTTGATGGGCCTTTATCTTGTCATACCATAAATATGCATGCCATCCAAATTTATTTCCATAACCTTCTAGATCAAGTACATCTGTATTTTCTAATAGGATCCAATCTTTCAGCCAGCAGAGGGCTGCCGCTTCAAAATAAATACTCAATTCTGGCAGGGAAAAGCCCCCTCTCTTCTTATCATCTGTTAATATTTTAAATTTTATTCTGGGTTTTTTCCCCTGCCAGACAAATCTTGATATAGTCCTCTGCCACTTCTTGAAAGGTTCCATCTTGTCAAGTATTGGAATTGCCTGAAAAAGGAATAATAGTTTAGGCAGCACATTCATCTTTATTACAGCAATTCGGCCCATCAAGGACAATTTCAAATTGTTCCAGATCTCCAAGTCTTTCTTTATCTCATTCCATATCTTTTCATAGTTGTCCTTAAATAAATTTTGATTTCTCGCAGTCATGTTGATGCCCAGATACTTTACTTTTTTCGTAAACTGTAGGCCTGTCTCTTTCTCCAGATTTTCTTTTTCATCTTGTGTCAGGTTTTTCCCTAAAACTTTTGTTTTGGCTTTATTTAGTTTAAATCCTGCTACTTCCCCAAAGTCTTGTATCACCTCCAGTGCCTTAGAAGCACTGGAGTCTGGATTTTGTAGTGTCAGAACTAAGTCATCAGCGAAGGCTTTTAATTTGTATTCTTTGGCCCCCACCGCCACCCCTTTAATGTCTGAATTATTCCTTATTATATTTAATAATACCTCCAGGACTGTAATAAACAATAGCGGGGATAAGGGGCAACCTTGTCTTGTTCCTTTCTGTATTCTAATGTTATCTGATACCACGTTGTTGATGATAATCTTAGCCTTTTGTTCGGTGTATATCGCTTCAATGCCATTCATAAAGCCATTCCCCACCTCCATATGTTGTAAATTCTTTTTCATAAATGTCCAAGATACATTATCAAATGCTTTTTCGGCGTCCACAAACATCAGGATTGCTTTATTGTTCTTATCTTGTTCTAGTTTTTCAAGGATGTCCACCACATTCCTTATGTTGGTATTTAAATGTCTTTCTGGTAGAAAACCAGCTTGATCTTGGTGGATAACCTCCTTTAGAACCTTCCTGAGTCTGCTAGCCAAAATGCTTGCGAAAATTTTGTAATCCACGTTTAGGAGGGAGATAGGCCTGTAATTCTTCATCAATGTGCGATCCACCTCTGGCTTTGGTATCAGAGTTATATATGCATCCTTCCAAGACTCCGGTGCCCCTCTTCCCTTCAGTATCTCATTACAGACTTCCATTAATGGTTGAATTATCCAGTCTTTCAGAGTTCTATAATATTTTGCTGTAAGTCCATCAGGTCCTGGGGCTTTATTCAATTTCATATTACTAATTGCAGTTTCCACTTCATTTGATGTTATCGGGTGGTTTAGGGGGCCTTTCATAATTTCAGGGATTTTCTGTAGGCCATTTTTAACTATAAATTGCTCTATTTTGTCCTTTTCCTTGGTTTCTTCCTTGTACAGCTGTTTGTAAAACTTTTCAAAATTCTTCCTTATCTCCGAAGGGTTCACAACATTATTTCCATTAATCTTAATACTTGTAATGGTATTCAATTTTTGCCTCTGTTTCAGTTGCCACGCTAGCAATTTTCCACATTTATTGGCGGATTCAAAAGTCTTTTGCTTCAACATTTTAATTTTCCATTCTATTTCACAGTTGATTAATTTAGAGAATTCTACTTGAAGCAGCTTTATTTCTTTTTGTAGTTTAGTATCTTTAGGTTTTGATCTCAATTGCTTTTCTTTCTCCTTCAGTTGTTGCAAGATTAAGTCCTTTTTCTCTCTTTGCAGCTTCGTTTTGATTGCCTTTTGTTGTATTAGGAATCCTCTCATCACCGCTTTGCTTGCGTCCCAAATTGTTCTTTTTTCCATTGTCGTATTCAAGTTTATTTCAAAATAGTCTTTTATTGTTTTCTGTGCTTTTTCGCAAATAGTTTGATTTCTAAACAGTGAATCGTCCATTCTCCATCGAAATGTACCCTTCGGATTTAGTCTTATGTCCAGTTGTACTGGGTTATGATCTGAGCATGTCCTTGGATGTATTTCAGATTGGAGCATCCTGGGTGTTAATTCCCTGGATGCCCATATTTGGTCTATCCTACTCCAGGCTTTAGTTGATTCACTAAAGAAAGTTGCTTCCAAATCAGTTGGATTCAATGTTCTCCATGCATCAATCAAGTCTAGGTTGTCTGTCATCTCAAAAAAGGTTTTTGGTAGCCTTCCATCGTTTGTAAATTTTGCTCTTTGCGATCTGTCCATAAGCGTGGAGGCTACCGCATTGAAATCTCCTAGAACTATTATTTTGTAATCCAAATATTCCATCAGCCTTTCATGGATTTCCTTGTAGAATTCCGATTTTGCATCATTTGGCGCATACAGTCCCAATGTCAAGAATTTTTCACCTTCCACTGTTATTTCTATTGCAACAAATCTTCCATCCTCGTCTTTAAATTTCAATTTAGGATTATATTTCTCTTTAGCATAAATTACTACTCCTCTTTTCTTTACTTTTGCTGAAGATATAAATTCCAGGCCTAGTCTTTTGTTTTCCAAAACTCTCCTGTGTAATCTTGTTACATGAGTTTCTTGCAGGCAAATAACATCCAAATTTTGTTTCTTTAACATATGAAAGGCCTGGTTTCTCCGTGATCGAATGTTCAAACCGTGAACATTCCAAGTTAAAATCTTCAGTGCCATCTTTATGGTAAGCTTCCTCCTACTGCTCCTTCTGCTTCTTCTTCTGGTGTCGGTGCTGGGCTACCAGTTAAGATTCCAGGGAATTCGTCTAGATTATTCTGTAGAAACTTGATTTTATCTTCTTTTGATTTAATTTTGATGAATTTTCCTTTGAATCCAAAAGCTAGGCCTTGAGGGAATTCCCACCTGTAGTTGATCTTCTTCTTACTTAAGGCGAGGGACGGGCACTGTTACAGGTGACACATGTTTTGTTCTGCACAAATTTATCTTTTAGCATCTTAGCACCCACATTTTGAAACTCCATGTCTACTGATACCAGATAGGCACTGTACTTTTTTCGGCACCTGCTAAAAACATTTTTGTTTAGGCAAGTCTATCTAGACTAGTGGATGCTGTTATGTGTTTTAATCTGGTTTTGGCTTGTTGCTGATTTTTAAAAAATGTTTTAAATACAGTGGTACCTCGGGTTAAGAACTTCGTTCCGGAGGTCCGTTCTTAACCTGAAGCGTACTTAACCTGAAGCACCACTTTAGCTAATGGGGCCTCCTGCTGCTGCTGCGTCACCAGAACACGATTTCTGTTCTTAGCGGAGTTCTTAACCTCAGGGGAGGAGCGAGGGGGTGGGCCGCCCCGGGTAGCGCCCGGGGGGGTGACACTCGGGGTGGCGGGGCCCTGCCCCCCGCGATCAGCGCCTCCAAAGCCGAGCCGAAAGCGGCGAAAGCATCGCTCGGCACGTGGCGGCTGGCTTGCTTAGCCGGCCGCCGGCGCTGCTTTTTTTTTTTTTAAGGGCTTTTTTCAGTGCTCGGCTGGGCCGTGGGCAGAGCTGCAGCACGGAGGTGAGGGGCGGGCCAGTGAGGAGGGGCGTCACTCCAGCCACAAGTGTGACGCCGCTCCTCGCTGGCCGCCCCTGTGGCTCCGCCCGGGCCAGCGCTGAAAAAAGCCCTTTTAAAAAAAAGAAAAAGCTTTGCCAAAGCCTCGAAAAGGGATTAAATTGCTTGGGCTGGGCACTCCAGCGGCTGCAGAGCCAGTAAAAGCGGCGTGAGAAAGAAACAACGGGGAAGCCTAACCCCCCCCCTTCCCGGAAAGCTCCCAATCCACCCAGTACACACTCGAAGTTCTCTGCTCACCCTCTGCCTGCATTCCAGGAAAATAGCTGTAGAGAGCGGTACTATAGGTTGTGAGTGTGCGCGTGTGTGGAAGCGGTTCATTTTTGGCTGACTTTGAACGTTTTGGGGGGGCTTTTTAGGGTTTTTCTCGAGTGTATACTGGGTGGATTGGGAGCTTTCCGGGGGTGGCGTTTAGCCCAAGCGTCTTAATCCCCTTTCGAGGCTTTGGCAAAGCACGTCTCTCCCATTTAGCCCTGCCGCTTGCCTTAAGAAATCCCCGCTCTGCTCTCTCCATGATCTTTCTTCCTGCTGATTCCTCCCTGCTGCTCTGCTTTCTTCCTGCTCCAGTCTGCTGTGCGCTTGCGTGTGTGTTGGCGTGAGTTGCAAACATTTTAAGGGGAAGGTGTGTGGGGCTTTGCTGCCGTTATTTCCCCTCCCCGCCGGGCGAGCACCCAAGCGGCTCAGCCTTTTATGGTGCGTGACACCTCCTTGGCACATGCGCCGTTCGTCCTGGCGAGGGTGTCGTGATGTCACGACGCATGCGTCAGGATGCGTGTGTGCTGCGGAGCGCTGCCCCGCCCCCAAGGGGTGCCTCGCCGTTTGTCGCCCCGAGTAGCCAAGTGGCTTGCTCCGCCACTGCATAACCTGAAGAGTACTTAACCTGAAGCGTACTTGTCAGGGGGCTGCCCCCCCCTTCCAGCCCGGCTTTGAGTGAGTACCGGGAACAGCCCGCGATCTTGGAGACTGATTCTTCTTCCCCCTCTGGGGAGAGCTCTGGAGAAGGGGAAGCGGTGGGAGGGCTCCAGTCAGCCAGGCAGAGCCCTCGCCACGTACCAGGGGAAGGAAAGAAGAGACGGACAAGGTGCAGGGGAAGGAAAGAAGAGACGGACAAGGTCCAAGATGGGCTTCCTGGCGGGAGAATCGCAAAGGGCCACTTCCGGAATCTGAGAGTGACTGACGAGATGTGTTTATGATGTACTCCGCATTGTAAAGTAATTAGCCTAGATTAAAGCTTAATAGCTTAATGGCTCAGAGTCTTTCTTTGAACGGCCAGTTGAGGAGGAGACCCCACGCAGCCTGACAGTACTTAACCCGATGTACCACTGTATTTTTTATAACTTTTTAAAACTGATCTTGTTGTTTTTATTCTTCTTGCCAAAAGCTTTGAGGTTTTATTACAATTGAATGGTATATAAATGTTATGCAATAAATAAAATAAATGATGCTGCCACAACATACGTTGCAGACAAACCTGCTCATATTCAGTATCACTTCAGAATTTCAAATTTGAACATGAGCTTGAAATCAATGGGCTTTAGCTTACCTAATTCGGTGTGGGATCAAACTGAAAGCAAGCAAGCAAACAAAATCTTGCTAATTCTTGCACAGTCAAGAATACCCATGTCAAAATCATGAGATGTATCAATATTCAAGAAAAAAAGAATCCTACCAGTGAGGTGGTGGAGGTGGTGGTTTTTGTCCTTTCTGCTTATAATACTCTTCCAATCTTTCGCTGATACAAGGATCATCACCCTGCTCAAAGGGCCTTTTCTGCAAGTTTTCAAGTTTCATATAATAATGGCCATAGTGCCCCCTCATTCTGGCAGCTTCTGATTTTCCACACATCTTCAACCGAGGACCCCAGGGCTGGAAACATCATACATATTAAAATTATGAAGGCAAGAAATCCACTGACTCTGAAGTTATTCTTTTGCTAAATCATATTGTTAAAGCACATCACTTCCTGGGCCTAGTGATTAGCACCCAATGGTATACTTTCCCATACTCTCCAACATTTCTCTGATGAAGATAGGGCGTCCTATTCCATAATAATAATTTCACTATTTATACCCCACCCATCTGACTGGGCTGCCCCAGTCACTCTGGGCGGCTTCCAACATATATAAAAACATAATAAAACATTAAACATTTAAAAAACCTCCGGATACAGGGCTGCCTTCAGATGGTTCAGGGGTCAGATAACTCCATACCCTTTAACGTTTCTCTGATCAAAATAGGGATGTCCTAAGGAAAAACGGGACATTCAGGGATCAAATCAGAAACTAGGACAACTTCTGTAAATCCGGGACTGTCCCTGGAAAATAAGGGCACTTGGAGGGTCTGTCATTCTTGAAATTGAAGAAGTTTGGTCCTGATCAGTGTCTGGACACAAGACCACTGAGAACCTCATTCAAGATCCAACCTTTCTGATGAGAATCGGGGTATAAACATGAAATAGCAAGCATATTCCATTTCCCATTCTTCTGCTTGTGCTGCAGCTTATGCTTTATCTGTGCACACAGAAGAAGAAGAGTTTGGATTTGATATCCCTCTTTATCACTACCCGAAGGAGTCTCAAAGCGGCTCACATTCTCCTTTCCCTTCCTCCCCCACAACAAACACTCTGTGAGGTGAGTGGGGCTGAGAGACTTCAGAGAAGGGTGACTAGGCCAAGGTCACCCAGCAGCTGCATGTGGAGGAGCGGAGACACGAACCCGGTTCACCAGATTATGAGTCTACCGCTCTTAATCACTACACCACACTGGCTCTCTGCTAAACAATATTTATGACTCCTATCAATTCATCTCATGTGAACCCATTAACTCCTTTGGCCTGCCGATGGCCTAAACAACTGAACACCACAAGTGTCTAAGCATTCTCCCTACCCCTCTGGGGCAATCTCATTAGGCACCCACGCCTTCCCCTTAACCTAACTTTAAGAAGAAAAGTGAGTAATTTGGAAGTGCTCATGGACTTTTTATGTTAGTTGTGTGATCTGGATCAAGAGTGATGCGTAACAGCAAAGTGTGGCTTGCGCATCCCTTTAAAGAGGTACAGACTTAAGGTCAAACTAGATACAGAACATAGCTTTGAATCTGCTACTTAGGTTTTTTAAAAAAATAAAAAGGTGAGAATCCTAACAGCAGCTAAGAAGGAACATTATATAGATTGGGGCCTCGGAATTGCTTTTTGATTTTTAAAAAATACAAGGGCGGAATGAGGAAAAGAATTCCAGAATCAGATTCAAAGACACATTAAACCTCACATCTAGTTTGACCCTAATTTGCCTATTTGTCAAACACTGTTAAATTAGTCGGTACAGGAATAATAAACCTGTGGCCCTCTAGATGGTGTTGGACTCCAGCTCCCATCAGCCCCAGTCAGCATGACCAAAATTTAGGGATAATGGGTACTGGAGTTCAGCAACACCTTGAGGGTCACTCATCCCTGAATTAGTGCCATCTACTGCGGCAAAGTGAAAGTACATGACAAATAAAGAACTCCATTAAACAATCACTGTATTTTTCCGTCTATAAGACGCCCCCATGTATAAGACTCCCCCTATTTTGGGGGACTCAAATGGGGGGGAGATGTATCCATGTATAAGATGCCCCCTAATTTTTGACATTATTTTTTAGGGAAAAAACCTAGTCTTATACACGGAAAAATACAGTAAATGCCAAGAGAACGTTAATTACTATTATTATTACTATTACTATTATTATTATTATTACCTGATTAATAGGATCCTGGGGCCTTGAAGGAGCTTTCCATTCATTTTCATACATTATGTCTTGTTTTCTGGAAAGCATCTCCAGCTTGATTTTGGGTGAATGACGCTCATGGATTCTTGATTTCTGAACTTCAGGAGCTCCTTTGATAATTCAATTAAATGAGGTTTTGATTATTATTTCCAATATCATACTCCTATGCCCCTCCCCTTCAAAACCCCAGAATGACCAGCAGCATAAACTGAGTTGGGAATCCTGTTTGGCACCAAACGTGCAGTTCTGCTCCAATTAAATATGCTCCAAAATGTGAGCACTCAGGTAATGAGAATTACTCCTGAACAATGCTTACTGAAGTACCTAACACCATCTATTTCTATTGATCTAAAACATTCTTCTAGTTCCAGTGATGAGAAGGGAACTGACATTACCTGGCTCAGTCCACCTCATCAGGGAAAGGGTGCAGTGTTTGCCCCTGTGGTATGCACACAATGCACTGGCAATACATAGGCCCACCTTTCACTAGAAGATGCATAAAATTAATGCTACCTTATAACAGCAAAGTAATAATTCTACCCATGTTTACACTTTGGATGACAGAATCGGAGGCCTGAATTTATTTGAGTGCAACACTTATAAACAATATATAAACTAAGGTTTCACTCTTTTGGAGAGAAAACTGCACCTGACTAAAGCAGTATTGTGATCTTAAGAGCTATACCGTTATATCCCAGCTCAATCATTGCAGGAGCGTTGCTGGTCATTCCCCCAAGCTGGCGAGGCTAATTTGACAATGACAAGAAACCAAGCTTTTAGTATCACCAGCCCAGTTCTGTGGAATACTCTGCCAACAGAGATTCAGCAGGCCCCTTCTGTTTCGATTTTTAAATGCCTGCTGAAAACTTTCCGATTCCGTCGGCTTATGCAGGCAATTAAGAATACATACTACCACAGCAGTTAACGGATATCTGATTTTATCTTTTTATATGGTTTTTATTTTATGGTTTTATGTAGTTGTTGTGAACCACTTTGATATGTTGTTTATTAATTAAAATACCTGTTGATCCTACTTCTTACTTACAGCACCAGCAGAATGGGGCCATTGCCTCGAAAGCACAACTCTTAAACTAGAGCCGTATTCAGTAACACGCATCTGCTCGATAGTTTTGATGCCACCGTGTCCCCAAGAGGAAGGAGCGTGCAAATTCATTATACAGCATCTTCACTGAAATTTGACTAATTATCTCAGTACCAATACCCATTTAAAACAAAAAATTTTTCTCTCTCTCTTTTAAGCATTATGCTTTCATTTATATATATGTATATATAAACCTTAGTGAGCAACAGCTTGCCTGATGGCAGTGAATCTAGTGACCTTTTTCTGTGAATGACGGTGTGGCTGAATTCTTCCTCCATGATCTAGAAGCAAATATAACAGATTACACACACATGCATATCTATCTATCTATCTATCTATCTATCTATGCTACATCTTCGCTAAGTGGTGATTCACTAGTGTCCCAATGCACCCCAAACTGCTTGCTCATTCTGATAATTCAAGGCAAAAGGGAACAAACATCTTGCCTTTATCTAAAAGAGTGTCTTCCTCAATATCAACTATTTTAGGGCCCTACAATCAGTAGGGAATGACCTGTGGGTGATGCCATTGCTGGGTGCTGCCCAGTTCCCGGTGGTGGTTCCCCACTTGTTTAATTTCCTCCTTGGTGAGATGTTTCTTTCTCCCTTGTTATTAACTTTCAGAAAGCATTCAGAAACATTTCTGTTCACTCGGGCATTTGATGGCTCAGAGATACCATTCCCAGCAACTATTTAAAAATGTTCTTCATTGTTTGGAAATATATATTTATTTTTAATCACCCTGTTTTACCACTTTGGTGTTTGCCACGCTGGGCTCCTTTAATAAATTCAACTAATGAATACATTTTCCTGCGGAGAGCAAGCATTGGCAGCAATTGACGTCAGACAATCCCACTGTTATGTACTGAGTTGAATAGGATCCAAAATGCAGCAGTCTGATTGGTCCTAGAACAATAGGATTCAGAATGCAGCAGTCTCAATGGTCCTAGAACAATAGGATTCAGAATGCAGCAGTTTGAATGGTCCTAGAACAATAGGATTCAGAATGCAGCAGTCTGATTGGTCCGCAGGAGCCACCCAATCCAGCTCCAGGGGGAAGTGAATCCGCAACCTGATTGGCCTACAGGAATATCCTGGAATTAGCCAATCACGTGGGGCCCATTGTGTAAATAATGTATATAAAGCAGACGTTCTGGGGGAACTTTCATTTCCTCGCTACTATGAGCTGAATAAAGAGCATGAAATCCACACTCGACTCCGAGTATATTTCACCCACTCCTCGAGTGTAAATTCTACACATTCACCTTAAATGTGACTACCATATGCAAAGTGAAAAGAGGCAGAAGGGGGAAAGGAGTGTGAAGGTTACTAGGGAAGAGTTTTCTCATTTGTTTGGATTGTCTGCAGCCACAGCAGACACTCACCTCAGGGGGCAGAAAATTCTTTATTTGCTTCTCCAAAAAGGGCTTTTTCAAAATGGAGTTGATGGAAGGGCGATCTCTTGGAGATGTTTTAAACAGCTGGGATACTAATGTTCTTAATTCATATGAATACTTCATAGATACTGGTGTGAAATAGCCTCTGCAGATCTTCAGCACAAGTTGAGGCAAACTCTTGCCTTCAAACTGAAATATTAAAATACAGCCATAAATAGTAACTGCCAAGTGAAATGTGACATTTAAATAAAAATGTTGACTCAGCATCTTTTCTGGGGAAAAGATCACCATGTGGCCCAGAAAAAAACACCCTCAGATCTATACAAACTGGCATCTGCTTCCTAGGCTGTCCAAGATTTAGATGCATTGAAAGTTACAATTCTAACTGCTGCCTTTGTAAAGCTCCACTTGAAAAATTTTCATTCTTAGTAAATATTATATTAAACGATTTACAAATGCTAATGTACTTACAGGGTGCTTTAAAGTACAGAGTTCATATAACACACAGCCAAGGGACCATATATCTCTGTAAAAGAAAGAAATCATAGTATGGGGTGGGGAAACATTGTAAAACAAGAATATCCATCTCAGCTCTGCAGTCAATAAACTAATTCATACTGTTTGTCGAAAAACAAATACAATTCACAAAATATATAGTCACATCCTAGGTTCCAAATTAAGAAGCTTACTTAATAATAAGGATGGAGATATAAAGGACGACAGAGAAGTTGCGTAGAAGAGAAATAGAACAGTTAAGCTTCTAAATACATAGTCAACCAGAGAGAGAGAGAGAGAGAGAGAGAGAGAGAAGTCTCAGTATTACTTGCAATAAGTAAGGATCACCCATGATGTTCAGTAGATGTCATGTTTTCATGAAGATTAATGCCTGTTGGGGTGGTGAGAGGATCCTTCAATCATATGAGCTTGGCAAACCTTTTAAGAGCAAAGGTTTCTCACATTTGCGACATGGCATGTCCAACATGTAAAAAATATACCCACAACATGTAAGCAAGGAGTGCCTGGGGAGATAGGCCATTGGAAGGCAGAGGCAAAACCTACAATTAAGAGATTTACTATCCACTCCTGAAAAAAGGCCTCCTTATGGGGCAAGTCCAGTTGTCTAGCAGGAGGATGGAAAAGGTATGGTACTATCACAGAATCACAGAGCTGGAAGGGATCGCAAGGGTCACTTAGTCCAACCCCTGCAAGGCAGGAATCTTTTTGCCCAACATAGGGCTCAGACCCATGACAACACTGAATTCCTCCCATGATGTGGTTGAAATATGTGCATCAGAAATATTCAGACTCACGTTTTGTTGTTATACAGCTTGTTCTCACAGATTTCAGGTGACAAGTAATATGGTGTTCCTACACAGGTCCGAGCAAATTCCATAGTACTAAAGGAAAACAACGTTGAAAAATAATGGTTTTGACCAGTAAGTTTGTTATATATAGGGAAATTGGGGTGGGGGAAGCAACTATACATACCTACATCAATTCATCATTTGGAGACTCCAGGAACAAATTAGAACACTACTTATATATTTCAATATGTAACAGAAAATCTGTATTCCAATCAACAGTGACATAGGAACCCTTAAATAAACCAGGATCAAAAAATGTGATTTAAGATTAGTTTGCTTAATAACCTGTTAGACTAAACCATTGTTTCCCTAGTTCAGATATAAGAGGAAACTGCAGTTTATTCAAAACTGAATTTGGAAGCTTTTACTGTAATTTGCTTCCCTCATTTATTTATTTTTTACATTTATATACCACCTTTATCTTCCAAGGAACCGTGGTGAGCACAGTTATCGTCCTCAAATAAATGGTGCTTGATGCAACCTCTTCTCTTCATTTATTGTAAACCACTTTGAGTTTTTTTTACAATCAAGCGGTGTATGCACTTTATGAATAAAAATACAGTAAGGATAAATCATTGTTTAGAGTTAGCGTCAGAATAAGGCCAGTCTACATCCCACTCTCTAAACATTTCACTATCTAAAACAAAGTAATCTTTTTCAGACATAGCACGGAAAGAACAGTATTGAGAGTCCATAAAATAATGCTTACTTGCTCAGCATTCTCGCAATCCCAAAGTCTCCAAGTTTTGCTATCACTCCATTATTGCTGAGGAAAATGTTCTGCAATCCATAAAAGTGATGATTTATATACCACTTAATCACAACTGTCTCTAAGCAGCGTACAAGGAATGTAATAGTAAAAAGGTAAAGGGACCCCTGACCATTAGGTCCAGTCGTATCCGACTCTGGGGTTGCGGCGCTCATCTCGCTTTATTGGCCGAGAGCCGGCGTACAGCTTCCAGGTCATGTGGCCAGCATGACAAAGTCGTTTCTGGCGACCCAGAGCAGTGCACGGAAACGCTGTTTACCTTTCCGCCGGAGCGGTTCCTATTTATCTACTTGCACTTTGACATGCTTTCGAACTGCTAGGTGGGCAGGAGCAGGGACCGAGCAACGGGAGCTCACCCCGTCGCAGGGATTCGAACTGCCGACCTTCTGATCAGCAAGCCCTAGGCTCTGTGGTTTAACCCACAGCGCCACCTGGGTCTACTATGTAATAGTAGATTGTTTAAAAATGTAAGATCAGAATTTGGTTAACATGCTGCTGAAATAAAGGCTTCAGTAGGCACTGGAAGTTCAACAAGGAGGGTGTCTGTCAGACCTCAGCAGGAAGGGAGTTCCATAAAAATGGAATCCACAATACTTTATAAGTCAAAACTTGGCAGCCAGTGCAGTCAGTCTGGAGTGGTGTTATATGCTCAAACTGTTTTGCACCAGTGAGCAATCTGGCTGCTGAATTCTGCACCAGCTGAAGTTTCTGAACTATCTTCAGAGGCAGCCTCCTGTGTAATGTGCTGCAGTAATCTAACCTAGAGTTTACCCGAGCATAGACAACAGCCATTAGGGGTACAGCTAGGCCACCAGTTGAAGCTGATGGAAGGTGCGCTGTGCCACTGCGGTCACCTGAGCCGCAAGTGACAGCAATGGATCCCTGTCTAAGAACAGTTGTAGCTGACATACCAACCACAACTGGTAAAAGGCACCCCCCCTTTGACTTACCTGTGCTTTTACATCTCTGTGCAGAACCTTCCTGTCATGTATATGCTTCAGTCCTAAGGAGATTTGCACAAACCAACTCAAGATCTATAGGCAAAGATAAAATGTCAATACCCCATAAACCACCACCACTGTAATTTCTACCGGGGCGGGGGGGGGGGACTTCCTTTAAAAGGTACACATGCCAGGAAAAAATGATGAATTTAATACTGTATACAGTAGATATCAGAAAAAAATAAGATATACATCTCTTCGTCAAAAAGCAGGAAATAGGGATTCCAAACTCACTCTTGACATATAACCTGGACACAACTATCTATTCTACAAGGTCAGAACATACATTTAGACATCTACCCTGTTTCCCCCTTTTTAATATGTAGTCATAAAGTAAGCCATGGCAGGTTTTTTTTACCTTTGTGAGAAGTAAGACGTACCCCAAAAGTAAGCCGTGGTGCCGCCATTGTTCCCGTCGCCTCCTCAGCCCCTCCTGCGTGCGCAGGGAGCCAGCAAACCAGTGAGGCACAGGGGGGAAATGCGCCTCTTGCGGAGTTCTGCCCCGCCTGCTTAGCGCGCAGGGAGAGGCGCGGGGGGGGGGGGGAAAGACGCCTCTTCCTGCCCCGCCTGTTCCCCGTGCGCAGGGAGCCAGCAAACAAGCGAGAGGCGTGCGGGGGGGGCGTGCCTCTTGCGGAGTTCTGCCCCGTCTGCTCAGCGTGCAGGGGGAGGCTGTACCGTACCATACTGACGTAATAAAAATAAGACATCCCCCCCGAAAATAAGACACCCTGTGTTTTTTTGAGGGGAAAAAAATATAAGATGGTGTCTTAAAAAGGGGGAAAGATGGTAGCTAATAGAAGAAGCCATTCTCTGGGATTAGAGTCAAACAACTTCCTAACCACTCACCCTGAGTAGCAGGCACTCTTCACATTTTCTGTAGTTCTCAGTAAGCCCAGTCCAGGATAGGTCCATCTGTTCCAGCACCCTCAACTTCAATCCAAAATTTGCACCCAGGACCTCAGTTTGAGGCCAGCTTTTTAAAGCAGAGCAGGGAACCTGTGGTTCTCTGGATGTCGTTGGATCTCCCTATCATCCTTGATCATTGGCCGTACAAAGGTACCCCAACAACATCCTGAGACACAAATTATTATGGCACTAATAACTTGGTAAATAAAAGAAAATGAAAGGCAGGATGCCAATCTCCTCCTTGTCCTTTTTTCTGTGATAAATAATTGAATGGAAGAATGTAAAGAAAGGCAGTTCTTCAAAATGCAAACTTACCTTGTCCTCATCGAATAAAACTCCACGCTGCAAAATTATCCTCTTCATAAGGTCACCTCCATCACAATATTCCATAATAATATATAACTTATTTTTCTCTATAATAAAAGTATATTAGGCTTATGAACAAATTTTGTATTTACAAATACAGCAATTAACCGCTTTCACAGCAACGGATATAGCAAAGTTAACCAAAGCAATAAATCAATTACAAAAAATCTTGCCACCATCACTATTTCAAAAAATGCTTAAAGTCATTTAAAGTTTAATGTTTGTACATGGTTCCTTCTATGAGCAGAGCAGTCAGGTAATCTGTCTTGGAATAGTGATTTCAACTAAAGACCCCAAATTCTCAGGCTCACAACACCAAGACACATATTCCATGCCAAACAGATTAAGATCTGGCTCTCTCCAATATACTGATATTACAGATTTCCCACCTCTTGACCCCCACCCTACACTAGGTATACACAGCATTAGGGTAACTAGAAGCAAAGGAAATATGTAGTGGTCCTGTGTCTTTCAAACATGTGCAAGGAGCAACTTCTCATGGTTCTGCATGAGAAGCTAAACCACCCAAAATTAAAGGCACAAATGGTCCACTATGAGATTGTAAATTTTCACTGGGACAGAAATAATTTATTTAAATACCTTCTGAAAATCCCTCTTCTACACAACTATTAAAGGTGCACAATCCCTGTCCTCTTTTGCATCTGCTCACCCTGAGAGTTTTTTTTTAAAACAAACAAACAAACAAACAAAGCCATAGAAAATGAGACCTTGAAAGGCAGTGTAGAAAGCTACTATATTAGGGTGCTTCATTTTGGACAGAACAGCGACTTCTTTCTGAGAGCATTCTTTTTCTTTTCTTGGCATCTAAATTGGTTGAGAAACAAAGGAAGGAGAAGCATGTGATTATTACTGTCCCTTTTCCAGATGAAATTTAGAGACTTTATTTATACAGTATTGAATATTTAAATATCTACTTTTTTATTTTGTTTTGATCACACATATAAATAAAGATGGATAAATATAAAACCATTCCAAAACTAACTGTATCCAATTCCCTATGTCATGAATCATGAGTGTAGATGATATACGTAACATCACTCTAAAAGGTAAGCACATTTGGGACAGGTGGGAGGAGAGATTATTTACCTTTGTTAAATTGATCTCCTTGATAACACATGGCTGATTGTTATCCTTTCCTTTAGCCAAGAATACTTTGCCAAAGGATCCTTCTCCAATCATTTTAATCACTTCATACTCATCCATGTTGTGGATTTAGAGAAATGTCTGTAAACCAAAAATATTTAAATGATAGATACTTAATACAGTGGTACCTCGGTTTACAAACTTAATCCGTTCCAGAAGTCCGTTCTTAAACCAAAACAGTTCTTAAACTGAGGCGCGCTTTCCCTAATGAGGCCTCCCACCACCGGTGCCCTTCCACCGTTCCGGTTCCGTTCTTAGACCGAGGTAAAGTTCGCAAACCGGGACACTACTTCCGGTTTTGCGGAGCTCGTAAACCGAATAGTTCTTAAGCAGGGCTGTTATTAAACCGAGGTATCTACAAACTCATAAGGTATCGTTTTATTAATCTGTAAACATTATTTCATCATACATTAAAAAAAATTAGGAAACCAGACTCTACCAATTGTTTCAGAAGTTTGTCCTACAAAGATTAAAAAATGTTGATTAGGTACAATCCGAAACATTAAGAGGATATTCACACACCTACTCCATTAGAAGTGAAACGATGAAACATAGATTTGGGGAGAATTGCCTTTATTAAAGACATTGATTATCATCACATTGACTGTGGGAGCTATACCCATTGCACATGTGAAAGAAATATACTTCTGATTCACAAATGGCATGCAGAAGAACCCTCCTCATCCTGTCTGTTGTGAAACACACACACATCCCGTATTCCAGCCTTTGCCAAACTGGTGTTTGGGACTAAAACTCTAGCTGGGGACTGAGGATAGTTGTAGTCCAAAACATCTGGAGGGCATCAAGTTGGCAAAAGGCTGCTCTATTCCATACAATACTTAATTAAACTGAAGTAAAATGAAAAGAGCATGATGATGCTTGTGGTCCCAGGGTAGAGTACTGACATGTTCTATTTTTAGAGAGAACACTCTTCTGTTTAAAGGCTTCCTCTAATTCAGTGTTTCCCAAACTTGGGACATCAGCTGTTTTTGGACTACAAGCACCATCATCCCTAGCTAGCAAGACCAGTGGGCAGGGATGATGGGAACTGTAGTCCAAAACAAGCTGGAGACTCGTTTGAGAAACACAGCTCTAATTCGAAGGACAGTCTGGTTGAAAGATAAACATCTGTAAGAACAGACAGCTAGTCCTGAAGTTGCACCTGAACAGCAGATTGGTCAGATACTTCCAAACAATGGTGAGATGTATTTTATTTCTGTTTCAATTACACTACAGCAATTATTTCTACCATACATATTATGGTGCAAATGATATGCAAACCGGCATCCTCTTTCTTTGATGATGCATTCATTTTTCTTTGGGTCAATGTGTAAGTGGACATTCTATAACCTACAGCACAGGATTGCAGTCACCTTGCTGAAATCTAAGCAGGTCTGTCTAGTACTTGCTTGGATGGAAGGTGCTGCCTTCAATACCACAAAGTGGAAAAGGCTGGATATAAAAATGTACTAAATAACACATATAATTAAAATGTGCGGAAACAATTAAGTTTTACTCAGAGTAGACCTGCTGAAATGAATAGGCGTAAGTTAGTCATGTTCATTCATTTCAACAGATCTACTACTCAGTAAAAAACAGTTTGATGACCACCCCAGGGAGAACAAAGATCTATTTGCCACAGTCATTCAAGATCCCACTTCTTGTTAGTAGAAATGTAGCCCCCCCACCCCCCAAAATTGAAGCATTCTTCTCAAACAATAGGCCACTTGGTAGCATGAGCACACTTTTTCACGCAGCAGTTCTCAAAGTGGGAATTTGCACAATGTGTCAATGGTTATCAGCAGTGCTTTTTTTCTGGGGGGACACATACCCCTAAACATTTCCTGAATCTAAGTTTGGATTCATTGAGGGGCAGTATTTCAATGAGTAGGAAAATGAGAGTACCCCTAAACTTTTTTTTTAAGGGAAAAAAAGCACTGGTTATCAGACTTTGAGAAGCTGATCTCGCTGGACAGTTGAAATAATAACTAGTTCCAACAGGATTTTGAAAACTGTGCAATCAGTTTTGTGACCGCTTCAAATTTTTTACTGCGCTCCTTTCTCTTCCTTAGCCCTTCCTTCACCCGTCGATCTCAGGGGCGGTTCGCAGCACAAAAAAAGGCAAGATTAAAAAACACAAAATGCATACTGGAAACCAAGCATATAGGAGAGGGTAGCCGCGGGCACTGGGGATGGGCTTCATGTAACCAAGGAAGCAGCGCACCCCCCCACCCCCTAAAAAGTCGCTGCGTGTTAACGGAGGCGAACCCACAAGCGGGGAAAGGGGGTGGCGGTTGAGGCGGGAAGGCGACCCTCCGGTTTTTACGCGCGGGTTACCCGGGGAGCCTGTTTCCGAGTCCGCACGTAGGGGGTTGTCTCCAAAGCGGGGCACCCATGCGCCATGGGGTGGGCGGTGAGGGGAAGCGCGTCCGTCTGTGTGGTTCCTCCTCCTCCTCCTCCTCGCTCGTGAAGGGAGCAGGCCCTCTCCTCCTTCTCCCCCCCCCGCCCTCCGCGTTGCCAAGGCGACGGAGAGAAGGAAGACGCGCGAGCCGGTTCCGCAGCCTGCCGCTCTATGACGTCCCACGAGGGAGGTTCCCCCGCGCAGCAGGGGGGAAGGAAGGGGTCGCTGCCACCTACACGACACACACACACACCGCTGTTGTTTAGTCGTGTCCCACTCTTCGTGACCCCATGGACCAGAGCATGCCAGGCACTCCTGTCTTCCACTGCCTCCCGCAGTTTGGTCAGACTCATGTTGGTAGCTTCGAAAACACTGTCCAACCATCTCGTCCTCTGTCGTCCCCTTCTCCTTGTGCCCTCCATCTTTCTCAACATCAGGGTCTTTTCCAGGGTGTCTTCTCTTCTCATGAGGTGGCCAAAGTATTGGAGCCTCAGTATAAATAATAAATTGTTGTTGTTGTTGTTGTTGTTCCCCTATGAAAAATTTAACCCATTCTTCGTGACCCCATGACCAGAGCACTCCAGGCACTCCTGTCTTCCACTGCCTCCCGCAGTTTGGTCGGACTCATGTTGGCATAGCTATCAACTTTCGGATTTGAAAATAATCTTTCCCAGCATCAGGGTCTTTTCCAGGGAGTCTTCTCTTCTCATGAGGTGGCCAAAGTACTGGAGCCTCAACTTCAGGATCTGTCCTTCCAGTGAGCACTCAGGGCTGATTTCCTTCAGAATGGATAGGTTTGATCTTCTTGCAGTCCATGGGACTCTCAAGAGTATCCTCCAGCACCATAATTCAAAAGCATCAATTCTTCGGCGATCAGCCTTCTTTATGGTCCAGCTCTCACTTCCATACATCACTACTGGGAAAACCATAGCTTTAACTATACGGATCTTTGTCGGCAAGGTCTCTGCTTTTTAAGATGCTCTGCTTTTTAAGATGCTATCTAGGTCTCTGCTTTTTAAGATGCTATCTAGGTTTATCATAGCTTTTCTCCCAAGAAGCAGGCGTCTTTTAATTTCGTGACTGCTGTCACCATCTGCAGTGAGCATGGAGCCCAAGAAAGTAAAATCTCTCATGGCAAGAATATTGACACACACCACTACTACACCTGTTGAGACTTCATGGGGGAGGGGGGGAATCAACGTTCCTTTAAACTGTGTGACACTTTTGACATGTTAGCCTTTTGAGACAATTCAAGGCACACCAGGGCGAGTAAAAAAAGCACACAGGGCCCAGCTCCTGAGAACCTAGCATGCTTGACAATTCCCCAACTTTTGAGGACTCAGTCTTCTCAGCATCGGATTTAGGGTGATAAGAGCAGCTTCCCCGCACAGGGCACCAAGCCAGGGGGGTGAATAACAACAAAAACACCAACAGCATCTATACAAATCAACTAAGATCAATTTAAAAAGCAACAGTACCAAAAGGAATTATCGTGAAAATACGAAATATTTAGGGTGTGTGTGCAAATTCTGTCCTTGCTTAGCATTCCAGCAAAGTTTTGGACATACAGGAACATGGCTTTTAGGATGAATAGGCAGAATAACTTTCTTGAACCAACGAACAGGGCAAGCAGATGCATGTGGGCATCTGAGGTTACTTTAGGCACAGGTACATGTGAACAGAACGGGAGTTTGAAAGCAGTGTTTATCCTTCCATCGGTCTAGTTCTCAAATAAATGTCAGTTCCAATGGGGCCTTTCCCAAGAACTTAGTAAAAAAGGTTGTAGATGGTTCCAGTTACAGGTAGGTAGCCGTGTTGGTCTGCCGTAATCGAAACAAAATTAAAAAATTCCTTCCAGTAGCACCTTAGAGACCAACTAAGTTTGTTCTTGGTATGAGCTTTCGTGTGCATGCACACTTCTTCAGATACACTGAAACAGAAGTCACCAGACCCTTATATATACTAGTGAGATGGTGGGGAGGGGTTTTACTCAGAAGGGTGGTGGGAATGGGTGATTAACTGATAGGTGAGGTAAACCTGTTGACGACTGTTAAGGACTGCAATTGGTCTTGCAGGAAAAAGCAAGGGGTGAGATGTATAATGAGATAAGAATCCAATGTCTCTATTCAGACCAGGTGTTCAACTAAATTTTATGCAGAGTTGTTTCTTTGAAAGTAATGGACCTAACTTAGTCATGTTCCTTAATTTTACTGGGTCCACTCTGAGTAAAACTTGGTTGAATACCACCCAGTGTTTTTGGCACCTTAAGAAATAAATATAAATGTACAGGGTCAACTCAGCTAGAAGGCTAAAATTGCCTTTACCAGCTTGTGCATTTGAATTACTATTTGGATTATTTATTACATTTATATAGGGCCCTTTATCCAAAGATCACAGTATAAAAACACAGTAACAACAAAAAAACACCCCACCTTCATATAGGAAATACACAAAACAACCTTAGGAAGATGGATATTCACATTTATTCTGAAAATGGTATACTTCTCTACCATCCCAAAATACAAAAGCTTAGCCAGTACACTGATGTCCAAAGAAGCAATATTTTTTGCATCCAGATATTTGGTTATCTGATGGTACCAATTTCTTCACTTTCTTCATTATTCAATTATTTATTCACTCTCCATTTTGGTCATCCTTTTTAATTCAAAAAGCCAGTCTGGTTCATCATCTGCTTCGAAATCCCTACAAAATGAAAGGAAGAGAGCCAAATTTTAACATGATTAAAAATTGGACTAAAGAAATGGAAGGGCCTCTACTTTCCTGCAATGAACTCCAAAGGCTTAAAGTGTCCACGTAAGATATTCTACCCAGAAAAAAAAGTCCTGTAGATTCCACCATTTTTCCAGAACAATTTGTTCTGCTGTCCAATCCAAGTTATTTTTCTAGATATCCAAACTTAAGCTGTTTCAATTCCGTATGAATACCAGGACCCTCTTGATTTAGATGGACTCCAGTCCCAGCCAACATGGACAAGGATCGGCCATGATGGAAGTTGTATTAACATTATGAGGAAGTATCTATCCTTGGTGTACACAGCACTTCTTTAATAAGGACTTGCGAGGCTTCGGTGGAGGTTTTTTCTTCCTCTATGCAGTGTTTTAGATTCTGGAAATTACTACCGTCTTTCCTCCATTTTAAGACACCGTCTTATAATTTTTTCCCCTCAAAAAAACACAGGGTGGCTTATTTTCGGGGGATGTCTTATTTTTATTACGTCAGTATGGTACAGTACAGCCTCCCCCTGCACGCTGAGCAGGTGGGGCAGAACTCCGCAAGAGGCGCGTTTCCCCCCGTGCCTCTCACTGGTTCGCTGGCTCCCTGCGCACACAGGAGGGGCTGAGGAGGCGTCGGGAACAATGGCGGCACCACGGCTTACTTTTGGGGTACGTCTTACTTCTCACAAAGGTAAAAAAAACCCTGCCATGGCTTACTTTATGACTACGTATTAAAAAAGGGGAAACAGGGTATGATGTCCTCCACTTAAACATTCCTAGTTCCTCCTTCACAAAACACTCATGTATCTCACATCAGCTTTATCATTCTGTTCTCAATATTCTTCAATATGCTTATAGACACAGAACATAACTTGCAAATGGCTGACCCTTCTCTCCACCATCGGCCTATTTGGATTCTAGAGACCACATGAACCGGTGGCCATGTAACAAACATAGATTTACATGACCCATAGGCTTCCAATACTGACAATTCATTCTAAAATATCCCCCAAGTTCCAGAAGTGGCTTAACAAATGGAGAGGGAGACTGCAATTAGAAGGCAGGATCTAAAGTTTCACATGCAGAAATTCCTCAAGATGGTGCTTCTTAACACTGCTGCAACTTCAAAAGCGAGTGATGTTAGAAAATGATACAAAACTATAGATAGCTGGGTTTTAGATAAGGAATGTTTCTTTTAGAGCTGTTGTTTCAAGATATTAAAAAAAAACCCTCCAAGAATAAAGCTTTCAATTTGTATTTGAACATACGTGTCCTCGTCATCTGATCTAGGTTCAAGTCTCTCTGCATCCTCCATAATAGTTTCACCATCTGGTTCATCAGATGTTTTGATATCTTCAGTAAGGGGTCCTCTCAGAAGGTCATCCGAGCCTTTAACATTACCAAATGAAAACAGGAATTATCAGTCCTGTCCCCCCAATGATTAAACAGCTTCAGTATTAAGTTCAATATAAGAACAATGTATTTTACTCCATCATTACTTCCTGTGTCATTTCATTTCCTGTTTTGTTCATGTAAAAGTCTGTCTCATTAAGAGGTGAAAGCTTTTGTGTCAATGACAAAGAAACCTCTGTTGCTTTCCCCCTCTTTATAACCATTATCCGAGAATTCTTCTTTTGGGTTGTATCCAAAAGGTCGTCCCATATGCGCAAGGTGTTTTTGCAATGAAACTTTCACTCCCTCATCTCTTCTTGCACACCCTGTGCATACCTGCTCAGAGCTTAGGGCTTGCCTATCAGAAGGTCGGCGGTTCGAATCCCCACGACGGGGTGAGCTCCCATTGCTCGGTTCCAGCTCCTGCCAACCTAGCAGTTCGAAAGCACGTCAAAGTGCAAGTAGATAAATAGGTACTGCTCCGGCGGGAAGGTAAACGGCGTTTTCGTGCACTGCTCTGGTTTCGCCAGAAGCGGCTTAGTCATGCTGGCCACATGACCCGGAAAAACTGTCTGCGGACAAATGTCGGCTCCCTCGGCCAATAAAGCGAGATGAGCGCCGCAACCCCAGAGTCGTCCGCGACTGGACTTAACGGTCAGGGGTCCCGTTACTTTTACCAGGAGGGTAGAGGGAGGGAAAGTTCCTTACACAAGAAGTCTTTGTGTGAAATGGATAACTTCGTTGGATACCACCCTTTACAGTGGTACCTCTGGTTAAGAACTTAATTCGTTCCGGAGGTCCGTTCTTAACCTGAAATCGTTCTTAACCTGAAGCACCACTTTAGATAATGGGGTCTCCCGCTGCCGCTGCCCTGCCGCTGCCCCATTTCTGTTCTCATCCTGAAGCAAAGTTCTTAACCCGAGGTAATATTTCTGGGTTAGCAGAGTCTGTAACCTGAAGCGTATGTAACCTGAAGCGTATGTAACCCGAGGTACCACTGTATTTTTAAATATTCACCATTACATCCATAGACCTATTCGCCACCGGCACTAGGCTGATCTTGTCTAATTTTCCCTTGTAAGTCTTTTAAAGCTTAAGGTGGTTCTGAAGGGCCTAACCATCAGCTGGCTGTCAGGTACTTGGGAAGAGGCTGCACAAGCGAATCTGACAGGTGGGCAGGGCATATAACGCCAGGTGAACTGACAAGTGGCTTGTCCAGCCCACCTGTCAAAGTAGAACTGTGGGAGTGGGAGAACAGCCAGCAATCCGGTCCACCAGGCCGAAAAGGTTCCTCATCCTTGATCTATGGATTGGGGCCCTGACCAGCAATTTAACCCATATTGAGTGTCACACCACTGCTACTGTTATGATTTACCTCCTTTGCAGATTGTGTATGTTTTAAAAGCTAAGTTAACATCAGCATTGCGAAGAATATTCATCAAGGTTTCAGGAGGCTCCTTGGTCCACTGCTTTCGTGTGACATTTTCATCGTATCTTCTTACATCACCACCTTTACACACAAAAAATAAGACATTACAATGTTGGGACACAGTAACCCACACCAAGTCGCCAAAAATAAAAGTAACCATTTAGAGAAAAGACCAACAAGTAGCTCACAGGCTGCCCACCCCTGGTTTAAAGGGCAGGAAGAGTGTGAAATTACTGAACTGGAATTCACTGATTGGTCTGTCAGAGTTTCATCAGGCCTTAATGGCGATTCAGGTTGGTTGACTTGCAGCAAACAGTATCTCACAAGTAAAGGTAAAGGTAAAGGGACCCCTGACCATTAGGTCCAGTCGTGTCCGACTCTGGGGTTGCGGCGCTCATCTCGCTTTATTGGCCGAGGGAGCCGGCGTACAGCTTCCGGGTCATGTGGCCAGCATGACAAAGCCGCTTCTGGCGAACCAGAGCAACGCATGGAAACGCCGTTTACCTTCCCGCCAGAGCGGTACCTATTTATCTACTTGCACTTTGATGTGCTTTCGAACTGCTAGGTTGGCAGGAGCTGGGACCGAGCAACGGGAGCTCACCCAGTCGCAGGGGTTCAAACTGCCAACCTTCTGAACAGCAAGCCCTAGGCTCTGTGGTTTAACCTACAGCACCACCTGGGTCCCATCTCACAAGTGGTGTTATGCAAATGGAGCACTAGCCTGCTGGATGTGCCTGGATCCACTTGTCAACGCCTAGCAATTGAAAAATTAAAACTGTTGCTGCTGAGCTGTACAGAATCTCAAGGAGGAATTAAACACTGCACTAATTAGATGGCTCCATGGGGCATGGGGCAAGCAGAAATGCTTGCATTGCTGGAACAATCTCCCCTCTTCTCCTGCCATGCGCCGCTCTGTGAGTTGTCACCACCACCAAGTCAACTGAGGAAAGTCCCATTGTGCTGGCTCCTGCTAGAGCAGGGGTCAGCAACCTTTTTCAGCCATGGGCCGGTCCACCGTCCCTCAGACCATGTGGTGGGCTGGACTATATTTTGAAGGGGGGGAAAATGAACGAATTCCTATGCCCCACAAATAACCCAGAGATGCATTTTAAATAAAAGCACACATTCTACTCATGTAAAAACACCAGGCAGCCCCCACAAATAACCCAGAGATGCATTTGAAATAAAAGGACACATTCTACTCATGTAAAAACATGCTGATTCCCAGACAGTCCGCGGGCCGGATTGGGAAAGTGATTGGGCCGCATCTGGCCCACGAGCCTTAGGTTGCCTACCCCTGTGCTAGAGCAACTATTTAGTTGAATATGGCCCTCAGTTTCCACATAAGTATGCCATTTCATCTCTACTCATGTATAATGTGAACTTACTAGAAATGGGCATTACTAACCCATCCCAGTTCAGAATGGGCACAGCCTATCAACACTTTTTCTCTTCTATGAAAGCTTGGGGGGAAAACCAGTCATTCAATTACCAGTCCCATTTCCCTCCTCTGCACACCTTTCCCCAACTTACCTTGGAGGGAGAGAGGAAGGAACCGGTGGTAGGGAAGATTGGAGATACGTGGTACGAAAGCAAGCTAATGATAAACTGAGCTTCATTTTGGAGGAGGGGTTTGGCTCAGTTTATAATAGGCATGGTTGCCTCCTAAGGGAAGTAGTTCCCTCCTAAGACCCACTTTAAAAATTTGGTCTCATTCCCAGAAATAATAATAATAATAATAATTAGTCATAGTAGTAGTAGTTGTTAATTTTATTTATATCCTGACTCCAGTCCCACCCTCCTGAAGTGGGACTCAAGGAGGTTCACAAAAATTAAAACAGACACAGATAAAACACAGACACAGGTGGAATTATAGCAGAAACGTTTCCAGATTAGTTTTTTTAAAAAACACATTCCGGGTTGTTTTAACAGGATTGCCTAATTGGTCAAGCACAGACCCTTCTTTTCCCTTCGTACATTTCAGCTGGCTTCACCTGAGTCTTACATATTCTCCGTTTGTAACCAGACCCATGATACAGAGGGGCAGGGCTCAAAGAAGAGTTTGGATTTGATATCCCGCTTTATCACTACCCTAAGGAGTCTCAAAGCGGCTAACATTCTCCTTTCCCTTCCTCCTCCACAACAAACACTCTGTGAGGTGAGTGAGGCTGAGAAACTGTCTTGAAGGTCTCCAACCTCTTCTCCCAGTGCTGCTAAGCATTTTCTGTTGTGAACCGCCCTGGAATACAAGGGTGGCATACAAAATTAATATATAATAATAAATAATGGTTTTACAGAGACCCGTGCAAGCCAGCTCATGCTCGGTGAGGCCAGAGGCCACTTCTTGTAACCACAGAAGTGCTGGTCTGAAGATGCCCATTACTGTGCTGTCAGTGTCTGGGGAACTTTTCCAGCCTGCTAGTTCTTTACTTGCCATCCTGATGGCTCTCCCAGGAGATTCTCTTCCCAGATAGATTCCTATGCCAGACTCTAATTTGGACTGGGATTATTTGGGGTAGAATCTGAAATAATTTGATAGGAATACCGTATTAAATAGCAACCGTTATTTCTAACAACAAAGAATGCAAAGAATTATACTGAATCTTATCTTACTTGCATCCTCCTCTGTTGTAATACTGGAAGTAAGTAAAGATGCATTTTCCAGAATTTTGATGACAGTACTGGATCTTCCCTTTTCCCACTGTTGTCTGTGAGGGTTTGGTAAAACAGCTTCCAGGGAGGCCACATCCTTCCCTAATGAAATGTTTTATTAAAATCCATTAGGAGGGTTTATAGCTGTTCCTATGTTTCAACTCCCACCACCCACCACCACCAATATATTTCCTTAACACAAGATTACAGATATTGTATCATCTGACCCAAGTTATAATGTAAATTTTTTTATTTGGGTTTTTTAAAAAAAACACACATCGAAATACTTTAAATTCAGTCTTCCCTCCAGCATATTTCTTGTATTTGGCACTGTTGGCAATACCATTCACAAAAATCTCAGCACAATTCTTTGCTCAAAAGTAAAACCCAATCAGTTCAATGGAACTTACTCCCAGGGAAGTATGTATAGCAGGCATGTCCAACAGGTAGATCGTGATCTACCGGTAGATCACTGGACGTCTGTGGTAGATCACTGGTAGATCAGTGGCTCCCTCCAAAGAAGCTAAAAAACTTTGGCGCCCCTTAAAAAAGCTCAACATCTTTGCCCTGCACCCCTAAAATGACATGAACCACTAAAAACAGGGCTTCCCTTCCTAAAAAAAAAGCTCAACGTCGCTTTCCTCTTCCCTAAATAAGCTCAACAACTTTTACGTGAACCCCCCAAAACAGGGCTCTCCTTCCTAAAAAAAAAGCTCAACAACTTTGACCTGAACCCCCAAAAAGGGGGTAGATCCCTGCCAGTTTTTAACTCTGTGAGTAGATCACAGTCTCTTGGAAGTTGGCCACCCCTGATGTATAGGATTGTAGTCTCAGAGAAGTAATTCATGACCACTAATGTAAGTAATGTAAGGGATGTGGGTGGCGCTGTGGGTTTAACCACAGAGCCTAGGGCTTGCCGATTAGAAGGTCAGTGGTTCGAATCCCCGCGACGGGGTGAGCTCCTGTTGCTCGGTCCCTGCTCCTGCCAACCTAGCAGTTCGAAAGCACGTCAAAGTGCAAGTAGATAAATAGGTACCACTGCAGCGGGAAGGTAAACGGCGTTTCCGTGTGCTGCTCTGGTTCGCCAGAAGTGGCTTAGTCATGCTGGCCACATGACCTGGAAGCTGTACACCGGTTCCCTTGGCCTATAGAGCGAGATGAGCGCCGCAACCCCAGAGTTGTCCGCGACTGGACCTAATGGTCAGGGGTCCCTTTACCTTTAATGTAAGTAAGCCCCACGATAACCATGTCAGAACTTGGCTCAAATGTCAGTTAATAGATGACTTTAGAATTTCATAGTAGTTTATTTATCCTCACCTGCTTTCTCCAATCCCATTTCACAGAGACCCTTGGCAATGGCCTCTGATTCTGAATCACAACTCTTGCTCCTTGCATGTTTCGCTTCCTCCTTTAAAGGGTTGAAGAACAGTATTCACAATTGAGCAAAATGCACACATCTTTATTTTGCTATCTTAAGTGAGCAAATATCCTAGCGTACTTGTGAACAGCTGCTCCACAATTATATTTCATGCTATGAAAGAGAATCCTAGTTTCTGACAAGAAGTCCAAACTCCTTGGTGTAATTAACTTAAAAATAATGGAAAATATGGCGTATGTCACAGTGATCATTCGAAAAGCAGAGCCCAAAGATAATCACATGGGAACAAGGTCAATCCTCCGCTTATCTGGTGAATGCATTAAAATAAAAAATTTCCATATTTACACACACACACACACACACACACACACACACACACAAAATTAAATAAAAATCTAATTGAAACCATAATATGAAAAGATAATTTTCTATCCATAAAAATGTATGCTCAGTTTTTTAAAGTCAAAATAGTACCTCTGCTGAAGCAAGATTTCTAATACACTTTCCCAGACAGCTTCTTGCAAGAATCGTGGTAGCTGATGGACGGTTCTTGGGATTCTTTTTAAACATTTGTTTTATCAAATACTGAAGTTCATAAGTATAATGCGGTGGAAGTGGATTGTAGTATCCTTTACATATCTTAAGGATAAGATGTTTCCAACTATTGGCCTGAAACTAAATTGAACAGATATGGGGAAAAAGCAGATGATTTTACTTGCATTAAATATTTACTAAAATGCCTCATAGATCTTGATGCTATATACAAATTACCGTATTTTTCGCTCCATAACGCACACTTTTTTCCTCCTAAAAAGGAAGGGTAAAAGTCTGTGCATGTTATGGAGCGAAGGCACTGGCACTGGCATTTCCCCCCCCCCCTTGTTTTCCTCCTCTAAAAACGAGGTGCACGTTATGGTCCGGTGCGCGTTATGGAGCGAAAAATGCGGGTACACATTATCTTCATACAAATGCATGCAAAAGACCTAGCGCTACATCCTATATAATAAAGTGCCTGTGTCCCTGCGTCCAACTTTCTGTGTGTCACGGAAGTGCGCGACTGCGCATGTCACACAGGGACGCAGGGATTGGTCAGCTCTACTGTTCCCCCCCAACAGGGACGCAGGCATTGGAGCGGCCGGAGAGGGGGGCGTGTCCGGAAGTCAGCGGCGGCGCACGCGCGGTGTCAATTAAGGCAGCGCCGCCGCCTTGCACGGAGCCTCCTCCACCTCCTCCGGCCGCCCTGAGGTTTCTGCTGGGCGGGGGGTGGCGTTGGGGCCGGAGAGCGGGGGGGAAGCGGTGCGAAGCGCCGCTCCCGCCGCCGCCTGTACTGCCTGGAAAGCGCGGGGGAAGCGGCGCAAAGCGCCGCTCCCACCAGCCGCCTCCGCACCTCGGCTCCCGCCGCCGCCGGCCGCCACCGCACCTCGGATCCGAGACCTGCTGCGCAAAGCGCCGCTCCCGCCGCCGGCCACCTCCGCGCCTCAGCTCCCGCCTCCGCGCCTCGGATCCGAGGCCTCCGTCCTGTCAGGAGGCGGAGTGTGGCCTGTAAAGCGCGGGGGAAGCGGCGCAAAGCGCCGCTGCCGCCACTGGCTGCCAGAAAGAGAGAGGCGGCCGGCGGGCTCCAGGGGAAGGAGGGCGGCGGGGTTAAAAAACAAAAGGAGGGTGGCCGCCGCTCCCCCCATATACTTTCTAGCGCCCGTTTTTGTAACGGGCTTAATTTACTAGTTCTACATAAAGTGACCAGTCTACAAATCTTCAGAAATAGCATTCTTTGAGTCTGCTGTTAGGGGAGCTGTGCATTGTATTGCAATTGTCTTTTCTTTTTTGATTTTTTTGACATTAATACCGGCTCTAAGACTGGCATTCCCGCACCCCACCCTTTTTTAGGAGAGCAGCCGGTGACAGAGAAACCATCTCAGTGGTGAGAGCACTCAGCAGACCTGAGTACAAGGCTATTACTTCTAGCATGACAGCAATCCTAAAAATACATATTGTGAATATGCTCTATTGATCACAGTCTGAGTACATACGGATAGGAATGCACTTTCCAAATGAAAACTCTATTCCTCCCTGAAAACTCTATTTGCAGCATATAATAAATAGTCCCTACAATATTAATGGCATGTGTGCAATTACATCAAGCCACAAAAGTATTTGTGAAGATTTAAGGGAAGGGTCAATTCTCACATTGCATTTTTAGAAACTGGCCTTGGGTCAGTTCCTGGAACTAATAAACATAAGGAAGGGTACTTACTGGATGTTTAAGAGTGCACAGCTCATATAGAATGCATCCCAGCGACCATATATCACTGGAAAGACAGGTTTGAAGAGTGATATTAGCTTAAGGCAGGAGTACGGGAACCTCTTCAGCCTGTCAGGCTGGATCTTGAGGTTCCCCAACCCAATATTAAAGTAAGTGCTCCTAGAGATTCTGATTAATTCATACCTTTTATTGTTGTAGGGTGTGTTTTCCCAAATTTCTGGAGGCACATAATAAGGGGTTCCCACATAGGAACAAGCATATGCCTCTGGGCTGCTCCAAAAAAGATACAAACACAAGTAATATTAGGAAGAGACTAAGGGACAAAGGGACCCAGGTGGCGCTGTGGGTTAAACCACAGAGCCTAGGGCTTGCCGATCAGAAGGCCGGCAGTTCGAATCCCCGTGACGGGTGAGCTCCCGTTGCTCGGTCCCAGCTCCTGCCCACCTAGCAGTTCGAAAGCACGTCCAAGTGCAAGTAGATAAATAGGTACTGCTCCAGCGGGAAGGTAAACGGCGTTTCCGTGCGCTGCTCTGGTTCGTCAGAAGCGGCTTAGTCATGCTGGCCACATGACCCGGAAGCTGTACGCCAGCTCCCTCGGCCAATAAAGCGAGATGAGCGTCGCAACCCCAGAGTCGTCCGCGACTGGACCTAATGGTCAGGGGTCCCTTTACCTTTACTAACATTTGTACAACAGATAGCAACTAATTTTTAAAAATTCCCAGCCTCAGTATGATATGGACTTGCCTGGAAAGAAGGAGTGCAGACCCAAAATCTCCCAGTTTTACCTTCCCATTTTGTGTGAGGAATATGTTCTGCATTATGAAATAGGAAAAAGAGTTCATTTACACACAAAAACACACATACACACACACACACACACACACACACACACACACACACACAGAGAGAGAGAGAGAGAGACAGAGAGAGACTTATCACTCTGTATGTCGCTGTCTGTATTATTAAACCAGAAGTCAATCAGCACTCTGCTGTAAAATTAGTTGGGGTTCTATGCTCCCTGAGGAGCAAAAGCCAAATGAACACCAACAGCATTAGAAAAAAGCTAACACAGAATTATCTGTTATTTATTGAATAAATACCACGCATATTAACTATTTTCATCCATTTTGTAGACCCCATGTAGGATTGCAATGGAAGCTTCTCTCCCAGGGCTAACAGCTTGGAGGAGGATGAACTAAGTCATCTCTCTAATTAAATCAGGTACACATCTGCAGGAGCACCCTACTTCACAGAATTATATTCCCAATAAAATGGAATCCATAACATGGCGCCCATTTGGCCCTGGACTCTCTTGGCATCAAATGCCATGGGGTAAGCCCTTCTTAATGAAGAAAGGCAAGATATAAGTATTTATAAGCCGACAAGTAAAGAAATACAAAACCACCGAATTTTACAAAAGACCTAGCCTTAGGATTTTTGTATTTCTAAGTATGAAAGGACTGGCGGTAATTTTATAGTAACAGTTATTCCCCCAGTAACTCATACATCTGTTTGGCTTGGCTATTTCATTTAACATGCTGCTATTATTTTCTGCCTTATACACATCATGACTGTATTTTGCTTGGTAACTGGTGACCAATACCCATTATTTGTTGTTTGTGTTGTTTCATGTTATTATTAATAAAAATATATATTATATAAAAACTGTTATTAAGTGGGATCCACTTACCTTTGATTTGATGTCTCTGTGCAAGACACGTTTGTCATGAATGTATTTCACACCCAGGCATATCTGTGCAAACCAATTAAGTATCTGTGGGGAGAGGAGAAAAATATATGGCACATGGGCCTGTATTCTACTTGTACAATCGTGAATAAGACAAAGGCAATTAGAGGACAAATATTGTAACAAGGACTATAGAAGCTGGGCAAGAAAAATTCTTGCTTATTTTATTTCTCTGTTCTAAAACTATGCATCTCATTCTATGATTATTATCTCCATTTATACTTTTAAAGAAATCAGCCCTGCGTGCTCACTAGAAGGACAGATCCTGAAGTTGAGGCTCCAGTACTTTGGCCACCTCATGAGAAGAGAAGACTCCCTAGAAAAGACCCTGATGTTGGGAAAGATTGAGGGCACAAGGAAAAGGGGACGACAGAAGATGAGATGGTTGGACAGTGTTCTCGAAGCTACTAACATGAGTTTGGCCAAACTGCAAGAGGCAGTGAAGGATAGGCATGCCTGGCGCGCTCTAGTCCATGGGATCACGAAGAGTCGGACACGACTGAACGACTGAACAACAACATACTTTTAAAAATATTCACTTCTCTTTTGGCATATGGAATAATGTCTACCATGGAAAAGCAGCATATTATGTTTAACTAACCAACTAACTAGTGAACCTGTTTGGCAAACCTGCTGCAAGTATGAGAGAATGCCGCTCTAATGCACCTACAGTCAATATGCATCATCTTTATGTGTTTTTTGATCCAGGCGGAACGGTAGATCTAATTCCAATTCTATGCCAGGGGGCAGAAGCTCATTAGAAGCCTAAACCAGGCCAGAAAATGAATATACCCAAAAGGTGCTCAGTTATAACCTGATGTATTGTATTCTTACCGTATTTTCAGGAAACAACTTTCCTTTCTGAAGTTTAATCTTTTGCATTAGATCTCCGTCGTCACAATATTCCATCACTATGTAAAGATGTCCATCAGCTAATGTACAGAGATTTTAAGATTTATTAGTAGAGATACTATTATGCAAAATACATTACTTTTTTAATTTAATTTTGTACATTTATGAAATTCTTCATAATATGTCACAATAACACAATTTTCCATATAAATTACATACATAACCATATACATATACATATTCAAATGCATATATGTAATATATTGTTAGCTTTCCAATTTAACTTTCATTATATACCGGTACTACCCATCCCATATGCAAAATATATTACTATTATGCTATTTTTTAAGGCAGCGCCAATAGGACAGGTACAAAGAAAGGTCTGGTTCTGCAAAATTAATAATACTAAAAACTGTTTCTAAACATCCATATTTACCTTCAAACGATTCCAAATAGGCGACAATATTTGGATGCTTCATTTTAGCTAATAAAATAGATTCATTCCAGGACTTCTCTGTACCAAAGACAGACTACAAATATATTGCTAGTTAGTAAATAAAAATATATAGTTATTGCAATAATGAAGGAACAAATTAAGATATCTAGAAAACATTTATCAGGCTTCAATTTGTTTTAATCTTTAATCATGGGCCAGCACTGCTGGTAGCTCTCTGACCATGGAAATATTTCCAATTAGAGATCTGTAACAGCCTCAACCCAAGTGGTTATTGTAGAAGACATAACAGTCAAGTTTAGTCTGCCGTTTTATGACTGGGGTAAGAGACTTAAGAGCAATTGTGTACCATATATATTCCTGCTCGGTGGAAATGGGTACAATTGAAATAATTTAATAATTTATATTAAAATAGTTTTAAAAGTGTAGAAATGTAGTTACAATATGCACTAATTAAATGGGCAAGCGACTTAAAGGCAAAATATATAATTTCTACAATATAGTCCAATAACCCAAAAAGCCTTCCACAAAATAAAGGTCTTGCTGATCTTTGAATTGGGGCCCCAATCCAGCTAAAGTTAGCCATAACTGAAACAGCAGTACAACTAACCTGAAACAAATGGCACATTAATGAGATAAGACTAAGAAGGCTGCAATCCTAACCTGACACCTGTGAGTTAGCTCCACTGAATTCAACAGGACTGACTCCTGAATAGATACCGTATGGTTGAGATTGTGCTGTTAGCTTTTACCGGATTGCAGTCTAACTTCAGCAGGATCAGTATATGTTAAATATAGTGCAGCTTAAGTTAAATACAATTTTGTACTGTATTTTCTAAGAACTTTCTAGGCCTGTAGGGTTATGATATTCGAGTTTTCCTCACTTCCAGAGACAGAATGTTACCTATCTGGCACGTGGAAAATCCAGTTAGATTTCCCTTGTTTTGACCTCTTTAGCAGGGGCGTAGCAACGGGGGGGGCGGTCCGCCCCGGGTTCCACCCCAGAGGGGGGTGACACTTTTTTTTTAAAAAAAAAAAATTTAAATTTTTTTTTTTAATTTTAACTTCATCGAAGAAAGAGATAATAGACACACACACAACCCCCCACACCTCACAAAGTGGCACCATCAGAGGGGAGTGACACTTTTTAATTTTTTTAAATTTTTTTTTAATTTTTATCATTTTTTATTATTTTTTATTATTTTAACTTTATTGAAAAAAAAGAGATAATAGACACACACACAAAACCCCCACACCTCGCAAAGTGGCACCATCAAAGGGGGGTGACACTTTTTAATTTTTTTTTAAAAAAATTAAATTAAAGTGGTGGGGGGTGACAAAAAAAATTCCGCCCCCGGGTACCACCTGGGCTTGCTACGCCACTGCTCTTTAGCACAAGCTAAGAATTTTTTTTTTTTTAAAAAAAAATCAGGTTCTGATAGCATTTGGATAAAAGTTACCTTCGGAAGTCTTATTTCCTTCATTGCATATTTCTGATTTTTGTTTTTATGACAGACCAAAAGAACTCTCCCAAATGACCCTTCTCCAAGTATCGCCAGGACACTGTATTTCTCCATGGTTACCAAATTGCTTTACTGTTTGCAGGCGTCTCTACAGATGTTTGACAGGTTGCACTTTCCCCTTCCTCTTCAGAATGGTCTCCTTGAAAGCAGTAAAATAGTAAACATATTAGATTTGATTCCGTTATGAAACTAGTCGATCGCTCCTGATGTTGAAACCCTGCTCACTCTCTCGCCAACTTCCATGTTAATAATAATAATAATAATAATAATAATAATAATAATTTATTATTTGTAATCATTTTTTATTAGTTTTATAAAAATACAATAATAAATTCACACATTTATCTTCACATCTTATACCGTTTTGGCTTTTTATGGCCGTGACTTCCGTCAAACCTTCCTTATGATATTCTAATATCTATTCCTTATATCTATATTTCCAAAGTCAATCATTGTTTTATAAAATTATTTCCTAAAATTAATCATTATATCTTCGTACTAACAACATTTCTTCCTTACTCTACAAAGCCTCTTGCAATCCTACCAACGTATTCAATTGAATACAATTTTCCTTTAAATAGTCTGTAAATTTAGTCCAGTCTTTGATGAACTTCTGGTCCCGCTGTTCGCGGATTCTCCCCGTCATCTTGTCCAATTCTGCATACTCCGTTAATTTCACAATCCAATAATAATTTATTATTTGTACCCTGCCCATCTGGCTGGGTCACCCCAGCCACTCTGGGCGGCCTCCGACAGATATTAAAATACATTAAAATATCACAGGTTAAAAACTTCCCTAAACAATGTTGAATATTAATACCATGTTGAATAATAATAATACCTTTGTGAATATTAAATACATTAAAATATGTATACAAGCAACTCCCCATTTTCGTGCATTCAAGGCACACACAATCATGCACACCTGCATTGCCGTGAACCCAGAAGTGGCATGAAAAGGGCCATAAAAGAGCACAGAAACAGCAAAAATTGAGTGAAAATAGTGTCTAGCAATCCCAGAGCCTTTGCAAGTGCAATCCCAGGAGCCCTTGCACTGTGGAGAGCGGGAGTTTGAGAAAGGAAGTCTGCAGACAGTGATTGTGGTGTTCGCAGGCTTTTTCAACGGTGTCCCAAATATACGCGATTTCACTTAAACGTGCAATGCCTCGGAACGTAACCCCCGTGTAAATGGGGAGTTGCCTGTACTTCTAACCAATCTTGGCTATAGGAAGCTGAGATTTAGCTACTTTTCCACTCTGCCTAATGAAAGGTTTTGCATTATCTGAGTTTTTGTATACTGACAATAACGGATTCAGTTAAAAGCTGGCGGTAGGAGCTATTCGATGGTGGAACCGTCTCCCTCGGGAGGTTGTGGACTCTCCTTTCTTCAAAGTTTTTAAGCAGAGGTTGGATGGCCATCTGTCATGGATGCTTTAGCTGGGGTTGGACTGGATGATCCTTGGGGTCCCCTTCCAACTCTACAATTCTATGATCCCTTCAGAACTTTGAATGTGTTTCAAAGCTAAGGTTGGTTAATTTTACTTTACATGATCTGCACACAGGAAAGTAAGGGGTGTGTGAGCATTTTTCCTGCCAGAGGCAGTTCCCTGGCAAGAGTTGGTCCGGCTGCATTAAGACTGTAATGGAAGGGCACTTTCTACTTTAGACTTTCAGAAAACACTTCTTCACCTTACATGGAACCTAAAATGACTACAAAATCATCATTTCCTGAAACGAGCAATCAAACAAAAATAAAATTGAAAGCGGCTCTTGTTGAAGCTTACTCTGGAGTAAAGTTACACATCAAAACTCCTTGAAAGGGTTTTCACAGAACCAAGAAGAGGGGTGGGTGGCAATAAGCCTCAAAAAGACCCCCCCCCCAATCATTTTAAAAGGAAACCAGAGGGTCTTGACCGATCTTATGAAAATGCAGTCTTTTAATGATCCTATGAACAAATAAATCCAATTCAAAACCTGACCTCAGATAGACAACTGCTGCACATGGAAGCTCTACTTTTGACAATTTGCTTTTACTGGAAGGGATGCTCATTTCCCCTTTGATCATACAGGCACCATACTTCTTAGGGTTCCTGTGTTCGAATAAATATATCGCCTACTTTTTATGCCCTTTACGAATAAATGTGTTGAGCTGTGTGTGTATCTGTGTTTGTATGTATGTGCACATATGCTAACACGCATTGTGTGTGTGTGTGTGTGTGCGCGCGCGCCAAACTTGGTCCCGGGTGACAGAAAGCCGAGTTTCGGCCCTGAAAATATGTATGAATGTTTTAAACTAAAAAAATATCTAAAAGATCACAAGTCTTGTCCCATATATTAGATTTCCGAAAGAATGTATATGTGGGGGTTGGGGAAAGGGGACGATTTGGGTGGAAGAACTTGTCGCCGCCCCTTTGGCGCCTCCCGTGTAAAAATGTCCCGCGTGTCTGTCTGTTCGGACGTTGCGCACAAGACACGATTCCTTTAAAAAAACAAAAAATTCTCAAAGCCCTCCGGATCTCATGCAACGGATTTGCTGCTGGGCTGGGCTGAGTTTGGCCAACGTCCTGTTCCGCTTTGGGGAGGGAGAAAAGCAAGAAGCGGCGCGGACAAAGGAGGAGAGCGCGCCTCTTCATCATCCCCTTTGGAGAGGCAGAGGAGCGAACAACGCCGCGCTCGTTCTTCGGGGCAAATGTGGGTTTTTGCAACCGGCGGCGTTGCAACAAGGCTCAGGCTCCTCACCCCTACGACCCCGCGAGCGCCTTCACCTACCGGGACTCTGCAAGCCCTTTGCCCGCCCGGCTTGG
The DNA here is from genome assembly GCA_034641395.1 of Darevskia armeniaca. Lineage (NCBI taxonomy): Eukaryota > Metazoa > Chordata > Lepidosauria > Squamata > Lacertidae > Darevskia > Darevskia armeniaca. The sequence continues at coordinate 769,162 of JAWWNF010000500.1, read as the reverse complement.
GCTGCGAAAAGGAGGAAGGTCCCCTCTCGCACCCACCCTCCTCCGGCAGGGCGCGGCTCCGCTTGGCCAAAGGGCAGGGAGGGCGGAGCTTTTCCTTTTTTCCCCAGGCATCACCAGGCAGTGCCGGATTTACGTATAAGCTAAACAAATTTTAGGGCCCCACTCTCATGGGCCCCCCCAAAAAACGTTTAAAGAAAAAAAAAACATTTCCAAAAGATAAGATAAAAAATAAAATAAAATAAAACCTCCAGTTGCTCAGTTCCTGTTCCTTCCCACCTAGCAGTTCAAAAGCATGTCAAAGTGCAAGTAGATAAATAGGTACCGCTCCGGCGGGAAGGTAAACGGCGTTTCAGTGCACTGCTCTGGTTCGCCAGAAGCGGCTTAGTCATGCTGGCCACATGACCCGGAAGCTGTACGCCAGCTCCCTCGGCCAATAAAACGAGATGAGCGCTGCAACCCGAGTCGTCCGCAACTGGACCTAATGGTCAGGGGTCCCTTTACCTTTACCTTTAAAGGGACCCCTGACCATTAGGTCCAGTCGTGTCCGACTCGGGTTGCGGTGCTCATCTCGCTCTATAGGCCGAGGAGCCGGCGTTTGTCCGCAGACAGCTTCCGGGTCATGTGGCCAGCATCACTAAGCCGCTTCTGGCGAACCAGAGCAGCGCACGGAAACGCCGTTTACCTTCCAGCCAGAGCGGTTCCTATTTATCTACTTGCATTTTGACATGCTTTCGAACTGCTAGGTGGGCAGGAGCTGGGACCGAGCAATGGGAGCTCACCCCATCGCAAGGGATTCGAACTGCCGACCTTCTGATCAGCAAGCCCTAGGCTCTGTGGTTTAACCCACAGCGTCACCTGGGTCCCTAGGGGTCCCTTTACCTTTTATATATAGAGTGCCTACATTCTGCCTGGATTTTTCAACAATTGCTTTGATGAAATACATATTTTGTTATGTGCAAATGGCTTTAGATACCTATTAGGTCCATAAATTACCACATAGCATATATTCAACACACACACACAAAAGTGACAATTGGTTGTTGACCAAGGACAGCTGGACATATAAAGGGCCCCATTACCTTTAGTAGCTTAGGGCCTCATCAAACCTAAATCCGGCCCTGTCCCTAGTCCTTGCCTTCCTCCTGCCTTTTTGCCCCGCCACGTCATTGAAATCCTACTCAGTATTGATCTGGAGCAGATTCCAATGTAGAGTAAAAACTTAAAACATGTCAGAATTCCCCAAAAAATAGGCCAGAGGCAATTGTACAGTAGTACCTCTGGTTAAGTACTTAATTCGTTCAGGAGGTCCATTCTTAACCTGAAGCACCACTTTAGTTAATGGGGCCTCCCGCTGCCGCTGCGCCACCAGAGCACAATTTCTGTTCTTATCCCGAAGCAAAGTTCTTAACCTGAAGCATTATTTCTGGGTTAGCGGAGTTCTTAACCTGAAGCGCATGTCATCTGAAGCGTATGTAACCTGAGGTACCACTGTATTTCATCCAGCAGTGCTTTACTGCTACTGAAGGTGAATGAGCATAATGGTCACAAATCCAATACATTCAGGATTTGGCCCTGTCCATAAGAAATCCAGTTGCAGCAGACTTAACTTAAACTTACGATAACTTATAATAAGTCTAAACCTTAACAGTAAGCATATTATGTACTGTTAAGGAAAATTCTGGGTTGAGAGACTACTCAACAGCCCAGATCGTCGGGGTACCAGTCCCCCGTGGGTCCATGCTGTCAGTAAAAGAAGGAAATTCCAGCCAAGCAATTTGGAGCAAAACAGCAGACTTAGATCCTTTATTGTTGTGCAACAGGTTCAACAGCAGCAAGAGAACCCAGAGTATGGGGCGACATTGACTTTTAAAACTTCCCACCACATCCCAGGATACAGTTCGCACAGCATCATTGATACATCATCTTTACATCGCTGACATGTCACAAAAGGGGAGGGGTAGGCAGCCCCCCCGCCTGTACCCCCCCCCCCCCCGTGCCGGAGAATAAAGCTCAGCCACTGGTGAAACCCAGTAGAAATAATAATAATAATAATAATAATTTATTATTTATACTCCGCCCATCTGGCTGGGTTTCCCCAGCCACTCTGGGCGGCTTTCAACAGAACATTAAAATACAATAATCTATAAAACATTAAAAGCCTCCCTAAACAGGGCTGCCTTCAGATGTCTTCTAAAGGTCTGATAGTTGTTATTCTCTTTGACATCTGAAGGGAGGGCGTTCCACAGGGCGGGTGCCACTACCGAGAAGGCAACAACAGTCACGGTAACTATACAGTACAAAGGATAATATACAAAACCGTGTTAAAGATGGTTAAGCAAAGTCCATCAAACGTATGGGGAAGACAGACCCATATGTCTGATGGACATCACATAACCATCTCCAACACTAAATATTGCACTTTGAATTAGCACTTTGATGTTTGAAAGTATATACAGGCTTTTGCCTCTGAGGAAATACCTATGTATGCCTTTTGCATGACATTGTCTGTTTAGTTCATGATTCAATACATTTTCATCTATAGCTGTTCACGGTTTTGTATATTATACTGGTGAAACCCAGGCTCCTTCTGGCCCTACTTTTATAGTCAGCATGGCCTTGACAGAAATAGATAAAAGTTTAAACCAGCTGTACTTAGTTTCTCTGAATAAATAACCCATACATCATGAACCTTCTGCTTGTTTTTCACAGAGAAGCATCCAGAACCCTCCTGAATTAATTAGAATGGAATCAATACTTTCTGCACTAAGAAATGCAAACTGACACCACTTTCATTGCAGAAGTTATTTCTTACCTGGCCTTTTTCTCCCAACTCCCAGGACAGAACTTAGGAAGCTGCCTTAGACCAAGTCAGACCATTGGTCTGTCTAGCTCAATGTTTGCTGCACGGACTGGCTCTCCCACCGAGTCCCAGTCCTCGTATTAAACACAGTTCAAAAAAACCAACAAAATATTTTAAAATCAGTTGTAAAGGAACTCCAAGGGTCATCTAGTCCAACCCCCTGCAATGCAAAGCTATCCCTGGGTGAGTTCGAACCACCAACCTTCTGGGCAATGGCCAGATGCGCTGACCCATCGCACCACTAGAGAAGGTTTAACAAACCCAAGAATGTTAAACAGACTCGAAGTGGTCTTGCAAAAAGTTGACTGGGGCTGATGGGAGTTGCAGCTTAAAACATCTGGAAGCCACAAGGTTGATGATAGGTGCCAATTTGCTCAAAGGGCGAGACTGGGCTATAACTTTTTATGCCTTTGCTGGTCAACTGGAGCTCTCTTATCATTTACGTTTGTATCCTGCCTCTTCTGCAAGGTCAAAGTGGCATTTGTGCCTCGCTGCCTGCCCTTATCCTCACAATGCTGAGATAGTGTTAGGTTGACCCAAGGTTGCGAAGCGATCTTCATTGTATAGGAGTGGTTGAAGATATGGGTGTGCTTCAGTGTAAGGGTTGTCTAACAGGCAGAAATAGAGCACTATTGTGTTTAGAAGAGTCCTTTAGGGAATGACATGATAAACATAAGTTAAGGAGGTAAGATTTCACCTATTATTTATTTTTTGTGCAGGAGGCAATATGTTATTGTTAAAGTCCACTCTTACTAGCAATTCTGCACTGCTAACCTGATGCAGATAGAACGTGATGTGCTTGCAAAGTTCATTTTAAAAGGAATTCCAGTTCCAGTCCACCCTCTCTAAAAAGGAACCAATTTTGTTTCTGTTAAATCCACAATTTATTCACATCATCCTCAGCAGTTTTCTTTCCTTGTTTCCATCCTTTTTCTAGATTAAGCCCCTTTGGGCAAGGTATTACCATCTTATTGGCTGTAAGCACCCAACATATGGATGGCAGTGTGTAAATAAGCTTTGAAAGTTTAAGAATTAAGTTTTGAAAACACAATTGTAAGAACTACAAAAGGATATAAGGAAACTTTTAAAAAGTAAAAATTGTTTGAATTTGTCATGATCTCCTGGTGCCTTTTTACATGTTGCATATGTGAAGATTTAAAATACACTATTTTCTAGGAAAATCCCAAGGCCCATTAAATCAAGCCAAGCACAGTTAAGAGGCTTTTTAAAAGACAGAAGGTCTCCATACTGTCTTTGGATTAGGAGAGGAATCTGATTGTTTAGGTAGAGGTAGATACTCAAGTATAAAATATATTTGCAGTCTAAGTTGGCTTTAGGACAAGATATTTGAATCTGTTGTTGTCCTCTCTTATAAAGTACTCAACTTATTTTTTTCTGGAAGAAACTTATCACCAAAAAAGTGGATATAAATTATTTTATTAAACATGTGTTACCATAAACCAAGATTTAAACATTCATTTAAACTGTTTTTAAACTTTATACTTCCAGTGGAAAAGTTATACAAACAGGTTTTTAAAGAGGTAGTGCACTAAATTTTAGAGACAAGTTTTACAAGAGATTGAAACAGAGAACCTAGATAACGTTCAAGAATTATAGTGTATAATGAAAAAAATTGTATTTATTGAATAGTAGGGTTAGTAGTTACTGCTAGAATTGAATTAGTGTTAAGGCCAGAGTAGAAGTAACACTTAAACGTTGGGTTAAGGCCATTGGAAATTGTGAGTGTGCCACCTCATGGCCTGCTTCACGTTTCTTAACCATGGTTAGGAATGGGAGCATTATGTCTGTACTGGAGCACGATTCAGAGATTTATTTTATTTGAAAATGAAAAATATACACACAATAAAAGACCACCTTATTCTTAGAACGTACACTAGCAGATTAAAGGCATATTAATAAACATAACCAAAGGAAACCACTTTGATGGTCACATCCATAAACCAAATAGATGACCAAGCATTACTCATTGTTAAAATACATCACACCTTATACACCCATGACTGCAGACTAGGCAGACCCTTTTCTATTCAATTATTAGTTGCATCAAAAGCAATGTCACTTGTGTTGTTTCTGATTATTTCAAAGAAACCTTAAAATTGTGCCATATCACTCTTGCCCTTGTTGGGTACAGACTTTGTGCAGTGCACTGTTTTGTCTGTAGATGAAACCAATGCCTTCAGCTCCAAATTCTTCAAGTTGTTCAAGTGAAGAAACACAAGGGTTGTGGTCTTTCAACATATCTGGCAACTTGCACACCTTCTTTTGTATGCGGCAAGAACGTCTCACAGGAGTTAAAAATTTCAGATCCTTGATTGCAGGATGGTTACCGTCACTCTGTATTTTTTTATTTGTGCTTGGAGATCAATGAGGGAGGGAAAAGAGGTAGGCCATAAATACAAAATATTTGCAAGATTACAACTTGTTCTAATGCAAGCAGATGTTAAGTTTGACACTGAATATTACTTAAGTTATTCTCTCTACAGCACCAATCTCAAATCGGCAGACCAACAATGTTAGATGCTCTAGGTCTGCTGTGACAGAGAGGCAACATACAAACTGAACTGGAGAGCTGGGTGAGAAGATTAGGACTTGTTGTGGTTCATTGGAATGATCTTTCTTCTCAGTTGCAAATTTTACTTTGATATCCTTTGAAAGGCTTGCAAAATAAATGAATAAATAAGCCATACCTGGACAGAATCACCATCCCCAAATACTTACTGAGTTCTCCATTCAGCTTGAGATTGAACAAAGACGTCAAATATAGTGACCCACCCATATGAGACACCAGATAGAGAATGTAAACCTTACCTTATCAAGGAGGGAGTAGATGACAGGTGATACTTAATTAAGTATGAGCCCTCTTTGTCAGTTTCAGGAGTTGGGCACTCTAGTATTCTCTCTCCCTCTGCATTGCCATTATCCTGCTCTTCTTTTTGGAGAACTGTAGGCTTATCTTCTTTATTTTGGTGCCTTTCTTCAACTGCAATGCTCTCTTGTTCAGACTTCAAACAAGCCCCTGCTTTTTGAGAAGTCACTTCATTACCAGACTCCATCTTGTTACTGACGTTTAATTCCTTGAAAGCATTTTCTATCTTCTCTTCATCTACATGAACTTCTGCCTCATGATTTAGAGTGATTTCTTTTTCCACACATTCCTCTGAAAATAAAAATACACTGTCATAAGTCAAGGTGACCCAGAACATTTTCCTGTGAAAAAAGTGAAAATCAGGGGTTAACTTACTCAATGTAGACTAGTACCATATATTTTGATAGTTAAATCACATTCACAATGAAGTCGAATTTGTAGCACATTTTTGTTACAAAAATAGGATGAATGGTTGTATTTCCCAACAAGTTGAGACTATATGTTCAAAATAAGTATCTTGATAAAACCTGATGAAGGGTCCATCTTTCCAGAAAGGTAATTTTAAAATGTAGGCAACAAGCAGAGTCACAGTATAGTAAACCAAGGACAGAATTATCTTCACCAACTATACATTTCAGCTTTTAGAATGTGGAACGATAGCAACAGAGTTACGGCTAAGCAAGTTAGGAGACAGATGCTTGAAGGAACAAAGGCAAAAGAGAAAAAGAAGTTATTATGTTCATAATTGCACTCAAATTAGTGGGCGCAGATAATCTTCATTTAAAGTTTCTGCTGTATTATTAAACTATTAATTTAAGGGCAACAGGTTGGGAGTTGGGGAGTGTGACCATCTTAAATTAAAAATAGTTAATCTTACCAGATTTAGGTATGATTTTTGTTTTCTTCATAACATCTGCTAATGTACGACGTAACTCATCCTTGGGCTAAAAGAAATGTGATTTTGTTAGTACCAGATCATGCCCAAGTCAATTGTAATTAGCCAGTGTGCTGTAGCAGTTGGCGTTGGACTAAGACTGGGAAGACTCAAGACTAAATTCCCACTTGGCTATGAAGCTCACTAGGTGACTTTGGAGCTATCTACTTCTCAGAGTTGTGAGGATAAAATACTACAGTATGTACACCACCTTGAGTTCCTTGGATGAAAAATTAATAAAAATAAGCTTTTATGTGGTAGAGGACACAACCACGGAATTTTAGAAAATAAAGCCTCATCTGCAGAATGCATAAAAATTACTCTAATTAAATATAAATGCTAACACAATAACAACATTTAAGAATTCTTACCCGTGCTCCTGCCAGAATTGCCTTTTCATAGATAGCAAGGACCTTTTCAATGGAGCGAAACTCCTCGAGACGCATCTGGCATACCCAGTATTTGGCAAATTTCTTTGCATCTGGCATAGACAAGGTCAGCTTTTCCAAAGCGGAATGTATTGCATCACCTGGATAACCCTAAAGATAGATTATATGTTGGCTTACTTTTTAAAAGTTGTTACAAATTCCAGAGGTTGCTGGTTAATCTGTTGCAGTGAACACTGAACTCTTGCAGCACTTTTTAGACTAGCAGATTTATTGTGGTGTAAGTTTTCAGAGACTATGGACCATGTCTTCAAAGCCTAGGGTACAGCAGAGACCCAATGCCTCCCCGTATTTAGCACAGAACTTGGGGAAGATCTCTTCTATTGCAACCCACCCTAAATAAGCACTCTGGATCTCTCTGTCCTCTGCAATACTCCTCTTATTGTTCATCTTAAATTGAAAGTGAGTTAGGCCTGCAAGGGGGAGCCAACAGCAATTTTATCCCCTAGGGCACCTGCTAATGAATTGTTCCCCATGTTCTGCGAGGGATTTATCTCCTAAGCAAATATCTAACAGCAGAATTTTTCCCTCTGGAGCCATCTGTTCGGATTAAATTCTGCCTCATACTTGTGCGATCACCTCAAAACAAAAGCAACTCATGGGGAAAATGCGACTTTATTTTGCACAGCATGAATTCATCTGGTCCCATGTATAATGGAGAAGTTCTTGCAAACAGCAGGATTTTATCATTAAGAAGCCTAGGAACACAGGAAGCTTGCCTTATACTAAATCAAACCTTTGGCCCACCTAGCTCAGTATTGTATCCACAGTGACTGACAGCAGCACTCTAGGATTTCAGAGTGGCAGTCTCTCTCGGCACTACCTGGATATGAGAATGACTGAACTTAGGAGGACCTTCTGCATGCAAAGCAGATGCTCTACCACCGAGCTATAAGAAATCATCCGTTAAAAATGTCTCCCAAAACAACCCAATTTTTCCTTAAATTCCAACATGGTATTGCCTTTTATGGTCTTGTAGAGCTGAATGAAAGTATTGAACATTTACATATACAAAGGCTTATTTCCTCATGACTGTGGCTTAACAGAGGCCTCACCTTCTCAATTAAGTGCAGATATTCCACAAGGGTCTTATTGGTGCTGTCACTCAGTAGTCCTTGTTCATCTTCGTCTGCAAGGGCAGACCAGAAGGATTCAACAGGTTCTTTTATAGCTTGATTAAAGGATTCTCTTTCAGGCAGAGTATCTACAGATATGGGAGGTGGCCGCTTCTTTAGCCCTGTCAATGGCGGCCGTTCAGCTAGCTGGGTTCTACAAATGAGTCAGTATATTAGTAAGTTATCAACATTCTGCTTTGCCCCATAATTATGCAACAGACCCAATACATATGTAACCTAATGACGCCCAAATTCCTAACCATGGGTAAATAACTGGTAGTAAACAACAGGTAGGTTTGATTTGAGGAAATTGGACTGGTATGCCAAATTGGACCCCACTGTGGGCCAAGCTTGGCCTGCAGGCCACAGGTTCCCCACCTGTGTATAGTATCAATATCTTACACCTAAAAAGATGACCTCAAAAGAATTTTGCTTGTTTTATTTTTGAGCAAAATAACTTGTGCATATCCTAAATTTACAGAGATGTAAGCCAATGTTATCCCAACACCTTTATATTACCTTATTCCTTTTGCAGGTTTCGCTAGATTATGTTTTCTGACGCCGTCAGCTGATTTCAAAGCTGAGACAGTACGAGCTTCAGAAACAGGTCCTGTTAAATGTGGTCCAAGTCCAGTTTTCGTTGGAGCATTTTTCTTTGTTCTGTGCACAGATCTGTTAGCACTGACGAGCTTGCCATTCCTATCAGGATTTCTTTGGGATGCCCCATTATTCACTAGTGTTCTATTGATAGTTTTTGTCTCATGGTTCAGAATGGGCTTTGGCTGGCCAACAGGCACCTTCACAGGAGGCCTGGCTTGAAGTGAGAGAATAGCTGCAGGTTTGGCAATAGCAACAGACTTAGAAGTATTAACTGTGCTGGTGACTCTATCATCTTTTTTGCCTGTAATGCTGCTTGTGGATTGAGTCCTCACTGCTGATTTAGGAGGAGCAGCCATAGTGTTCCTCCTATTCTCATGTTCTGGTTTTCTTCTGAAGGAGTTTATTTTAGATTCTACTATCCTACCACAGTATGAGCCGAGCGCACGCTTTTCTGAAAGGGGTGGAACGAAAAGTGCAGGTGTTTTCAGCACTTTCTCTTTTCCATTTCTTTTGAGTAAGGAGGTCTGGTTAAAGGACATGTGCTGGCTTTTCGTTTTAGCTGGTTCAAAAACAACTGCCAGGGGGCTACAGTTTGTTTTTGTACTAGTCAGAGGGCTACAGTTTTCAGCCATAGAAATCTGCTTCAATATGATAGGAGACTTTAAAGCTTTTGGAGAAGCTAAATTTTCCTCCAACATGTCATCCACTTGGGTCCATGGAGATCCAACTGCATTTTCTTTGTTTTCCTGAAATTAATTAAAATTAACATTACAGACCTTTTTCTCCACTTGCTTTCCAACATAAAAGATGGTGCACATAGCCACTTAAAAAACAAAATGGTTATTAACATATCACATTTACTTTTTCCTCAAAAAGGAAAATGCTATTATTTCAACACCATTATTTCCTATATTATCATAGTGTAATATACTCCAGAGAATAATACTAGCAGGTAATTAGAAATGCCAGACAACAATCTCTAGATATAATTCTGTCTATTGTCCCCACCAGCGTTAGAAACAGATATAAAAGCTAGGAGCGAAATGACACCTTAAAACATGGGTAGGCAAACTAAGGCCCGGGGGTCGGATCCGGCCCAAATCGCCTTCTAAATCTGGCCTGCGGACGGTCCAGGAATCAGCGTGTTTTTACTTGAGTAGAATGTGTGCTTTTATTTAAAATGCGTCTCTGGGTTATTTGTGGGGCATAGGATTTCGTCCCCCCCCAAAAAAACATAGTCCGGCCCCCCACAAGGTCTGAGGGACAGTGGACTGGCCCCCTGCTGAAAACGTTTGCTGACCCCTGCCTTAAACCTAGGTTATGGGCACAACAATGGAATGTCTAGGCACATGTTGTTTTTACAACAAGAATACAAAGCTGAAAACAAATGAACTGCAACTAAAATATCATGTTCATTTTTCACATGGTCTAGTCCAGGCATGTCCAACTCCCAAGAGGCTGCGATCTACTCCCAGTATAAAAATACTGGCAGAGATATCCCCATTGTCATTGGAGGGAGGATGAACCAAAGAGACAGAGCGAGAGGGCGGAGACATTCATTCCAGTTTTTTTAAAGTAACGTGAGCGATAAGGGTCCCGCGATGGGTGGTAATACAGTGGTACCTCAGGTTACATACGCTTCAGGTTACATACGCTTCAGGTTAAGAACAGAAATTGTGCTCTGGCAGCGCAGCGGCAGCAAGAGGGCCAATTAGCTAAAGTGGTGCTTCAGGTTAAGAATAGTTTCAGGTTAAGAACGGACCTCCGGAACGAATTAAGTACTTAACCAGAGGTACCACTGTATTCTAAGTCTTCTCCAGTCTTCAGAGAGTAGCTGGAAGTGGGGAGGCAGAAAAAGGTCCACCTTTCCTTCCACTCTGCAGTTTTAATCTGAAATCTTAGGCGCAGCATTGCGCCCAGAGCTCAGAAACTGCTTGCACTAATGAAATTCCGTCACAAAATGTGCCTAGAACAATGGGAGTTTCGAACACTGCTTCCCACCCCATATTTATTGTATGTAAAGCAATAAATCAAGAACTGTGAAACAGTGTGTATGGGTATATAGATTTGTGTGTAATATAAATGTAATGAGTAAGAAAAGCCAGTTTAGACTTTTTATTAGTTAATTTATAGTTAACATTTTTAAGACAAGTTATAAAAGCTACTAGCGCATTATTAGAGTTATGATCTGGAAATTCCTGTCCTTATAAATAAATTTAGCTGTCTGTCTTTTGGAAACAGATTCCTCATTCTCCCCTTAAACTGCAAAATAGTATAATCCACCTTGAGCCCAAAATTCAAGTGAATGAATACAAGAGACATATACTTACAGGACTTTCCATTTTTTGCTTCACCAATAAAATTGTCCTGCGGCTTTTGCTTGATAAGCTGCTGGGAGAACAAAAAAACAAGAGCTGAGCACAAGAATAGCTTAACAAGAGGGCATTCCCAAAGCTTTGACACCACAACTGGAAAAAAAGCCTGATCCTGCACACCCTCACTTCAGACAGCTGTAAACTATGGGCACTATCCTGTCATAAGCATTGCGTTCATCCATTTCTATTAACCTACTCTGAGTAGTAGCACTGGTCGCAACCCGCAGGAGGAGCAGGGGAGCTGAGCCTCTGCCAACTGGGAAAGAAAGCAGGATCCTTCGCACAGAGGAGGGCGGCCATTTAGAGCAGGCATCCCCAGACTGCGGCCCTCCAGATGTTTTGGCCTACAACTCCCATGATCCCTAGCTAACAGGGCCAGTGGTCAGGGATGATGGGAATTGTAGTCCAAAACATCTGGAGGGCCGAATTTTGGGGATGCCCCAAAACATCTGAAGGCAGCCCTGTTTAGGGAAGTTTTTAACCTGTGATATTTTAATGTATTTTAGTATCTGTTGGAGGCCGCCCAGAGTGGCTGGGGGGACCCAGCCAGATGGGCGGGGTACAAATAATAAATTATTTATTATTATTATTATTATTATTATTATTATTATTATTATTTAGAGGCTGGTCGGGGCTATGGGGACACGGCAAGCGAAGGAGATCCTGACAGGTTGCGAGTCTGAGCCCCAAATCCTGGCTGTTACAGCACCGGAGACCGACGCATTTTCGAAGAGAGAATTAAGAGGAGCCTTATGTTGTGAACAGCCCTGAGATATCTACGGATTAAGGGCGGTATACAGATTTAATAAGTGATGATGATGATAATAATAATAATAATAAACATAATAATACCCGCCCAAGCGACAACGGTCTGCCTGAATGAATCACCCCGGGCCAAGGGGTAAAATTCTGCTTTACCTGCTTGTGGAGGAACCACAGACGACTCATCATTACCACCCCTCCCCTGAGTGGCTGGGGAAAATTATCATTATTATCATTAAATAAGCTTGCGTTATCGCGCTCACCTGCGTGAGGAGCTCGACCGGACTTCGTCGTCTCAACCGCCACTCTCCTTCTCAGCGGCTCGCAAATTCGACTTAAATCACGCGCGAGGCGAAACGGTCTGCCGGAACGCGATTGGCCTGAGAGCTTGAAATCGTCCAATTAGAATGAACGCGCGGGGAGAGGCGGTGCTATTGGCTGCTGGGGAACGGCCGAGTCTGCCCACAGCACCGCCCCCTCACTTCCATATATGGAAGGTTGGTATGGTGGGGAGAGCTGCTGCTCCAGACTTTTTTTTTTTTTTTTTGCTTCAAACGAGGAAAGTGCGCATGAGCGGGAAGGGCAAATAATTTTCAACGGTCCGTTCAGGTTCCTAGCATGGGAAGAGGGGCATGCATGCAAATACTTCCCAAGAAAGGAGGGTTGGATGCATGGAGGGAAATATTTATTTTTATTGTTTCGTGCAAGAGCGCACATGTGCATTTGTGTGTAATTTAAATGTTGGTGTTAATTGCATTAATTGTGCATGGGATTGTCTCTTGAGCTGCCCTTCCCCTTCATCTGATTTAGGTAGTTAGTAGCGTATAAAACAAAATAAAAAATAAAAAATTCCTTCCAGTAGCACCTTAGAGACAAACTAAATTTGTTATTGGTATGAGCTTTCGTGTGCATGCACACTTCTTCAGATACACTGAAACATAAGTCACCAGACCCTTATATATAGTGAGAGGGTGGGAGGGGTATTACTCAGAAGGGTGGTGGGAATGGGTGATAGGCTGATAGCTGTGGTAAACCTGTTGACGACTGCAATTAGTCTTACAGGAAAAAGCAAGGGTTGAGAAGGTTAAAAATAGCTTTGTCATGTATAATGAGATAAGAATCCAATGACTTTTTTCAGAATCCGGTGCTTCTGTGCATGCGTAAAGCACGATTTAGTGCTTCTGCACATGCGCAAGTGCCGAAACCCGGAAGTAACCCGTTCCGCTACTTCCGGGTTCGGCGCGTCCGTAACCTGAAAACACGCAACCCGCAGCGATTGCAACCAGAGGTATGACTGTATAAGGGCTTGCACGCATGGCTCTGGGTCCTCCTCCTCTCTCCTGCATGTGGGGGAGCACTCTGTTGCAACAGTTAATAAAGATCAGGCTTACTAGCTGCTTTGCTTTTCAATATTCTCTGGTTGGTCTCTGTTATTTTCTCCTACTGATAGAGAACCTACAAAAGGACTCTACAGTGGTACCCCGTGTTACGTACGCGATCTGTTCCGGGTCGCGGTACGTAACGTGTGCATGTGTATCACGAACACACACACACACACACAAAAAACCCGGAAGAAGCGCGATTTGATCCTGGGATCGCGCACGCTCCGGAAACGTGGGCGTTCTCAACTTGAACATCCGCAACATGGGGGGTACGTAACCCGGGGTATCATTGTATATAGGGTATTGGGTACCCTATAAAGGAAAAGGAGCAGTTTTTTTTTTTACTTATATCACCACCCTCTGGCCGTCTCGCAGAGGTTCACAAAGAAGGGCCTCTGATGACGATGGCAGCGTATGGGTTGGTTCTTATCAGGTCCTTGTATTGCAGTCCTGAGCGGTGTTGCAATTTTCTTCACGGTCAAGTCCAAAATGGCTGGCAAAGGTAAAAGGGCGCAGAAGGAACAAAATGGTGCCCTCTCCAAGGAAGATGGGCTGAGTGAAAATCTACAACAGGAACAAGGTGGTGGTGAGGGGAATAGTTGGCATCATTAAGAGTCAAGATGGTTTCAGGATTGCTCTCCTGTACTACTTCAGGCATGTGGTTTCTGTACTTAGGTGTGTGTACCTTGTGCATTTGCAAACGTTTGTTCTCTACAGTATTTGAGACCTTTGAATTCTTGTAACAGCGTCCAGGAGGTGCATTCAAGTGCCTCACAACTCAGTCCTATAGTCAAAAGCAAGGGCCATCGAGTTTAAGGAGCCTTCACACAATAGGTACAGAACAGAGTAGGAACCCGAGTAGGTACAGAACCCAGACTAGGGACCCTGAAGGTCCTCTAGTCCAACCCCCTGCTGCCAAGCTGGAAACTCAACTAGATCACCTGTGGCAGATGGCCACCCAACCTCTGCTTAAAATCCTAGAAGGAAGCAGAGTCTGCTACCTTCTAGGATTTTAAGCAGAGGTTGGATGGCCATCTGCCACAGGTGATATATATATAACAGGGGAAACGGGGGTTGGGTTGGAAGGAAGTGGCGCAACACTGAGGCGAAAGCTGAACCAATTCACTTCGTGCTTGGGCGCATTTTGCGATTTGCGAACAAGCACATTTTGAGATCTGCGGGTGAAGGGCGCCGGTATATCAATCAATCAATCAGTTAATTAAATTAATTGATAAGTAAAGAACAGTAAATAGGAATGGATGTGGAGGCGGGATGCGCGCGCGCGCCGTTCCCTCTCCTCCTCAGCCCGCCCCAAGGCGTCCTTCTCGTTGCTGGTCCGCCCATTTCCCCGCCTCCCGCTCCCCTTCCGAAACGGGGAGGTGCCGGAGGGCGGGTCCGCCATCCCCTCTGCCTGCCGAGGGAGGGAGGGAGGCAGGGCTTGGCCTAAGCGCCATGGACCGCTTCGGCTGGACGAACGGCCTCCTGGAGATCCACGAGAACCTGGTCACGCAGCAGCGCGGCGTCCGCCTCTACGACGGCGAGGAGAAGGTCGGAGGAGCTGGCCGTGGCGCGGGGCAGGCAGGCCTGGGAGCCGACACCGGCCTGGGCTAGGCAGGCAAGGCAGTGGCGTAGGCTGGAGGAAGCTGCCAGCGGGCTGCATGCAGAGGTTTCCTCTTTTAGAGGTCCTTATCGCCCTAAGGAGGATTTTTAAAAAGAAAAAAAATCTCCCGCAGAAAATTGAGGGAAGGCGCTCTGCATCTAGAAAGCTAGGGTGTCAAGGGGAAGATAGGCTGCTGCTGCTGCCCCTCTCCGCTCCGTTTTCTACTTGCAGGGAGTATTTTGCTCGGTCGTTCGAACACAGTGCCACCTCCCAGGCACTGTGAAATGAAATACACCCAACAGCACTGGGTGGGGCTTCTGCTGATCTCTCTTACCTGTCGCAGGTATTGGAACGGTAGATCATCCCTAGGCAAGGTGTCCAGAAGTATAATTTTGGATTTAATGGAGCTTTGTAGTATCGGGAAGCATCAAGCAAGGTAGTGGATTTGTTGCAGAAGGGTGCGGATTGTGGTTCCCTCCCCCATTACAGTACTCATTTCATTGTCTTCCTCTACATTCCAGCTTTGTTTTTGAATCAGAGGTTATCAGTACATCTTTTTAAAGTTTTCATGCCTGCATCTTAAGTAGGTTAGGATTGCTAAAATATCTGGATTTTTCTGTAGCGTTCATACACAGATCATGTGGAGTTTTTTTGTTTTATTATTACGCTGTAATAGCATCTCACCTTTGAAATCAGAATAAATGAACAAAATCACACTGAAACAGTGTCAGAGCAAAGGAAGTCATTGAGGTCTTTTGCATAGTGCAGTTGGTGGTAGATAGCCTTGTTTGGAGCAGGCTGTGAGGTGGTCCCTGCCTGCCTGCCTGCCTGCCTCACTCCTGTTCCTTTCCACAGGGCAGTTTGCACCTCTGGTTTAGAGAACGCTTAGTCAATTGACTTAAATCCATAGTCAGGCAATGAAGGAGCAATGCAAGTGCACAAGGTCTCATCACCACGCACTGCAAGTGTAACAACTGCACCAAGAAGCCTGCTCTATTCTACAAAAAGTTTGCCTCATTTTATTATGGCTTTCACAGTACAGTATCTGTGGTTCATATGTATTGAAGCTACTTCATTCTAATTCATACCAGTCTTTACTGTCTGGTATTCCTGGGAAATAGTACCGGTACTTGAATTCCCTCTTGAACGTCAAAAGAAGCACCTCCCATTTTGCTACAGGAAGTGACAGATTATAGGTGGGGAGGATGGCTGACCTGAATTTCAAGATTTCAAAGGCGGAAGCACCCATGAACCTGCTGCTCATGTTTGCTTCAACCAGTTCTGCCTACCTGCACAATCTAGAAGGAGCTGAAGCAAAAGTTGATAATTGAAATTTCAAATGGAGAAGGGCCATGGTTCAGTGGTAGAGCAATCTGCATTGCATACAGAAGGCTCTAAGCCTGATCCCTGATATCTGCTGGTAGCCCCTGAAGAGCTGCCAGTCAGTGCTGACATGGTATAAGCCTATAAGGCATTTTCCTGGATTCCTAAGCTTTGGTTTAGCATAAGAACACTTGGAAAGTTTATCTCTCCCTATGTGCCCACCAAAACTGCTTTAGAAGTTCATCCAGCACTCCATATTGGGGGGGGGGAGTAGATGGAGAAGCCCCGCTGTAAGAACAGGTGCCCTGCTCACTCAGGGTGTTTAGTAGTATCTAGCAAGGTACTCTGCATGATTTTTAAATTATGTATTGGGCAAAAATTGGATAAGACTTAGATGAACTGAAATATAACTTTCTTACCCAGGTGAAGTTTGATACGGGCATATTGCTTCTGAGTACGCACAGATTGATCTGGAGAGATCAGAAAAATCATGTAAGTTTCGGTACTCTGGTATGTCTATAATTTCCACATAATATGCAAAAGAACAGTAAAGTTAATTTGCCTGTGATGGTTGTGTGAGCAAACTGTCTCCCCCAAACAAACCATGTGCCGTAAGAACACACCTTGATTATGGCCTGTGGTATGTTTTGGAGCAAGACATACCACAAATCTGGGTTCAGACATAGCAGTAAGCCCAAACATTGGCTTTACTGCCCCTACAGCAGAACTTGGGGATGAGCAAAGTGATGAGCATTACTAAATGTGAACTAACACACATGCGTATTCATGCTAAACCATAATTTTACTTAGCATTACATGTAAAGCTGCCCAAATTAAGAGTTTAGACAACATGCTGCATTCTGGTTAATCAAAAATGAAAGTGAAAATTTCTGATCTCCTTGCAGCCTCTCTAAAGCAGGAGGGAGGGTTTTTGGCGTGTGTACAAGCCCAAGGGGAGGCTTATTATTGTTTTCAGCATGTGACTGGTTAACTGTGGGGGGACATGATTTAGAGAATTGTGAGTCAACAGCCTTGCCTCTTCACAAGGTTTTACTGTCTTTAACTAATCTACTACTACTACCCCTACAACTATTATTAATTCAGTTTCTATATGAAGATCACAGGGCGGTTTATAATATAAAAACACACAAATACACACCATAATAACAAACAAAAACTAACACCCCCCCCGTGCCATAGATTAATTGATTTTATTCTTGGCTAATTAAACAATTAGTTTCAAGAATAAAAATTAGCAAGGATTACAACTGTGGAAATGAAATAAATTGGATCTATGTAATCTGAGCTACAGAGATTTAAACTGGAGATGTTAATAAGCCCGAAATGTTTGCAGTTTCAGCACCCAAAACAGTGAAAAGCAGTTTATACTTGCAGGATAACTTAGGCCCAAAAAAATATATGTTATTTTGAGCAATGTGTTGCTGTTGTTATTTATACTCATGGGAGCTTTTTTCTCCACACACCTGTATACAAGAGTAGCAAAAATGGTCTAGAATGGCAAGAATTCTACAAATGAAATGCTTCAGTGCAGAACTTAGTGCAAAAACAATGCTGTGATTCTACAGTCTTAAAATAAGAGCAGGATTCAATCAAAATGTCTTTGTTTTTATTCTCTCTATTGCTACTTTTAGGAATGTTGTATGGCTATTCCTCTTTCCCAAATTATCTTCATTGAAGAACAAGCAGCCGGGATAGGAAAAAGGTAGTATACAGTACTGTGTGTTTGTAGCAAAATCTGTTATGTTGGGGACAGTTGCTTCCCTGGGTTATTTGGAATATTCATTATTTCACAAGCATCCAATCCATAATGCATCTTTATTTCCTTTCTTAGAACCTTATTCAAGGATGAGTAGGGTTCTCGGCAGTGGCGCCCTCCCTATGGAATACAGGGCTGCCTTCAGATGTCTATGGAAAGTCATATAATTGTTTATCTCTTTGACATCTGACGGGAGAGCATTCCACATGGCAGGCACTACTACCGAGAAGGCCCTGGTTCTCTGTAACTTCACTTCTCTCAATTAGGGAACCGCCAGAAAGACCTCGGAGCTGGACCTCAGTGTCTGGGCCGAACGATGCGGGTGGAGACACTCCTGTTCTAATTTGTTCTACGATACATGTAACCCACCTTGGGTCTGCTTGTGAAGGGTGGACATAAAAGTTGAATTGATCAGCCTGTTGCAGTAGCCTCTAGTAGTGCTGGCTACTTAGTCCAGGGAGCTTGGCATGTTTGTCTTCCATGAGCATTGCAGCTTTTCTATTAGTGGCCATCAAAGCATCTTGTAAAAAAAAATTATCATTTACCTGTGCGCAGTGTGAAAAGCAGTGACAGTGCACAACTGCTGCACTGCCCTCCAAGTAGAGATGGTACTGCTGCTTGCTGGAACCAGGTAGGGCAAGGCAGAGGAAGCACTCCCTCGGTGGCAGCAGCAGGTACAGCTACATGCACACCTTTGCCCCGCTGCCATCCCAGCACTTCTGTCATCAGCGCCGTACCCCACTCCATCCCTGTCCCAGAAGATAGGAGTGCTGCCAGTAGCAGAAGCTGCTGCGCCTAACCTCATAGATATGTTTAGCCTGATAAAGAGGAGACTGAGAGATGATATGATAGCAATGTTCAAATATCTAAAGGGCTGCCACATGGAGGATGGGAGCAAGCTTGTTTAATAATAATAATACCGGGTAATAATAATAATAATATATACCCCGCCCATCTGGCTGGGTTTCCCCAGCCACTCTGGGCGGCTTCCAACAGAATATTAAAATACAATAGTCTATTAAACATTAAAAGCTTCCCTAAACAGAGGGTTGGACTAGATGACCCTCAGGGTCCCTTCCAACTCTGCAATTCTCTAAGTTCCTTTTTGTCTGCCTTGAATCTTCTGTTACATATATAGAGAGAGATGAAATATTCTGAAAACTATTTTCTCTCTCTTTCTCTTCAGTGCGAAAATAGTGGTTCATCTTCATCCAGTATCTTCCAACAAGGAGCCTGGCCCTTTCCAGAGTAGTAAATACTCGTACATCAAACTTTCTTTCAAAGAACATGGACAGATTGAGGTATTGTATGTATTTTTAGCCTAATGGGTGAGGTGATATTGGGCTGGGTTTTGTAAATTACATTTGTGTAAAAATAAAGCCTGGGAACTCCCAGCATGGTTTAAATGAAAGTTTTGGAAGACTTTAATAATAATAATAATAATAATAATAATAAATATAATTATTATTTATTATTTATACCTCACCCATCTGGCTGGGTTTCCCCATCCACTCTGGGCAGCTTCCAACAGAACATTAAAATGCAGTAATCTATTAAACATTAAAAGCCTCCCTAATCAGGGCTGCCTTCAGATGTCTTCTGAATGTCAGGTGGTTGTTTATCTCTTTGACATCTGAAGGGAGGGCGTTCCACAGGGCGGGCGCCACTACCGAGAAGGCCCTCTGCCTGGTTCCCTGTAACTTGGCTTCTCGTAGTGAGGGAACCACCAGAAAGCCCTCGGCACTGGACCTCAGTAAAAAATGGGTAAAAAAAATAATAATCATACGGGTATTACTGTTTATTACTATTGTGTCTTGCTTGTAACATGCTGGTATGGACCTCTAAACTTTTGAGATCTGTAAAGATAAGTGATGCAGTAAAACGCAGTCCGTTACATATTTGTAGCTTTGAGAAATTACTTTTATGAAATTGCTTTTCTTTAGAAAATACTAAATATGTTTAAATCAATTTCAGTGCATCCTTGGAATTACCCTCCCTCCTTTCCTCCTTTCTTTTTTAAACCTCTGCACAGTTCTACAGAAGGCTATCGGAAGAAATGACTCAGCGGAGGTGGGAGAACATGCCTGCTTCTCAGACCATTGATGTTACCAGAGGCTCGCAGGTGTTTATGCAGTTTCTGATTATTGGACCTCTGCTTTCAAATAAGCATTTCAATAAGTATTCTTTTTCCTTTATGCAACTGTTTTATTATGTACCGTATTTTTTGCTCCATAAGATGCACTTTTTTCCTCCTAAAAAGTAAGGGGAAATGTCTGCGTCTTATGGAGCAAATGTGTGGTCCCTGGAGCTGAACTGCCCAGGGGCAAAAGCAGATCGTGCTTTTTTTAAAAAAGAGAGAGAATGGGGTGTTGAAAGGAAGCCCGCTGAGCAGTTGCTCAGCAAAGGATTGGGGAGAGAGATAAGGGAGAGAGATTCCAGCCCCGCCCCCTTGTAGAGGGAGACTGTTTCCCCAGCGACATGTGACTGGCTGATTAGATTATCCGTCTGGAAACTGTAGGAATGGCTTCCTGAAGCTGCAGAACTGTGAGTTAAAACAGGGTTTTTTCCCTTTGCAAAGTAAGCTCAACAACTTTGAGCTGATCCTCAAAAAATGGGGCTTTTCTCCTTTGCAAAAGAAGCTGCAGAAATTTGAGCTGCTCCTCAAAAAAATGGGGCTTTTCCCCTCTAAAAACTAGGTGCGTCCTATGGTCAGGTGCACCTTATAGAGCGAAAAATACGGTAACACCCCCCCCCACATCCCACAATGTTAATTAAAATTGGTTTTCAAATAATTTGAAAACATGAAGCTGATTGTATAGTTGCATTTACAAATAACACTAAATGAGGTGCGCTAAATGTGCACTGACCTGCGCAACCTCTCCCGACATCTTCGCAGTTATGAGAAGACCTGACAGGGCCCGTCTCAGACCATGGAATATTTAGGGGGCCCGACCCCTCGAAATTATTTTGGGGGGGCCTTGCACACACACCCCGGATGGCGCCCCTGGTTGTTTCTAAATACACCCCATGTCCCTGATCTCACAGAAATTATAAGGCAGGCACAGACTTTACTTATGTCCAAAAGGAGGGAACTCTAAGCACTTCCTTCATAACCACTTTTTTGATGTATTTTTTTTTCAGACAGGGAGAATAAGAGCTGCAGGAATTGTAGGTATTGAGAGAAAATTAGAAGAAAGAAGAAAAGAGATGGATAAAAACATTTCCGAAGTGAGTAATATTGGAATTTCATGTGCAGATTTTTTTTGTAACTCTTTGAGTCGTTGGAAGCTGCTTATAGGGAAAGGCTCTAAATATATTTGGATCACAGTTGTGTTTGGGAGCTAGATGTCTTATATATTTAAGAATATATAATTTTTTAATAGGACTGGTGCTTACAGGCTTTTGCAAAGTACAGTGGATGCTCGGGTTGCAAGCGTGATCCGTGCGGGAGGCACGTTTGCAACCTGCAGCGCCGCTTCTGCGCACGCGTGGGTCGCAATTCGGCGATTCTGCGCATGCGCGAGCGCCGAAACCTGGAAATAACCTGTTCCGGTACTTCCGGTTTCGGCGTGAGCACAACCTGAAAAAACCCGCAGCGTTCGCAACTTGAGGTATGACTGTATGTATCTCCCTCTACAAATGCAGTTATTGCACTTTTTACACAGCTGTTGCACAAGATACAGGTGTCTTATCATGAAGTGAATGCTTCTTTTGTGGAAAAATTCTTTTCCTCCAGTGCTTGCATAGCGTAATTTGTTATTTGGGAAAGTTAAGTTAACGTTAGTTTAAGTTGTCTGTTGTTGCTTCAGTTTTCTGTGCACTGCTTAGAGATAGTTTTAATAAATTAAGCGGTATAGAAATTATATGATCAAGTAATAAAAAATGCCATTCTTCCTCTAGCCAGTGCATCAGTTGCAGTCGTGAGAGCTGTGTGCAACATGCCCATTTAAGCATCACATATAAGTGCCTGTGGTGTAACTGTGTGTCTTTCACACCACTTTAAAATGTTCTATATTTTAGAGCAGAGCTTTCCAAACTTTTCATGTTGGTTGACACACTTTTTAGACATCCATCATTTCACAACACAGTAATTTAGTTTTACTAATCCCTTTCCAGCCCCAGAAGGAATGCAGGGAGCGTTCGTGCAACACAGCTATACACTGCAGCCGGCGCACTAACGTGTCACAAACCACAGTGTGCAAAGCTCTCTTTTAGAAGCTGCACTGTCTTGCTGCGTTGCTCCTTGAGTTTTGCACATTCCAGCCTCAGCATCGCAGGGCACATTTCCAGTGATAATTTTTATAAAGGGTCAAACCTATATAGCAGGCATAGGCAAACTCGGCTGTCCAGATGTTTTGAGACTACAATTCCCATCATCACTGACCACTGGTTCTGTTAGCTAGGGATGATGGGAGTTGTAGTCCCAAAACACCTGGAGGGCCGAGTGCCTATGCCTGCTATATAGCAATCCTTTCCTCCTCCATTGCTTTGGACAAAGGTATTGCCATGGTATCACTGGATCAGGCCTGGCTGACTCAAAACGTTGTACGCAGAGAAAAAATGCAGGCTTTTCCAATTGTCCAAAGAGACCCAAAAGCATTTTCTAAGGGTTAGAAAAACAAAGAGCCGTTTAAGGTCATATGAATGTAGCCTAGCTAATGGCAGGGGGTAGAAGGAAGGAGGAGGATTAGTAATTCTATAAACATGAGGGTTTCTTTTTCCTAATAATTTGCTTCCTGGTATTTGTAACAGCTTTATTTTTGTTTATTCTGGCTATTGTGATTTTTGTTTCTGGTGGTAGAGTTTCCTTGTTTTTAGAACAAGAAGAGTATACCCACATCATTGTCATGCCTTATTGTTTACTGCAACAAATTGAGCTCTGTATCACTTTTATAAGGATCTACTTACTATCCTGTTTTTACAACAGGTATATAAAAATTGAGGGTAGAACTGAACAATATAGCAGCCCCTTGTTTCCTGCTGGTCTTACCCCACCCCATGTAGGAAACGAGGGTGCATTATAAGATGGTGTGTTCATTTTCCACCTCCTTCCCACTACACTTCATCCTGTGAAGTACCATATTTTCCCGTGTAAAAGACTAGGTTTTTAACTAAAAAATTAGGTTTAAAATTGGAGCTCATCTTATACATGGATAGTGCTGAGGGGTGTTTTCTTAATTTGGAGTCCCCCAAAATAGGGGGCGCCTTATACATGGGGGCATCTTATACATGGAAAAATACGGTAGATTGGGAAAGGGTCAGCTTACCGCACAATGACTGTTTATTTATTTACAAGCATTTCTATACTGCCTAATATTTCAGAGGTCTCTAAGCAGACATGCGGCATGTTCTCTTTAACTGTGTAGCATCAGGGAGGCTGGTGGACAAAGAGCCATGAGGCTACTCTTTGCAGCTGAAGCAGCCAATTTTCCTGTGCCACAGCTCACCAGTAGAGAAACTGCCTTGCATGCAGAAGATGCTAGGTTCAATAACCTGCAGTGGCAGGTAGGGCTGGGAGACAGCCCTGTCTGAAATCCACAAGAGTTTGCCTGTCAGGGTAGACCAGTGGTGGCTAACCTTGGTACTCCAGATGTTTTGGGACTACAACTCCCTCATCCCTGACCACTGGTCCTGTTAACTAGGGATGATGGGAGTTGTAGTTCCAAAACATTTGGAGTGCCAAGGTTAGCCACCACTGGGGTAGACAATAGTAAGCTAGATGGACCAACGTTCTGACTTAAAAAGGTAAAGGGACCCCTGACCATTAGGTCCAGCTGTGACCGACTCTGGGGTTGCAGCGCTCATCTCGCATTATTGGCCGAGGGAGCCGGCGTACAGCTTCCAGGTCATGTGGCCAGCATGACTAAGCCGCTTCTGGCGAACCAGAGCAGCGCACGGAAACGCCGTTTACCTTCCCGCCGGACCGGTACCTATTTATCTACTTGCACTTTGATGTGCTTTCGAACTGCTAGGTTGGCAGGAGCAGGGACCGAGCAACGGGAGCTCACCCCGTCACGGGGATTCGAACTGCCGTCCTTCTGATCGGCAAGCCCTAGGCTCTGTGGTTTAACCCACAGCGCCACCCGCTGTTCTGACTTAGTATGAGGCAATTTTATGTGCCCCTGTGTTGTTCTCTTCCACTCTGTTTATCGGAGGATAAAAGAAATCAAATTGTGGATGTTGAAAACATAAGGGAAATCTGCTTTGCAGTTATCAATCAGTTTATTTCAGAACTTGTGCCCTGCGTTACAGAATGGGTTTCCTGCACCTGCTGGTTGCTGCTGATAAAAATTCAGTCCCTTAGTTCTTTGTTTTTCTGAGGAAATTCCTGTTAGGTGTGTGCACATTCTCCTTTGTACTTTGGCGTGAATCAATTAGACAGGGGAAGAATTATTTACAGCATGCCCTTTATTTATCTAGATCTGTTTCTCTCTCTTTGCTGGCTTGTTTTTCTGCATGTTACTGACAACATGTATAAGATGCTAAAGGTTTGATCATTTCAATTAGGTTAGACTAGTGAATTTGGTAAATAATTGGGGAGGCAATGTTGCATGCAATAATGTCTTGTTAAGTGCTTCCCGTTTTTGATGAGATGTCAGGTTTATGTTTGCAGTTCATGGTTTTTAATTGTTTGCAATATTTGTGTTGGTTTTAGCTGTTCTGATTTCCCCCCAATTAGTTTTAGTGTTGTTTATCATGTTGTTTCATATTGTATTTTTAATGGTCTGCAAACTGCCCAGAGAACTCCAGTTTATATGGGTGGTATACAACTGTAATTATTTATTACATTTCTAACCTGCCTTTTCTTCAAGGAACTCATAGATGACATACATGGTGCTTTCCTTTATTAATTAGCCTTGCCTATGAATATTTAAATATAAGTACAAGCTTTTGAAATCTGAGTATTAAAGGTCATTTACTGCCAACCTTTGACTTAAAATGACCCCACCCTCTTATCTGGAAGATGAGGACCTCTTAACACACAGCATGCTATTCATACAGAAACAGTCTGCTCAGGTTACAAAGCACAGGGCTAGAATCTTCTTAATTACAGTTTTAAAGCACATGGTCTTAAAATGCTAGAAACCATAATTCTTTTCAGGGCTTTGGTTTTGGACGAAAGGCAGCTGTGGAAGAAATATTGTAATGATGCAATTAGTCTGTCTTTCTATAAGTGAGGAAAACGTTACCAAGTGTGTGTCTGATTATTGCAGGCTTTTGAAGACCTCAGCAAGCTAATGGAAAAGGTAAAGTATCACTTTTTACCTCTCTGAATTTAAATTGGCTAGGCCCCATCCAGAGAACCATTAGTAAGCAGAATGTTGAGCATGCCCTGCTGAATGTTGTAGATAACATGATGGTGGATCCACTTCTAAGTGGGTAAGAAGGGGGAATGTGGGTCAGACTCCACCCCATCCCATAGCAAATCATCATTGAGTTCATGATTGAATCTTCCTACACTAATGATTAGCATTACATTTGTGAGAGAAGGAACGCTCAGACTGAGCCCAGAAGCTCCCTTTCCCTAGTTATCACCTTGTGCTAATAGTTTGGGTACTTCCAGACAGTCTGTTTATTAAGCATTCATCCTGATTTGTTTGCAGGGAGATTGGATTTTATGTCAAAGTAAATGTTACTTCACGTGTTCCAGTGCATTTCCTTATGGCAAAAAAATCCAACATTTTGGAGAAGTGGGTTTGTTGTGCAAGACTACCCAATCAAATCTAATTGTGCAGCCTGAATTGGTTAGGTCAGAGGTTGCCAAACTAAACAGGTGCGGTACGGAGGCCTCGCTGCGTGGAGACTGGCTTCCGCGACGTGGCACAGCTCCTGATTGACTGCAGGAAGCCCCTGCAGCCAATCAAAAGCCGCAGATGCCTCTGGGTGGGCGACGACGCTGGCACGGCTTCTGATTGGCTGCAGGAAGCGCTTGCAGCCAATCAGAAGCTGCAGGCGCCTCTGGGCGCCGCCCCTTCCTTCCTGCTGAGGCTGCCGAGCGTGAGGAAGCGGCCGAGCGGGAAGGAAGCGGCAGCGGCGCGGAGGCTGCCTCTGCCGCCCAGGTGACCCCTGGGTTAGGTTGTGACTGAATCCTACCTGAAATTAGCCACAGTCTGGAAGTGGCCTTGATTAAACCTGCAAGATGTCCTGCTTGGAAGCCCCTCAAAGCTTGATTCTGCATCAGAGGCTCATGGCGAAGTGTTCTGTCTTCAACAGCTGTGTCTTGTTTCTATGCTGTGTTTTAATAGGCTAAGGAGATGGTGGAATTGTCCAAATCGATTGCTAACAAGATCAAAGAAAAGCAAGGTGACATCACGGAAGATGAGGTCAGTTAATATTTTAATGCACTAGACACCAACATACTCTGAGAAACACGGACTTAAGCTGCCATGATAATATATATAATGCTGCCAAACTCTGAATTGGTAATATGGCATAACAAATGCTGGTGATCTATGAAACTTCACTGCAGTGCTTTGCCTCATCCCACAACCTCGCCTATACAGTAGTTGAAAATAAGCATGAACATGAACCTACAGTCTTCTCTCACTCACTCACAATAATGCTGGTATGGATGCTTAATTTATTGGCTGTTTCCCGAACATGGAATACTCTCATGAGAAATCTGTCCCAGCTGCCTTAGGGATAATTATTATTATATTTAGGGAAGTTTTTAATCTGTGACATGTTAATGTATTTTAATATTTGCTGGAGGCCGCCCAGAGTGGCTGGGGGTACAAATAATAAAGTATTATTATTATTATTATTATTATTATTAGCTGGCTGAGGGTCTTCCTTGCAAGTAGATTTGTTTCCAGGTGAGCAGTCTATTGTAGGTGAGGAAAAGGTGACTTGGAAATCCATGGCATTGTCTTTCCTACTTGGGGAATGCTGTCAGCATCCACTTCCTCTACATACTGAGTCCTGGCCATTTCCTACTCCCAAGCCTTTCTTCGCTTGGCCTCCTAAAAATAGCACCTGTTATTTGCTGGGCAAGGAGTATGACAGGTGCATTTCGTTTTCTTTGGGGAATTTTAAGAGTGAACTTGAGTGGAGATGGGGAATGTAGCACAGGTCATAATTTTGGCAGACCTATGACTCCTCATCTCCCTGTTTTAGAATATTAGGAACTTCCTAGTACTTCTAGAACTTCCATCCTAGGGAATGAAACAACTCCGCTATGAGGAAAGGTTACAACATTTGATGTTGTTGTTAGTTAGTTAGTTTAGAGAAAAGGCAGGTAAGAAGCAACAGAACTGAACAGCATAACATGATGCATGATACAGAGAAAGGGGATAAAGACAAGTTCCCCTGCCCTCCTCATAACACTAGAACTTAGGAACATCTGGTGAAGCTGAATGTTGGAAGAATTAGGATGGGCAAACTGTGCCCACAGGAGGAAGTGATGACCACCAACTTGGATGGCTTTAAAAGATGATTAGACAAGTGTGGAGGATGAGGTTGTTGGCTGTGTTCTGTGTCCACCACCAGAAGCAGTGTGCTTCTGAACACCAGTTGCTGGAAACCACAGGAGAGGAGGGTTGCTGCTGAACTCGGATCCTGCTTGCATGCTTCCCATAGGCATCTCTGCTTGAGCAACAGGACTCCTCCCTTCCCCTTGTGTGCGCCCTGTACATCCCAAATCGGCTCCAGAGGGTTGAGAGAACCCCGCTGTCAGGTTCCCCCCTTATCAGTTGTTCAATAAGAGAGCCACGCCATCTGTCTTTTAGTTCTTTTAATCAGGGCTCAATTATATACAGTGCAGGGCTCAATCTTATCATGTCTGTTCACTCACTAGCAGAATCCGGAAGTGCCTCCCTCCGGTTTTGGCGCCAACACAACAATCTTGGCAGCCGAAATTGCCTCCTCCTCCTACGTAATCTCTGCGCTGGACCTGACGACTCTCCCTCCGATCGAGCCTGCTCGGTGATGCCAGGCCTCTCACTCAATCTCTGGAGCCCTGGCACTCCTTCTCTCCCAGCCACTAACTGCTTTTCCCCCGAGGAACTGCTGGTTTCGCTCGCAGATGAATCAGTAGTCAAAACAGGTGGCTGTTCCCTATAAACACTCAGAGCTGGACTGGCAGGGGGAGGCAGATCCCTGACACCCTAGAACAGATTTAGGGTGCATGCGGGACCGGGGAGAGGGGGTTTAACTTCCATTGTGGAAGGAGAAATCCTTGCTCTGTTGGAATGTTTGCCTTAACGCTATGTTGAATTCGACCCTACAAGAACAGGACGCTGGGCTAGATGGGGCACTGGCCTGATCCAGCAGGCTCTTCCTACATTCGTTCATCTATCTTGGATGCATTTGCTTGTTAAGAATATGGCATCTTAACCCATATTGTTATTCCTCCCACCCTCTCCTATTTCCACAGACGATCAGGTTTAAATCATACCTGTTGAGCATGGGCATAGCTAATCCAGTCACCAGGGAAACCCATGGATCTGGAACACATTTCCATATGCAACTGGCAAAGCAATTAGCTGGCATTTTACAGGCACCTTTAGAGGTAAGGCTCTCGAGAATCTTAATTTCTTTCATATTTACCATGCATATTTCATATTCCTGTGCATATTTACTTTGGACTAAGTATGTATGCTTAGGATTGTAGCCATAATACACTTGATCAAAATTATGACCGAAGGCCTTATTCTGTCCAGTTAGTAGATTAATCAGGGGCCCATTTTAAATCTTTGGAGAATTAAATAATAGAACTGACTTAGAAGGGCACTGAAGTAGGCAACTCGCACGCATATCCAGTTTTAAAAACGACACAAAACAAACTTGGCATTTTTTTTTAGTTAGCGTTCCAAACTAGCAGATCTTGCATTTCACAATGAAATTTCCACAACTGTTTTAGCAGTAAGAGCCTCAGGCAACAGAGGCTGACAGTGTTCAGTTGAAATTATTTGCCCAGCCAAACTAGAAGCTATGCATGCATAGAAGCAGGCATAAATCAGTGCTGTGCGTGCAATTTCTCAGCCTCATCTAACACGATTGTGCATACACAGCCTTATTTTTAAGAATAAAAATCCACCTTATCAGCTGTTTTGAGAGGAGGAATGAGGGATGGAAACAGTCCCGTTTCCTCACCATATGGTGATCGACAGGAGTTTAGGTTTTTAAAAGTAGGGGCTGAGCACATATAGCCCTGACGACTCTGTACATGCTCTGTTGGATCAGAACTATTGCTAATATGCTTCTTTAAAATGTGGACTTTCTTCAGTGGTGACACTCCTTTGTGAGCAGATTTAAACAATAGGTGCCGCAGTATAATTTTTCAATCCAATGATAAAGATGTATAATTGATATTGAAGGAGAACTGGGAAATTGCTCAGAAGCTGCATTATTTGCCTCTGTTACCACTGCCCGAGTACACAGGAGATCCACACCGGCAGTGTTTGAAAAGGTAAAGGGACCCCTGACCATTAGGTCCAGTCGTGTCCGACTCTGGGGTTGCGGCGCTCATCTCGCATTATTGGCCGAGGGAGCCGGCGTACAGCTTCCAGGTCATGTGGCCAGCATGACTAAGCCGCCCCTGGCGAACCAGAGCAGCGCACGGAAACGCCGTTTACCTTCCCGCCAGAGCGGTTCCTATTTATCTACTTGTACTTTGACGTGCTTTCGAACTGCTAGGTGGGCAGGAGCTGGGACCAAGCAATGGGAGCTCACCCCGTCGCAGGGATTCAAACCGCCGACCTTCTGATCAGCAAGCCCTAGGCTCTGTGGTTTAACCCACAGCGCCACCTGGGTCCCTTGGCAGTGTTTGTACATCACCTTAAATCATGGTAAGCTTAACTATGGTTGAAAGGGGAACATGCAGCGTGCTGTTGCACAGGGTGAAAAATCACAAGAACTTCTCTCCTCCCCTGCTTCTACCATGCTGCTGGGAACTAAGCCATGATTTGGTTTTGTACAAACCCAGGCTCCTAGCTTGGCTTTCTCCAAACAAACCACAAGTTGTAACCAATATTCTTGACTTAACATCCATCATTCTCTTGGGGAAAGCTAACCACAAATCTGGGTTTGGATGTGATGTGGTGGCTTAGCGGCTCAGCAGCAGCAAGAAGGAGCAAAGCACCTGTGATTTTTCACTCCATGCACATTGGCTTAACTATTGTTTGAAAGTAAGATGTGAAGCAGGCCCTTGAGTCATTGGAGCAGTGTCAAATAGAAAAAGAAGATGACCTTTTAGAAACTACTGACAAACTTCTAGGACTATGTTTACTGCAGCTTCTGTGCCATTTGCATTTCCAGATATGTCTTCTGCTTGGGCATGTTGATTTTGTCAATTAGCTAATCATATTTTCTTAGAGATAGCAGGCTGGATGTTCTAAATTGGTTCTCTCTTACCAACTGATATTGTGTCCACAGGAGCGGGGAGGAATAATGTCACTCACAGAGGTTTATTGCTTGGTGAATCGTGCTCGAGGCTTGGAGGTGAGGAACAATTACCTTGTTGCATTTCCTCAAAAGCTGGCTTGGTCAACTTAATACTTCTCCGAGTAGCCAAAACTGAAATAATGTCGTTTTAGGGGATGGGGAAATATTTCGTCCCTTTGGTGTCTAGCTGTTCCCATTTTCTTTAAAAGAACATTATAAAAATAGTGCTAACAAGATAGGATAATTTTCCAGAGTAAATTCCATCCAATAATGTGCTGCAGAACAATGAATTGGGAATGTCTTGAAGGCATTAAGACGGGGGCGGGCGTACCTTTCACCTTCCAGATGTTCTTGGACTCCAGCACCCATCAGCTCTGGCCAGGATGGCTAATGATCAGGGACTATGGGAGTTCCAGCAACATCTGGAGGTCGACTGGACCTTGCATTGAGTTCGCAAGATTCCATGGTAAAGCATTGGGACAGTTTTTAGATTTTTTTTGAACTAAAATGAAGGCTTGTAAAATACCTTAAGCACAGTTACGTTCTGAGGGCATGGAGATGGATGTCAGTAAATTATAAAAAATATGTGGAGTGAGTGAGCAAAACAGATTGGGAAGAGAAGATTTAAAAGTTTTGCTATTCAGATAGCTGAAGCCTGTTGCATGAGAGCCAGAAGTACTGTCAGCTGTATTTCTTGCAGACTGACTAGCAAGCAAGTGCCAAAAGGAATACTTTCTGAATTGCACAGATGTCTTGCATTGCAGAGCAGCCAGATAAGTCCACAGAGAGCGAGAGCAGTCTATTCCGACTATTATAAATTTCAGATTACGAGACCTACAAGACTAGCACATTAATACACAACTTGGCTTGAAACATAAGCTAAATAGCATTCGGTGTGTTCTGCCATCGCTGCAGTAAAACTTTACTTTCATTAGCAAAGTATGTGTGGGGGTTTCTTTGATTCGAGCTCAACAGACTGGTGACTGTTTAGGCCAGTAGTGAGGAACATGTGGCCCTTCAGGTGCTGTTGGACTACAATTCCCATCATCCCCATCTTTTGGCCATGTTTACTAGGAGCAATGGGAGTTGTAGTTTAGCAGCATTTGGAGGGTCACGGGTTTCCCATGCTTGGTGTGTGCTATGAGGTCACTTGTGTGTGCTATGAGGTATTTGTCATGTTACAGAATGCCAGCAAAACATTGAAACCAAATAAATGTGTGTTTCGAATTATTAGGGGCCTTTGTCCTATGAGACTGCTATACTCCCTTCCTAATGTGTAGTTTGACTCTGAGACAGTTCCTATGACTGATACTACACATGTATTTTCAGGTGTAAATATCCACATGATTAACATGTATGAACCACTCTTCCATGTGGGGCTACCTTCATTATTTCTTAGGATTTACATATTCTTGTTTGAAGGAGGAGTAGGGATTGTTAATACATGTAAGCACTATTCATATTTGAATTGACACTGATGTATTTTACTGCTTCTGTATTCACACCACAATGCAAAAAAAAAGTGTTATAGGAGGCAACTGTGAGAATAAGACATGCTTGCAATGTGATTAATGTAACTATGTTCTCACCCCATTAGCTGCTCTCGCCTGAAGATCTAGTAAATGCGTGTAAGATGTTGGAAGCACTAAAATTACCTCTCAGGTGAGAATCCTTTAGAATTTAATTCTAACTCATCTTTTCCCCTCCCCCATCCCCCAGAAATGGTACGATGGGGCTTGTTCCCCCATCCTCCTTCCAATATGCAGACTTTCAAACCAAGACGTAGCACGAAGCAACCAGGCACATGGCTGCAGTTATGCTATCTTCTGTCAAATGCCCACTTAAGGTTTGGTGTTTGCCTCGTCCTTATCAACTGATTTTTTGAAAAACCCGGCAGGTGTATGTGAGCTGTAGTTGTCAGGTAGTATGGGCGCATATCTACATTTCTGAAGGTCATGGTGTTAAGTCTTTCTTCTTGCCACTTGATGATGGTGATGATGATCATAATAATAATAATTTATTATTTATACCCCGCCCATCTGGCTGGGTTTCCCCAACCACTCTGAGCGGCTCCCAGCAAAATACAGCGGTACCTTGGTTTGCATACGTCTTGGATTACAAACACGTCAAACCCGGAAGTGCATGTTCCGGTTTGCAACCTTTTTTTGGATTACAACCCATTTTTGGGGGGATTACGAACAAATTTTTTGGGGAGGCCCCATTGGCGAAAGTGCGCCTTGGGTTGCAACCTGTTTTGGTTTACAAACCGACCTCCGGAACAGATTATGGTTGTAAACCAAGGTACCACTGTAGTAAAAACACGATGAAACATCAAACATTAAAAGCTTCCCTAAACAGGGCTGCCTTCAGATGTCTTGTAAAAGTCAGATAGTTGTTTATTTCCTTGACATCTGATGGGAGGGCGTTCCACAGGGCGGGTGCCACTACCGAGAAGGCCCTATTCAGCAGTGAAGGAAATAGTTGACAGCGCTGCTTTCTTGCGTACTCAGGATTGCAGAAACCACACCAGGCTCGAGAATCAGTTCTTTACTACCTTGCTCTTATATCTTTTAAACAGTATCCTGAGGAAGGGAGTGGGTCTCATCCACACTGTACATTTAAAGCACATTACTTCCCCCAAAGAATCTGTAATTTTTAAGGGTGCTGGGATTTGGAGGAATGTGAGCGGTAAACTACTACTACTACTACTACTGTTGTTGTTGTTGTTGTTGTTTATTAAATTTCTTTACTGCCCTTCATCCGAAGATCACAGTTTACAGCTCCCAGCATTCTTTTTTTGGAGGGGAGCAGTGTGCTTTAAATGTATTGTGTTGATGTGACTGGAGGAGCTAGTTTCAGGTGTGGGGAATCTGGAATGAAAGTCCTCACAGCTCTTTGTGCTATGGGGACAGATGGGGCAAGGAGTCTTAGGAGGGCTCCTTAAGCCACAGGATGGTGAAAGGAAGTAGGACAATGAAAAGCAGGATGGAGATATGAAGAAGAAAAGGAAAAAAACAGAATTGAGACTGTGCGCCTTTTGAAAGAAAGGAAGTTGGTAAGATTGTGGAGAAACCTGCCAGTTGAGACTTCATCTTTCTTTACCTCCTTGTGACCTGGAAATGCTAAGGGACAACAAGGGCCCATAAAGCACTGGGGAGAGTCGTAAATGGGAATAAATTTTACTTATCAATTTGAACTAATCAACCAATTCTTTGGCTACAGGCTTCTAGTTAAGGTTTGTATTTTTCCTCATCTCGAGTTTAGGCTGCGTATATTTGACAGCGGCGTTATGGTGATTGAGCTGCAGTCCCACAATGAAGAGGAGATGGTGGCTTCTGCCTTAGAGACCGTATGTAAATGTTTTATTTTCTCAAGCCGTCTGTTAAAGAAACAGTGATGCTTTCTGTTGTTGTCGCCAAGCTTCAAATCTATGTCCTGTTTCCTTTTGTAAATCACATATGCACCGAGACCCACACGTTTTTACATATCAGAAGAATAGACACACACCTGCTTCAAGCTCAGCATACCTGGATACAGTCAAGACAGATCTCTTGTCTCTGTATTCCCATGGCTCTGCAAGCATACTGAGAAAGTTCTGCTGGGATATCTGTCGCAGGAGCAGGCTATCTTGCCTTCCTCCAGTGTCGTAGGGCTTCTGCTGAATTCTACAAACTTTCAGCAGCAGATTTCCAGTACAGGTTTTTACCCGAAGTTTCTTAAATCCTAACTAAATGTTTGCTAAGCAGGAAAGGCCTGGTATTTGACCTGCAGGTTAGGGACACATGTCTACTTCAAAGGACTTCCTGTTACTGGAGGGGAGGGGAGGGACTGACAAAAATGACCGCTGCTTCACATGTTGTGAAGATGAATTGTTCCATCACATTTACTGTAAGGAGCTATGGCTCGTTGTATATGAGGTTATCCTACCTTTCGTCTTGCCACAAACCCGAGAAGTGGGTTAAGGTGAGAGATGGTGACTTTCTCAGGGCCACAAAGAGATCATCATAGCCAAACAAGGATTTGAATCCAGGGCTCCATAATCAAAATCCGGCACTCCATCCCTTCGTCATTTAGAAGATACTAAATGTGCACACACAGGCACAAGCAGTGTTCCTTATAACGTGTGAGATCCATATCTGTCTTTGGGATAGTGTATAACTGGAACCACAGTTGTACTGGATCACCATACCATGGATGCACAGTTTACACTTAGTTTAAAAGGGGGGGGAACCATCATGACTCTTACATATTACAGATTACTGCGGTACCTCTGGTTATGTACTTAATTTGTTCCGGAGCTTCGTTCTTAACCTGAAAACGTTCTTAACCTGAAGCACCACTTTAGCTAATGGGGCCTCCCCCTGCCGCTGCGCCGCCGCTGCCCGATTTCTGTTCTTATCCTGAAGCAAAGTTCTTAACCCGAGGTAATATTTCTGGGTTAGCAGAGTCTGTAACCTGAAGCGTCTGTAACCCGAGGTACCACTGTACATGCCACGTACAGACCTCTCTACCTGTTGAAGTGTGTGTGTGCATGTGTATGTATAATTGTCTTAAGGATTAATTTGTGAGGTTGCAAAACTGTTGTGTCAGTCACATCTTTTGAAACATGATGAAAAGAAAGCATTTAAGCTATATCTACTTCTTGGTTATTTTTGTAGGGAAGATCAATCCAGTTAACACACAAATAGCTAATATTGTTTGAACTTCAATGAACATTAAATTAACACAAAATGCTATGTAAATAAGTTTACAAATGGTATGTTGGTCACTGTTGAATTGCCCATGCAAAGCTTTTATTTTATAATTTTCGTCCGTTAGGTCTCTGAAAAGGGATCCCTTACAGCAGAAGAGTTTGCAAAGCTTGTGGGAATGTCTGTACTTTTAGCTAAAGAAAGGTAAACAAATGAGCAACAAATTTTCCTTCATTTTTAATAGCTCAAGACATCTATTAAAAATAACACAAGTACTTCTTTTTCTTTTTCTAGGCTGCTTCTAGCTGAAAAGATGGGCCAACTTTGCAGAGATGATTCTGTAGAAGGCTTGAGATTCTACCCAAATTTATTTCTCACGCAGAGTTAATGATACGTTAGCTCTGTCTTCCCCTCTGTTCAAATATGCTTGCCGCATGTAGGCTGGACGAAAAGAAGCCAAATGATCTACCTTTTGCCCAGTTGACCTTGTGATGGTGCACAAACATTTCCTGAGGTGGCGGTGGGCCCTATGTGGAAAGAGGAAGAAAGAGGAACATAAAAGAGTGCATAAATTATGTTATGTTACAACTGTGTGCGGGTCGTGTGGGATAATTAATGCAGAGGACTAATTTGAAACTTTTTTCTTAAGAGGACAGATTTGATACACTAGAAACCTTGTGCTGTTAAATTACAGAGGAAGGCAGTTAAGTGATTCAGGAAAGGTGGGGATGTTATTGTGACCTACTTGCAAGAGTAGACAGAGCACAAAACGTGCTGTTTGCTTAGTACATTTTCCCCTATTCCATTTTTACTATGGACTTTGTATCTGCAACTCCAAAGCAATTATGTTTTCAGTAGTGTTAGAAGAAGATCACTGGTGTGAACGTAACACGATACAGAGCGTGTTTGCCCTTTCCAGTTACTACTGAATAATTCAATTTGAAAGTGCCTACATTTCAGGGGGGAAATCTTCCTGGGTATGTTTGCCTATAAACTTTCTTAAGAGGAAGGATTAATCTGTATTATAAAAAATGTAGACACCAGCGTGTTGCTTTGTGCCGAATGTTAAGACAATAAGCATTGTGAACTCAGATTTCCTTCCTTTCATTCTTTGATTCTCAGCTCCATGATGTTGCTATTTTTGTCTATTTTAGCTATGAGGAATTCTGCCAGCTATTCTGCCAGCTAAATGCGCTTTCTTTAAAAAACAGTCATTCATTTGAGCACCAATTTTCTTATCTGGGTGGAAGTTATCACTGTGTCGGTTTCTATGAAAGACAAACCCATTTTAATAGGGAGAATTCCTTAGCGTCATATGTGATGTGTTCTTACACCATTATTATGTTTTACCAAATAACAGTAATCCTATTGGAGTTGTGTGTTTGCTTTTTGTTATGGAAGATGTGTCATTATAATGTCTGATATGAATAGATATTTTAAGTACAGCTGCAATATTTAGTTTATTAATTGGCCAGATTAGCTGATTAAAACCCTTTTGATCAACTAAAAAGTCTCATATTAATTTATCAACGTAAGAAAGAGTCCCCAGAAAACCTGTAGTTTCAAGTCGCGGGGAATTTCTTCCTCCACTCTCCTAGCAGGAATGTGTCACTTACAACATGCGCTGTCATATGTCCTGTGGCATCAACTGGGATGGGGCAGGGATGGCAGGATCTCTGAGAGGGAAATTCCCTTAGTAGACAAGGAGTCAGCTGGCCAGCTGAACCAGAGGCGGAATAATAGCCAGGGGGTTGAACTCTGGCCCCAATCACTAAGGACATGCTGCTGTTTGCACTAGTGTGAACAGAGCACACACTTTCATCTTCTCATCCGGGACAAGAACCATGCAAATGACTGATCCCACCCCTCTTTAAAAGTTAAGCAGGAGGGGTGTGTCAAGTGTTGGGACAACATCTTACTCTTTCGTCATGTACCTTAGAGCTCTGTTGTAGGCTTATGAACCATGTCCCCTGTAAAGGTAAAAGGTAAATGACCCCTGGGCGGTTAAGTCCAGCCAAAGGCGACTGGGGTGCAGCGCTCATCTAACTTTTCAGGCCAAGGGATCCGGCGTTTGTCCACAGACAGCTTTCCGTGTCCCCTGCACCTTGAGCTAATGCCTAGACCGTGTGCTGACGTCTTCAAGAAAACACTTGGTTTTCCTGGAACTAAGAGTCAGAGTACCGTTTCCCGAGAGTAGGAATCAGGACATGCGCCAACTTAAAAACACAGGTTCCATGCTTCTTCCTCTTCAAAACTAGAGTAGAACCTCTACTTACGACCACCTCTACTTGGGCCCAATCCAAGTTGTGACCGGGACCAGGCTTGCCGTGATTCACGCACACGCAGCTGCCGCCGTCTGCACATGTGCACAACGGCGCTTCTACCAGCGACCCATTTTGCCTAAAGGACAGGCCGCCGGAACAGATTATGGTGGTAAGTAGAGGTTCTACTGTATTTTAATCACATGCACACTTACACAGGCATACTTGTTCAACTAACTTAAAAAAATTAATTGGATAACAGTCTTTGGCTGTTAATGTATACACAATTGCCTCTGAGCAAGGTTTGTTGAATACAGTGAACCTCATTATTAGGTCAACATGCATACGATTGAATGCCATTTATTACAAATTGTAATGTAATAAAAGAAGCAATAAAAATGCAGTTCAAACACAATATGAATATTTTAATGTGATGGATGTGCCGTCTCCTGTCTTCAGCCATAAATCCACAGACAGACCACTGATCTTACTGATCTTTTAAAATAGGGTGTTTTGTCAGTTTCCTTCAAGAAACTGCTGATTCGGGTTATGAAAAGAACTCCAGGCGCTAAATCAACAGCTTTTAGCATACATGGTGTGTGTGTGTCTATGACAGATAATCTCATTCCAGTTCAGTAGTAGGAAAATGGAAGTCTTTGTTATGAGAGGCAAGACATGTAGCTCACTTCACATGACCAAGCTGTGAGTGGAACAGTACTTCACACAATTTGACATGTGGTGCATTATTGCCCAAAATGGTGCCCTCCATATGTGTTGGACTCCCAACTCCAACCAGGAGTGCCAACTTGAATAAAATATTGGGTGGCCCAGGTAAGCCCTGCCCTGCATAACTGATCACATGATAAGAGTAAGGTTACCATACCATAACTTCCATCACAGAGCTTCAGTATGGTGATGACAATGTAGTGTGTGGACACAGAAGATGACCTCCAAACCATCTTAAATATATTCGCAGAAGCTTATGAAAAGCTTGGCCTATCGCTCAACATCCAAAAAAACAACAAGCACAAAACCCCTCTGTAGCACCACAAATCCAACTCAGTGGTGTAACATTGGAAAATGTCGATCACTTCTTACCTGGGCAATTATCTTTCCACAAGGGTGAACATTGATGCCGAAATCCAGCATCACCTGAGCTCTCACAGTACAGCTTTCTCCCGAATGAAGTGCTGAGGACCGGGACATTTGCAGAGAAACCAAAATGCTTGTTTACAAAGCTATTTTACTACGAACCTTACTGTATGCTTGTGAAACATGGACTGCTTATAAACGTCATCTCCAACTCTTCAAAAGATTCCAGCAACGGTGTCTCCAAAAAAAATTACATACCACTTGGGAAGACAGACAAACTCATGCCAGTGTACTGGAAAAAGCAACTATCCCAGTGTTGACGCAATGATTTTTCAACATCAACTTTGTTGGACTGGTCATGTTTGGATGCCTGATTATTGTCTTTTACAGCAACTACAGTACTCTATTCCGAACTTCAAAATGGAAAGTGTAATGCTGGTGGTCAACAAAAGAGGGTCAAAGACTCTCAATGCAAATCTAAAAAAATGCAGTATAAACACTGACAAGTGGGAAACACTGGCCTGCGAGTGCTCCAATTGGAAAACAGCCTTTACCAAAGGTGTCATGGACTTTGAAGATGCTCAAACTCAGGACAAAACATGCTAAGAAGGCACGCCCGGAAACCTATGTCCTCACTGTGGAAGGACGTGTGGGTCCAGAATTGGCCTCCACAGTCATTTACGGACTCACTGTTAAGACCATGTTCATGGAAGACAATGAACGAGGTTATTGCCAAAGAAGATGAACCTCATTTGAATTGCAATGCCCATTAACTTTGGAGGGGGCGGACCCCTCGTTTTTTTGGGAGGGGCGAAGGGACTTTTGCCCCTAGGAATTGGCTCCTATGACTTCAACCACCACAGACCTCATGCTTCTTGTATTAATTCTGCAGATGAGGCAATGCTGAGCATTTCCCTGTCGCCTCTCTTTCCCCTCACTGAGGGAGCAAGACATTGGCTTTCCAGAGAGGTGGCACACCCAGTTCCCCCCGCTGGGTACTTGGCAGCACTGAGCGCCCTTGAGATGGAGAGGTAGAGACTGCTGCGCTTCTCTGGCCGGGGGCGGCCACCCGTCCGTCCTAAGCCCGTCGAAGGCCGCCTCTTTCCTGGGGGCGGTCTGGCTGCGCGCCCTCCTTCCCTCGCCAACGCAGAGCTTTGGGCTGCGCCAGCGCTCTCCGCTAGGGCGGGCCAGCCGGCTGCGCTTCCTTTGCGCCACGCCCGGCCCGGGAGGCGCATCTCCGCCCGTTTGAAGGGAGAGACACTGGCGGGGGACGGAGACGGGGAGAGTCCCTGCGCGGCGGCTCTGGCTCCGGACATGCGCGCCCACCGTGAGGAGAGTCCGGCCAGAGTTGGTCGGCGAGCTCCGCCGCCAAAGCCCTTCACCTGACGCCGAAGTGAGTGCGCTCCTCTTGCACGTGGGAACGGCTCCGGAGAGGAAAGTTTGGAGTCGGGACGCTTTGCGCGGCACGGAGAGTCGAGTCGCCGGCCAAGCTTGGCTAAAGAAGGAAGAGGGTCCCTTGGCGCTGCCGTGCCGTCTCCCTCATGCCCTCTCCAGAGCCCTCTTGGGCACGATTCTCTCAGCCTTAATGTAGAGGAAGAAATATTTGGAACCGGGTAAGTATTTTAATTTTTTTTTTTGAATTAAATTTGCATATGTATCAGATTTGCATCCGAAGAATCTCAGGTCGGTTCACAGCATAAAAACACAGAATGCATAATGAAAACAAGAACAAAACAAACCACAAAAAGGACAAAGAATGGTTGGTTAAAGTGGTAGAATCATAGAATTGTAGAGTTGGAAGGGACTCCTCAGGGTCATCTAGTCCAACCCCCTACAATGAAGGGAATCTCTTTGCCCAACCTGGGGCTTGAACCCACAACCCTGAGATTAAGAGTCTCCTGCTCTAGGAACTGGGAGAAACAAGCATTTTCAAAATACCCTCGATTTTATCTTCAAATGTGCTCTTAGCTGTTGCTCCTTAAAGGG
Source organism: Darevskia armeniaca (assembly GCA_034641395.1). Taxonomy (NCBI): domain Eukaryota; kingdom Metazoa; phylum Chordata; class Lepidosauria; order Squamata; family Lacertidae; genus Darevskia; species Darevskia armeniaca. The sequence continues at coordinate 728,687 of JAWWNF010000500.1, read as the reverse complement.
AAGTAATCAACTTCTGCAGTGCCAAATACAGAGAGCTTATTCCCAGTAAAACAGTGGGGCTGAAGAAACATGTGCAGGATTGCACTGTTAATGTTATTTTTATTGCTGTTGACTGCTTTGTGGTTTTCTGACTGTGTTTTATAGGTTCGGTTGAAATGCACCTGTTTTTTATTGTACCTGCTTTTGCAGTATGGAGCAACTAGCCTGTGCTTAAGTTTGTTTTGAAGTATTTTAATTTGCCATTTAACATGACTGGATTTCCCCCCCCCCCTTGTCTACTCATTTTAAAAAAAATAAAAATGCACCTCCTTGCACTGCAGTTAGCTTCCGCCTCTATTCCATCATAACTCTATTTTAAATGATCTGATCTGGAACGAGTTGTGATATTAGCTCTCATTTATGTACCTGAGAGCAAATGGTTGTATCGTCCAGTCACATAGGTGTGATCTGGGATCATCCCAACCACTTTGTGGAGTGCAGAGCTTAGCTCCTTATTAGCAGAGCTGTGTGCCCACACTTCGGGCTTGTTCACATTTCACCATTATTTGTAGCCGTTAGTCCTTGTTTTCTCCATTCCAATTCACACTTCTGTTTACTGTTTGCTGCACACACACCTTTGCATAAGGTAAAGGCATCCCATTCTCCTACCGCCTGATGTATGTGCTGTGAAACGCGCTGAGGGAAAATCTTCACTGCACTCCAGGGTTGCCAACTTGAATAAAATATTGTGGGGGCCCAGGTAAGTCCCGCTCTGCATAATCGATTGAATGACACAGTGCACACACACCATTTGAATGGGAATGCCCCTCATTTTTTTTATTGTGGGGGCTGGAGCCCCCGCGGCCCCTAGGAGTTGACTCCTATGCTGCACTGTAATGTAAGGTTACCAGATTTTTTTCAATGAATCCGGGGGCACTTTTAAACTTCAATGGATTTTGTATGGGGACTGATTTGTAAATCCAGGGACTGTCCCCAGGAAACAGTGACATCTGGTAACCCTACTGTAAGGCTGGAATGTGAACACAGCAGTCCACACCTGCATGTGTTTGAATTTGTATATGAGGAACAACTTTGGTCTTTCCAAAGGTGAATTGGGCTCACTGCTTTGACCAATGCACAGTCACTTACAAGTATTTGGCCAGTCTTGTAGGCAAATATCCTTGCACACATTACCACAAAGGTGGAGGTACATATTTATTGTATTTCTTAATGTGCCAATATCATTTTTAATTGCTTGTGTGGATCATGCAGTAAGATCTTGGCCATGCGCCTGTAAATTTTATTTACGGATGGCTTGCGGTTTTCAGTATAATTTCATCCTGTGTACAGATACTCACTACAATAGCAGCAGTATCTGATTTTTCCCAGTGCAGTCAGAGAGGCATGGGCCGTTTGTGAATTGTTTTCCTTCCTTCAGTGTCGCTCATACTTCCCTTTTTAAACAATGGGTGGGCCTCACTTTTCCTGAGTACCACCAGTACAAATCTTGTTGGTCTTTGGGAAGTTTATGCTGTTACCACGGCTAGCAGAATTCCAGCTTTAGTTTTGCTGTTGGGATTGACAGCTGTTTGTGCGTTTGTGTGCATTAATTTTCCATATTGAAATAATTTGTCTCTGTAATCCTAAAAGAAGCATGTTCCCTTAAGAGGGTTAACATGATCTTGGCGTGGTTTTGTGGCATGCTAAAAATACAACAGTAGCTTACACTTCTCTAGCACTTTTCTCTAATCCTCACAGAGAATATTCCATGAAGAAGCATCCTGCTACCCTTGCTTCTGTACAAGAGAAAAGATAATGGTTCACAGGGAAATGTCTCACTATGGGTTTTTCATATCTTGACCCTAACACTTCCTATTCTAGGCCAGGGTGTGCCAAAAGCTGACACCAGTTCTGTGTCACACTCTGACACAGTTTGCATGCAATGCTAAGCACAAGTGAGTGAGAGTGCAAGAAATGAAAATAGTAGCCCCTTCACTCCTCCTGCAGTCCTATTGCTGCTATACTACTCAGAACAAAGCCATGGTTTGCCTTTAGCGTTAGGTACAAACCAGTGCAAACATGGTTTGTCATGTTTCAGACAAACCATGAAGTGTAGCCAAGCAAAACAGGTTCACACATAAAACCAAACCAAACCATGGCTTAGCTCTGGGTAGCGAGGCAGCAGCAGGACCAGCGGAGGAATGAGGTTGTAGCAATCATCATTCTATGTGTTGTGGTTCCAACCCAAAACACAGTGGCAGTGGCTCTTACTCGAGAGTGAGGAAGAGAACTTTATTCAGGTTATAACAGTAACAAGCACCAGGTCCAGAAGTCAGGATTCCAGGGTACACAAGCAAGGCAAAAGATGCAGGACCGAACTGAAGCAACCAAGACGTCTCAATGGTTGCCATACCCCTCCTGTTAAGTTTTTGAAGATGAGGCAGGAGTGAGCTCACTCACGAGATTGCCACAGGTTCAGATGTGTGTTCCACCTGGGCAGGTGCATCTGCTCCCTCCTACACTGGTGGTGTGGGACCCAGGTGGCGCTGTGGGTTAAACCACAGCGCCTAGGGCTTTCTGATCAGAAGGTTGGCGGTTCGAATCCCTGCAACGGGGTGAGCTCCCGTTGCTCGGTCCCAGCTCCTGCCCACCTAGCAGTTCGAAAGCACGTCAAAGTGCAAGTAGATAAATAGGTATCTATCTGGCGGGAAGGTAAACGGCGTTTCCGTGCGTTGCTCTGGTTCGCCAGAAGCGGCTTTGTCATGCTGGCAACATGACCTGGAAGCTGTACGCCGGCTCTTGGCCAATAAAGCGAGATGAGCGCCGCAACCCCAGAGTCGGACACGACTGGACCTAATGGTCAGGGGTCCCTTTACCTTTACCTTTACGCTGGTGGTGCTTGGTTCTTGGCAACAAGACTGTGTCCTGCTTTGCTGATTCCAGCATCTCCGCCTCCTCTTTTCCCACTTGGCCCCTCCTGCTGGATTACTGAAGTCCTCCCCCTTCCCCAATGACACCTTGTGCTCTGAAGGAGGGGCGATGGAGACCAACATCAGATCTGCTTCCCTGTCTCCAACACCTTGAGTCACAAGGGGAAGACTTCTCTCCCAGGATATCAGCCTTCAAGCCCCGCCCCCATCAGCCCACTTCTCCTCCTCCTCCCTCTAACATCTGGGTCTGCCAAACTATGGCAGAACCTCACAGAACCAAGGGACCCATGACACCATGCATTTGGACACAAACTTAGCCATCACTTGGCTTAGAATTAATATGGAAGCCAGGTCAATGTGGTGTTCGATTGAAGCTGCAACAACATTACACTCCCAGTGTTCAAAAGTAGCTAGGCACCAGGTATGTTTTGCGACTGGCACGGGTTCAGTTGTGACCCATGTGGGGATCTCTGGGTGCCAGGTTGGCGGCTGATGTCTTCATCTGGATGGCCCTTCCAGCTTTCTTTAGCAGAAGAGCTCATTTATTGCATTTATATCCCAACATTTCACCCAGTGAGCTTCATGACTGAGTGGGGAGTTGAACCCTGATCTCCTAGGTCCTGGTCCAACACTCTAACCACTACACCACCTTGGCTCCCTAGAGTTCTTCTGCTACGGGGCAGCAATATAAGTAGGTAAATAAATATGCGGGAAGCAAAATGTCACTTAGAGGAAGATCTGAAATATTTTATTTGAAGCTTGGATTTGTTTTGTTCTGGATTGTTTCATTTGATGTTTTGATGTGTTCTAAACTGCTTTGAGATTTTCCCCCTTTAAAATATAAAGCAGTATAGAAATGAAATGAATAATAATAACAATAATAAATCTCATTGGGGGGGGGGGAAGCAAGTAACCTAGGTTTATGCCAGCCATTTGGCAATCAGCTTACATATCTGAGTTTCTAACGCTTTACACTCCTGTCACCAATAAAAGCGTTAAGACTATGTTGGCAGTCTTATTACGAGACACCCATGAGTTGCATGTGGCAAGCCTATGCATGTTCACATGAAAGGAAGCCCTACCGTGTTCAGTGAGACTGGTTTCCATGCGTAGGATTGCAGCCTGAGGTCCAGAAATACAGAGCTGTTTCAACCACCTGGACATCCATGCAATCTTGCACCCTCTTTAAAAACAATCAGTTCAGTCTGGCTATTTGCTCTTGCACCAATGGAAGTAGCAGGCTATCGGTATAATAGATACCGTCTGGGCAGTGTTCATGCGTAGGATGGTGTGTCTTTACGATGTGTCAGTTGCCTCACACAACCAATTTAAATTGGTTTCCCAGCTGCTAAAACGTTAGAGTTACTTCTTTGTGTTTCCACAGATAGGAACATAGAATAGTGCTTTACACCAGGCACGTCCAACCGGTAGATCACTGGATGCCTGTGGTAGATCACTGGTAGATCACTGGCTCCCCAAAGAAGCTCAACAACTTTGACCTGAACCCCCCAAAATGGGGTAGATCACTGCCAGTTTTTAACTCTGTAAGTAGATCACAGTCTCTTGGGAGTTGGCCACCCCTGCTTTACACTGAGTCAAGTCATTGGTCCATCTTGCTCAGTATTGTCTACCCTGACTTGCAGCAGCTCTGTAAGATCTCAGGCAGGGGTCTCTCCCTACCTATCCATGCTGAGGATTGAATCTGAGACCTTCTGCATGCCTAGCAGATGCCCTATTATTGAGCTACAGCCTTTCCCCAATATTAGTTCCTTTGAAGAAGTCCAGCTTCTGTGTGACAAAGAGTCTCTCTTCCTGATTCCCTGTTTGTGTGAAGTCATTCTAGGCTGCTGAAAGCAGCAACTCTGTGTGCATATCCATGTTAGCGCACATTTATAATCCAAGTACTTTAACTTGAGATACCATCTATTATTGTAACTTGGTGAAGTCAAGAGCATGGTGAAATGGCTGCTGCGTGTATCCAACAAGCAGAAGAAAAAACATTTGTCAAAATAAATTCCAGTGTTGCTCTTCGAGGCAAATCTTAAAAGGCTGTTCAGAAAAATCCTCTGGTTTTTTTTTTTTTTTTTACTGTAGTTGCAAAGACAGAACAGACATTGGACCTGGGACAGGACATGAGGAATAAAAGGAACAGGGAGCCCTTCTGATCAGAATGAAACAGATGCTGAAAGATTTTTCAAATCTACTGCTAGTTGTGCTCTGTGATTATGGTGAGTATTCAGTGTAAGCCATGGTTATTTTGGAATCTCTTATAAATGGGTGGCTTGATGTGAACAGAAAAAGAAAGAAGGAAATGGAAATAAAGAAAGTGTTATAATTATGTATCTGTTTGCCATGCACGGCCTTCTAAAGTTTCTTAGAAAAAGATGGAAAGGACTATAAGAGGGTTTGGATTTGATATCCCGCTTTATCACTACCCTAAGGAGTCTCAAAGCGGCTAACATCCTCCTTTCCCTTCCTCCCCCACAACAAACACTCTGTGAGGTGAGTGGGGCTGAGAGACTTCAGAGAAGTGTGACTAGCCCAAGGTCACCCAGCAGCTGCATGTGGAGGAGTGGAGACGCGAACCCGGTTCCCCAGATTACGAGTCCACTGCTCTTAACCACTACACCACACTGGCTCTCTATAGCTGTGTTTTTCTCTAGCAGTATTGCTGGAAAGTCAAATCTTGCTCCAACCAACCCTTTATTTCACGGGTGGAAAAGCTCAAGTCTAAGGACCATTTCCCATTTCCCCCAAACCACGTCCATCAGCTGACATCAGTCACCTTCTTTTCTTCCAAGTTTTAACACACCTTCCCTTCTCTCCCCCCCCCCTTTCATAGTAGAAGCTGGTCCTTTTCTTTTCAGTCACTGAAGATTCTCACCCGGCCTCCTTTTCTCCAAGCTAAGCATTTCCAGACCATAGCTCCTTCAACCTTTCCCCCTCTAATTTTGTTTTGCGCAGTTTTTTAAAAAATGTACCCGAAATAGAGTACACCAGAGACGGCATTAAGAGGTATTGCTGAGAAATACACATTACGTGGCTGGAAATAATGTACCGATACTTATTTATAGCATTTCTGCTGCACTCTTCAGCTGGAAAAGGCTCTCAGAGCAGCTTGCGGATATCAATAATAACTGCCCCACTCCTCAGGCTTACATTCTGAAAGGCATGACACTAAAGGGAAGAAAGGATTGGGGGGCGCTCATTATTAGTTACACATTTGTTTAAAGGTAACCCCTGACTGTTAGGTCCAGTCGTGTCCGACTCTGGGGTTGCGGCGCTCATCTCGCATTACTGGCCGAGGGAGCCGGCGTACAGCTTCCGGGTCATGTGGCCAGCATGACTAAGCCGCATCTGGCGAACCAGAGCAGCGCACGGAAACACCGTTTCCCTTCCCGCCGGAGTGGTACCTATTTATCTACTTGCACTCTGACGTGCTTTCGCCCTGCTAGGTTGGCAGTAGCAGGGTCTGAGCAACGGGAGCTCACCCTGTCACGGGGATTCGAACTGCCGCCCTTCTGATCAGCAAGCCCTAGGCTCTGTGGTTTAACCCACAGCGCCACCCGCATCCCTCACACATTTGTTTAGCTTCCAGCAATTGAAATACCTTCTCAGAAATGGCTGCCATGCAGCTGGATGCTGGCTTTTGGGGTGAGGCTTTGTCCTACTGGGGCCCAGCCATTATCTCATCAGGGCCTGCATGAAAAGCAGCTCCTGGGTGTTCAGGTAACACCACGGTCCCTAGAGTTGATGGATCTGCTGCAGAAGGATGGTTACCGTTCAAGAATTAGCCCTCTGCCCCAGTCTTCCTAGAATGTGCCTTGATGGACAGGTGAGGTCCCCAGGCTTCATTCAGGAAGCTTATTGGAATTCGTTGGCATCTCCTCACCTCTGCCACAGCAGGAAAGACTCAGAGGTGACCCTGGTGACACCCACCAGCAGGGGTGGAACTACTATGAAACTAATGCAGCTTACATTTCAGGGCCCCTAAGCATGGGGGGGGGGTCCCCCCCAGAAGCAGCTTTAGTCCACGCTGCAAATTAACGAAACAGGTATTCGAAGCAACTCAACCCTCAACGATCAATCAAAAGTTTGTTGCAGAGCCCAGTTCCTGCTTTCACATTTGCTATAGGAGCATGTGAGGGCAGACAAATAGCCAGATACGGTGATGATGTGTAAATCAGCATCGATTCCCTGCTCTGCTCCCCCAGCAAAGGAGTATATGTATTTGGACACACACACCCCACCAGAATCAAGCCAGCTGCAACAGCTCAGATTTCACCTATTGGACTCCTATACATGTTGAACAGGCTAGAGGACAGGGTAGATCTCTGTGAGACACCACAGGGAATAGATAATAGAGGCCCCTGCCTTGTGGGAGGCCGAATCCTTCGCTTCTGGCTTTTGTCGGTTTTAATTTTCGCGTCTAAATTCCTTCTCTTTCTCTCTGTGATGCGAAGGCTAAATGAAATATTCATAAGCTCTGTCACAAAAGAAGCCTTCAAAAAGAGCGCTGCAGCATATTATTCCGTGTGTTTTTTTCAACTTGGGTGGTATTTTCTAGAATTCTGCTTCAGATGCCACCTCCCTTTTCATTTTTATCTTAACTAATATGCAATGTAAATGAAGCATTAGTGGGTCACGGTGAAGGCAGGAATGGCAATGGCTTGCAGAGCTCAAAGGCGGTGGCGGGTGGGGAAATTGCTCACCAAGCATCCTTCTCTTCCTGCCCCGTTGGGTTAAATAGTTAGGAAGGAAGTAGACAGGTGAGCTCATCACCCACAGACTTCAGGGTCCTTTATTACAGTGAAGATGCTCCAGGTTCCTCAGGCCTTTCCAGCTTTCTGAATGGCATTATGTTTTAAGACTTTTGAATACTAAGGGCTATTTTTGTGTTAGAGGTCAACTCTGTTCTCTTGTAACTTTCTTTCAAATCCGTGTTAGGGAATATTAAAGGGAAATACTGTGGGGGTGGAGATGTGGGATAATTCGAAAGGTTTATGGGAGGAGCAAAATACTTAAAAATTGTTAGCTGAGTACGGTATATTTTCTCCACTAAAAATACTGGGGTGAGTTCATAGGGGAAATGCTGGAAAGGGTTAAATTGTGCTGATAGGGATAAATCAGGGGTCAGCAAACTTTTTCAGCAGGCGGCCAGTCCACTGTCTCTCAGACTATATTTTTTTGGGGGGAAATGAACTAATTCCTATGCCCCACAAATAACCCAGAGATGCATTTTAAATAAAAGCACACATTCTACTCATGTAAAAACACCAGGCAGGCCCCATAAATAACCCAGAGATGCATTTTAAATAAAAGGACATATTCTACTCATGTAAAAACACGCCGATTCCCGGACCGTCCGCGGGCCAGATTTAGAAGGCAATTGGGCCGCATCTGGCCCCCGGGCCTTAGTTTGCCTACCCATGGGATAAATGAACACCCTCCCATTCATAATCAACATGATAGGCTGAACTTTATAGTTGACCATAAGATACTAAGGAGTTCAGAAAGTGTTACTGCATTTCTAAATCAACGATTGAATAAAATCTCTTTTTCTCCCTGCTCTCTCGCACATTTCCCTTTACAGGGAGGTAGCCGTGTTGATCTGCCGTAGTCGAAACAAAATAAAAAATATTCCTTCCAGTAGCACCTTAGAGACCAACTAAGTTTGTTCTTGGTATGAGCTTTCGTGTGCACGCAGTGTGCATGCACAATACTTCACAAAATTGCATGTAAGCAAATTTTGATGCGTTGTCTAGAAGTTTGGTATTGTTTTAGAAGTTTGCATATCTTATGTGGAAGTCTTCTGAGATAGGCAATGGGACCAAAAGCATTATGGGTGCAGAGTCATTTCTGCTGCGGATTCGGTAGTAACTTGGAGCCATGCATGTAATGAATTGGGCAGATTTAGGCTTCTTATAAGCCCCTTATAACCAGCTGCATCTTCCTATTGCTGAGTAAGTGACCACCAGCAGGTTGAAATTGAGAATGTTTTTGGGAGCTGCTTGTTAGTGCAGAGTGTGAAGGTTACATTGGATTTCCTGGGGGGGGGGGAACCCTCTTAAATCTCCCTATCTCCTCCCCTTCCCCTTGCGTTGATTCTTTCTGTTCAACTATTGACCTTGTCAAATACCTTCTTTTTCAGTTCTGGGAGCAGTGGAGTATCTCCTCTTGGAGCAAGCAACTCACGTAGCCTTGAGCAATGGCACTGTGTCGGTTAACTTCCAGAATTATCATGACAGCAACGTGACATTGAAAAATGGTTCCATCCTGCTCATAGATGCCAGCACCAATCAAACTGTCGCCAGAAAACAGCTTCTGCGAAACCAGTACCAAGATATTGTTGTCTTTGAGTGCTTCCATTTTAAGAGTGCCGGGAACTACTGGTTCAAAATGGCTCCTGAGAACCAGTGGAACGGAGAGAAGACCCCGCTGAGTGTGGTCTGGCCTGTATTCCACTTCGATTTGAGGAGGGCTTCTGGAGCAGTTGAGTCTTCCCTTCAGCTCAGGCTGTTTACCGACGAGTATTTGTGTCCGGTGAATAAGACGGTGGTTTCTCTGGATGTTATACTGACCAGCCGCTTCTATGAACTAGGAAAACAGATCTCGAATGAGACTGTAGGACTGAGAACCAGCAAAGAGCTTTCTCTCGCCAGGTCCCAGTGGGTGACGCTTGACTGTCGCTTGGTTGGCCAAGAAGCCTACATGACTGTATTCCTGAAATCTGTAGAGACCAAATCAGTCATTGCTTCGGAAGGGCCTATTGATCTCTTGCACAGATTTGGGTACAAGCTGGTTGTGGCAGCAGAAGTGACATGTGAGTCTTCGGTTGTGGTCTCTGTCATTCCTCCTCCCTGCACCTCTGCTGGTGGGAACATTGCTGTGTTCAAAGACCTTGGGCCTTCTGGTCAGAGGGCGTTAAGGCTGCAGGAAAGTGTCACGAATCCAAAGGACGGCCAGATAGAATTCAACTGCACATTGTTCGACGAGGGCGCAAACAAATACTGCTTTGAATTTAGCCTTTTGCACAGAGACAATGCCCCACCAAGAGCGAAAGAATGTGCAGTAATCCAAAGGAATGTTGGTCTGTATTACCTTTTGAGAAAGGCTTCATTTGAAAACCCAAAGGATTATGAGATGTCTCTGTGATTGCATGCCGTGCATCGTAGGGCCTGGAATATGATTGCATTTGCAGCGTGACCCACTCCCAATGCAGAGCTGTGAGCACAGGATAGGGCCCCCATAAAACACGATGATAAAGCCCTTTCACTGCCACTAAACTAGGCGAGCAGCAGGGAGACCGACAAAGGTGACAAGGATGGGAGGCGATGACAGGGAAGAGCTTTGTAATACATTATGGGAAGCCCCTCTTGTAGCGGAGAGCGGTTGGGCCATTGGTTTAATCCAGGCACCCCCAAACTCGGCCCTCAAGATGTTTTTGAACTACAATTCTCATCATCCCTGATCACTGGTCCTGTTAGCTTAGGAATGATGGGAGTTGTAGTCCCAAAACATCTGGAGGGCTGAGTTTGGGGATGCCTGGTTTAATCTCAGCTTTTTGCTCATTTTCTAAAATGCCTTGTCTCATTCTGATGATGATGTTATTTATATTTATATTTATATTTATATTTATATTTATATTTATATTTATATTTATATTTATATTTATATTTATATTTATATTTATATTTATATTTATATTTATATTTATATTATTTATATTTATACCCTGCCCATCTGGCTGGGTTTCCCCAGCCTCTCTGAGTGGCTTACAACATATCTAAAAACATAATAAAAACATAAATCCTTAAAAACTTCCCTAAGCAGGGCTGCCTTCAGATGTCTTCTAAAAGTCAGATAGTTGTTTATTTCCTTGACATCTGAAGGGGGGGTGTCCCACAGGGAGGGTGCCACTACCAAGAAGGCCCTCTGATTCATCTCCCTGCTTTGCCAAAAGGGATTCTAGATAGCCTCGGGCAAGCCACAGTGAGCATCAGCTCAGAAAGGGAGTCCCCAAACTCTTAGAGCATGGGTAGGCAAACTAAGGCCCGAGAACCGGATCTGGCCCAATCACCTTCTAAATCTGGCCTGCGGACGGTCCGGGAATCAGTGTATTTTTACATGAGTAGAATGTGTGCTTTTATTTAAAATGCATCTCTGGGTTATTTGTGGAGCATAGGAATTTGTTCATTCCCTCCCCCCAAAAAATATAGTCCGGCCCCCCACAAGGTCTGAGGGACAGTGGACCGGCCCCCTGCTGAAAAAGTTTGCTGACCCCTGCCTTAGAGAAAAGGGCTTGGGGAAAAGGTGTAACTTAGTGGTAGAGCATCGCTGGTCTCATGCAGAAGGTCCCAGGTTCAATATCTGGCATCTCCAGGGTAGGGCTGCAAAAGACTCCATAGCTCAGGCGCTGATAACACCAAGGTTGCAGGTTCGATTCCCGTTAAGAGACAGCTGGATATTCATGCACTGCAGGGGGTTGGACTAGATGATCCTCAGGGTGGATGGTGTGAACAATTCTAAGTTCTACGGACCAGTGGTCTGACTCTGTGTACAGCAGCTTCCTCTGTTCCCATGTCAGAAGACTCCCTGGTGCGTGCTCATGGTGTGTTTGGAGACATGAACCCCCCCCCCCTTTACAATTTACAGCAGCAAACCGCGAGTAGGGCACTTGCAGTGTAAAGTCTGAAGCACGTCTGTTTCTCAGCTTAGCTCGCCCTGCAGAGTTCTTGGGAGGAAATGAACTACAAGGCTATTAGCCTCTAGTCATGGGTAACCCAGGCAATTGGTAATAAGGGGGCAGCTGTGAAGATGTTTGATCACATTTGCCTAAGGGAATGGGGGGCCGCATTGCCTATGCTCTTATTCCACGTGTAAAAGGTAAAGGGACCCCTGACCGTTAGGTCCAGTTGCGGACGACTCGGGTTGCGGCGCTCATCTCGCTTTACTGGCCGAGGGAGCCGGCGTACAGCTTCCAGGTCATGTGGCCAGCATGACAAAGCCGCTTCTGGTGAACCAGAGCAGTGCACGGAAATGCCGTTTACCTTCCCGCCAGAGCGGTACCTATTTATCTACTTGCACTTTGACGTGCTTTCGAACTGCTAGGTGGGCAGGAGCTGGGACCGAGCAATGGGAGCTCACCCGTCACAGGGATTCGAACCGCCGACCTTCTGATTGGCAAACCCAAGTGGCTCAGTGGTTTAGACCACAGGGCCACCCACGTCCCTTCCACATGTACTGGGCACTATAAGATTGACTGCAGAGCCCAAACGCAGGCTGTGAGGAGCACTGCTTTACCATGTTTCTATGCTTCACTTGCTATCAATGCAGAGGCTGCACTTTGGGGGAAATTCCAACCAGCTGAATGAGTGTTAGCTGGGAAAGATGTGGATTGCTGCGGCTGATCTTGTTAAAGCCTCCTTTCAGAAGGGCAGGGCAGTCTCACCCCTGCCGTTAGCTGGCAGTTGCTCCAGAAACCATTCCCAACGCCGATTATGTAGCTTGCCTGTTACCTAATCTCTAGCGTCTCTTTCTTTTGAAATGGGCATGGCAAGATACCTTGAAGCTTCAGGCACAGTTAGGAAGACAGGACACGTCACCACTGGGAGAATCCACCTAATTCATTAGCAGTGGGTGCAGCCTAGGAGTGCCATCTTTTCATATTCACTTCTTAGCAACGTGGCATGCAGATTACTTGCGTTGCAGGGAGTTGGACCACGTGACCCTTGTGGTCCCTTCCAATTCTATGATTCCATGTTAAAACAGGGACGAGGAATGTGTGGTCCTCCCAGATGTTGGACTACAGTTCCCATTCCCCCCCCCCGCCCCCCGGCCATGCTGTCTGAGGCTGGTGAGAGTTGGAATCCAAAAACGTCCGGAGCTTCACAGGTTCCTCAATTGACAACCCCCCACCCCCATTTTTAATCTCCATGTCAGAAAAAGATCCACCTGTTTATTTTCTCCTGTTAAAATGAGGTCACCTTTTCCACACCTGTTTTCTCTCTGGTCCCATCAGCCAACTGCCTTCTGCTCTCATTTCATAGCTGTCAACCCTCCCTTTTTTTGGCGGGAAACTCCCTTATTCCAATGCCGTTTCCCGCTGCTATCCTGGATTGTTGATATCCCTTAAATTTCCTGGATTTCAAAGGAAGCAGCTCCTCTCCCTCCCTGCCGGCCAGGGAGGCTCCTCAGCTGCGTTGCTCGGCTGCCAATAAGGAGTCTGAGACCGACTGGGGGCGGAGCTTGCATGCCTTGTGCAGCCAGACCCTCACGCCCAACCAGACAGCCAGACTGCCTGCCGTCTATGCGCTGGCTCTTTCGCTCACCCTTTCGCTTGCAGCCTCTGGAGCGCAGGGTGGCGAGGCTACTTGGTGCCATTGCACTGCCCTTGCGGCATCCCTTATTTTCAAATCTGAAAGTTCGAAAAAATCCCTTATTTTCAAATCCAAAAGTTGACAGCTATGTCTCATTTGCTGCTTAGCAAAATGAATGTTCTGGAGGGCGATGGGGCCATGAGATGAGCAGGAAGAAGAAGATGTAGGTACAGCTTTCTTGAGCGGGGTGGGGTGGGTGGGGGGAGATGGCTTTTCCCTGGCCAGCATCTCGGACCTTTCAGTTGGATAACTAAGAAGGACTCTGTGCTACTGAGGAACACAACAGGTGTGTTGATGAGTCTACACTAACGTGTTCTGCTTGCACCCATCAGTCCCAGAAAATGGGGTCTGGTGGCTGTGGTTCTTTTATTTGGGCTGGGGGGGGTACCAGCGGCCCTCCAGATGTTGTTGGACCACAATGCCCACCATACCAACAATTGACCACACTGCCTGGGATGTTGGAGGACAACAACAACTGGAGCACCGCAGGTTCTCCATCCCTGATTCAGAGGTTCCATCTTGTCTGGGTGGAGTCATTTGCAGATGTGCAGGTGACCTCAACGCAGCTGTGACCTCCAGCTTTTTCTTCTCTGCATCTTTATTATGTAGCATCTTCGCACGGTGCTAATATGGCAAATGGGCCAAATGAAACTCAGTCCAGATGAGGCTGAAGCAGTGTTGACATGCAGCTCTTTTGACCTAGTGTTGAGATAGCATCTGACTTTGGGGCTGGTAAGCTTAATGAGTGAATTGCCCTACCTGAGAAGTATTGTGTTTGAGTTGACATTGGGTGATAATAGTTTCTACCTGTGGTGTTGTGCTCTCATTTGCTTATGTAATTTAGGAACCAAGGGTTGTATTCAACAGTGATCTAAGTTGTTTGTTCCATAAGTGCAAAGATTTCTCTTGTGCAACAAAACGTTCTCCCCCTGATATCTCCCAACCCTCCAGCTCAGATTTGGGAATGGCTTTGGTGCACATGATGGGACCCGGGTGGTGCTGTGGGTTAAACCACAGAGCCTAGGGCTTGCTGATCATAAGGTTGGCGGTTTGAATCCCTGCGACGGGGTGAGCTCCCGTTGCTCAGTCCCAGCTCCTGCCAACCTAGCAGTTCGAAAGCACGTCAAAGTGCAAGTAGATAAATAGGAACCGCTCTGGCGGGAAGGTAAATGGCGTTTCCGTGTGCTGCTCTGGTTCGCCAGAAGCGGCTTTGTCATGCTGGCCACATGACCAGGAAGCTGTACGCCGGCTCCCTCGGCCAATAAAGCGAGATGAGCGCTGCAATCCCAGAGTCGGACACGACTGGACCTAATGGTCAGGGGTCCCTTTACCCTTTACCTTTACCTTGGTGCACATGCAGAAGGGGACAGGGAAGATCCCATTGTACTAGCAGTAATCCTTGCACAGTTATTTAGTTAATACTTCTCCTAGAGATCTGCCTTACATCCAGTCTGTTCTGACTGGCAGTGGCTCACCAAGATCTCAGGAAGAGACCACTCTGTTGCTTGGTATTTTATTGCTAACATGAAATGCCAAGGATTGAACCTGGAATACACACAAAACTTAGGCTGAGCACTGAGCTATGGCCCTCCCTTATTTATTTATTTATTTATTTATTCATTCATTTATTTATTCATTTATTTTAAAGCATTTATATACCACTTAATATTTCTGAAATCTGCATGAAAAACATAAACAAGGTAATTAAAACAAAAATACAACACAAAACCTGTAAAGGAGTAGTACAAGGGCATATAGAAACAATAATTCAGACAAATGAAAAGGATCCGATCTTATGTGTTACAAGTGTTTATAGTCTATCCTCTTGCAAAACATCAGGGCAGTGTACAACAGCATAAAAAAACATTTAAAAGCAATGCATATCAATCATTAAAATGACTGGCTAATTCAGGGACATTTTAGACAAATGCATAGGCCTATGGGCTTAAAAAAAGTCAACAAGAAATGGCTGAAAGCAAAAAGTGAGATGTGTTTTGACAATACGTCTGAAGCAACTGATGCTTGCAGCTTTATGTATGGCAGAGGAAAGGGCATCCCATAATACAGACGGAACAGTGGCCAGCTTCCAGGTCACTGCTCTGTTGCTACTTAAATGTTGTCACTTGATGCTGCAATCAGTAAGTGAACAACTGAACTCGGACCGAAAGGCAAATTGCAACCCGAATGCTTCATTTTCCCACAAGGTGGAGACTTCTATCCAATTTAGACATTCCCAGTGTCAGTCACGCCCTCACATCTTCAAGCCAGGAATATTGCGACACACGCTGGATACTGAAAATTGTCTGCAGCTGGGGTCGGAGGCAAAAACTTAACTTCTCCAGAGGGTTGGGCCACAATATGTTTGTTGCTCAGAGTGCCTGGTGCCTCATGAGCACTCTACTTTCCGAGAGGTGTTGTGTTAAGTAATAGTTCTGCCTGTGGTGTTTTAGTCTCATTTGCTTATGAAAGTTAGGAACTTGCCAATAACATGGCTGACTGCATCTGTCTTCCATGCAGTGTGTAGGGTAGATGATGGAAGAGCCCTGGGATATCTGATAGGTGGAATGGTCAGCAGCTCACCGCAAAAACACACTTTCTGGAAAGGCCTCTCAGTGTTGCCCTTCAGGTAACCACCTGTAGTTAGTTTGGGTACAGTGGCAATGGAGGACCTGTGTGGCCTTTCAGATGTTGTTAAACTAACAACTTCCACCAGCCCCTGCCAGCATGGCAAATTGGCCAGGCATGATGGGTGTTGTAGTTGGCCAGGCATGATGGGTGTTTTAGTCTAACAACATCTGAAAAGCCGCAGGTTCTCCATCCCTGGTGTAAGGCTGCTATCTGCATCTTGGTGAATCACCCAGGTCCTTTGCATTCCCCACTTCCTGCTGTATCCAGCACCCATTTTACAGTCCTGTTTGCATGCGGGAGGACTCCCTCCCTGTAAGAGATTGAAAGACTGGATCTGCCTACTAATATCTCACAACTGGATCAGCCTGCTAATAGAAGGCTGAGGGTCAGATTTGAATGTACCCGTTTTCAAGGCTAGCAATTTTCTGTCTCTTTAATGGAAGGTATCCCTCCAGTAATGCAGAGTTTGTGTATTCACAGGATCCTGGGGACTTTGGCAGGCCTGGAGCCCATGTAGTGTGACTTGTGGGGACGGCACCCGAGAGCGCTATCGAGAATGTCTCACGTCTTTCCCGTTCCCTGTAAAGCAAGGCTGTGCTGGGAGACAGCAAGAAACGTCTCTCTGCTCCTTGGAGGGATGCTCCAGTACGTAGTCTTTATGTTGAGATTGCATTCTCACTCACAGTGAGTCTGGGGAAAGGGCAGGATAGAAATAAAAAGGCAATCATATTATTATTCTCCTCACCTCTTCGTTTCAGTGCATACCAGGGTGGATTTGATTTAAATCAAATTGATTTGAATCACGATTTGAATCGCGATTTAAATCACTAGTCAGTAAGTCTTGATTTAAATCATTTTTTTTTACAGAATGGCTCATTCTTGCTGGTATAATCTTAATATTTACAACCAGATGAAGGTTTCGTTTTTGGAATAATAAATTTTCAGAGTAGTTTTTACAGTTATATAAAAAATTACTGATTTGGTTATACTATTAGAAATACATAGACAGATAATTATGAAATTATTGTGAGATTTAATAAGTTAACTGTTTATATTTGGACAACTTTTCTGCTGTACTTTATTGGAAGGAGAAAAATAATCATTTCCTTGATAACAATTTAAACCATTTATTTAACTAAAAACAATAATATTATAGCATATGTATCCATGTTTGTTAACTGATGTGATTAAACGGTGTTTTGTTTTTTGTTTGTTTTTTAAACTTAGACTGAGTTTTAGCACACATGAAAAACTTTAAACAAATCCTTATTTCCTGATGAATAGCCTTTGGACTATAATGTAACTTAAACAGAAAACTATCTTTAGAAAGATTTTTCCTCCAAAAGCATTTTATTTTAAAAATCCAATTTAAATTTTAAAAAATCCGATTTAAATTTAAAAAAAAATCTGATTTAAGTAAAAAAAAAAATAATGATTTTATTTATTTATTTAAAAAAATCATTGATTTTTAGCCACCCTGGTGCATACAGGCTTTGTTCATCCCGGTGTGTTTTGTGTGGGGACGATTGTGTTTGTGAAACCTCAGGACAGGCAGAAGTGAAGGAAGAAGACCCAAGGGTAGAGCTAAAATTTTCTATTGGCAGACACACAACATGAAAGTGTCATTTAAGAATGACATACACACCTGCAGAATGCCGATGCCTGAACTACTGTGGTTAAGTTTTCCCAGTCCAGACAGGGCTGTACCTGTCATACTGGGTGCAGCTGGTGAAAGGTGTCTGTACCCATTGAGGCTACCTGGGCCTCCAGAGATTCAGGCAAAGGGCAGCCCCATCCAGAGCAGGCAGTTGACCCATTTCCTGAACACAGGAACCACTCACCCACAGCACTTCTGTCTTGCCAGGATTCAGGCTCCACCCCACCACTGTATCTAGGAATCAAACTAAGGACTGCACAAACACCTTTGATTCAGATGTTATGGAGAAATAGAGCTGAGTGCCATCAGTATCCGGATGGTGCCTTGCCCCCAAACCCTGGCAGACGCTTGGCTCTCAAATTTCAGAGGCGCCTTGCGCGACACTAAAATTCATCCAGTGAATCTTAGAGAGAGCCAGTGTGGTGTAGTGGTTAAGAACGGTGGACTCGTAATCTGGTGAACCGGGTTCGCGTCTCCGCTCCTCCACATGCAGCTGCTGGGTGACCTTGGGCTAGTCACACTTCTCTGAAGTCTCTCAGCCCCACTCACCTCACAGAGTGTTGTGGGGGAGGAAGGGAAAGGAAAATGTGAGCCGCTTCGAGACACCTTCGGGTAGTGATAAAGCGGGATATCAAATCCAAACTCTTCTTCTTCTTCATCCCCCACACTTCTTGCACGCTATTCTGAAGCATTGTTGTGGTGCCCCTTTCAGTGGGGCGCCCAGCATGACCGCCCTGGTCACACCACCCTAAAACCACCTCTGCCCCAAACTCTTAAGGACTGTGTCCAGCGGCTTCCTCAGATCAAAAGACAGAAAATGAAGGTGCAAGGAACTTTTTTCCTAGGAATATGATGAGCATTGCTATCTGTTCAGCAATATACCAGTAAATCTTTATCTTCTGGGACTGCTTCATGTGTGTAGTTCTGTTTTTAGGGTTGCATTAAGGTGATGGCCAGGTTGCTATTTAAAGTATTGATTAAGGTCTGAAGTGCTTTTGTTGAACTTCTGCATTGAAATTTGTTTTTGTACGCTGCCCTGGATACTAACCAGTTAACAACGGCAGTTAACAAACTGAGTGAACAAATAAATGAATAAAGTAGGCTGGGAGATGTTGGGTTTGAGCAGAGTTTGGGCAGAGCTGAATCCAAGCAGTAGTAAGGAAGGAAGGTATGAAGGCTAGGCATGATGTATGAACTCAAGCTGCAGCAACCAAGATGATAGGCAACATCTCAGCCAATGAAAGTATGAGTATTGGATCATATAGATCCAATATCAAGGTTTACCGTGTTTCTCAGAACCCTTTCATATAGATCCAATATCAAGGTATTTGTGATGAGAATATTGGATCTATGTGTAGCATTTACAGGAGCTCTGGCCTGCCCTCCTGCAATTTGCTGCTCTAGAAGTGGCAGTCTTTTCAATTAGAGGCCCCGACTGACTCTTGGCAATAATGGAGAACAATTTATTGCCCTTTGTTTCATGGGTTTTGTATTTGGGAAAATACCTTGTAAATTGTCATCTGTTCAGCAAGTTACCTCTTTCATTTCAGCCACTAAACCTGTACCCATCACACCACACTACCCTTCTGAAGACGGCCAGAAAGCCAGTAATAATCTAGTAACCGTCACTGGCATATCCTTGTGTTTAACCATCATCTTTGCCACTGTCCTGATCGCCCTATGGAGGAAGCTTTGCAGGGCCCAGAAGTGCAGCACCCCTGTGCGCTGCGATTCCACCCACTCGCCCAGCTTCCGGAAGAACTCCGACGAGGAGAACATCTGCCAAGATGAGAGACAGCAGCGAGAGAGCTTTTCTGAGGGAGAAGCCGCTTGTTCGCTTTCTGGAGAACCTCCAGATATGCCCTTGAGCTCCAGGAGAAGTCTTTATTTTGCTCCGGAAGGAGGAGGGGAAGGAACTTCTGCTAGCGAAAGCTTGGAGTCCACAGCTCAGAAAATAATCCCCCCCATTTTCAGCTACCGCCTTGCACAGCAGCAGCTGAAGGAAATGAAGAAGAGAGGCCTCACCGAAACAACCAAGGTTTACCGTGTTTCTCAGAACCCTTTGACAGACATGGTGCTCAACAGCTCTGTGAGCACAGAGAACCAGGAGGCAGCAGCTGGAAGCAAGTTTAGAATCAAGTCTCCTTTTCTGGAGCAGCCTCCTGACCACCCCAAATCCTTCGGAGACAGGCCCTGTTCTAGGGCGGATTTTACGCTGCCTCAGGCCAATCCTGCCTTGAGCCCTTGTCAGTCCCTTATTAGAAGAGCTCACCCTAGATACCTCGAGAACAAAGGAGAGCCACTGGAGAGGGTCTGCCCAAGAAGTTCGCAGTTCAGAAGAACAGCCAGCTTTCACGAAACCAGAAAGGCCAAGCCGTTCCGGAAAAGAAGCATGTCCACCCTGACACCGTGCCAGACCCACCTCTACCGTGGCAGAGCCAGAACGTGGAGTCGTGTCCCGGAAGGAGAGCACCGGCCTAAATCTAAAAGCACCAGTGAGAGCATTGAAGAGTTTGAGCTGTATTATAGTACCACTGAATCAATGGCCTATGGAGCACACAACCCCCATAAATGGGAAGCCCCAGGGAAGAAACTAGACTCGGTCACCAGACGCCAACCAGTGGCCCAGGCACCCTGCGTTGATAGATCAGAGCAGAAGAGAAACGTGAGAGGGCCTTCCCTGGGCCGCGTGAATGCTTGGAAGAACGAATCTGCTGTGGTGGCTCTCACAGATATGCACCAAAGAGGAGGTACTCTGAGCCCTACACAGTACAGAAAGAGCAAGTGCCAGAGCTTCCCATCTGACCCCGAATACCACTTCTATGACAACACTTCTTTTGGCCTGGCTGAATTGGAACAGCAAATGACTGACCTGCCTGGGTATTTTGCGTCCGATGAAGGTGGTGAAATAAATACCTTAAGCATTGACCATTTGGTGCTCTGAGTGCCTTGCCGCCATCTTGCAGCGAGACAGAACCTGTGGGCTGATATGAATGGTGGCCAAAAATATAATACATGAGCTTTCTAAAAGCACCACCAGTCAAATTCCATCTCATAGTGGGGGAATGAGGCCCAGCTGTTGTTTCGTTTCGCACTTCTCCCCCTGCTTCCTCAACCACTTAAGAGCAGCAAGCGGAAAATGATGCCTTCACATTTATAAATAAGCTTCTACTAAATTATTCTGCACTGAGAACCTCCGTGACTCAGTCATAGTTCAACTTCCATGTTCAAAGTACCTCAGAGCTTTCTCAAAAACAAAACTTATAACCCGATTCTCCATGCTGCTTTCCCCTGACACAGCTGTTCACAGGACTGAGTTGTGAGAATACCAATAGTCAGGGCTTTTTCCCAGCCGGAACTTGTCAGGTGGGTGCCGTTGCCATTCTAAGAGAACGAGGGAAGTGTTCATGGTGAGGTCCGGCACCTCTTTTTCTAGAAAAATTGTGCTGCCAATAGTAGTTGACCCAGCTCCTCCTTCATGATTGTAGCAGCTACTGTCTGGTGAATCCATCCTCTCATTTGTCCACAAACATTCTTGTAAGTTGACTGGGAAGGGTCTATGCATGCCATTGGCAAGGTGACATGCCTGCATCATAGTATTCTGAAGCCCATCAGATGAGACTTGGATCTCTTCAGGAAGCTGCCAGTCAAGACCATAGATTTATCTAGTTTAGCATTGCCTATATCATCCCTCATCCTAGCTAAGTTCCCATTACTGCAAAACTTCTGGAGAGCACGAGGTCAGCGAGAGCCACTGTATCATGGCAGCTATACCTGTCTGATAGGCTTTCAGTTCTTGCAGGTGCCTGTTGTAATTTCCATGACTAGTAACCAAGTGATCTTCTGCTTCAGGGAATAATGGCCTTTAAAAACATGGTTCTCAGAAGGAGGTGAATCGCTTCCATACCCAAATAAGCTACTGCTCAATCAGTTCTGCCCGGTTTACAATTTGGGCTTGCTTTTGCACATTGTGTCATAAGACTGATTGTCTTGTAAGTTTCTCCCTTCTGAGAGCCCTAACAATACACACGGAAGCAAAAAGGTTTTAACGCTTTAATACAAATTTTAGACAAGGATGAAAATAAAGCAGCGTTTTATTCTTGTTTCATCGTATGCAATAGGCTGTCTTTTGTTATAGTGACATCTTTCCACCTTCATTTGATCCAAAAATTTCTGCAAAGCAGTTAATCACTTTCACATTTACTGGGAATTGATCTCACTGTGTCTTTGCATTTTAGCAGAAGCCCGAGACGGCTAGCCCCAAGACTACTCAGCCCTCAGTGGCCTCATAGGCTGTTACTAGAATTGTAAAAGCATGTTTTCATTTACTCAAAAAAAAAAAAAAAAAGGATATGTGAAAACGTATAATATAGCAAGTCTTCTGCTTTATTAGGCGTCAGTCAAGGCTCACCACTCCCCTCGAGAAATAAATCTGAGACAAAAGGCAAATTAAGAGGTGGGCTCAAATACAATATAGATGAACAGGATGTGCATCCTATAATCAGAGAAGGATAGCAGGCTAGGCTATGCCTCGTTACTGCCAACACAAGAACAAGGTTTTACCATTATAACAAAACTGCAGCTTCTGGTGGGCTTTATACAGTGAACAAAAAATTGACTTAATTACATTCTCGCAAGTTTGAACTTTTATGCCCCTACCCCTTTTCTGTTTCGTATCACAAAATGGTTCATTCTTTGCAGTAAATCAGAATACAGTGGTCCCTCGACTTACGAATTTAATCCGTTCCGAATGGACATCTGTAGGTCGAAAAAGTTCATAAGTCGATTTCCCATAGGAATGCATTGGGAGAAAAATATTCGGAAAAATTCATAAGTCGAAAAAACCGCATCTAAAATTCGTAAGTCGAGGAAACCGCATCTAAAACCGGCAACGATTTCCATTCGGATGTCGAAAAATTCGTAGGCGTGCGGCCACTTTTTTTCATTCGTAAGTCGAAAAATACGGATGTCGAGTACTTCATAAGTCGAGGGACCACTGTATTGCAAAAGTTTTGAGTTACAGAGGAAAAAACATGAATATGGAAAGGAAAAGAAAGGGATTGCAGAATCCAGTTGTTTTCCCTAACTGGCTCCCTACCTAGCATCTCACCTGCCTGCCAGTCTTTTCAAAACAAGGTGAGGGGGCTCCTTTTCCCTGGAGTGAAGCCTTCCTTCCTAGGCCAGATTGACCCATATCTCTCGGTAATCCATTTCATTCTGTATTTATTTCTAAACATGGGGAAATGTAACATGAAAACCACAGCTTTGAGCATGGCTTATTTGCTGGAAGAACAGCAAAAGTGGCCCAGTTCCAGCTCTTGTCACTTGTTATAACAATAATAATAATTTTATTATTTATATCCCACCCATCTGGCTGGATTTCCCCAGCCACTCTGGGCAGCTCCCAGCAGAATAGTAAAAACACGATGAAACACCAAACATTAAAAGCTTCCCTAAACAGGGCTGCCTTCAGATGTCTTCTAAAAGTCAGATAGTTGTTTATTTCCTTAACATCTGAAGGGAAGGTGTTCGACAGGGAAGGTGCCACTACCGAGAAGGCCCTCTGCCTCATTGTTGTGAATAAGCTGACAGTATATATGAACCCCTCAAATCCGTCATATTTTTCTTTTCTTCAAATGCATCATTGGGGCTTGTTAGTTGGCTTCTCCATCTCCACTCTCTCCATCCACAAAGGATGTAGGCCTGATTTTCATGGCTGTGTGTTTCAGGGAATACCACAGCCCCCGCCATGTTGACCAAACCACTCCATTGTCCAAGGGGCCAGAGTATTTCCCATTTCTGTGATATTGCCCGTTGAGATTTGCTGCATGGCATCTTGCGGAAGTGGAAGAGGGGGGGGGGGAAAGGAGAGGTTGTTAAATCAAGTGCAAGAAAACGGCCCTAATGCATAAAGCTAACAAGACTTTATTATGGAAATCTGCAATTAAGATAATACCTTCTGCTTTTCTAAGCTAAGACCCAATTAAATTTACGATGTGCTTTAAATACTTTGTTGACATGTTAGAAGTCCCCACTCAACTTGTCCTCTTATGTAAAACCCACAATTTCCAACCATTGTAAGAACTATATAAAATGTGCTTTGTTCTTATATTTGTGCTGGCTCTGCTTGCATTTTCTTGACCAAATGCTCTTCCCATTTATTTGGATCATTACGTGTAGCAGTCGTTCTTTCTAAAGATGTTGACATCCGTAAAGGTTTGTGTGGATTTATTCATTATATTGGCCTCCTGGCTTCTCTCCTAGAAGCTCAAGTTGACATACATAGGTCTTCCCCACCTATTACACCCTGACAAACAACCCTGTGAGGTAGGTTAGGCTGAGAAGTGATGATTTCATAGCTGAGTTGGGGATTTGAACCTGGGATGTCTCCCCTGGTATAACTCAGTACTGGCTTGCCAGAATTAGTAATACACATATTTATCTCTGACTCTGACAGACTGAGGAGATCCAGAGCAGATTCACAAGTCCTTCCAAAAGGAGGAAGAACTGCTTAGACGTGGCAGGTCTTTGGTTGGTTTTCAGAGGGCTGGTTAAGTCATCCCTCAACTCACCTGTTAAACCACCAGCCACATTTGTTCTCTTCTGCACAGCTTCCTGTTAGGAACCTGTCATTGTCCCTGTCAGGAGCAGAGAATGGCATCCCACTGAGCGACGCAGACCACTGGCTCTCAAAGTTGCTCCCTCCAGACAACGCATCCCCAGCAGTCCCAGAAAAGGTGCCGAAGCCTATCTGGTAATTATTCTGAAGGAAAGCCACAGAAACAAATGTTATCAGGTGTCAGGTTACACATAGCTGTCAACTTTCAGATTTGAAAATAAGGGATTTTTTCAAACTTTCGGATTTGAAAATAAGGGATGCCGCCAGGGCGGTGCAATGGCACCAAGTAGCCTCGCCACCCTGCGCTCCAGAGGCTGCCTGCAAACGGGTGAGCGAAAGAGCGAGCGCGTAGACGGCAGGCAGGCTGTCTGTCTGGTTGGTTGGGCGTGAGGGTCTGGCTGCACAAGGCATGCAAGCTCCGCCCCCAGTCGGTCTCAGACTCCTTATTGGCAGCTGAGCAATGCAGCTGAGGAGCCTCCCTGGCTGGCAGGGAGGCAGAGGAGCTGCTTCCTTTGAAATCTGGGAGATTTAAGGGATAGCAACAATCCGGGATAGCAGCGGGAAACGGCATTGGAACAGGGGAGTTTCCCACCAAAAAAGGGAGGGTTGACAGCTATGGTCAGGTATAGGTAGCCAGTTAACCCAAATTGCGAGTCAACAGAATTGTTCATCTTTTCATCATGAACGTCTCAAAGAACCTATCTGTTGTTTGTCCCCTCCATCTGCGATTCAGAGAAAAAGAGGAGGCTGCGTTATAATCTCTCCAGTTTTTCTTAAAAAATAATAATCCTTTTTACACCTCTAATTTCTTAAGTGTTAACGTTCCCATCTCTAAAATGGGCAGATGTCTTCTGCACAACTTTTACACAGTTAATGCCTTCATGATATAATGCACATCATGGTGTAATGCAAATCACATGTGGCTGGATTAATTTTCTTGTGTTATGTGCTCTTCACACACAGTATTTCCTTTTTTTCCAGTTGTGCAGAGATTGTGTTGATCTGTGGTTGCTGGATATCATGTTTGTTGACTGGTAACAGGAGACTTGTAAACACATGCAATAGATGGATGGCGGGGGGGGGGCATGATAGATGTTGACTTAATAAATAAGACTCTTGCTGTTAGTTTTCATATGTGTACAAGCTCCCTGATTTGCATCCAAAATTTAGTGATGCTGTCTTAAAATCTTCTGGTTCTTATATACACAAGCAGGGGCGGAGGAAGCCTCCTCGGTACCCGGGGCGGCGACCGGAGGAGGCACCCCTGCGGGCGGGGCGTCGTGATGTCGCCTCGTGACGTCACGACGCAACGTCACTGCGGCTCTGCCCCGGCAGGGGGGGAGCGCTTTTCTCTTTTTTAAAGTGCTTTCCCCCCCGCTCCCGGGGGGAGCTGCCTGCAGGGGCAAGGGGAGAGGCGGGCAGCGATGGGGTGACACCCCTCCGCCGCCTCCTCCTCGCTGCCTGCCCCGGCAGCGGGGAGAAATGCGCTTTAAAAAAGAGCAAAGCCGAGGCAAGCAGCCTGCATACTGGGGAAAAAGACTGGCAATCCCACCAGCCATTGAACCCAATGTGGTTTGACTATATGCAATTTTGGCTTTAGGTTTGATCCCTAGATTGTAAACCCCACATAAGTTGCAGGCTTACTGTCCACATGATAAACGCATTTTATGCCCCAATGACTCACACTCTCATTCTTGATCTGGAAATTATCATAAATTGCATATCGTCTCTCCCCGTTCCAGTCCATCAGGTCAATTTTCAATGATTTTTCTCCTGTAACATAAACAGTGTCATGATGTGTGGGTCCAACACACGGTATTGCGAATGAAATGCAAGGATTTATTGGTGCCTTCAGACTATGTGCATGTCACATCACTGTAACCAAATTATATGCAGAGAGAAAAACAGTGTATGTGTGTTGGGTGCACAGTAATCAGGAAAACAGTCCAAGGAGAAGGAATTAAGCAGCCCTCTTGCCCCATCCCATGGTTCAAAATACAATTGGAGCCCACATGGCTGCACTAAAACTTTTTTGTTTTGTTTGCTTTGTTTAAAGCCAACAAGAGACACTAAATGTACCTCTAGCATCACATCTAATTTAGCTCAAATACAATCTTTTGGGCTCTATCAAGATGGAAGAAAGCAGTGAAGAGATTGGAAGATCTTCCTCTCTTCGTTGGCTGATAGGGGAAGTTAGCTTATTAGGGTTAAAATTACTTCATAAAGATGCATCTAGACAGAACGAGGACCCTTACCTTCAAGTAGTAGATCATGTATTTTATCATTACCCAGCCAATACTCATCACCCTTGCTCTGGAACTGTCCAAACCCTTCTTTGTAATCATCCCAATTTCTGCAAGGAGAAGAGACACACATGGGAAGGTTGGCCATTCAACTGGATCTGGAGGGTGCCAGGTTGGCTGTGTTTTCCCAAAGCGTTACAAGGCATTAAGAGGCAACAAATGGACTTTGGTTCAACTCAAAACATTTGCACATACCTGTGCGCAGTGCTTTTTTTCTAGAAAAATAGGTGCTGGTACTCAGCATGAAGTTGTTACAGTGAGTGCCACACTTTTTAACAACAATGAGAGGTGCCGATACTCCTGGGGGGGGGGGGAAGCACTGCCTGTATGACCTAACAAGGCGCACCATCCTATTTTGTAGGTCATGGTCTCCCCTATTCGCAGCAATAAGGAAACCGTTACATGACAGATAAGTCCTGGAGACGCAAAGAGGTGGAGGGAACGTTCTTTCACATGTGGTGGACTTGTAAAATGGTAACAGAGTATTGGGAAATAATCCATAATTAATTGGAAAAAAATGTTTAGAAGTACTTTAAAAAAGGGGGGGGGTGTCCTTTTTGTTGGGGATAATTCAGACTGAAATTCCAAGGTGTAAAAAAATATTATTTGTTTATGCTACTACTGCGGCCCATGTTTTGTTAGCCCTAAAATGGAAAATAAGCGAGGTCCCAACCAAAGATGAATGGCAACTTAAGTTGACAGAATACGCCCAGCTTGCAGACTTAACATAAAGTAAGAGAACAAGAAGAACATAGATTGGAATATATGAGGGGTAACTGTGTACACCTGAAAACGTTGGCAGATTTAAGATAAATTCAACAGTGTAAATAAGTTTTGATGGATGCATTAATGGAATACTGAATGGTTTAGTTTTTGTAAAATATGCAGGGATTTATGATATGCAAAATGTACCATGGAAAGAGAAGAAGGGAAGTCGTTGATATTTTAAGGATGTTTAAATGAGTATTTTAAATTGTAAAACAGAAAATTTAATAAAAATTATAAAAAGGGAAACCATTATGTGTGCTGTTAACTGCGCTCAGCGACGTACCTGTAGAAATTCTCTTTTCCGTTCCTGCGCCGTTGGATCACAGTCCACCCTCCTCCATCTGACATGTCACAGAAGGCAAGGAAAGGTTCTCTGTCCACTCTAGGCCTAATTCGGTAGTATCCACTCTCTGTCTTCCCACTGTTGAATACCATTGCGCAATCTAAGCAAAGCAATGCAAGATGAGAGAGGTAGGATGGCAACAAATTTAGGATTGAAAACACGCAAACACAAGAAGGGGACGGGCCATAAAGAGCATGTTTATCTCAAAGATTAAAAAACAACATGGAAGAAGAGACCTCGCCACAAATTTAATCTACCTTGGTTATAGACTAAGAGACTTCCACTCGCCGAGGGCAAAAGCATGTCCAGCTGTGTGGTCCTCATGGCAGAGAAAACCTTGCTCTTTTGCCTGTGGTAGTTGTTCCCCAGGAGGTCTTTCAGCTGCAGTGCATATAGCTGGGACAAATCTTGGAGTGTTTTTAGCTTCTGCTGTAGTTTGCTGTTTTCTACTAGGCAGTCATCCCTTTCCTGAAAGTGAGAAGGAAATTCCCTTTTATGCAACTGCAGTAAGGGTGAGTTGGAAGGTATTGGTTCTTGTCAGTGCCAGATTTACGTATAAGCTAAACAAGTTACAGCTTAGGGCCCCACTCTCTTGGGGCCCCCAAAAAAATTTAAAGGGGAAAAAAGCAGTGTATATTTCCAAAATATAAGATAAAAAAACAAAACAAAACCTACATACAGCAACAGTGTTTTGTGTTGTGTAGGCTCCTATGATGTAAGTAATGGGCCCCGCCTGCCAGCCTGCTCCCTAAAATATCACGGGTTTGCTCATTTCTATATATAGGGTGCCTACATTCTGCATGTGCAAATGGCTTTAGATACCTATTAGGTCCATAAATTACCATATAGCATATATTCAACACAAAAAACAGCGACAATTTGTTGCTGACAAAGGACAGCTGGACATACAAAGGGCCCCATTACCTTCAGGAGCTCAGGGCCTCATCAAACCTAAATCCACCCCTGGTTGTTGTGTTCTATAGTTTTCCCTGTATATTTCTTAGGGGTGGGGGTGGGAGATTTCTCAGGAATGTCCTCCTTATAGGGAGAAAGTTTGCAGTCCAAATTTCACTGCACAACACAGGGTCCAGGGTGCTGGGTTTATACCAGCAGCAACAACAACTTGAATTGGGCCCCTGCGACAAACAGGCAGCCAGTGTGGCTCTCCAACAATCCTGCCTTACTGCCAAAATTAAAAGCCTAAGCAACACGATGACCAGAAATAAATACAATATGAAAAGCTTTATGGAATGATTCAAAACATCAAAACTAACAAACTGAAGTCTCTGAAAGTCCTTAAATGAATCACGGTGCCAGACTTTACCCGGCGGAGAACAAGCTGTGAAGCTTTGTATAATCAGCAAATGTCCGATACTGATGTCCAACTCTGAACAGTGTTTCCGGATAAAGCGTGTTCTCCTTAATTAGAGAGCACGTGTTGCGCACGGGTCCTGGAGAGCACCCCCACCCTTGGAAAGGCGGGGTAATTAGGCTGGGGCAAGCAATTGATTGGCAAGGGGCTGTTGTTGGGGAGTTTTAAATGTATCTAATTTTGATTGACGGCATGCAGGCTTATAACCCCCTGCATGCTCTGACCCAGCCATTCTTTGCAGCGAGCGACGGATCTAGCCGGAGCGTGTCTGCAAAGAAAGCCTGGTTGTATTAAACCTTTGCTGGTGTTTGCTACCTTGCTTTAATTTTATTTTATTTATTTTATTTATTTTGATTTCTTCTTTAATTTTATCTAGTTTTGTTCTCCCTTGTCTGAGTTTGGTCAGAGTTCCTTTTCTCCCCCCCCCCCCCCGCGGCCTTCGGGCCCGCGTTTGCAACCCTCCCCCCCCCAGTCCTTTTTAGTTAATTTTTGCCCCATCCCCCTGTTCTACACGGGTAGGGAGCTTTGCCACCCTCCGTGTTTTGGGGTTTTTTCCTTAGGCTTCTTCTTCTCCCCCCCCCCATTCCTCCCTGTCTCAGCCTGCTCGAGTTCCCTCGAGGCCTGAGCTTACTTGTAGCGGGGTTGGTGGCTGCTTTCTGGGCCTGGGCTTGCTGCCTGGTCGGCTCCTGCCTGGAGCGGAGGCGGGAATCGCCATTTTGTGTAGGCTTCCACTGTTTGCTTTGCCTGGATAGCTTTGCTTTGCCTGAACAGTGTTTCCGGATAACAACTACCGTTTCGTTGAATTCTTCATCAGCGAATTAGTTCAACACTCGTTAGTAGAAAGATATGCAATTTCTTCATTAACCAATCTTTTTCCGAATACATATAATATACATGAAAATGAAAAATACCGGTACTCTAGAACAGTGCTCATGCAATTATGTAGTCACTGCCTGTCATTAAAAGCCTGGCAGCTGTATTTTATACCATCTACAGCTTCTACACGGTTTTCAAAGGTATCCCTGCATAGATAGCATTGCAGTACTGCAGTCATGAGGTTAATAGAAATGTGGATAACTGTGGCCAGGCTATTCACGTCCAGGAGTGGCTGTAGCTGGTGAACTAGCCAGAGCCAGGAAAAAAGAGATATGAACCCAACGGCTGTAAATGTTGCCATGAAGAGTGGCAAGTTCACAGCCTTTATTTAGAATTTGCTTTGATTTTGATCGAAACAAAATAAAAAGTAAAAAAAAATCCTTCCAGTAGCACCTTAAAAGGTAAAGGGACCCCTGACCATTAGGCCCAGTTGCGGACGACTCTGGGGTTGCGGCGCTCATCTCGTGTTACTGGCCGAGGGAGCTGGCGTACAGCTTCCAGGTCATGTGGCCAGCATGACAAAACCGCTTCTGGCAAACCAGAGCAGCGCACGGAAACGCCGTTTACCTTCCCACCGGAGTGGTACCTATTTATCTACTTGCACTTTGACATGCTTTCAAACTGCTAGGTTGGCAGGAGCAGGGACCAAGCAACGGGAGCTCACCCCGTTGCGGGGATTCGAACCGCCGACCTTCTGATCGGCAAGCCCAAGTGGTACAGTGGTTTAACCCACAGCACCACCTTAGAGACCAACTAAGTTTGTTATTGGTATGAGCTTTCGTGTGCATGCACACTTCGTTTGCTGCTGTGTTTTAACTATGTTTTACCACTCCTTTGTAGATTTTTAAAAGTGTTGATCCGACAAGTTTTGTACGCCTTTTTCTGGATGCTGCCTTGCGATGGGATTTTGTTCTGGAAGGTGCAATATCAATAGTCTAATAAGTAAAAAAATAAACAAGTTGGTACATACCAGAAGCCGAGGTGCGGGAGAGCAAAAGGGTTTCAGTAATAGCAGCAGTAGCAGCCACCGAATCATCATCACATTCATTTTATAGAGCTGGAGGGGAAAATGGTATCTTGTTTTATTCTATGACTAGTAGATATGATGCCCGTTAAAATAACGGGCGCTAGAAGGTTAGTCTGCCCTGCGCCGCCATAGCCTTGGCCCCGGCCGCCTTTGCCCTCGGAGCGTCTCAGAGCAGCCGCCGCCGCCGCGCTGGCCACCCCCGCCCGCCTGCCCAACCGCCCCTTCCCGCGCGTCGCCTCACGGCTGCCGCTCCTCTGTCCCCTCAGCCATGTTCGCAGCCGCTCAGCTCATCCTCCCCAGCTCCGTGCGAGGCGGCGGCGCTGCCCCAACTGACGACACGCGTGCGCCGCCGCTGCCTCTCGGACACACCCTCCTCTCCGCCCGCTCCAATCCCTGTGTCCGTGAGGCTCATGCGCAGTAGCGCAATTCCACTGACACACGGACTGGACGCAGAGACACAGGGACTTTATTATATAGGATGATCATGTGTCGTCTATCCCTTCCCTATTGCTGTTATACTTTTTTTCTGAAGCAACATGCGAACTGAAACACAGCTATCCTTCAAAATGCACACTTACCCAAATTTTGTGTTGGAATTCTCAAAGCAATGTTTACAAAAACAGGTATATTAGAGGTATTGGTGGAAATGACATTTAAGAAATGCATATTATGGGAAATTGCTTGCAAAAATGAGTATGTTAAGCCAAAAGTATATATTGTTCAAAACTGACACAAATGCAGAAGGTTTTCGTGAGGATTTTTCTTTGTTTAAAAAAGTAAACTGCTGCAAAATGCGGAGAGCTGAATTTAAGACTGCCAAAATAATTTTTTTTAAAAACCCTGAGAAACCAAAATTGGCAAATCATTGCATCCCTACCTGGGACTAAGCCCAACGGAATTCAATACGACTTGCTTCTGTTTAGACTTACTTCACTTAGGCTGCAAATTCTAAGTATCTGTTCAACACAATTGGATGCTTTTGGAGGAAAAATCTTTCTAAATATAGTCTTTTATTTCAGTTACATTGTAGTCCAAAGGCTATTCATCAGGAAATAAGGATTTGTTTTAAGTTTATCAAGTGTGCTAAAACTCAGTCTAAGTTTTTTTTAAAAAAAAATGTTTAACCACATCAGTTAACAAACATGGATACATATGCTATCATGTTATTGTTTTAGTTAAATAAATTGTTTAAATGGTTATTAAGGAAATGATTATTTTTCTCCTTCCAATAAAGTGCAGCAGAAAAGTCCAAATATAAACAGTTAACTTATTAAACCTCACCATAATTTCATAATTATCTGTCTATGTATTTCTAGTAGTATAACCAAATCAGTAATTTTTGATATGACTGTAAAAACTACTCTGAAAAATTATTATTCCAAAAATGAAACCTTCATATGGTTGTAAATATTAAGATTGTACCAGCAAGAATGAGTCTTTCTGTAAAAAAAAATATTTAAATCAAGTCTTACTGACTAGTGATTTAAATCAAGCCTTAATGACTAGTGATTTAAATCGTGATTTAAATCAATTTGATTTAAATCAAATCCACCCTGCTTGATTGCAAATGTGTGTGTCCTATGCAGACTACATTTTTAGGTGTACAGCAAAAGTAAAATGTAAACTAGCCCTACAAGGACGGAGGTGAAAGTGAAGGCAACAAGCAGAGAGTAAAGGAAGTTCTTTCTGTTGTGAAGAAAGAACACAGTTGTCACAACAAACTAAGAACATTTTGTTCTTTATGAAATGGCCCCTGAGATTCTGGAAGCCTTGGACTGCGCATCTGCCAAATACACTCCCTCTTCTAGGAATAGGCAAGCCTCAGTCTATTGTTAGTTCCTTCCCAACTATTTTATAATAAAAGGCTAATTTGTATTAGTTTAGGACAAAACTTCTAGCATTCACACTTATTCTACTGGCTGCAACGTGGGTTAATAAAATATGTCCCCCCCCCCATTAAAAAGTTTTAATCAAAAGTCCTAGTCACATGGGCGTACCTGGGGGCAGGCTGGCAGTTGCCCCTCCCCAAGAGCCACAAAAATTAGTGAAAAGCATTGAAAGCACTCAATTAACTGAGATTCTCTCCCCCCCCAAAGTCTGCACCCCCCCCCAAAGCTCAACAACTTTGGCTGTCCCTCCCCCCCCTAACAAAAATCCTGGCTACACCCATGCCTCATCAGCTCAGGGGGTTGAAAACTGGGAAGGCTTCAGAAAAACAGCAATTTCACTGACCTCAGAACCGAGTGTGAAGTTAAAAGGACACTCCTCTCTGGAGTCTGCTAAAAAAGAAAAAATAGGTCTAGAAGGTTGGGAATGGTAAAATATGGAAGGAGCAGCCTGCTATCTGGTATGAGTTTAAGAACAAAACATCAGATGGTAGCTTTCAACAAATTAAAAGAACATAAAAAGGAAATCAAGCAAGATATAAATCATACCGATTTGGATTTAGGCCAAGTATCTTAATTTAGAGATTAGAGGAGTTTGGCAATAACGCAAGGTGTCCAGGGAGAACACATAATCTAACTTTGTAGACAATTATCACAGATGTTTTAGATATGGAGCATCCTGATTGACTTAAACCAGAGTCCTAGACTAAGTAATTCTGGTGGATCCATGCGGAGGATCTCAAACTAGAGATCCCAGTATTCTTACTCCAACACTTTAATGCCAACGGCTCTCGAACTCTGGTTCCACTGGGAAGTCTCGCAGTCTTAGTCTTATGCTCCAGAATATTGCAGTACCAGCCTATCTCAGCAGTCAACTGACTTCAAGGGCCAATGGCTGTGAACCAGAGCCTTAAAAGCCTTAGGCTCACAGCTTGCTCCTCTTTCTGAACCACACATCTCTGGAGAGGGGAGACTGTTAAACTCCTACCTCCCTCATGTTTACTTCCGCCTTGGATCTTGAGCCTTGGGTATTCTGGACCACACACTCACTTCTGGTCCTCTTAGACTGATAGCCAGTTCCTCCGGGTCCTGGAATCTAACTGTCAGGCACCTGACTTTTGGTGAGGCCTGGCAGTAATTCCTGGTTTTTTCCTTTTATCACCTGACAAATGTTTTTAATAAATATTACAGGATCAAGGTCGAGTTCAGTGTGGAAAAAATATTCCTCTTGACACGAAGCAGGTTTGGTATTCAACGTGGCTGTTTTTCGGCCACAATTAAATACCTAAAACATCAGTGGCAAAAAGCATGTACACCTATCTATATTGTGAAACAGCACCTCTGTTGAGAGACAACTACTATTTGTATTTTTCAGAAACAATTCAAAGGCTTTTTTTAAAACAAGCTTTTCTAGGTGGGTGAAAATGTCTCTGCCTTCAGTGTTTATTCCGTATTGCTTTTTAAACTTATATTTAGTTTAGTCATTTTTCCTCCTGTTTTTAAAGCTACTTTTTGTTGTTTTAATGTAAAATGACTTGAGACTCACAAATAAATATTGGGGGAGGGGAATAAGCCACACCCCTCTGCTGTCCATCTATGTGACCAAGGGGAACCCCACTTTTTTAAATCCTTGAGAGGGAGCTCAAAAACAACTTTTCCTGCCTTATGGGAAAGCTAGATTGCCGCTTCTTTCGCTGGCATAGCTTCCTTGTCTCCAGCAGCTGAGTGACAGGCAGAAACCTAGCACCATTTACTATCAGGGGCTATGAGAAGCCTAACCCCTGTTGAATTCCTGCTTGGCGCAACAGGCATTAAAGGGCACAGACAGAAGCCCAGCAGCAAAGAAGTTGGCAACCCTACAGTAGATCTGGATTTAAGACTCCAAGCACCTCATTAATCATTGCCATATCGCTTAATGCTGAGCTGAAAAGCGGTCTTTCTCCATGCCCTAATACGATACAGGGGCATAGCTGTCAACTTCCGGATTTGAAAATAAGGCGTTTTTTCAAACTTTCGGATTTGAAAATAAGGGATGCCGCGAGGGCAGTGCAATGGCACCAAGTAGCCTCGCCACCCTGCGCTCCAGAGGCTGCAAGCGAACGGGTGAGCGAAAGAGCCAGCGCGTAGACGGCAGGCAGGCTGTCTGTCTGGTTGGGCGTGAGGGTCTGGCTGCACAAGGCATGCAAGCTCCGCCCCCAGTCGGTCTCAGACTCCTTATTGGCAGCCGAGCAACGCAGCTGAGGAGCCTCCCTGGCCGGCAGGGAGGGAGAGGAGCTGCTTCCTTTGAAATCCGGGAAATTGAAGGGATATCAACAATCCGGGATAGCAGCGGGAAACGGCATTGGAATAAGGGAGTTTCCCGCCAAAAAAAGGGAGGGTTGACAGCTATATATGGGGGAGACGTTTGCCTCACCTCCTGACAGAAGCAAATTCTCAAAGCAGTGAAGAAGATTTCTCAAAGTATAGATCTTGAAAGGGCTCTGGTGCAAGAGTGTTTTGTGTCTTTTCCCTCCTCCCTCCCATTCCTTCTTTTCCTTGCGCACAATGTCTTTTTGCATTGTAAGGGCAAGGATTTTAGTAATTTGCTCTGAGAGAGCCTTTTTTTGCTAAAGGGGAAGAGCATAAACGCCCTGAATAAATAAAGCACTGGCCCCTCCAGATGTCCTTTTTGTTGTGCATTCATGAGGACTTATTGTGATGGTCTGCTTTTAATACTGCTTGTGCTTGCAAACCATTGGGGTGGCCACACAGCTCCATTCCTCATTGAAGAAGAAGAAGAGTTTGGATTTGATATCCCGCTTTCTCACTACCCGAAGGAGTCTCAAAGCAGCTAACATTCTCCTTTCCCTTCCTCCCCCACAACAAACACTCTGTGAGGTGAGGGGGGCTGAGAGACTTCAGAGAAGTGTGACTAGCCCAAGGTCACCCAGCAGCTGCATGTGGAGGAGCGGAGACGCGAACCCGGTTCACCAGATTACGAGTCTACCGCTCTTAACCACTACACCACACTGGCTCTCATGTTCCATAGCTTCCTGCAGAAATCCTGTAACTTTTCATACCATAGATATTCCACACCCACACCCACACCCCACACATGCTTTTGTTGCACTATAACAAGAATGTGATATAACACAGGGGAAGCATCACAGAACAACGAATAAAGCAGAACGGTGTGTGGTTGGTTCTGTATAAATCCACCACTAAAAATATGTCTGGGGGGGAAACCCACTCATCTGAAGAGGCTCATAAATAATAATGCAGTACTATAATGGAGGGAGCCACATTTAACAAGTGTTTGACTTCTACGCGAAGCTTAACAAGATTTAAGGCAATAAACCTTGGCTGGGAAGAAAGTTGTGGGTTGCAATGGGAGAATTAACAGATGATGGAAAGGTAAAATACCTGTCTGCTGCTTCTCTGCTACAGATTAAGTCCTCACCTGTCACTGTTTTAGCTTTATTCAGTAGAAATCAAGGCTGCCAGAGCTGGGTCCGCTGCCGACTGTATAGTTTAGCCCTCAGGGATAGCTACAAGAGGGATACATATTGAATCAGAGAATTGTAGAGTTGGAAGGGACCCCGAGGGTCATCTAGCCAAACCCCCTACAATGCTGGAACTTCAACACACAGTCTCCCATCCAACTTGAAACCGGACCAGACCCTGCTTAGCTTTGCAAATGAGCTACCGTAGCAGTTTTAGAAGAACTCGCACCCTGATTTCCTAATAGTGACAACAACAAAATTTCAGGGGGGGGGGGATTAAATTCAGGAAATCTTTAATGTACAGGTTTGTGTTTCCCCCATCACTTCCATTAATGTCTATTTAAGCTGGCAAGGAAAAAAAGAATGCAACCACTAAATAGCTAAAACTAACACTGAATTGTTGCAGGGTGTGTATGTGTATAAAATGCAGCAGAAGGCTTTAAGCGAAAAATATAAACTTACCTCATTTGTTCTAGTCGGATGCATCAAAGCACCCGAGAGTCTGGATCTGCATGACAAGAATTTTGCTTTCTAAGTCTTAGTAGAGATGGCAACTTTAAAAATGTAACTGCAGAAAAATCTATCCCCCCAAACCCCCAAATGTCTTGAAAGACCTACAAAGGAACACTTGGAGCTCCCTCTGCTGACTGTAAAGTATTTTTAAAAATCCAAACCACTCTTATTTTTTGAGTGCTTGAGTTGAAATGTTAGGAAGATTATTTCTTTGATGATGACAACAGAAAAGTAATTTAAAATACTGATATGGCACAGAGGAACAGATTTCTTAAGAGAACCCTTCCTGTGAAAATGACAGAACTGCTTCAAAGCAATAGGTAAAGGGACCCCTGACCATTAGGTCCAGTCGCGGACGACTCTGGGGTTGCGGCGCTCCTCTTGCTTTATTGGCCGAGAGCCGGCGTACAGCTTCCGGGTCATGTGGCCAGCATGACTAAGCCGCTTCTGGTGAACCAGAGCAGCACACGGAAATGCCGTTTACCTTCCCGCCGTAGCGGTACCTATTTATCTACTTGCACTTTGACGTGCTTTCGAACTGCTAGGTTGGCAGGAGCAGGGACCGAGCAATCCCCGTCGCGGATATTCAAACCGCCGACCTTCTGATCGGCAAGCCCTAGGCTCTGTGGTTTAACCCACAGCGCCACCCGCGTCCCTTCAAAGCAAATAGGGAAATGCTAATATCATTTGACTTATAGTGGCTAATACGCAAAGTCGCTGATAATGCACACCCCAAATCTGCTCGGAGAAATTGTGTGTGTGGTGGGGGGAACAAACACAAATGATTGAGTACTTAAGAGCATCTTTCCATACCCTCCAACCTTTCTCCGATAAAAATAGGGACATGCCAAGGAAAAGCGGGACATTCTGGGATCAAATCAGAAACCAGGACAGCTTCTGTAAATCCAGGACTGTCCCTGGAAAATAGGGACACTTGGAGGGTCAGTTTTCCTACACAGTAGTAACTAGTGGGGCAAAAGGCAGAAAGTGGATTCACAGAGAATGACAGACAGATCCAACCAGAGCCGTAGCTTTGCGGGGGGGGGGGTGTTTAGCCAGGTTTTTTTGCCCCAGGTGAAGCTTCCAGGGGGCGCCATTGAAGCTCCCAGCCTGTGTGTGTGTGTTTATGCAAATATGCATGGGTGTGTGGGGGTGTGTGTGCCAAACTGGGTCTTTGGCCCAGGTAAAATAAAGCCTAATTTCACCCCTGGTTCCACCAATTCTGGTTTTCTCATGCCTGCTGAGTTTTAAAAGGGAGTTCTTGTTGCAATTAACACTAGTATGAAAGTTCCCAAGAACTCAGGCTGAATGTTTTAACATAAGAGTAAGTTTACTCACAAGTAGAGTCAAACCAAATTAACTATTTCCTATTGGAATACAATCTTAAACAGTGGTAATAGTTTTACAAAGCAAAGTCTTTTGAGGATGGAAGTTGAGGCTTCTGAGATGCGAGAACTGGAACCCAGGACAGGGCCCTGTTTCGGACAATGCCTTCTTCAGCTGGTGGTATCAAATAACAAAATAACAAGATACATCAGAGCCTAAGGTTTCAATGTTTAAACAATACAAACAATATACACAATGGTTTTAAGATATTATTCATTGTATATAGCTCTTCATACTATTTGGTTTCTTACCTCGTCTTTTTACCTCCTGGTAACATTAACTTCCTTCAATGGATTAATGTCCAAGATCCAAATATACGATTATCTGGAATGATCCATGACACATCTGTTAACTTTTTGGACGTCACAGTCTTTAAAGATCATCTCCATCTACTGAAGGTCCGTCCATATCGCAAATTGACTGATCGTAACTCCTTACTACACGCCTCATCGTTTCATGCGCCACACCTGTTGAACAACTTACCATATGGACAATACTTGAGACTAAAGAGAAATGCGACATTGCAACAAGACTATGAATCAGCAGCAAATCTACTTACACAATCTTTATTAAGGCGAGGATATACACCTCGAATTCTTGTTACAGCTCAAAATCTTGGACATTAATCCATTGAAACCTTAGGCTCTGATGTATCTTGTTATTTTGTTATTTGATACCACCAGCTGAAGAAGGCATTGTCCGAAACAGGGCCCTGTCCTGGGTTCCAGTTCTCACATCTCAGAAGCCTCAACTTCCATCCTCAAAAGACTTTGCTTTGTAAAACTATTACCACTGTTTAAGATTGTATTCCAATAGGAAATAGTTAATTTGGTTTGACTCTACTTGTGAGTAAACTTACTCTTATGTTAAAACATTCAGCCTGAGTTCTTGGGAACTTTCATACTAGAGTTTTAAAAGGGGCAACAGTGAGACTAAAGGAAGGAAACTGTCAGGCAGCAAGTACATACCCTATATACTCGAGTATAAGCCTAGTTTTTCAGCACATTTTTTGTGCTGAAAAAGCCGCCCTCGGCTTATACTCGAGTGAGGCAGACAGTGGCTCCTATGAAGCTTTCCCAGGTTTTTTGTGGTAAAATTGGGTGCCTCGGCTTATATTCGGGTCGGCTTATACTCGAGTATATACGGTAAGTAAAAAGGCAGGCAGGTGGAGGCTGGCTGAGACAAAATGGCTTGAGCCAGGCGTAGGCAAACTCAGCCCTCCAGATGTTTTGGGACTACAACTCCCATCATCCCTGACCACTGGTCCTGTTAGCTAGGGATGACGGGAGCTGTAGTCCCAAAACATCTGGTGGGCCGAGTTTGCCTATGCCTGGCCTTGAGCATATTACAATGAACCTGGCCCAACTGCACTGGCTGCCAATCAAGTTTCCAGGCCAAATTCAAAGTGCTGGTTTGGACCTATAAAGCCTTAAACGGCTCAGGATCGCAATACCTCAAGCGTCTGGGTTGTATATATGTGCAAACAAACTACTGTATCTATCATAAAGACACTCCAGAGTCCTGTCTTCACTGTGCCTCTTTTCTAAAAGGAAACAGATGTTGGATAAAACAAAATAAAATATAAAAAAAATCCTTCCAGTAGCACCTTAGAGACCAACTAAGTTTTTTCTTGGTATGAGCTTTCATGTGCATGCACACTTCTTCAGATGAAAGCTCATACCAAGAAAAAACTTAGTTGGTCTCTAAGGTGCTACTAGGGACCCAGGTGGCGCTGTGGGTTAAACCACAGAGCCTAGGGCTTGCTGATCAGAAGGTCGGCGGTTCGAATCCCCGAGATGGGGTGAGCTCCCGTTGCTCGGTCCCTGCTCCTGCCCACCTAGCAGTTTGAAAGCATGTCAAAGTGCAAGTAGATAAATAGGAACCGCTGTAGCAGGAAGGTAAACGGCGTTTCCGTGCGCTGCTCTGGTTCGCCAGAAGCGGCTTAGTCATGCTGGCCACATGACCCAGAAGCTGTACGCCGGCTCTCGGCCAATAAAGCGAGATGAGCGCCGCAAACCCAGAGTCGGACACGTCTGGACCTAATGGTCAGGGGTTCCCTTTACCTGTAAGGTGCTACTGGAAGGAATTTTTTTATTTTTTATTTTGTTTTGACTATGGCAGACCAACACGGCTATCTACCTGTAGGTGTTGGATAAGTGCACCTGGAACCCTGGGAATCTTGCATCGCTCGGAGACTGAAGTGGCATGCAAAGAAAATGGCAACTGCAGACAACCAGCATCTAGAGCAGGGTTTCCCCAAAACTGGATGTCCAGCTGTTTTTTGGACTACAATTCCCATAATCCCTGACTGCTGGTCCTGCTAGCTAGGGATGATGGGAGTCGTAGTCCAACCACAGCTGGCGACCCAAGTTTGAGAAACCCTGATCTACAGGGCAGCAGGCTCCCCGGCTTTGCTCCAGGCAACCAGGAGGCCCCTTCCAAAGCGCTGGCCCTTTTGCAATGCGGACGCGGCCTTATCGCGCGCCAAGGAGCAGCAGCAGCAGCAGCCCCCGGGATAATGGTGGCCTCTGACCTGGCCTCGCTCGGTGGCCCTGGCAACGGCGTTCCAGGGCCAGGAAGGCTGGAACCAGGCGCAGTTGACTGCGCCCCCCGACGGCTGACCGGCCGCGCCCGCGACGCCTCCGCCGCCACCCCGGCCCAATAAATCAGGCGCGAATCTGGATCAGGTGGAGTCTCCGCAACGCCGGCATGAAGCTGCGCTTGGCAACGGCCGGCCCTCCCCGCCGCCGGCCACTCGGCGAGTTTCATTTACCCCTGAGGCGACGGGTAGGGAGCCTTTAGCGCCGCGCCGGAGAGGTGAGGCTGGCGAAGGCGGCGACGCGCCAAAGTGGCCTCTCCAAACGCGCGGCGCAAAGAGCGGCGCCTTGGTTTTGCGCCGGTGCGGTTGGGCAGCCTGTGGCTGGAGGA
Source organism: Darevskia armeniaca (assembly GCA_034641395.1). Lineage (NCBI taxonomy): Eukaryota > Metazoa > Chordata > Lepidosauria > Squamata > Lacertidae > Darevskia > Darevskia armeniaca. Next base: position 687,611 of record JAWWNF010000500.1, on the reverse strand, counting down.
GATCCGGGGGGATTCCTCCTCGGCGGCTGAAAAGAGGGGCTTGTTCTCCCGCGCTTTCTTTTCTCCCAGTTCTAGATCACTCGACCCAAAATAGGACTTCTTTAGTCTCCTCGCCGCACGCGCTCTGGCAACTTGCGTAAAAACTGGGAAAGCTTTCTCTCGCTTCCCTTCCCCCCTCCCCGGTCCCATTTCCTTCTCCCTCCCTCTCCGATGCTGCTCTCCAACCACCTACCTGCTTGTCACGAGTTTCGACCCCCCCCCCCTCCTTGGAAGGGTTTCATTATTGGAGCTGAGCTTGTCCCCTGCTGAGGTAAATGACTTATTGCTCTGCTTCGACCCGGGAGGGTGGGCTGGTAAAGAAAACCAAACCTGCGTAACTATGCAGAGGCAGAATTTACTAGGTGGGGGAGAAGCCCCCTGTCGTGACTTTCAGGCGTTTGGAAGCACGGACAGCCCACCAAAAAACAAAACCCTTTGTGAGAATGATCCCTTCGCGAGGGCAAGGAGTAATAGGGGTGGAGATGGGACGAAAGTCCAAATGAAATGATTTCTTGAAGGGGGAGGATGTACTACGGGAGGCAGAATAAATGGCTGATTCTCACAGAGACATGGGTAGGAGAATGACGCCCCAAAAGGTTGCAGTTTTTCCTCTGTCCTGAGTGTGTTAGGGGAGCCTTGACAAAGCAAACGTTGGCTTGGATCTGTGTTCATGTGCAAAATCTATCGCCATTGTCATTAAGGGGGGGGACTCCCCTAAAATGGTTTGAACACTATGAACTACTACAGCCACCTGTATGCAAGTCAGTCATCACAGGCTTCTCTGGTGCACTTCGGTGCTTTATTTAGCAAGAGAGGAGGTTGGAAGAGGTGAGCATAGCCTCTGGTCTGAAATATTAAGGGTGAAAGGCACTGTAAAAAGGTAAAGGGACCCCTGACTATTAGGTCCAGTCGTGACCGACTCTGGGGTTGCGGCGCTCATCTCGCTTTATTGGCCGAGGGAGCCGGCATACAGCTTCCAGGTCATGTGGCCAGCATGACTAAGCCGCTTCTGGCGAACCAGAGCAGCGCATGGAAACGCCGTTTACCTTCCCGCCGGAGCGGTACCTATTTATCTACTTGCACTTTGATGTGCTTTTGAACTGCTAGGTGGGCAGGAGCAGGGACCGAGCAACGGGAGCTCACCCTGTCGCGGGGATTCGAACCGCCAACCTTCTGATCGGCAAGCCCTAGGCTCTGTGGTTTAACCCACAGCGCCACCCGTCCCTGAAAGGCACTGTAAGAGCGTTGTAAAAGCCAGTAGTCTTCAATTAGACATGGGACAAAGATTTAACCCAAGTGTGCAGTTGAGGACTCAGTTTTTTAAAACAGCAGCAACAACAACAAATCAAATATTTGTATGCTGTTGTTGCAACCTACCTTGGATCGGGCTGTGACCTGGTAGTGGTCTCACACCCACCAGTTGAAGACCCAGTTCACGTCAACTTATTCTCTCAACACATCCTGCCTACCTGCTGTAGGGATAAGATAGTTCCCTATAGTGCAGGGATTCTAGAAAATGTAAGCCTAACCTGCAGTGTGGGGATAGAAGCAGTGATGTCGTTCAGCTTTAGACATGCCCAAGTTGCAGTACTTTCCAAAGGTTGTTGTAAAACACTTGGAGCCTGACCTGCAGTATTCAGTGTCCACTACATTGCAGGGCTGCTGTAAGTTACTCTCTTCCGGCAACAGCCCCATCCAACAATTTGGGGATAGTAGGCTGCTTTTGCTTTGTAATTTGCTTTAGCAGGTTGGTTTTTTAAAAATAGTGTACAGTATTAGGATTTTCTGTTGCATCAGCAGGTCCTCTTCCGATTCAGACTACCGAGTTTCTCTCCCCCTCCCCAACAACCCCAATTTGCCCTTATATTTTTGGGGGTGGGGTATATGGACTCACTTGCTCCCAACTACAGCTTGTTATTTTCACTTGGCTTTCTCCTGTCTTCCATCTCTGGGTGAGATCCAGGAAGTGGAATGAGGTGGTTATTATTATTTTAAATTAAAAACTATATAGGCATATTTGCATGTGTTTCTGCCCTCCTGTTTCAGCCATTCCACTCTATCTGCCTCTCTCAACCAGTTGTCTGTTACTCCTCCCAACTCAGCCAGATAACATTCTGTGCCATTGAGTTGTTACCGGTATGTTTGGGACTTTCTTTCCCCCTAAATATATTTTGTGCATCTGCGAACTCTGAGGTTCACTCTTTTATGCACGGCTCCATACATCTCCTCCTGTGGCTTTGGCTCTGGTTCTGCAAGCACAGCAAGACAGGAATTGTTGTACGGAATATGCAATCTTTACACACTAGGAGATGTTCTCAAGACTACCGGTACTTAATGTAGATCAGGTGTCTTGCTGTAACAGTGCAGGCTCCTTTTATTGCTTTGGACAAAACTTAAGATTGCAGGTCCTGTGCATACCTCGGCTGAGTACACATTAACATTTACTCTGCTTCCAGTGTGCTCCAGCTGCTGGCTTTTGAATACATCATTGTTATGATTTTTGTCCAAGCCGAGCGGCAAACAGCTGCAGCGAGGATGGTCTGACACTTGCCTGTCTCACTAAGGCGTGAGAAAGCTGCCTTATCTGTTTTCCTACATGGAATGTTTATGTTTCACTGTACTATTGTAATCCTAGCCTTTGTGCTCTCTCTTCTGGCTAGACCTGATGCCGAACGGACTGCTTTATGCTGGCAGCAGAGCTTCTCTCTGCACTGTCCTACAATAAATAGTTTAGCCTTAATTATGGCTTGTGCGTGTTGTTCTTCATGCTGGGAACAATCACATATGACTGCGCCACTGGACTCTCTGTAGCCGGGGATGTGCGCACATGGCTTTGGTCTGGCTTTGGGGCAGTCTCACAACCTGCCCCAGGCGGGGTATATACTGACAGTCATTGCACAATGTTACTCATGGTTCAGAGCTACCCAGTAGTTTAGGGGTTGCCAACCTGGTGTCATAGTGCCCGCAAAGGCTTTCACAGGTGCCCCAAAGCTTTCATTTAAACAAAGGGGGCAGGGAGCAAGTCTCTAGCCCTCCTAGAAAGAAAGTTATGGGGCGAAATGTGCAAATGCCTTCTAAGCACACACATTTTTGTACTAGTTTGTTGGTTGGAGAACTCCAACACAAAATAGGGAGAAGTGTGAATTTCAAAGGACTGCTGTGTTTCTCTCCCAACCCTATTTCTGGGTAAACTTGAGCAGGATTTAGCTGCAGGGGACTCTCTTGTTCTTTCCAACTTTTGTTGACAGAAGTGTTCTTGTACTCTTTATGCCACAGGTTGGGAATTGCTTGAATGAAACATGAATACCTTTCTGTATGAACCCCACTCCTCCCAGAAATCTAGTGCTTGAACCCTTCTAGTGCATAATCTAAACTAGAAACCTTCTCCCTTACAGGGTGGATAAAAATCAATGATTTTTTTTTTTTAAATCAGATTTTTTTGATTTAAATTGAATTTTTAAAATAAAATGCTTTTGGAGGAAAAATCTTTCTAAATGTAGTCTTCTATTTAAGTTACATTGTAGTCCAAAGGCTATTCATCAGGAAATAAGGATTTGTTTTAAGTTTATCAAGTGTGCTAAAACTCAGTCTAAGTTTTTTAAAAAAATGTTTAACCACATCAGTTAACAAACATGGATACATATGCTATCATGTTATTGTTTTAGTTAAATAAATTGTTTAAATGGTTATTAAGGAAATTATTATTTTTCTCCTTCCAATAAAGTACAGCAGAAAAGTTGTCCAAATATAAACAGTTAACTTATTAAACCTCACCATAATTTCAAAATTATCTGTCTATGTATTTCTAGTAGTATAACCAAATCAGTAATTTTTGATATAACTGTAAAAACTACTCTGAAAAATTATTATTCCAAAAATGAAACCTTCATATGGTTGTAAATATTAAGATTGTACCAGCAAGAATGAGTCTTTCTGTAAAAAAAATATTTAAATCAAGTCTTACTGACTAGTGATTTAAATCAAGCCTTACTGACTAGTGATTTTCAAGGCTGAAAAACAACTTTGTAATCACAACAGTCCAAGGGTCCAGCAAATCATAATCCAAAGTCCAAATTGTACATTCCTTGCCAAATTTCCCTAGACCTCGGGGAAAAAGGTAGCTTTTATATTCCAATTGATACTTGTAACAATTGTTTCCCCATAAACTGCAACAGAAGTTTCTTTTCTTTTAACTTTCACTTTTGTAATTGCCTTTGTTTACATAGTGCCACTGTTTCCTTTGTTCCAATAGGAAGGGGCCGACCTCCGTTTTTAAAACCCCTTCCTCCTTTAAATTATGTCTAAATTGTTCTTTTACTCACAATTCTGAAGATCTAATCCTTTTTTAACGGAGAGATTGAAGGCTCAGAGCTGCCGGTACTTGCAGCTTCACTCGGCGAGGAATGTCGTCCCGGAGTTTTTAACGGGGAACCGCAGCGCTGGTGCGGTTCCCCCCCCCCTCACCAAGCCGGGGATCTCGGAGCGAGATTCCCCCCGACCGGCAGCTCCGGCATCCAACCGGAAGTCTTGGTAAACGCCGTCTCCGTGCGCTGCTCTGGTTCGCCAGAAGCGGCTTAGTCATGCTGGCCACATGACCCGGAAGCTGTATGCCGGCTCCCTTGGCCAATAAAGCAAGATGAGCACCGCAACCCCAGAGTTGTTTGCAACTGGACTTAACTGTTGGGTCCTTTACCTTTACCTAAGTGGGGTTAGGGTTGCAGCCTGGCGTATATAAAGCAACTTCTGGGGTATCCTATTTTGCCCCAACAGGGAAACCATCTGTTTCGTTTGGCTCCGAAAACCACAAGAGAAAAATGGAAACCGAAGGAGATGGACAACATGTAGTGGCCCACGACACTCCAGTGTGAGTCATCCTGAACGGGATATAACGGGAAGGGTTTGCTGGTCAGTGGAAGTGAGTGTGTTTTCTGTGCAGAAGACCAGGGGTCAGCAACATTTTTCAGTTGTGGGCCGGTCCACCATCCCTCAGACCATGTGGTGAAAAAAATATGAACGAATTCCTATGCCCCACAAATGACCCAGAGATGCATTTTAAATAAAAGCACACATTCTACTCATGTAAAAACACCAGGCAGGCCCCACAAATAACCCAGAGATGCATTTTAAATAAAAGGACACATTCTACTCATGTAAAAACACACTGATTCCCGGACCGTCCGCAGCCGGATGTAGAAGGCGAATGGGCCACATCCGGCCCCCGGGCCTTAGGTTGCCTACCCCTGGTTAAGACCCTGAACCTGCTGTAAGTGTGTCTAGTGACTCCATATCATAGTGTGAGAGCACAAATAGATCCTTCAGCCCTTTTATGTGGTTCATGAAGTTTATAAATCACACCTCTTTAAATCCATCCACTTAAGTCTTTTCTGCTGTTCACCTTATTTTCCCCCTATTGGTGCTCTCCATATTTAAAAGTAAGTCCTCTGAGTAATCCCTTTTAGTATTGCAGCCTAAATCTTCTTCCAACGACCCTAATTTGGTGGCGTTGCTATTGCTCTTAAGGTGACTGGCTAGAACTGCATGCCGGTATCCTAAAAGTCTGACTGTCCAACCTCTTATTGCTCTTAGCTCTGGTGCTTACCATGCTAAGGGAAGATGTGCAGCCAGAGACCCAAACAGCAGAACTTGCCCCATCTTCAATCACCGGGTGGGGAAGATAAAGAACATCAGCCTACCTTTGGCTGACAAAAGCTATCATATATCAAGAACCACCTGGAAACTCTCAGAACCTTCTGTTTTGATGAATCTTGAGGGGAAGGGAAACTCTTGTATGCTGGCAATTTACTTGACTTTGCATACTATTCCATTTGTGATAACAGTTGCCTGCCTTGCGCACAAGTGGGCGGTTAGCACCGGGGCAGGGCAACCAGTGTTAGAAACTCAGATATATAAGCTAGTTGCCAAATGGCTCCTTAAACCAAAACAAAATAAAAAATAAAAAAATTCCTTCCAGTAGCACCTTAGAGACCAACTAAGTTTGTTCTTGGTATGAGCTTTCGTGTGCAGGCACACTTATTCAGATACACTGAAACAGAGGTCACCATACCCTTATATATAGTGAGAGGGTGGGAGGGGACTTAACAAGGACACTGGCACCAGAGCCTGCAATAAACCCAGATGCCAACTTTGCTGCCACATACACCCGGACAACACCATTACTGGCCCCAACAACATCAAACATACCATCTCAGGACTATTTAATTGCTCATCGTGTAACATTGTGTATGCCATCAAATGCCAACAGTGCCCTTCAGCTCTCTATATTGGACAAACAGGCCAAACCCTACGCCAAAGGATAAATGGACATAAATCTGACATCAGGAATCACAAGACAGAGAAACCAGTAGGAGAACACTTCAATCTCTCAGGACACTCTATACAAGATCTCAAAGTAGCTGTCTTATTGCAAAGGAATTTCAGAAATAGACTGGAAAGAGAAGTTGCTGAATTGCAACTCATTACCAAGCTTAAAACCATGGAGACCTGGTCTGAACAAAGACATTGGATTCTTATCTCATTATACATGACAAAGCTATTTTTAACCTTCTCACCCCTTGCTTTTTCCTGTAAGACTAATTGCCGTTGTTAACAGTCGTCAACAGGTTTACCACAGCTATCAGCCTATCACCCATTCCCACCACCCCTCTGAATAATACCCCTCCTCACCCTCTCACTATATAGAAGGGTCTGTTGACTTCTGTTTCAGTGTATCTGAAGAAGTGTGCATGCACACGAAAGCTCATACCAAGAACAAACTTAGTTGGTCTCTAAGGTGCTACTGGTAGGAATTTTTTTCTTTTTTCTTTTGTTTTGACTATGACAGACCAACACAGCTACCGGTACCTACCTGTTCCTTAAACCAAGTTTGCAGTCACCAAAACGGAATGTCTAGCTGCCATTTCTGGGCAAGACAGCTCTAAAGTCTTATTTTTCAAACAATGGACTGACTTTGATTGATTCTCAATCAGACATCTGGCTAGTTTAGATGACGACCTTGAGCTAAGTTAAGAACTTTGAAAAGATAAGAGGAAAAGCCACTTGACCCAGGTGCAGTCTTTTTCTTAATGGTGACATGGACCATTCATAATGTAGGGATATTCTTCACAGCTGTGAGCTGGTCAGTGAAGTGGGGTAAGTGAAGGGCAAGTGACAACAATTAACTATAACGTCGTTCGCTGCTCTTGCTCAGGCTGCACAGAAATGACATCTTGGTTCCTGAATTTTATTCTGATGGTGCAGATAAAATATAACTGAGAGAATGCTACATAATGTGGTGTCAGTGTGCGAAAACAGTCCAGTGATCCCCAGGCACACACCTTCAGATGGTGGCGATGCCAGGAGCCATCCATATGCCCAGGCATCTTCACTTGGTCGCAAGTGGCCGATAGCCAGGTACAAAACACGCCTGGCGAATTTCGAACACTGAGGGCAGTGTGTGGTTGCAGCAGAAGTCACATGCTGGATGCAAAAGGCTGATGGCCACAAAATGCCCTCTTTGCGCATGCCTCTTGCAATTCCTGACCTTGATCTGCTGCTTCCTGTGCTCGAAGTCTTGTGAGAAAAGAGATGGGTGTAAAATGGTGGTAGCCTTTCACTCAGCAAAAATGAGGCTCTGACAGAGCTGCTTTCCATTAAGCTTTCACCGCAGGCTGGTACAAGCTCACTGCTGAAATCTGTTAACTTTCAGGGAGAAGGTGAGCTTGTTGACTACTTGTTAACCCCCTGTCACTTTAGCTGTTTACTGGTATTTCTTGCCGCAATTAGGAATTCTGTTAATATATCTGCTTCTCCAATTAATTCCATGGCAGAAAGCGAATCAGGGAGATGGACATGGATCTTGACGATGGTGCTGATGAAGAGGAGGGTGAATCAGACTCGTCTACAGAGTGAGTTGAACTTCGAGAAAATGTCCCAGACAAGCAGGAATGATGGGTTACCTCTTCATCGCCTTCTCTCTGCTTTTTTAAATTGAGCTTGCTGAAATGACAGTATTCGTTTTGCTACCTCTGACTGTGGTCCTCACAAAACTTAACAGTATCCTATATAGCAGCGGTTTCTACCTTTTTTTCCTGCCCAATGACTGCATGGCATCCAGTTTCCACCTCCTGTGGTTTGTGATGTTGGTCGCAATCCATATCTGTCCTTGAGAAATATGCTGCATTCTGATGTGTTTTCCCCGGGCCAGCTTTGATCCAAATTGAGAAAAGGGATGACCTAGTTGCAGTTTAAGCCAGTAACGGGATCACAGCCTAGAACCAAGAGCCCTGGAAAAGCAGTGTTTTTAAAAATGAAAATGCAGTAGGTATATTGCCACAATCATATGGCTGAACTATGGAAATTGCTGACTTTAACCGCTATTAAAATAGCTGCCACTACTTACGGACTTGAGAAGGGCTTTTTTGTTGCATTGCAATTAAACATTTGGTTGTGATTTATGTGCCTTGTTTTATGTTTTTTTATGCTGCTGCTTTATGTATATGATTTATGTTTTATTGACATTGTTTTACAATGAAGGGCAGGATAGAAACATTTCAGGTGAAGTACCCTTCTGTTTGGTAGGCTTGATTTGTTCAGTTACTATTTCTTTGAAACCCTGATCATAGTCCTAATAATAATAATTTCCCTTTCTCCCCCTGAACCAGCCTAATAAAGAAAAAAGTCTCCCAGTTTGTGATGTCTTTTGGATTCAGGTAAGTATTACTACAACATGAACATCAGTGAAGCATGGGAAGGCAATTGTAGATTGGCAAACTGATACCTTGCAGCTTTCTACTTACAGAATTGCAAACATGAAAATTGCTCTCATTTAAGGAAAGCAACTTTGATTCATTCGTTCTCCCAGCCAACTAACTTTCGGTGGCTTAAGCATAATTTCTAAGCACATCAAATGCATGCAATATGGTATGATTCCAGCTGAGTAACATTTGACAAAATCTGTATTGCGCACAACTCGTGCTTTCTGGTTGTACTACACATAATGGGATATCAATTTCCTGGAAACCTGAGACCCGCCACTTGCGTTAGTAAGTTGCTTTGCTCTGCATTACAGCTGCAAATAGGTTGCCACGCCTTTCCGCCTGCTGAACACATGGACTCCTCTACAGACCAAAGCTGAACTTGTGGACAAAGATTGCCCCTGCAGTTCTTCATTGTGCTAAATATGTCTTCATAAAAGCATATTTGTCTGTCCCTATTCCAGGAGTAATATTTGCATTACAATGAAGGAAAATTATTTTTATTTCCACTTGCATGATTCTTCCCTTGAAGTGACCGTCTCTCCTTTCCTTCCCCATTCCCTCTGCTTGTTTTAGGCTTTTTGGAGTTGTGCTTATTTTTGTGGACATCTCACTTGTGATTCTGTCTCTAATGATTGCTCACAAATACCACTCTCTTGATGTCATGATTGGAAATATCTCTCTGGCCATAGCATTCTTCTTCCTCTTCGATGTCCTCCTGCGAGTGTCCATTGAAGGGTAAGAGCATGAATCATTGTAAAACAGTACTGGTGTGAAGCCGTTGTGTTTTTAGCTGCAATTCTCAATCATGTTAAAGATCATATATCCTTTCATCCATAGGCATGCGCCTCTCAACAGCAGAGGGGAGAAGGCACCTTCATGAGCTTACTGACACAGGGTAGTTAGGTATTTGCCCCGCTCCTCTGTTCGGAACGGAACGGAGGGTGGTTGTCCTATCCTGGTGTCCAGTGAAATATGATCGCGGTGAAGGGGTGGTGTGTTCAGTGTAGAAGAGGCTGAGCCGGTGCAAATGGGAACTGGAAGACCGAACAGTCTTGTGTGCATTGTGCATTCCAGGGGATAATTGCAGAGACCTTATAGCTGTCAACTTTTGGATTTGAAAATAAGGGATGCCGCGAGGGCGGTGCAATGGCACCAAGTAGCCTCGCCACCCTGCGTTCCAGAGGCTGCGCGCGAACGGGTGAGCGAAAGAGCGAGCGCATAGACGGCAGGCAGGCAGGCAGGCTGTCTGTCTGGTTGGGCGTGAGGGTCTAGCTGCACAAGGCATGCAAGCTCCGCCCCAGTCAGTCTCAGACTCCTTATTGGCAGCCGAGCGACACAGCTGAGGAGCCTCCCTGGCCGGTAGGGAGGGAGAGGAGCTGCTTCCTTTGAAATCCAGGAAATTAAAGGGATATCAACAATCCGGGATAGCAGCGGGAAACGGCATTGGAATAAGGGAGTTTCCTGCCAAAAAAAGGGAGGGTTGACAGCTATGGACCTTATGCAGTTGCCATAAGAGGCTCTGGAGGGCATGCTGGTGCCCCTGGGTGCCCTGTTGCTAACCCCTTGCAGGTGGCCTCCACTGAACAGGGCTTTCCAGGACTAACTGTGGTTTATACCCTGCAGCATGATACTTGGACCAATCTCTCCTTGCACAATTAGCTTCTTAAGCACCTACATATGCTAGTGTTGAATAATCCTAGGTGGCCTACAAGGTTCTTGTCAAAGTGAGCAGCTGCTGCTAAATCATTGTTGCCAGTTGTCTTTTGCAGATCTCTTTTTCATTTCAGCTTCGAAAAGTACTTTGAATCTAGGCTAAATATTCTAGATGCTATCATTGTTGGGGTCACGCTGCTGATCGATCTTGTGTATGCCGTCTCTGACTTCAGCGGAATAAGCCTAATTCCAAGGCAAGGAGAGTGCAGAATCTTCTTCCTTCTCCCTCTCCTCCCTCCTTCCTTTCAAAGATGTCCGTTTTTCTTCTGTGGTGGTGAAGGCAAAATGCAAAGAAGCATGTGGATAATTTGGCTTTTAAAAGTGCTGGGTGTTGAGTGGGGTTGCTAATGTAATCAGATCTTTTGGTGAAGGGCGGTATATAAATTTAACAAATAAAAATAAATTTAAAAATATTGCCCCCTAACAGGGACCTTGTGATCATATCCAGCCTTTGGGCCTCTCCAGCTTTGTTTCTGTCTCTTATTTGCAGGGTGGATAAAAATCAACGATTTTTTTTTTTAAATAAAAAAACGGATTTTTTTGATTTAAATTGGATTTTTAAAATAAAATGCTTTTGGAGGAAAAATCTTTCTAAATATAGTCTTCTATTTAAGTTACATTGTAGTCCAAAGGCTATTCATCAGGAAATAAGGATTTGTTTTAAGTTTATCAAGTGTGGCTAAAACTCAGTCTAAGTTTTTTTAAAAAAAAACGTTTAACAACATCAGTTAACAAACATGGATACATATGCTATCATGTTATTGTTTCAGTTAAATAAATTGTTTAAATGGTTATTAAGGAAATGATTATTTTTCTCCTTCCAATAAAGTACAGCAGAAAAGTTGTCCAAATATAAACAGTTAACTTATTAAACCTCACCATAATTTCATAACTATCTGTCTATGTATTTCTAGTAGTATAACCAAATCAGTAATTTTTGATAGAACTGTAAAAACTGCTCTGAAAATTTATTATTCCAAAAATGAAACCTTTGGTTGTAAATATTAAGATTATACCAGCAAGAATGAGTCTTTCTGTAAAAAAAAAATTTAAATAAAGTCTTACGGATTAGTGATTTAAATCAAGCCTTACTGACTAGTGATTTAAATCAAATCCACCCTGCTTATTTGTGTTCAAAACCTCGTCATGCAATTTATTTGTTTCATTAAATTTATATACCTCCCTTCATCCGGGGATCACAGGGCACTTTACAGTGTAAGAGTGGTTTTTTTTTTGTTTAATGGTATATCATGAGGTTTTAAAACAATAAAAGCTTTAAAAAATAACCACAAAACAGTGCCTGTATTTCAGTTGCTTTTCTCTTTCCCTTGTGCATCATGTAGCATTGCCTGTTTCCTCATTTGGTTAGATTTAGTGTACTGCGCTTTTTAACTGGTTATTTGTCTACTGATAAGGGACGCAGGTGGCGCTGTGAGTTAAACCACAGAGCCCAAGGGCTTGCCAATCAGAAGGTCGGCGGTTCAAATCCCCACAACGGGGTGAGCTCCCATTGTTCGGTCCCTGCTCCTGCCAACCTAGCAGTTCGAAAGCACGTCAAAGTGCAAGTAGAGAAATAGGTACTGCTCTGGCGGGAAGGTAAACGGCGTTTCCGTGCGCTGCTCTGGTTCGCCAGAAGCGGCTTAGTCATGCTGGCCACATGACCTGTAAGCTGTACGCCGTCGCCGGATCCCTCGGCCAGTAAAGCGAGATGAGCGCCGCAACCCCAGAGTCATCCGCGACTGGACCTAATGGTCAGGGGTCCCTTTACCTATCCACTGATATCTTGTCAATATTGGAGCTCTTTGAATGACTGGTCTCCTAACAACACTCAGCACCCTTAAAGTGCTTTCAGTATACCTGCGGAAAGGTAAAGGGACCCCTGACCATTAGGTCCAGTTGCAGACGACTCTGAGGTTGCGGCGCACATTTCGCTTTAGTAGCCGAGGGAGCCGCCGTACAGCTTCCGGTGGCCAGCATGACTAAGCCGCTTCTGGCGAACCAGAGCAGCGCACGGGAACACTGTTTACCTTCCCGCTGCAGCGGTACCGGTACCTATTTATCTACTTGCACTTTGACGTGCTTTCAAACTGCTAGGTTGGCAGGAGCAGGGACCGAGCAACGGGAGCTTACCCCATCACGGGGATTTGAACCGCCGACCTTCTGATCGGCAAGCCCTAGGCTCTGTGGTTTAACCCACAGTGCCACCCGCATCCCTGCTATGCATTGTAGACAGACATAAACATGTAGCCTCTTGCCAGCTTTTCATATTGTTATGCTGACCACTTTTTTTCCCCTTTTCACCAGAGCGGTTACTATTTTTCGTATCCTGAGGGTTATGATTATAATAAGATTATTTCGACTGGCATCGGAGAAGGAACGACTTGAAAAGCTCACCAGGAGGATAGTAAGCAACACTGGGCCTTGTCAACTATGGGAGCTAGACACAAGGAATTTCTCCCTGGGAGGAGGGACATGTAGTTTATCTTGCTGCTTGCCTTTCAGCTCCTGTTTCTGTTTGACTTTTTTATATTACAAGAGTTTATATTGCACTTTAGTAGACATCCCCAATATGGTTTATGTAAACAAATCAATATCAACATTAAAATATTTTTTTAATAATAATAATAATAAATTTTTATTTATACCCCGCCCTTCCCAGCCAATACTGGGCTCAGAGCGGCTAACACCAATAAAATCACAACAAAACATACAAAACAATCAATTAAAATGCAGGTTAAAATACGATTTAAAGTTTAAAATGCAGCCTCATTTTTAAGTAGCCCACCAATCAAACCACAAAGGAATGAAACATCAGGGTTAAACTGAAACCAACCCAAAGGCCAGGCGGAACAGCTCTGTCTTGCAGGCCCTGCGGAAAGATGCCAAATCCCGCAGGGCCCTGGTCTCTTGTGACAGACCGTTCCACCAAGTCGGGGCCAGTACTGAGAAGGCCCTGGCCCTAGTTGCGGCCAGCCTAGCATCCTTGTGGCTCGGGACCTCCAAAATGTTATTATTTGAGGACCTTAAGGTCCTATACAGGGCATACCAGGAGAGGCGGTCCCTTAGGTACGAGGGTCCTAGGCCGCATAGGGCTTTAAAGGTCAAAACCAGCACCTTAAGCCTGACCCTGTACTCCACCGGGAGCCAGTTCAGCTGGCAGAGCACTGGATGAATGTGGTCCCTTGGCAAAGACCTCGTAAGGAGCCTCGCCACGGCATTCTGCACCCGCTGGAGTTTCTGGGTCAGCTTCAAGGGCAGCCCCGCGTAGAGCGAGTTACAATAATCAAGTCTGGAGGTGACCGTCGCATGGATCACTGTTGTTGTATTTCTATTTTAAGTTGACTTGAAGGACTCTTAATTAAAAGGCAGGATAGAAATGCTTAAAAAATGTAGAACAATCAAGATCAGTCATACTTGCATGATTCGGAGTGCAGAACTTCAGGTTTCTTGGTAATGCACTGCCTTATATTTAAGACTTTTGCTGCTGTTCTAATTTTATTTTAAGCCGTTATGGGCAGCCTTGGAAATGGTAACACCTGTCAGACTAAACTAGCCTATTTGTTTCCCAACTTCCCTCTTTAATTTTCTTCCATGTGTTTTGCTGGCAGGTATCAGAAAACAAAAGGCGTTACACAAAAGATGGCTTTGATCTGGACCTCACGTATGTCACTGGTGTGTATAATAACTTGGTGAAAGGGAAGAAGTTGATCATTATGAACTTTTCTCATGGGAGCTTGGAGAGATCCAGGCAGCCAAGAATTGTGGGAGAAATCCTAAGTGCGTGTGCGTGTCAGCCACCGCCTCCTTTGCTCTTGTCCTCTCGTGGCCTTGCTTCTGGCACAGCTACTAACCGGGGAGACATGGCAATGCATGACCTTTGCTTGGTTATTGCTTCTCTGAAGGAAGTGAATAAGTGCCTAGGCAGATGGTCCTGGGCAGTTAAAGTCTAACCACATACAGCCAAGGCACTCAGAGGCACGTAGACGCTGCTTTTGCCACTCTGCCAATGGAACAGGCTTTGACCTTTTGGTCATACGAGTTGCGGTCACACCCATAGCTGTCAACTTTCGGATTTGAAAATAAGGGATTTTTCCAAACTTTCAGATTTGTAAATAAGGGATGCCGCGAGGGCAGTGCAATGGCACCAAGTAGCCTCGCCACCCTGCGCTCCAGAGGCTGCGCGCGAACGGGAGAGTGAAAGAGCGAGCACGTAGACGGCAGGCAGGCTGGCTGTCTGGCTGGGCGTGAGGGTCTGGCTGCACAAGGCATGCAAGCTCCGCCCCCAGTCGGTCTCAGACTCCTTATTGGCAGCCGAGCAACGCAGCTGAGGAGCCTCCCTGGCCGGCAGGGAGGGAGAGGAGCTGCTTCCTTTGAAATCCGGGAAATTTAAGGGATATCAACAATCCGGGATAGCAGCGGGAAACGGCATTGGAATAAGGGAGTTTCCCGCAAAAAAAGGGAGGGTTGACAGCTATGGTCACACCTCTCCTCTTTTGCATCTTGGAATTAGCTCTTGATTGCTGATCTAAACGACAAGACAGACTTGAGGCGCTAACACCCACAGTAGAGACTTTGCTTAAATGTGAAATGGTACTGTGGACCAATGGTCCTGGCAGAGGTGCTGGTCCAACAGGAGGGAAACAAAGCATTCACTGCTGTCACATGGTGGTCTGCTTGCCCTAATGTCTAGGTCTTGTGTGTGCAGGCTGTGGGTTCCGATTCCACTCTGCAAAGAGGGAGGGAGTTCCATGTACAAGGAGCCAACACTGAAAAGGCATACCAGAACCTGTCTTTCTCCATCAGTGAAGAATCTTAAACCTGCTAAGCAGTGCACTTTTAAAATGTATATAATTCCATCTGTGTGCTTCTCTGTTGTCTAAGGGGCTTAAGGCAGCTGGGTAGGAATCCTATTTTTGCGTTATAGGAACCCGATGAGGGAAGCTGGTCTGAGATACAGCGATCTGCTCAGCTAAGCTAACCAGTCAGCCTCATAACTGAATGGGAACTTGAACCCACTCCTCTCTGACTGAAAACCCAGCCATCAATTTTGCATGGCTGTAAGTCCCAGCACAAGTCAAAACTTTCAGTTGTATCAGGTTTTAGCGATTTGTTAGCTACATGCAGACTTGCACTCGTGTGTCCACACGTTCAAACAGGTGGGCTTAATTCCCCCCTGCTGTCCTTCAGCACCACACAAATCTCCCCCACTAGGACTGTTTTTAGGCCTTCATGATATAAGAGTTGGATAAACTTCTTACACAACTGTGTATACACGCAGCCTGTGTGCGCAAATGGTCCATGGGATGATGCTGTTTTAAAGTTGGATTTAAAGGGGGAAATTGAGATAGCATAGAAGAAGCTTCTTAGTGTGTCTTGGAAAAGTCTAGTGGGTTCATGAGGATGAACGCCTGAGCTGTCAGAAGTCTGATCTCTGTGGAAAAAAATGCTTTTGAACTGAAATACTGCAAGTTATAAACCAGCAAATGTGTTGCGGTCTCAATAGACTTATTACAGCCTTTATATGTGTGTTTTTTTATCTCTCAGCTCGTGTTATAGCAATGTCCTTTCCATCTTCTGGGAAGCAGTCTTGGTACAGGAATCCTATAAAGGTAGCATAAATTCTGAAAGTCTGTGCAAATAGTTCTCACTGTATAAATATGGCATATTGCTTTTTTAATTGATACGGTTTTTTGTTTTTTATTCCACACTTGTAATTGAAGAGCAGTTATGCCCTTTCTTCGAGTTCCTACATTGAGGGGTTGATAACATGATAATTCACTTACATCTTGATTGCTGTAATTGACTTAGAAGCTAGATAAACAACTAAAATATTTACTTAATTGGTGACGATTTGTTTCCCTTCCTTTCCTTGCCAGATCTAATGACAGGCTTCTGGGATTGTGCTTGATTTTTCCCCTCTACGATCAGAGGGTCAGAGTTGGGATTTGTTTTGCACCCTCAAAAATGGGTGTGCTGGAATTAGAAGCCAATAAGCTGCAGGCGTTGAACATTTTCTTCTCCACACCACCTTTTTAAGGGCAACTCACAAGTCTGCTTAAGCATAGGTCGCATCCACACCATCCATTTAAACCAGGGTGGATTTAATTTAAATCAAATTGATTTAAATCACGATTTAAATCACTAGTCAGTAAGGGTTGATTTAAATATTTTTTTTACAGAAAGACTCAATCTTGCTGGTATAATCTTAATATTTACAACCATATGAAGGTTTCATTTTTGGAATAATAAATTTTCAGAGTAGTTTTTACAGTTCTATCAAAAATGACTACTTTGGTTATCCTATATTATAATCTTCAAGTGTCCCTGCGTCCACCGGCAATTTTCTGTGTGTCACGGAAGTGACGCATGACACAGACGGACGCAGGGATTGGAGGGGGCGGAGAGGGGGGCGGGACGACGCAGAGACACTTCCGGCCGGGCGAAACTGCGCCGCCGCCATTGCCGGGGGGAAGCTGCTGCCGCCGCCGCCCGCCTATGGAGGCTCCCGCCGCCGCTTTTGCTGCGCTCGGCCGCCGAGGGAGAGGCGAAGCGCCGTTTCCTGCCGCCGCCTACACACCCTCGCCAAAGCGCGGGGGAAGCGGCTCTTTGGGCGGCGGCGGAGAAGGAACGCAAGAGCCGTCTTCGTCCCCCCCGCCCGGGGCCCCGCTGACCCCGGCTCCACTGCGTCCCCGCCGCCTCCGAGCCCCGCTGCCCCGCTGCTCAAGGCCAGGCGACTAACGGGCCGTCCCCGGCCGGCCTCTCCTTCACCCCGCCCCCGGCCGGCCTGCTCGCGCTTGGCTCAGCCCGGCGGGGCCGGCGCAAGGAGCAGCCCCCGGGCAGCGGGAGAGGCGCAGAGCTCTTGCCTGGCGTCGGGGGATCCGCTTTGGACGGGGCGGGCGCAGCTCCGCGCCGGACGGACTCACGCGGGGCGGGAGGGAGAAGCCTGGCTGGAAGGTCCCTCCCGGGAGCCGAGGAGGGGTCTCGAGCCAGCAGCAACAGCAAGAGGAGGCTGGGGGTGGGGTAGGAGGGAGAGGAGACTGGGGAGGGAAAGGGTTAATGGAAAGGAGAAGAGGGTGGGGAGGGGAAGGGTTAATGGGAAGGAGAGGAGGGGGGAGGGAAAAGGGTTAATGGGAGGGAGAGGAGGGTGGGGAGGGAAAAATCTTTGCCCCCATTCCCGTCTATTGGAGATACTGACTCTGCCTCCCCCCCCAAGTCCACCTGCAAGGAGGGAACACCTGCCCCTCGCGGGGAGAAGGGGCGCGCGCCCGGCTTTCACAAAACAAAAATTGTATATAAACAGTGCACATATAAAACATTGTAAGACACATATTTCATTCACATATATATTCATTATTTCATACGTATAAAGTATATAAAATATAATGTGTGTGTGCGTGTGTATGTATGTGTGGCCGGATCGGAGCCGACGCCCTCCCGCCGCCGCCTTGCTTCTAGAGCCCGTAATCTTTACGGGCTTAATTTACTAGTACTACTAGAAATACATAGACAGATAATTATGAAATTATGGTGAGGTTTAATAAGTTAACTTTATATTTGGACAACTTTTCTGCTGTACTTTATAGTCTTTGGACTACAATGTAACTTAAATAGAAGACTATATTTAGTAAGATTTTTCCTCCAAAAGCATTTTATTTTAAAAATCCAATTTAAATTTATAAAAATCCGATTTAAATAAAAAAAATCCAATTTTTTTTTTAAAAAAAAAATCATTGATTTTTATCCACCCTGTTTTAAACACACACATGGCTTCCCACAAATAATCCTGGGAACTGTAATGAAGGGTGCTGGGAATTGTGGCTCTACGAGGGGTAAACTATTGCAGTTCCCAGCATTCTTTGGGGAAAGTGTTCAGTGCTCTGAACATGCTTTAAATGCATGGTGTAGAGGTGACAGTAGACTTAAATTTTGTCTAGATGTCTTCCTAAGCCAATCTTCCTCAACATGGTGTCATTCATATGTTGTTTGGGCTACATCTCTGAATATTGACTATGCTGGCAGTGGCTTATGGGTGTCCAGCAAGATTAGGAATGCACCACACTGACCTTCCATTTATAGGTTCTTAATGTGTATTTAATCTCCCCACTAAGGCTAAGCCTAACACATTGCTGGAATCCAACCATATCTACAGCAATATGTTGGCACTGAAGACCTCTTTGCACAAGGGGAGATCTCAGTTTTGCTTGAATTGACTTCTCTGAATTCTGAAATGGGTTTCCCCAGTGCATTGCCTCATCATTGGGTCCTAATGCTTCTGGCGTCCTTTGAATATCTCCTGCTTTTATAGGAAGTTGCAAGATTCTTGGATACGAAACATGAAGGCCACTACAAAGTCTACAATCTTTGCAGTAAGCATCTTCTATTTAGACCGTTTTTAATTTAGTTATGCATACAATATAACTTCCAAAGGAGGCATCTTACATCTGAGCGTATACCATAATGGCCTTAAATTTCAATCTCTGTCCTCTTTTTCACGTTTTGACCTCTTAAATGGAGGACCTCTTAAATGTCACCCCTCCTCCGTACCGCTTAAAGTTGGGTTATACTAAATGTTTCATTTGTTCAAATGACTTCTTCATGCCAAGCATCATAGTGGCAACTAAAGGGCTTCCTGGGCGCCTGATTTGGCCACCAAGTCTAACAAACTCTCTTCTGAAATAAAGTGTGTGGCTTTAAAAGTACCCTATTTTTCGCTCCATAAGATGCACTTTTTTCCTCCTAAAAAGTAAGGGGAAATGTATGTGCGGCTTATGGAGCGAATGCGTAGTCCCTGGAGCCGAATTGCCTAGGGGCCAAAAACAGTTTGTGATTTTCTTTTTACAAAGAGAGAAGGGGGTGTTGAAAGGAAGCCGCTGAGCAGTAAGCCATCGGGGAGAGAGATAAGGCTCCCTTTCTGCTCCGCCCCCTTGCCCAGGCCTCCATTGTTGAATGTTCTGCAGACGGAGGCTGTTTGTTTCCCCAGCGACATGTGACTGGCTGATTAGATTATCTGTCTGGAAACTGTAGAAACGGCTCCCTTTCCTTTCCTAAAGAAGCTGCAGAACTTGAAGCTGCAGAACTGTGAGTTGAACCCCATAAAAATGGGGCTTTTCCTCTTTGCAAAAGAAGCTGCACAACTGTGAGCTGATCCCCCCCAAAGGAGGCTTTTCCCCCTTTCCTCCTCTAAAAACTAGGTGAGTCTTATGTTCAGGTGCGTCTTCTGGAGTGAAAAACACGGTACTTGACTTTTCAGTGCTTCAAGGGCAACAGTTTTAACGAGCTGTTTACCCGTATTTCTTTCTAGCGCCATGTTTTTATTGTTTGTGTTACGATTATGCGTTTTGTACAACAGCCTGAGCTTCTTTGGAAGATGGGTGGCTTCTAAATACCTTTCCTTGAATAAAAGAAGAAGTAAAAAACACTGCTTAATTCCTGTTTTCCCCAGTCAGGGCCAGGGCCAGCTCTGAGCAATGTGTTTTCTGGTGGGCTTCCTCAGGTTAACCTGACAGTGACAGCAGCACTGCAAAGGTGCCTGAGAACAAGCATTATAATTTCCCACAATGCCTCAGGAAACTCTGGGGGCATTGTGGGAAATGATGGCTTGTAGACCTGACTGCCTACCGTTGAGGCAGCAGGTGGGCCTTGCTGAGGCACTAGGGTGCAAGGAGCCACTATAGGGTGCAAGTGCTGACTCTGGGCCTGTCCCTAATAGTAGCAAAATCCAGGAAAAATTAGAGGCCCTTGCGCTTCACTGCTGTTACTTTTAACCACGTTTCACAGACTCCTCCCTCCCTGGGTGACTTCACCTGTAACAGTGATCCCCAGAAGTTTCCGTTGGTTTGTTTGCTTATGTAGATATTTAATGAAAAACATAAAGAAAAGAGAACAAGAAATATCCCTGGGAACCACTAGCATTGTGAGACAGAACACAGAACATTTCCAATTTGATACAGTGGAGCTGTGAACACTAATACTATGGAAGCTGTAAATTCGAAATAACCACTTTGTGTCTGAGAAATGGGGCTGTGCCTTCTCCCCCATCACTTGAGGGGAGGGAAACAATATTTTTTGACAGGTGTGGTTTTGTTTTTCTAACCCAGGGGTCAGCAACCTTTTTCAGCCGTGGGCCGGTTCACCGTCCCCCAGACCATGTGGTGGGCCAGACTATATTTTGAAAAATAATAATGAACAAATTCCTATGTCCCACAAATAACCCAGAGATGCATTTTAAATAAAAGCACACTTTCTACTCATGTAAAAACATGCTGATTCCCGGACCGTCCGCAGGCCAGATTGAGAAGGCGATTGGGCCGCATCCGGCCCACGGGCCTTAGGTTGTCTACCCCTGTTCTAACCCCACTAAAGGCATTCAGTTGAGACTTTGGAACAAAAAGGTGCTGTCTGGGGTTGATTTAAATGCTCAATATCCAGACATGTAGAAGCTGACGTGAGTTTTTAATCTGTTTTTAACTTACCTGATTTTAATTGTATTTTGAATTTTTTAAAATACCTGGTTTTAGCTTGGTCTTTTATTGGCTTTTTGCTTCTTCTTTTTGTAAATTGCTTAGTGGTTATATTTACAATCAAAGAGTGAATACATTTTGTAAGATAAATAAAAATATTTGATATACCCTTCCCTCCCCTGCAGGTGAACAGGGCTATGACCCAAAGATATTCCATTACAGGGTGGAGAGAATATTTATTGATGACCATAATGTTCCCACTCTAGAGTAAGTATAATTTCAAGGTGCTTCTGTGTGCATATAAGGAGAGAAAATTTAAATAAAAAGACCCATAAGGGCAGCTGAAGAACGCAAATGTCTCTAGTCCATGGGAAACCAGCTCAGAGAAAATTAAAAAGCACGGTGCCAATGTCTTTTGTAAATGGCATTGAAACAAGATATTTCCAAGCCAGATGAGATTTAACTTGGTGAATGTATTTCATTTATGAGAGCCAGTGTGTTGTAGTGGTTAAGAGCGGTAGACTCGTAATCTGGTGAACCGGGTTCGCTCCTCCACATGCAGCTGCTGGGTGACCTTGGGCTAGTCACACTTCTTTGAAGTCTCTCAGCCCCACTCACCTCACAGAGGGTTTGTTGTGGGGGAGGAAGGGAAAGGAGAATGTGAGCCGCTTTGAGACTCCTTCGGGTAGTGATAAAGCGGGATATCAAATCCAAACTCCTCCTCCTCCTCTTCTTCTTCTTCTTCTTCTTCTTCTTCTTCTTCTTCTTCTTCTATATAGATCACTTTCAAAAAATCTCTAAACAATGTACAAAAAATACTATGAAATTATCAATAATGCACAGGAAAAAATTCAAGACAAGTATGCATAACTAAACTATTGTTGGCTTGCTGGAATAATGCTTTTTAGTCAACTTCTTAAAAGTGTTTTCGTGAGGGTGGTGTGTGCCTAATGTTGATTGGAAGTTCCAGAGCACTGGAGCTGAAAACCCCAAAAGATCAGTCTGCTTGTGAATGTTGCTTGGCACTTGTAATATTGCAAGTTCCACAGACTAAAAAGGGCCGAGCACGTACACACAAGGCAAGCCAACCTTTCAGGTAAACTGATCCCAAGCTGCTAAGGGCTTACTATTGCTCTGATAAAATGATTGTGTGTTGGGTTCCCCCCTCCCCCAAGAACATCTCAGAAAAGAAAAATTAAGTAAGATTCCTCTTTCTGCCCTTAAGGGAAATGGTCCAATTTACGCATAGCGTGATGGAATGGATGTTAAAAGACGAAGACAACGTCATAGCAATACATTGCAAAGGAGGCAAGGGTAAGTAAGTGCCTTTTAGTGGAAACATTGACATGGAGCTGAAGGAGGTTGAACTTTTTTTTTTTAAGGTGTTTTGTTTTCTGTTTTGTTAGTTTACAAAAGCTTCTGGTGTTCCAGTATTAAATGATCACCTTTATTTTTCTGAAATAGGTAGTTGAGGCAGAATGACATGAGAAACTGCCTTATTGCCAGGTCAGACTTGTTGGTTCAACTAGTTCAGTATATGACTGAAGTGAATCTCCAGGGCTTCAGGCAAGTTCCCAGCCCTGTTTGGAGCATAGCTGTCAACTTTCAGATTTGAAAATAAGGGATTTTCCCAAAACTTTCGGATTTGAAAATAAGGGATGCCACGAGGGCAGTGCAATGGCACCAAGTAGCCTCGCCACCCTGCACTCCAGAGGTTGCGCGCGAACGCGTGAGCGAAAGAGCGAGCGCATAGATGGCAGGCAGGCTGTCTGTCTGGTTGGGCATGAGAGTCTGGCTGCACAAGGCATGCAAGCTCCGCCCCCAGTCGGTCTCAGACTCCTTATTGGCAGCCGAGCAACGCAGCTGAGGAGCCTCCCTGGCCGGCAGGGAGGGAGAGGAGCTGCTTCCTTTGAAATCCGGGAAATTTAAGGGATATCAACAATCCGGGATAGCAGCGGGAAACGGCATTGGAATGAGGGAGTTTCCCGCAAAAAAAGGGAGGGTTGACAGCTATGGTTTGGAGATGACAGTGCTCTTCCACTGAGCTACGGTCCAAATAATTAACCTGGTCCATCACAGCCCTTGGTTCCTCTTCAAAATTTTGGATTGAGGAACTCAGAGGTGGTTATATTTTGCTACTTAAAAGCTACTATTTTTAAGGAAGGTGGGGTGGAAGACTTCAAAAGTTGGAACGCATGAATAAAAACTACAGCTTAATATTTAAATACCAGAACGTGCTACTGTTCATCTCTGCCACAAAACGTGCTCCTTGAGTTCTGTGTGGAGGCCATAGAATCATAGAATGGTACAGTTGGAAGGAATACTGATGGTCACCTAGTCTAAGGCATCTATGATAGGTGGCCTTCCAGCCTCTGCGTAAAAACTTCAAGTGAAGGAGAGTCCACAACCTCCCAAGGGATTCCGTTCTACTGTCAAATAGCTCTTACCGCAGGGGTCAGCAACCTTTTTCAGCCGTGGGCTGGTCCACCATCCCTCAGACCTTGTGGTGGGCTGGACTATATTTCGAAAAAATATATGAATGAATTCCTATGCTCCACAAATAACCCAGAGATGCATTTTAAATGAAAGCATCACCTAATCCAACCCCCTGCAAGACAGGAACCTTTTGCCCAATGTGGGTCATGAGTTCAAGAGTCTCATGCTCTACTGACTGAGCTATCTCTTATGTAACATAATCTGATTGTGCTAGTGATTCCCTTCTTGAGTACAACTAGAATCCAACCCTGATGACTTTCTTCAGAAGGGCCATTCCATGAAAAATGAGCCTGATAAGAAAAAAATTATTTTTTTCTCCCATGAAAAAATATTTCTTCCATGATTCCAAACATGCAGTCTAACCATTTTTAAAGCTAAAGACAAAAGAAGTTTAGTTTATGGACCTTCTTTTCAAAAGTCCACCCACGTAGCCTTCACAGAAGTGTTCAAGTTAAAAGTTTTCTGATGATTGTCCCACCCGTGACAGCATTTTTTCCTCAATTTTGTATCGTTAAATTTCTTAAACTTAATTTCTGATTGCATAGTTGTAACCAATAAACATTGATTTAAACAGATATGCTGAGTTTATCATTGATTCACCTCTCAACTCACAGAGTTTTTCCATAAATCAAACTTATCTCAAGCTCCGTGTCCTTTTTTTGTCCCACCCGTGACAATACTTTAACATTTAATAAAATTGTCAAAAATATCCATTAAAAAAAAAAGTAAAATGTTCAGTATCTTATTAAGAACATAGTTTAAATTTTGGTTGTTAATTTTTATGTATATTTACATTGTTACACATGTGTGAATACCAAAAAACATGGTCCAAGTGTCCCACCCGTGACAATGGAATGGCCCAGAAGTCTTGATTCCCCCCCCCCTTTTTTTTAAATGCAGGTAGAACTGGCACCATGATTTGCATCTGGCTTATTGAGAACAGCCTGTTTGAAAGTGCGAAGGTACGTAAAGTGATGGCAGCAATGATCTTCCCTTTGAGCTTGAGTGCTTTAATTCTCTCAAAGACCAAAGAGTGGTTTTTCTCTGTGCAGAGAATGCTGAAGAATGTCTTCCACCTGGGTGGCGATTCATTTAAGTGGCATGACAGCCTGAAGTTTATATACATGGTTCAGCTCAGTTGCAAGAGGCGTGCGCCCTGTTTATAGCACCATCCGCTATTGTCAGAAATGCCCAGTGCCCAGAGTGAAGGCTCATCCCTCAATGCAATTTGGATGAACCACGTAGTAAGCGGTATGCAAACCCTGCTACCACCATGTGGAATTTTTTTCTGTCACTTCCAAGGGAAATGTTTGATATAGTCCAGAGCTGGGGTGCCCTAGGCCCAGGTTCTAAATGCAGCCTTCAGGCCTTTCTCGCTTGCCTGGATTTTTGTATAGTAGTGCATAGTACGTAGAAATTAGCCAGCTGTACAAAGGTAAAATTTGCATCGATTCCTCCACCCACGTTTGCCTCTGGCCTTGCCAACCACTGCCATGTGACTTCTGGAAGATTGCTCAGAAAGGGATGCAGCTCTCAGACGGGAAAAATGATGAAATTTGATGGGTAAACCTGTTACTTAACCCCAGGGTTGTTGCTGGAAAAATTCCAGCAGTGTCTTTTGGGAGAAGAGGAAAAGCAGGGGGTGATTTTTGCCATCCCCCCCCTTACATTCCCTAAAGCTTGCTCCAGAGTGTTGTGGGATCGTTGAACAGCATAGAAGTCGGTGGGAGAGGAGCTTCATGGGGAAAAAGCAATTGACACAAAAGGATCTCCCCAATGACTCTAATGTTTTGAAGATCCTTCTGTAAACAGAACAGTACCATCAAAGAAAACCAGTGGTTCTGGAGAGGAATACTGTGTTTTAAGCCACTAATGTGTACATAAGCCAATCATAGCTGTCAACTTTCGGATTTGAAAATAAGGAATTTTTCTCAAACTTTCAGATTTGAAAATAAGGGATGCCGCGAGGGCGGTGCAATGGCACCAAGTAGCCTCGCCACCCTGCGCTCCAGAGGCTGCGCGTGAACGGGTGAGCGAAAGAGCGAGCGCATAGACGGCAGGCAGGCTGTCTGTCTGGTTGGGCGTGAGGGTCTGGCTGCACAAGGCATGCAAGCTCTGCCCCCAGTCGGTCTCAGACTCCTTATTGGCAGCCGAGCAACGCAGCTGAGGAGCCTCCCTGGCCGGCAGGGAGGGAGAGGAGCTGCTTCCTTTGAAATCCGGGAAATTTAAGGGATATCAACAATCCGGGATAGCAGCGGGAAACGGCATTGGAATAAGGGAGTTTCCTGCAAAAAAAGGGAGGGTTGACAGCTATGAAGCCAATCTGTACGCAGGAGCAAACTTCACGTTCACCAGATGTGGACTTTCCCAGCTCCTTTTAACTCTGCAGCCTCTTTCCCCCCTTGAAAACCTGCTTTTGGAGGAACCGTGGGAATGGTGTAGGGATAAGGGAGCAGATTAAAGAGGAAGTTGGCAGAATCCACCCCGCTCTAATGTGAACAGAGGGAAAACTTGGCCTCCAAACCTGCGTCTCTAAAATAATACTTTATAGTTCCTTGGTTTAAAACTGAACACTACACGATATGGCGACACCTGTTATCATCTTCCTTTTTTAAGGAAAGTTTACAGTACTTTGGTAAAAGAAGAACTGATGAAAGCACAAGCTCCAAGTTCCAGGGTGTTGAAACGCCATCACAGGTAAGAGTCTAATGACGTCTCGGTTAAAGACACCGGAACCAGTATCGTAGCAAGGGATTAACACAATTTGCAGATTGTCACGATTTAGCTCTGTAACTGACCATTTTTCCTGCACCACCCTTCTCGTACCCTTGCATTTCTGGATGGTGCCTAGAGTGCCTTCAGTCCAGCGAACAACCTATAACACTGTGGCGTTATAACATAGGATGAGTGCAGGATTTGAGGGCATTTGGGTAAAGCAAGGCTTACAGCGATGGGGTTTGAAGGTCATCTTCTCTTGCAGCCAAAAGGCTGCTCTTACTTCAGGGTTGAGTTGGGAGATTTGCTTTTGCTTTTTGCTTTGAAAACGCTGCAGCTTGTTTGTAACTTATTTCTCAAGACGCACTCAAATTTTCTTCGCAGAATAGGTACGTTGAGTATTACGCAACCTTGAAATGGAAGTACAACCTGCAGATCCCAAAAGCGAGACCGCTTGAAATAAAAAGCATAAAGCTCTACGCTATCCATGGTAAGCATTGCTAAAATGCTGTAGGATTCCTAGTGGCATTCCATGTCCCCCTTTCTCATTTCCTCTATTGTGATGCAATCTTTAAAAGTTTACTTTTAAAGATGCCAACTTTGCTGCCACATACACCCGGACAACACCATTACTGGCCCCAACAACATCATACCATCTCAGGACTATTTAATTGCTCATTGTCAGATTCGCTTAACGATTGCTCATGAGTTAAGACTCCTTCTTGTCTTTCAACTGTTTTTATTGTGCAAGTATGTACAGTGCGCTGTGGGTTAAACCACAGAGCCTAGGGCTTGCTGATCAAAAGGTCGGCGGTTCGAATCCCTGCGACGGGGTGAGCTCCTGTTGCTCAGTCCCTGCTCCTGCCAACCTAGCAGTTCGAAAGCACATCAAAGTGCAAGTAGATAAATAGGAACCGCTCTGGTGGGAAGGTAAACGGCGTTTCCGTGCGCTGCTCTGGGTCGCCAGAAGCGGCTTAGTCATGCTGGCCACATGACCCGGAAGCTGTACACCGGCTCCCTCGGCCAGTAAAGCGAGATGAGCGCCACAACCCCAGAGTCGGACACGACTGGACCTAATGGTCAGGGGTCCCTTTACCTTTTTTATGTACAGTGCAGAGCTAACCCTAAACATGACCGTCTAGTCGCTAGCGGAATCCAGAAGTGCCCCCCTCCTGTTGCGGCGCCAACACCAGAGTCTCGGCACTCTAAAGTGCCGCCTTCTCCTTCTGCGTAAAGCTGGCGCCGGAAACGACGTCTCCCCCTCCTTGTGGGTCTGCTGAGTGGTTCTAGGTCTCTTTGCATCTTCCTGGAGACCTCTCCCCGCCTGGCTTCCTCCCGCTAATTGCTCCTCCCCCGAGGAGGAGCTGGCAGACTCACTGGGAGACGAGTCCGTCGACAACACAGGCTGAGGCTGCCGGTAGCCACTCAGTGCTGGACTGGCAGGGGTGGGCACATCCCTGACACTCATCGTCTAACATTGTGTATGCCATCAAATGCCAACAGTACCCTTCAGCTGTCTATATTGGACAAACAGGCCAAACCCTACGCCAAAGGATAAATGGACATAAATCTGACATCAGGAATCACAAGACAGAGAAACCAGTAGGAGAACACTTCAGTCTCCCAGGACACTCTATACAAGATCTCAAAGTAGCTGCCTTATTGCAAAGGAATTTCAGAAATAGACTGGAAAGAGAAGTTGCTGAATTGCAACTCATTACCAAGCTTAAAACCATGGAGAGACCTGGTCTGAACAAAGACATTGGATTCTTATCTCATTATACATGACAAAGCTACAGTATTTTTAACCTTCTCACCCCTTGCTTTTTCCTGTAAGACTAATTGCCGTTGTTAACAGTCATCAACAGGTTTACCACAGCTATCAGCCTATCACCCATTCCCACCACCCTTCTGAGTAATACCCCTCCCACCCTCTCACTATATAGAAGGGTCTGTTGACTTCTGTTTCAGTGTATCTGAAGAAGTGTGCATGCACACAAAAGCTCATACCAAGAACAAACTTATGGTAGTTGGTCTCTAAGGTGCTACTGGAAGGATTTTTTTTATTTTTTATTTTACTTTTAAAGAGTTTGCAGTAAACAACTCAGCATCAGTCCTTGAAATTCAGCCTAATAATTGTCCTGCTATCACTATTTAACCTTTTAAAAAAACTTTTTTTTAGGAGTTGGGAAAGGCAATGGGAGTGATTTGAAGGTGAAGATAATCATGGAAAAGCAAGTGGTATTTCATTGTGTTTGTGCAACCCAAGAAAACTGCCAGGTAAGGGACTCCCGGTTTAATTTAAAAAGCCTGTCATGAGTGGCTGGCATAAGAAATTGTTACCTGTCCAGAGTTTTTGCAACAGGTGGTATATTTAAGGTTCTTTCTGTGCGACTGATCACTTAATCCCCGTAATTAATGTGAATTTGCTAGACAAGCCTTGGGGATGTGCTTTTGATGCAAGGAGAGCTAACATTTTGAGCATTCTAAAAGTGAAGCATTCTAGAATTCTGGAAAATGCAGCGTTTCTCACAAATGGCCCTTGTGTTCCTGCTGTTCTTATAATTGTGTGGAATTATAATCATCATAATTTATTATTTCTACCCTGCCCATGTGGCTGGGTTTCCCCAGCCACTCTGGGTGGCTTTCAACAGAACATTAAAAACAGAATAAAACTTCAAACATTAAAAACTTCCCTAAACAGGGCTGCCTTCAGATGTCTTCTAAAAGTCGGATAGTTGTTTATTTCCTTGACATCTGATGGGAGGGCGTTCCACAGGGCGGGCGCCACTACCGAGAAGGCCCTCTGCCTGGTTCCCTGTAACCTCACTTCTCGCAATGAGGGAACTGCCAGAAGGCTCTCAGCGCTGGATCTCAGTGTCCGGGCTGAACGATGGGGGTGGAGACGCTCCTTCAGGTATACTGGGCCGAGGCCGTTTAGGGCTTTGAAGGTCAGCACCAACACTTCGAATTGTGCTTGGAAACATACTGGGAGCCAATGTAGGTCTTTCAGGAATGGTATTATATGTTCTCGGCGGCCACTCCCAGTCACCAGTCTAGCTGCCGCATTCTGAATAAATTGCATGGATGTCACATGTGCTCTTGGGATGAGATTATTGGCAAGAAGCCCAGCTACTCTGTCATTCCTGCATCATTTAACACATTTTGCACATTTTCTAGAAGCCAAGCACTTCTTTTGAACTGGAGTTATGACTAGCAGCCTTTTAAACCAATGATCACATATTGGTTCCACCGCCCCCAGTTAATATATATTACATAAATACAGCATATTTGTTAGATTGGGACATACAGGAATAACATACACAGGATGAAATGCAGTAGCATAGCTGTCAATCCTCCCTTTTTTGGCGGGAAACTCCCTTATTCCAATGCCGTTTCCCGCTGCTATCCCGGATTGTTGATATCCCTTAAATATCCCGGATTTCAAAGGAAGCAGCTCCTCTCCCTCCCTGCCGGCCAGGGAGGCTCCTCAGCTGCGTTGCTCAGTTGCCAATAAGGAGTCTGAGACCGACTGGGGGCGGAGCTTGCATGCCTTGTGCAGCCAGACCCTCACGCCCAACCAGCCAGCCAGCCAGCCTGCCATCTACGCGCTCGCTCTTTCGCTCACCCGTTCGCACGCAGCCTCTGGAGTGCAGGATGGCAAGGCTACTTGGTGCCATTGCACCGCCCTTACGGCATCCCTTATTTTCAAATCTGAAAGTTGACAGCTATGTGGTAGGCAGTAAATTATTTCCCTAAGATACCTTACATTTTAAAAGAAAAGCATGGATGGGAGAAAAGGTGTCCATCTTCTAGCTCAGGCATCGGCAACCTCCGGCCCATGGGCTGGATCTGGCCCTGGAGGCCGTTTAACCGACCCACGAGCCACCCGCTCACCGAGCCGCCTGCTCAACAAGTCCCCCACGTGCTGCGCTAAACCGGCGCGGCGCAGTGCGGGGACTCGCCGAGTGGTGCCAGAAATGGCGTCTGCGCATGTCTGCGATGCTGGAAACCGCGCCTGCGCATGCCCAGACGTTGAAAATCGCTTCTGCGCAGATACGATTTTTGGCGTCCGGACATGCGCAGACGCGATTTCTGGCATTGTGGACATGCGGAGACGCCATTTCCGGCGTCGCACTGCCCATGTCTGGCCCACGGACAATTGTCCGTGGGAATGATCCGGCCCATGGCCGGAAAACCTTGCCGACCCCTGTTCTAGCTAAACAGAATTTGGCAGTATATGGTGCTCTAAAATCCTCCCTCAACAGCAATGCCTGTGAACCTTACTTTCCAGCTGTGTTCTCCTAAGTAGTAATAGATTAACAGGAGGGAGTGTTGCTAGGCGATATGAGGAGCAGCCAAGAATTTTATGTTTTAATGGGGCCAAAGGAAAGTTACCAGTCCAAATTAGTTTTCAGAGGGCAAATTAAGTTGGGTCATTAGGGAGGGGGCTGCTGGGACTTTGCTTGCCAAGCTGCCCCAGTAGGATGCTATAGTTGATTCAGTAGATAAAAGTTCATGCATTTTGTAACGAGAATATTTCATCGTGAATGAGATGTCCCATCTACTTTCAGTTGTTCTTCGATGGCGAAAATGACTGGGTAGTCATTGCTTTTGAATGCTGTCCCATAGTTAGCAAAGATGTGAAAGTCAGATTCGAATCTTCATCATCCGTAAGTAAATGAACTGTGGATCTTTTGTATTTCTCTCACACAGCAGTCTCACACACACATTCCCAGTTATAGCCATTGCTGACCCATCTCAAACACAAGGTTCGCTTCGTTAAACACACCTGCTGGCCTTTATTTATTTTAGGTATTTAAATCCTGCTTAACATTCAGAATTATAAAAGTGGATAGGGAATTGTTGGTTTTTATAACCTGCCTTTTGACCCCGTGGAACCTAAATCCTGAAAACTATGATGAAACTAAAGACACAAGAACACATGGAGAAATGGAATGTGACTTGTGATATTTCAGAAAGTAAAAGTGTTATTGAAGGGAAGATTTGATTTATTCCCAGTTTATTGTGGTGTTAACTTTTTAAAAAAAAAAAATGCTGTAGAAACAAAACAACAAATATTGGAAACTAGCTTGACACAGAAAAGGCCCAGTCATGGGTATCAAAGGATGAGTTATTTGGTAGATGCAGTGACAAGCACCAAATATAATAAATCACATCAAATCTTAAATTAAACAGCTGGTGTAGTAGAGTATTGACTCAAGAGTGAAGTCTGTCTCCGTGGTCTGAATATAGTATGTAGCATGAACTCACAATGAAGACTTAGGTAACATGCTCTAGGCCAGGCATAGGCAACCTCGGGCCCACCAGATGTTTTGGGACTACAATTCCCATCATCCCCGACCACTAGTCCTGTTAGCTAGGGATCATGGGAGTTGTAGTCCCAAAACATCTGGAGGGCCGAGTTTGCCTGTGCCTGCTCTAGGCTGTACTCTGCGCTTAGAGAGAACTACCTTCTGGGATGTGTTGTGATTGTGACCGGGGGGGGGGGGGCAATGCATGTGGCACATTTTGAACATGGAAAAGCACTATACAAAGGTTAGTAGGTATTAAACATTCAGTCTTTTTGCCTTTTAAAATACAGGCTATTCCAAAAGGCTACGATGACTGCCCTTTCTTCTTTTGGTTCCACACAGCCTTTGTAGAGGACAACAGGTAAGCTGTAATGACCCAACATCAGAGGCCTGTGACAGAAAGCTAAGATGCCCTCAAACTTTGGCTGGCTTGGGAACCAGAGTGTGATAAACGTTTATCTGTGTGAAGAAATGGGCTCAATACAAGTCTCCACTAGCAAGAGAAAGGCTTTGCTTTCTTCCATGGGATCGTGTTATTTTTTAAAAAGGTAAACAACGTCCCTTTCCCCTCACATGATCCCACAGAAGAAAGTAGAGCCTGTCATTTGCTACTGGGGACTTGCCTTGAGCCTAACGCTTCACAGAGATACAGGCTAAAAAAATACTGTCTCCACCCTGTTGGGGAAGGGGGCATGAGTTCAAGTCTCGGCAGGTTTTTCTTACATGGAAATGCACTGTTGGGCAAGTCTTCAATAAAGGAAGTTGGCTGAGTGAAGAACTGAGAAATCAATTTTCTTTCAGGGATGGAGGCCTCATTGCGCACTACTGGAGCATTGCTGCTGATAAATAAACACCATGTAGGAGAAATTAAAGATTAAGCAGGCATGTTGCTACTTTTAAGTAGCAGGAATATGAACACTTGGTCACCTGTCTCCAGGTGCATGTAATCAGACTTGCCCTGTATTGGAAAGGAATCATTATCTACCCCATTTCCAATTGCAGGCCATCATGTTATGTCATATATGAAGAGACAAAGGAAGTCTACTGAGTCAGAATGCTAGCAGAATTTCACTAGCTGGACAACAAATTAAAAGCCACTATTAACTCGTAAAGCAGAATGGGCTATACATTCTCTTTTTGGGGGGTGCAACAAGGGACATCAGAAACAGTAGAAATGGCCGCACATTCATCCGAGGTCAGGAACAGAAACCATGCAAGCGAATATAAGTGGTATTTGCTATTGTTGTTCTTAGTCCACAAATGTTATTTTCTGCATGGTTTCTGATGTGTCCCTTTCATTAACATTGATCACAGAATTCATTACATTGGTTTTGGCCACAGTGGAGAGTGTGAGGTGAGCTATAAAGCTGAACTATAGCATAACGGAATGGAAATGATGGTGAAAAATGGAGGACAGAACAGAAATGGCTGCCTCATAGCTGCAACTACTACTGTAGCTCATCAGCGCTAGGAGAATGACTGAGCACAAGCTTGAGGACAAGTCCCCAACAAATGGGAGGCAGCCATGCTTTTGTGCTAAAAATGGATTGTGTGGTTAAAACTGGAGGTGAAGACAGCATTTACAGATGTATCGTATTTTTCGCTCCATAAGACACACTTTTTTCCTCCTAAAAGTAAGGGGAAATGTCTGTGCGTCTTATGGAGCGAATGTGTGGCCCTTTCCGGTCCCGCCCCCTTGCCCAGGCCTCCATTGTTGAATGTTCTGCAGACAGAGGCTGTTTGTTTCCCCAGCGACATGTGACTGGCTGATTAGATTATCTGTTTGGAAACTGTAGAAACGGCTCCCTTTCCTTTCCTAAAGAAGCTGCAGAACTGTGAGTTGAACCCCATAAAAACAGGATTTTTTTCCCTTTGCAAAGTAAGCTCAACAACTTTGAGCTGATCCTCAAAAAAGGGAGCTTTTCCCCTTTGCAAAAGAATCTGCACAACTTTGAGCTGATCCTAAAAAAAACCCGGGGCTTTCCCCCTTTCCTCTTAAAAACTAGGTGCGTCTTATGGTCAGGTGCTTCTTATGGAGTGAAAAATACGGTACATGCTCCCATGTTCTGCCAGTAGCTACTTCGTTTTGTATTTCAAATGCGACTTATTCAGGTGTTCCGTTTCTGTGTTGGA
Source organism: Darevskia armeniaca (assembly GCA_034641395.1). NCBI lineage: Eukaryota > Metazoa > Chordata > Lepidosauria > Squamata > Lacertidae > Darevskia > Darevskia armeniaca. The sequence continues at coordinate 653,984 of JAWWNF010000500.1, read as the reverse complement.
TCAATGTGCCAGGGGTTGGGGGGTCGGTGGCAAGGACGAGCTCTGTGCTATCACCTCCCATGAGTTGGGAATGGTAACTTCTCCAAGGGGGAGCCCCTTGTCTGTGCCATAGACAATGTGGAACCCCAAGTTCTCCAGGGTTCTGAATGGTGGAACCCCAAGTTCTCCAGGGTTCTGAATGGTGTGGGGAGCTCCTCCACCATAGGTTGATCAAACACAGGACAATGCTTGAACATGTGCCATTCCCTGCGCATGGATTTACATGCTCTTCGTTAAACTTAATGCTTCCCTCCCCACTTTCCCCAGGCTTTACCTTTCTAGAAATGAAATTGATAACTTACACAAGCCAAGGATGTGGAAGACTTTCAGGGAAAACTTTGCTGTGGAGCTGCACTTTGGTGAACCCTAACCAGAAGTGAACAGTGGCAAATTTTAAAACAGAGTTCCTATTCCATTTCCTTCCCAGGATCATGATGCTCTGTCACTGCTATGGTATTGCCTTCTAAATCTCACTTGTGTCTGTATAGGAGCATGCAGAACTGAATATTGAACAGAGAGCTTGCCTAGCTGTTTTGTGCGTGTTGCTTATAATGATTAAAACAATTAATTTGTCAGCTTGTTTGTGCCTCCATGTGAAAAATAGTTTCCAGTGTTTCAAACTCTACCCACCCCCTTCCCATCTTCTCAGGTGGCTGATCTCACTACAAACTCTGTGGTATGTGCACAGTGCGTGGCCATCTTCTGACTGAGACCATTAGACGTTGCTTCGGTCACCAAGATCTGACTAGCTATGTTAAGATTCGCCCATTTAATCCTAGTATCAATTTTCATTTAACGAAACTGAGCATTTATAAGAGGGATGGGGAACCTGCAGCTCGCTGGATATTGTTGGCACTCTCAACTCCCATAATTCCTGACCATTGGCCATGCTTGGCTAGGGTTAGTCATACATAGCTGGGTCATAGCTGTCAATCCTCCCTTTTTTGGCAGGAAACTCCCTTATTCCAATGCTGCTTCCTGCTGCTATCCCGGATTGTCGATATCCCTTAAATTTCCCAGATTTCAAAGGAAGCAGCTCCTCTCCCTCCCTGCCGGCCAGGGAGGCTCCTCAGCTGCGTTGCTCGGCTGCCAATAAGGAGTCTGAGACCAACTGCGGGCGGAGCTTGCATGCCTTGTGCAGCCAGACCCTCACGCCCAACCAGCCAGCCAGCCTGCCTGCCTGCCGTCTATGCGCTCGCTCTTTCGCTCACCCGTTCACGCGCAGCCTCTGGAGCGCAGGGTGGCATGGCTACTTGGTGCCATTGCACCGCCCTCACGGCATCCCTTATTTTCAAATCCGAAAGTGCTTAAAAATCCCTTATTTTCAAATCCGAAAGTGTTTTAAAATCCCTTATTTTCAAATCCGAAAGTGCTTAAAAATCCTTTATTTTCAAATCCAAAAGTTGACAGCCATGAGCTGGGTCCTTTACCTTTTTACTTTGACCTTGCCTTTTAGTGCTAGTGAGTCACATAAGCAAATTGGCCAAGCCAGTTGTATAGAATTCTTAACGTTGTTTGGCTTCCCAACAGCTTAAGTCTGGACAGGTGTTTCTCTGCTCTTAAGGCATGGAAGTTACTATAACCTGACAGAACTAAACTCATCAAGCTCCTATTGTTGATAATTTTAAGCAAGTAGACAACATGAATTTAGTGGGTACTTTCCTTGATGTACAAAAGCTCAGACAGTTACTCAACCTGTCTGATTTATTGGCAACCAACTCCTTGCAGGACTTTTCAATACAAGTTGAACCAGTTTTCTGTAACAGGTAGGTAGCCGTGTTGGTCTGTCATAGTCAAAACAAAATAAAAAATAAAAGAATTCCTTCCAGTAGCACCTTAGAGACCAACTAAGTTTGTTTTTGGTATGAGCTTTCGTGTGCATGCACACTTCTTCAGATGCTGTAGTTCAATTTAATCTAGTTCTGTAGTTCAATTTAATCAAGAAGCCACCAACTCTAAATATTTGCACCTTTATGTGTATTGATGTGTCTTTATGCTCTTAAAGGTCAGCAAATATATATGTAATGGGACATACTTTTTAAAACGTATGTGTATGAATTTTGTAAAATGGACTTTGTCAACTTAATCAATGCTGGAGTGGAAAGAGGGTTTAGGATGAGATTATTTTGGTTACTCAGTTTAAAGCATTAATCTTTTTTGAGTCCATTCAAGCTTTGGAGTAATGCACTTCATTAGACAGCCCCGATTCTTACACAAATTTGAAATAAAATTTCATAATGTTTACTATGATCATGAAACAAAAACAAGGTCGCCAATGTCATCCTTATCTTGCTTTTTGTCTGGTAGCATGAACATGAACAAATGCTGAATAAAGAATTAAATGTGTTACTTTAACATGCTTTAAAAAAACAAAACCCACAGGACTGCTTGTATAGCTCTTGTATTAGTTGACCATCCAATCGCTCTTAAGAGATCTTATTATCTGCAGTTGTCTAGGCACTGAACTCAAGTAACCACACAAAGTTTAGAAAAAAGAACCCAACATATTTATTTAAAACATCAGATACTTGAAAAAATAAAACCAGAATCTTTAAAACTTGATTATTATTTTTTGTTCTTGCAGCAGCTCTCATGACCTATAAAGGTTTCCAATGATTTTAAGTCTACAATAAAAAATATTACTTATCAAACTGGTTCATCATCAGTTTCCGACTGTACTCATAGGCAAGGAATAATGCGCCATTGGCTGGGAAAGCTCGAATCATAGTAGGTTTCAGTCCTGAATACAAGGCAAAGATACCTGTCAATAAGAGTTAAAGTGTTAACAAAAGCCGTTGCTTGGAACCAGTCTCCCTCCCGTTTCTTAAAAGCTTAGGTGCAACTATAGCATTTTTTAAAACGTGGAATAATGGCATTATTTATATATAGAATAGTATAAACTACCCATGACCCTGAGATTTAGAGTCTCAGGCTCTACTGCCTTAGCTATCCCAGAAGGCTTACATACTGCTATTCAAATCCATTGAAATTAATGGACCCAAGTAAGTCGTAGCCATTAATTTCACTGGGTCTACTCTAAAGTTAGTTGCATGCAGCCCATACTGCTTAATACCAAAATGGGATTCATTTATGGTGAGGATTGCCTTAGCACAGGCATAGGCAAACTCGGCCCTCCAGATGTTTTGGGACTACAACTCCCATCATCCCTAAGCTAACAGGACCAGTGGTTAGGGATGATGGGAGTTGTAGTCCCAAAACATCTGGAGGGCTGAGTTTGCCTATGCCTGCCTTAGCAGGAATTAGAGGCAGAGATCATAGAATAGTAGATAATAGAGTATATATAAATAAAAGCAAATATATAAAGGCTATGGAACAGAAGACATTTAGTTCTAGGTATAGTCCACAATTTGTGTCAATACAGATTCCTTGATATTCCCTGTCCCATAGTCCTAGTAAACGGTTTCATTTTCTAACCTTCTTTCCGGAGCACACTTGCGAACGTTACCATGAAGCCTGCCTGTTTTCCAGCCATGGAAAGAACCTGAATTCTAGATTTGATGCAGTCAATGGGATATACAGCAATCCAGAGGCACATGCCACCAAAACCGCCGCTGATCATCAGTGCCACAGGACCTGCAAAACCAAGCAGAGGTGGCCTAAGACATCTCGGCATCTGACGCTAGTAGTGTAAAAACAAATTGTACACACAGACACACACACTGGGATTGGGCCAAGACATGCACAAACACTACAAGATGCATTAAATCTCCGAGGGAAGGTCAGCAGGCAGATATAGATTGGACACATGGGGAGTTAATTTTAATCGTATGATACCTGTCTTTCCATTTCTACTCCATTGTCCTTTTGGCCTCCCTTGGCCAAAGGCTCTCAGCTGAGCCTCTGTGTGTGCTGCTAGCCAGCTGTTGAGATGACTGGTGTCTGCTGTATTTCAGGGAATGAGGAAAACACTTGCCTCTCTCAAATGCTCTTGCTTTGGGGCAGGCAAGACCAAATGCAAAACTGAGGAGGATGTGGTGGTGTCAAAGAGCAGGTGTAGAATTCATCTCTACAACCACAATATGTGCAGGGGGTGCATCCTCTTAACACCCCATTGCTAGTGCTACATGTAAAAAATATATTCCAGTAATCCAGTTTCATAAGAAATTGTCCAATTGCCGATCAGTGTACCTTTTGAAACAACATGGCTGACTGCAGAACCAAGTCTTCATTAACATTCCTTTGTGGAAGGATTGCAAAAGTTTCCAGTATACCTGAAGGAGCGTCTCCACCCCCATCGTTCAGCCCGGACACTGAGGTCCAGTGTCGAGGGCCTTCTGGCGGTTCCCTCACTGTGAGAAGCCAAGTTACAGGGAACCAGACAGAGGGCCTTCTCGGTGGTGGCACCCGCCCTGTGGAACGCCCTCCCACCAGATGTCAAAGAGAACAACAACTACCAGACTTTTAGAAGACATCTGAAGGCAGCCATGTTTAGGGAGGCTTTTAATGTTTAATAGATTATTGTATTTTAATGTTCTGTTGAAAGCCGCCCAGAGTGGCTGGGGAAACCCAGACATAATATTTTATATTATTATTATTTCATTCCCAACATTAGAAACACAATAAAAAAAAACCTATGGAAGGTTGCTCTATCAGAACTATTTAGACTCATTTAAACACCCTTAACAAGTCAAACAACATACCTAATTCCTCTTTCGGCCTTCCAAATGCAAAAAACGTTCGGCTCAGTTCATAGCACCCAAAGAACAAAAAATAGCCTGGAATTTCGCGCAGCAAAGTGCTGGACCAGCCACGGTAGAATCCAATGGGACCGTCCTTTTTCAGAACACCTTTCACAACTGACCAAACTGTACTAAGAGAAGAACAAGACTGTCAGGAACAGTTACCGGTACGTAAACGGAAACTGTATGTGTGGAAAAAAAATTATTTTTAAAAGAGTGGTGCCGCATGGCTTTTATCTTCCACTCCATCTCTTCATTTATTATAATGGCATATTGAGTTTGTAAGAACTTTATTCTGTCTTTAATGGCCTCATTTTCTGGGGCTTTGAATAGTTCTTTCTCATTTCTTTTTAACTCTTCCCATAAATATAATTTCTTTTTTTCCTTGGGTTTTTTTTGGGGAAACTGCTCTGTTGAATAAAGAAACCTCCAAGTACGGCCTTACTGGTTTCCCACACCGTCTTAATGTTGACTTCTTTATTAAGGTTAAAATGAAAATATTCAGAAGCACAATTGGGAACGTCAAGCTCCTGTCCTAGAACATGGCGAGATAACGAAATAATCACAGAAAATTAAATCGGAGGCTTCCGTCCCTCAAGAATCAAGTCCAGCTTTATCAGTGGTTTTGTACGATTTAGACATGCAAATGTCCAGTCACTGGTTATCTCAGAAGAAAATTTTCACCTTGAGTTGCCAAAGCACTTGTAAGATATGCCAAGGATCACAGTCTGAGCTCTAGATACATCTGAGGCCAAGCTCTACAGCAGGGTTTCCCCAAACGTGAGTCTCCAGCTGTTTTTGGACTACAACACCCATCATCCCTGACCATCATCCTGCTAGCTAAGGATGATGGGAGTTGCAGTCTCAAAACAGCTGGAGAACCAAGTTTGGGAAACACTGCTCTACAGGCATAAGTGAATCACAGCCTCCTGTTGAAGGGAGAAAATTGCCATAATTAGGATAGATGCATGGGGATCCCTGAATAAACACCCCATCCCACACCCTTTGGCAGGCATAGCCTTGCTACCAGCCCCATCTTTATGAAATCACCATCTCTTGCGGTTTGGCAGGGACACACCCACACCCACACACCCCTCTGTCCAAGCTTATTACAGGGCCTTTTGCTGCTCCTGGACTCGGATGTGGCCTATGCAGGCCAGGCAGCAACTATATATCTCACACACATCCCTGGCTGACATACAGTGATAAAATAGTTCCATTCCCATACATTCTGCCATTGCAGAAGCCAAACAGCCAGGGGGGAATTCCGAGCTTTAATTCTCTGCCATGCCTTTGCCTGCAATTCAGCTACAGCAAAGACGCTTCATCCCCAAGACTGAGCGGGCAGCAATTCAAACTCTGTTTTAGGCAGCAATCATGGCAGTCTTTTATCCGAAGGATGATGCTTCCCACCAAGGGCGGCGGAATCTCCAGCCCATGGACCTTGTTACAGGTCCCAATTTTGCCTGGATGTCTGTTTCCTCCAACCACACCCAACATCGTGGGTGAATCTGGGTGTGCAGCAGGCAAGGTCATTGCTTTCAAGGAACCATTGGAGCCGAAACTGAGCTCCCAGTTATCCTTTCGGGAGCTGGGCTCAACTGGGCCAAGCTGCTCTCCATCTACGTACCGAAGCTGAGCAGAGTGGAGGAGACGCAGGGCTTCTTCCACCCGTCAAAAGTTGGCCCTTGGGTGGTGGGGGAGATAAGTTCGCCACCCGCTTGATTTAAACCCTCCCTTTACCACTGCTATTAAAACACCTCTGTGTTTTACAACACCCCTTTAGACTATCCAGGGGTGGTGGCGCCCGCCCTGTGGAACGCCCTCCCATCAGAGGTCAAAGGGATCAACAACTATATGACCTTTAGAAAATACCTGAAGGCAGCCCTTTTTAGGGAAGCTTTTAATCTGTGATGTGTTGATGTATTTTAATGTTTACTGGAAGCCGCCCAGAGTGGCTGGGGAGACCCGGCCAGATGGGCGGGGTAGAAATAATAAATTATTATTATTATTATTATATCCGGCGCAGCCAGGACTGCTCTGTGCGTTGTTGCAACCTTTATTGTAGCAACGTTATGCCCTCACATTTATTTGCAAAAAAAACCAGGAGGAAAAAAGGCTCCTACCTTGAGGGGAAAGTGCTACTGGAAGGGATGGGGATACGTGGATGCAAGGCCTGAGAGATCTACACTGGCTATTTCCGGCACTCCTTCCGGCGCGGAGGAGGCGTGTGCAGCTTCCCATTGGCTGCAGGAGCTTCCTGCAGCCAATAGGAAGCCGGCCAGCGTTGTGGAAGGCAGTCCCCGATCTGCTCCGTGCCAGTTTAGCCGGCGCCGACCGAGGGTCCATGGGCCAGTTAAACGGCCCCCATGGGCCGCTTATGGCCTATGGGCCTTAGGTTGCCGACCCCTGTTCTATTTTTCCCCCCTCAAAAAATGTATTGATTTTTTTACAATTTTATAAGCACATAACATGACAGTTAAATTTCCATACTTCCCCCCTCTCACTTTGGGAAGCCACATATATCCCCCTCTCTCACAAGGCTAGTCATAATCATTGTACATTTAACCTTACTGACAGTGTTTAACATCATTGCTTGGGCCTGGCCCAAATCTAGGGCCAGGCATTCCTTCTTCCTCAATTTCATATTTCGATTGACTTCCTCAAATCCCTCTCTGTTGATTTCATGATCTATCCTCTCTAACAGTTTTCATACTCCTAACTTAAAATAATCCAAAAAGATACACAATAAATTCATAGTCCAACAAAAGAAAAAAAAACAGAAAGTTCATTTTACTTAATATAACCCCTTTCCCCAAACCTCAGCCTCATAGTACTTCTGATCCTTCCCTATGGCCTTATCCAAGTTCCCTATTACAACCTAAATTAAAACTCCTAATTTTATATTTTTTACACCCTTACCTCCTAGCAGTCTCGAAATCTTTAGCTAATAATCCTTAATGCCAGTATCCCAGTCCATGCACATATTCCTTAAAGCCGGAAAAAGACCAAATTACATTATATGCTTTTCAACCCACACCCACCCTTACGTCAATCCAAATCCAGCAGTCAGTGAAAGTAAGAGTCCTGTGGCAGGCTTTTTTCTTTCTCTGCAATGAGTTGTCCTTCATAACTTCCTCCTTGATCAAAACAAATTCTAAACAATACTTACTTGTGTCCGTGCACGATCTTCCCAGATAACTGCATTTCGTGCATGGCCTGCAGGCGACACTTCACAAGTTCTGTGGGACAGAGGACCAAGGTGGCAAAGGCAGAAGCGAAGGACCCAGCAGCAGCATTTTGAAGGTCACTGCAAGAAAGACAAATTGTATTTGGCACATGGGAGTCAGAAGCCTTGACCTGTGTCACAACAGTGGCCATGCAGAGTTCCAGTTCTCCCTGCAGAGGAGCACCTTGTAACAACGGAGTGGTCCCACACACAGAAGCAGGGGACACTGTTAGTACAAAGACCAGGGCATCTGGCTTCCAGTGCAGAATCAGGATAGGAAGAGATGTAGTGGATCAAGTAGTCCATCCCCGCTGTCAGGCAGGATATGGTATAACTGAAGTATCACTGGTTGACGCCTTTCCTATCAAACTCCTAAGGAATTTCCCAGCCACAAGAAGCAACTTATTCCGTATAGCTACAATGGGGTGGTTCCAACTAAGACTCAAAATAGAGTCACTAAAATTAATGGACCGAAATTAGTCATTTCCATTCGTTTCGGTGGGTCCACTCTGACAAACATTGGATACAACCCAATTATCTTAAAATTACATTTACATCCTCTCTCCCTTAATCTTCCTTTCTCTGTTAAACATGTTTGAGAACAGAATCACATACAGCTAATATATTTCTTCATATGGTGTATGCTGATGTTGCTTTTGTTTTTTCCATAAATGTTCTGTTATATAAAATATTAATGTATTATATGATTCCCACCCCCTTTCCCTTATGCCATGGGTAGGAAAACTAAGGCCCGGGAGCTGGATCTGGCCCAATCGCCTTCTCAATGCGGCCCGCGGACGGTCCATGAATCAGTGTGTTTTTACATGAGTAGAATGTGTCCTTTTATTTAAAACTAGTTGAATTTAGCCCGTTCAATAACGGGCACTAGAGGAGGAGGAGGCAGGAGGAGGCAGAACAGTGGCCGCTGGGGGGTGGAGAGGGGCTCCCTCCCCCTTCTTCGTTTTCCCCGGTGGCGGCGGGTAGCGGCGGCGAGGATGGGGCGGCCCTCTGCGTCCGTGCGAGGCAGCGACGCTGGCGCAACTGACACCGCGCGTGCGCCGCTGCTGCCTCGTGGACACGCCCCCCTCTCCGCCCGCTCCAATCCCTGCGTCCGTGTGGGACACGGACATGCGCAGTAGCGCAATTCCGTGACACACGGAACGGACGCAGGGACACAGCAACTTTATTATAGAGGATGCGTCTCTGGGTTATTTGTGGGGCCTGCCCGGTGTTTTTACATGAGTAGAATGTGTGCTTTTATTTAAAATGCATCTCTGGGTTATTTGTGGGGCATAGGAATTCGTTCGTTTATTTATTTATTTTTTCCAAAATATAGTCTGGCCCCCGACAAGATCTGAGGGACAGTGGACTGGCCCCCTGCTGAAAAAGTTTGCTGACCCCTGCCTTTTGCATTGTATGTTTTTCTCCAAGTTGCTTGGAGACCTTCAGGTGTCAAGCGGCTAATAAGTTTAGAATATAAATAAAATAATAAAATAATCAAGTCATACATTGTGCAGCTAGTAAAAGGACTGTGCTCCCAGCAATGCCTGTTTTGATACTTGTTTTTAACATCTCCTAGTGACAAGAATGGTATATGAGGGAATAGGAAAGTCAGTCACCAACCTCAACTCTGCTTTCCTGTCTAGTCCAACGATTCTCCTCACAATGTTTTGGCAAAAGCCGTAACACATGAAGAGCACGGCGTTTTCAGCAATGTTAGCAACCAGAGCGGGGGTGGTACCCTTGTAGTAGCCTCGAAACCCCACTTGCTTATAAGTCTTCACAAAACAGTCCACAAGCCCTTGGTACATGGCAGGGAATGTCTGCATTTTCACCTTGGCGGTATCGAATGGCTGGCCAGTAATCACACAGGCAGTGCCTCCTGCACAAATACAACAACAATCATTTGCAAACATGAGAAGCCTCCCTGCGACAGCACAAATTTAATCTCTTCACTCACCAATGCCCCTTATTAAAATATGGATTAAGGTTTTAAATAAGTTTCCTTAAGTAATATATATTTCATAAACCATCCTGGAATCTTAACAGAGGGCAGTTTTTTTAAAAAAATAAAAATGAAATGAAGCAAATAAAGCAAAATGAAATGAGTTTCTGAGAGCTAAAATTATGATTGAGAAAAAGCGACGTGGCATGCTTAAAAGAAGCAACTGCTAGAATGAATAGGCACTGCACTACTTAATTCCACAGAATACTACCAATTAATTTCCTTTCAGTACAAATGCACCTGCTGCAAAGCTGTAATATCAAGAGCCAGAATGACTTGAGTCCAACAGTACAGTGGTACCTCGGTTCTTGAACGAAATCCGTTCCGGAAGCCCCTTTGGCTTCCGAAACATTTGAAAACCGAGGCACGGCTTCCCATTGGTTGCAAGAGCTTATTGAACTCAGTGGAAGCCGCATCACATGTTCGGGTTGCGAAAAACATTCGAAAATGGAAGCATTTACTTCTGGGTTTTCGGCTTTCGAGAACTGAAACGTACAACGGAGGCATTTGGGAACCGAGGTGCCATTGTAGTTAAATAGCCACATCCTCTCTGAAGTACTGTACTTCAGCGCTGTCAGGGGGTGGGGGAGAGGGATGGGATAGCCTCACTATGAGGCCCCGAGCTCCTTGGAAAAACGATGTGACACGTGTAAAAATGTAATATAATAACAACCTGATACTATATGATGCTTCTTCTGAACAGTGTTTGCAAAAAGAGTGGGCAGCAACAGCCTGACTTTTTTATAATCCTCATCCCCTCTCCCAGTGCGCAGTGCACATACATTGGTGCAAAATGCCTAGAGACCTATATTGTGGGAGGCACTGTCTCCCTAATGCCAAAGGCCCGGAGTGGCTGAATTTGGAGAGCCAGTGTGGTGTAGTGGTTAAGAGTGGTAGACTTGTAATCTGGGGAACTGGGTTCACGTCTCCGCTCCTCCACATGCAGCTGCTGGGTGACCTTGGGCTAGTCACACTTCTTTGAGGTCTCTCAGCCCCACTCACCTCACAGAGTGTTTGTTGTGGGGGAGGAAGGGAAAGGAGAATGTGAGCCGCTTTGAGACTCCTTAGGGTAGTGATAAAGCGGGATATCAAATCCAAACTCTTCTTCTTCTTCTTCCTACGCCCCTGCCTAAAGTCACAGCTCTCGGCAGCCATTTTGAACTGTGAGCAGCTAGCAAATGTGGAAAACAGCCATGCCCAACTTACTGCTACAACACTTGCCTTTTTATTTTTGCTAGGAGATGGAATATACTTCTCACATAAGCAAGGCCTTGACTGTTTTAGCTAGGACAAGGACAGGGTATGTATTTTGAGTAATTGGGGGAGAGAGCACTGGCCCCTCTCCTTCCTTCCTTCTGGAAGAGCAGGGCAGGGAAGCTGTTAGATGATTCCTGTAACCACCTTGCTCTTGGCTTCTGGATCTTTGTGCAGGGTATATTTTGTTTATGAGATTTCTTACCCCTGCCCTTTACCACAGTGTCCCTGGGCAGGTTTCAGCAATGGAATCTTACCATTAAGAAGTGGTTTATATAGCCTACTGTTATCAAAACATGTACAAATATTCCAAGCCAACGTAGGACAGACACAGCATGGATCGATCAAAACAGGTTGTCCGCACAAAAATACATTGTCAAAGGGACTGCCACAGAAGATTCCAAAACAGGCACAAGGGACTCAAATATACACATGTGATCAGTCCTCAAATGAGTCAGGGGCCATCAGTCCTTCCCAAAGAGGTCAGAGAGATTCCGACATAAAGGCTTATGCAGCCCAGCTTGGTAAACAGGGAAATCCCCCATAGGAAGTACAGCACGAGATCACTCTTCTTATCTTGTACATATTTGAACTTTACAAAGAAGGCCTCTTCATTCCTCTGCCACACTGCGCACGTTCCAGCTGAAGACAACATCTTCCAAAAAGGGCTCTAGGTCATGAAAACTTACAGCAATAGCCAAGATTTCACTGAAGGAAAGCAACACAACAGAAGCTGGTAATGCATGGTGAAGTCAACAAGTTATCTCCTCCAGCACTTTTAAGGACCTGCATTGCTGTCACCTGGAGAAGGGCTATCAGTTTCTAAAGGATCTTGCGAAAATAGGATTTCCTCAGACTTACCTACAGCCCCTGCTGTGAGGTCAATGGCAGCTTGGATGACAGGGTTTGTTTTCATGTTTCCCCCTGGTTTTGTGGTGGCTCTAAATCATCAGGTTTGCTGCAGCCCACAGGGAGATGTGATGGGTACCTCTAAAAGGGTGGAAAGAAAAAAATGATTGTGCCTGCACATTGAAACAATTATAGTGAACAACATAAAATGAAAGAATGAAAGGATTAACAAACATAAAACAAGACTTGAGTATGATATAGTTTTAGATTTTAGACTTACAGTTATGAGAAAAATAAAGTACACCCTCTTTGAATTCTGTAGTTTTACATATCAGGACATAATAACAATAAACCTGTTCCTTAGCAGGTCTTAAAATTAGGTAAATACAACCTCAGGTGAACAACAACACATGACATATTAAACTGTGGGCGAATAGTCCTCCATAACAGGAGGCAGGGGGACAACAACACCTTGCTGAGGGTTAAGAATCTTACCAGTAACAACAACCCACCAGTGTCACACATACACACTCAAAACCTTATCCAGTTGTCATCCCCATAAGTCTAGACCTGTCATGAGTGTGTGTACATACTTATACAAATTATTGTATGCATGGATATGATAGTTTAAAATACATTGAGATTCAGGGGCCAGGAGAAGGCTGTGAGAATGTATGGTCCCTTTATTAAATAAACAATCTAGCTAGATAAGCACACTATAAAAGGGAAGCATTTAGCGCACACTAAACTGGGCTGCAGTAACTTTATCCTATAATACCATGTGTTTCCCCCAATCCTTCTAATTCCTAATGCAACCTACTTAAACACAAGTACTAGGTTGTTGCTGGGTCTGCAAGAATTGCCAGAATCAAATGATTCAGACAAAGCCATATTAAGAGCAAAAGTGCAATGGGGAACATTTTCATGCATCAACTGTTCTCAACCCTTACCAAAGTGAGCCTGCAAAACTAAAGAACAAAACTTGAACCTCCTTTCCAGTAACGCCCCAGGCGGGGAACAGCTTTATTTATTTTTTTAAGATTGTTGTACAATCCATAAGCATTAAATATTTTTTAAAAACTTTAAACAGTACGTTTCTAAGCACAATACAAAGTGTTGGTGCTGACCTTTAAAGCCCTAAACGGCCTCGGTCCTGTATACCTGAAGGAGCGTCTCCACCCCCATCGTTCAGCCCGGACACTGAGGTCCAGCGCCGAGGGCCTTCTGGCGGTTCCCTCACTGCGAGAAGCAAAGCTACAGGGAACCAGGCAGAGGGCCTTCTCGGTAGTGGCGCCCGCCCTGTGGAACGCCCTCCCAGCAGAGGTTAAAGGGATCAACAACTACATAACATTTAGAAAATACCTGAAGGCAGCCCTGTTTAGGGAAGTTTTTAATCTGCGATATTTTAATGTTTGCTGGAAGCCGCCCAGAGTGGCTGGGGAGACCCAGCCAGATGGGCGGGGTACAAATAAAAAATTATTATTATTATTATTATTATTATTATTATTATTATTATTATTTATTATCATCCCCATCTACACCATCAGTCCAGAGGCAGGACTGGAGTGCCCTATGTCTGGATGGAAAGGGGAAACTCATGTAGTCAATTAACCACTTTGGTTAATCAATTAGTTATTATTTTTTATTATTAACAAATAAACCACTTATACTGTCACAAAAAAATTGATTTCTAGCCTCTCTCCCAGTTTCGGAAGTTGCTGACATCCCAACAGAAAAACAACTCAGCAATCTCTTTAGAGGGGATATGGAATCTATCTACCTACCATACCTATGGGTATGGTAAGTGGAAAGCACTTCTTGCTCATTTAAGTAAGATGACACACCCAATTTCCAGGGATCTCCCCTATCTATCACTCTCATGCCCAACTTTCCATAGGCATCTGGTTGGACATAGAAATCACTAAATATGATTGCCAAGTGCTTGCAGATATATTTTAATATCATTATTTAACATTATAATTGTTTGGCATTACCTGGCATTGCCAGGTGGTCAAGCTGAAATCCCTTGGTTTCCCTAAAGCACTTTATGTGCATCTTCATCAAATTGCAGACTTACCAAGCTAACTGTTGTCCAGCCCCAAAAATAACAGCAGATGTGAATTCCTCACACCCAAAAACACATTTTTTAAAAAGACCCGTCACCGGAGAAATTTGCAGAAAATTAAGTTGCATCCCCTAAAATGACACGCCTGCTGCTGCTGCTGCTGCTGGCAAAGCAAGAGCACCGCGCAAGTTTGGTGGCCTTGCAATGCAGGCAGGCGCAAGGGCTCGGGGGGCTTCCCAGGCGCCGAGGCGGGATTACGCACGGGCGGAAAATGCGCGCCCGGCCTGGGCAGAGGCTGCTCTCCAAGGGGCGCCCTAGGTCGGCCGGCTCGTGCGCCACGTGGGCGCCTGTTGCTGCAGCGCGCCAACCTCGCCGCCTTACCTCCAGCAGCTCCGCCTCGCCCCGGACTCGCCCGCATCGCCTGCCCCGGACCCCTCGGGTTGCCCTCCGCGGCTCCTTTATAAAGCAGCCGGCTTTGGAGGCGCGCGCCCGGCGCCTCCCGCTCGGCAAAAAGAGCAGCAGGAGGAGGAGCAGCTGCTGCTGCTGCGCGGCCTGGGAAGCGGAACCCGAAGCCCGCCCCGCCGGGGGGAGAAGCTGGCCGGCGGCTCCACAGTCGCCCGGGAGGCGGGAACTAAGGCGGGCGCCCAGGCGGGCTGGGAAAGAAGGCCTTCGAGTCTGCGCTCGAAGCGATGGCTCCCCCCATAACCTCTCCACTGGGGGAACTGGAGGCCGGTGTTTTTTGTTCTATATATATTTATTCTTTTTATTAATTTTATTATTATTATTAAATTTTATTTTGCAATTTAGAGTACTGTACTCATTTTTACATCCTTAAGATATCAATGACTTCCCTTCTTCACTTTCCATGGTTCATTTTACATAGTATAAATCCCTGCATATTTTATAAAAACTGCTCCTGAGAAGAGGACACGGAGCAATGGATTCAAACTATAAGAAAGAAGATTCCACCTAAACATTAGGAAGAATTTCTTGACAGTAAGAGCTGTTTGACAGTGGAATTTGCTGCCAAGGAGTGTGGTGGAGTCTCCTTCTTTGGAGGTCTTTAAGCAGAGGCTTGACAGCCACCTGTCAGGAATGCTTTGGTGGTGTTTCCTGCTTGGCAGGGGGTTGGACTGGATGGCCCTTGGGGTCTCTTCCAACTCTAGGATTCTATACCACTCATTATTCCATTATTCCATCCAACATAACTTAATTACACTGTTGAATTTGTTTTAATGCTGCCAGCGTTTTTAGCTGTACACTGTTGTTTCCCATATATTCAATAAACGTTTTCCAGTCTTCTTTAAACATATGTTCTTGTTCTTTTATTCTATATATTAAGTCTGCGAGCTGCGCGTATTCTGTCAATTTAAGTTGCCATTCTTCTTTAGTTGGGACCTTGCTCGTTTTCTATTTTTGGCCTAACAAAACACGGAATGCAGTAGTGGCATACATAAATAAACCTTTTTTGACACATGGGCATTTCAGTATGAATTATCCCCAACAGAAAGGACTCTTCTTTCCAATTCATTATGCATCAATGGGTTTTTTATTCTTTCAATCGTCAAAGGCTTTCGAAACCTGCCCCCCTGGAAGGAAGAAAAGCGTGCACATAAGAGTAGCTTCTTGCACAGCCCTCCTTTTCATTTTGCTATTAATCTATTTTAATTCCCATCAGAGTTTCACCGTATCTTGCATACAAATACAAAATAAGTGGCATACGTAAAGAATGCAGTGTGTTTTTCCCATGTAAGCATATCACTAATAAATGACAGTGCCCTTTCTAATTGTTCTTACACTGCCTTTGTTACTACTGTACTTCTATTGTACTAGAAGTATGTTGTGCAGGTCTTTATAACTCCGTGCTTAAAAATAAACATTTTCCCGGCTTCCGGTCGGCGATGCCGGAGGAGAAGGTCGGGGGGACATGTCGCTCCTGACATTCCCCCGTCCGACTGGGAAAAAGGGACATCGCGCCAGCGCCGCGATCCCTAAAACCCCCGGGAAGGGCGTCCCGGGGTCCACAGGACCTGCATAGGCTCGGACGCCAGACCTGCTCCTCGGGAGACCGCAGCAAGGGCTCCCGAGTGTGAGCGGGCGGCGGAGCCACAGGGTCCGCTAACTCCCCGTCGGGCGAAGCTGCGAGACCGACTCCTCGGAGCACGCTGATTTCTCCAAGACCTGCAATTGGAATCGTGAGTAAAATGCAGCAAAAAGGGAATTTGGACTAAATTAGGACTGGATTGGAATGAAAACACGGAGGTCCGTTCCTTTCCATTGATACAGTGAAACAGGGAATAGCTACAGCTACACTGAAAAGGATTGAATTGACTCTTTTGTTATGCGGCTTTAAATTAACCCTTGAGCCTCCCCTGGTCCTGGGGGAAGCAGAAGGAACTGTGATAGAACTGTGGATTATTCTAAGTTGAAAAGCTGTCGATTTTATAAGAGGAAAAGTTGGGAAAAGTTTTTTAGAAGTTTTTAAAAATATAAGAACTGTGATCAAAGAAAATGGCGAAGAAACCGGATATTACTTGGCAAACTGTGCTGGAGAAGATGCAGGAATACATTGCGGAACTGAGAGAGAGGAATGCTATGGGAAAGTCTGTGGACGAGATAAGGCAAAACCCAAACACCGTGCCGGCTGGAACAGAT
Source organism: Darevskia armeniaca (assembly GCA_034641395.1). Lineage (NCBI taxonomy): Eukaryota > Metazoa > Chordata > Lepidosauria > Squamata > Lacertidae > Darevskia > Darevskia armeniaca. The sequence goes on along the minus strand of JAWWNF010000500.1, from coordinate 637,188 downwards.
GTACAAAAAATCAAGGAACTAACAGGATCCGTCAAGGCTGGACAACGTAAGACTATATTGGCAAACATTAGCTGCAGGAAGAGACTTTACAACCGAAAGAGAAAATGTGCTGTCACTTTAAGAAGTAAGAGAAGAATCATAAGAATCACAAGGAAAAACAGCACTCAGACACTGACCGACAAGCAGAGGAAGGGAAGCCGAGACGAACTGAGTATGAATTGGGAAGGCTGGTTACGGTTTTTGGAAAAAGCCTTGCTGGAGGATACAATGCAGGACTCCCTCTGGTTCTGGGTTTCACAACCAGCAGGTATAGGATAAGAACTGTTAAAGTTACGGCCTGATTTGTGGACTTATGGTTTTAGATCTATGGACACGCCAGGGATTCTAAAAAATTATGATAAGTATGATAATGTAATTAATATTGCAAATAATAGTTGCGCACCCGGGGACCGGGGGAGGCAAGAGGGATGTAGATGAAGAAATATAAGTGATTTAATGGATTTAAGAAATGATAAGTTGGAAGATTGAAGTTTGATATTAGGAAAATAATTATTGGATTATGAATTTAGGAACCTGTTAAAAAAAAAAATGGATATATGTAATTAGTTGGAAAACAATGGAGTGGACGAGAGGAAGCATGACAATGATTGTAACAAAAGTGAGCTGGCCTGAAACGGGGCCAGACAAATATTGTAAAACCAATAAAAATTATTTGAAAAAAAAAAAAAATAAACATTTTCCCTTCACTATTTATTGCTGTGTTTATAGGAACTGCATTACAAGTGCAACCGCTCGTTGAAATGTATCTGGACCAGTTTCAAAGGGGTTGGAACAGTCACCACACCATGCATTTTAAAATTAAGTTGCCCTCTTGTGACCAAACTGGAGAGCTCAGGAAATGTTGAAGAACCTGAACTGGAATGGAAACAGAATACATAACAGTTTGACTTTCTAACTGTAGCATGCGAGGGAAAGGTAAATGACCCCTGGACGGTTAAGTCCAGTCAAAGGCGACTATGGAGTTGCGGCACTCATCTTGCTTTCAGGCCAAGGGAGCCGGCGTTTGTCCACAGACAGTTTTTCGGGTCATGTGGCCAGCAGGACTAAACCGCTTCTGGCGCAACGGAGGACCATAACGGAATCCAGAGCGCACAGAAACGCCATTTACCTTCCCGCAGCAGCGGTATCTATTTATCTACTTGCACTAGTATGCATTTGAACCCACCCTTGAAACCTTAGATATTTAACAGAACACTAAAGCTGGTTCTGTTTGTGAAGATATTCACAGGGAATTTCATGGTTTCAGAGTGCTAATCTAGTCTATACAGTTCATAATCATGATTCAACAAGACTAGGCTTTTGTCCTTCAGGAGAAACATTAAAATACACTTGATCTGACTTTTAAATGATCGTTTATTGCTTTCCAGAAAACAAAACAATGAAAACAGTAAAAAAAAAACCCACCCTCAAGGAATAGGACAAGAGTAAAGGTAAAGGGACCCCTGATCATTAGGTCCAGCATTAGTCCTAAAACATCCATGCATGTATTGGTTACCTCTATGCTGCTAAACTTTTATATGACTACTAGTTGAAGTTAGCCCGTTGACTAACGGGCTCTAGAGGAAGAGGCGGCAGAGCGGCTCGCGGGGCCCCGGCGTGCCCTGCTCCCGGCCCCCGCTTCGAGCACGCTCCGGCCGCTCCCGCCTCGCCGCCCCTCCAAGCGGCTCGCGGGGCCCCGGCGCGCCCTGCTCCCCCCGCTTGGAGCGCGTTCCGCGGCGCCCGCCAGCGCCCACCTCGCCGCCCCTCCGCAGGAGCAGCAGCGCCAGGGCGAGCTGGTTGGCCGAGGCCCCGGCGTCGCCGCCACGGCCTGGCCCGGGCTCCTCGTTCTCCTCACTGCCGCTGCCTCCAGGCCGGGCCGGCCGTCCTCCGGCAGGGCTGTGAGGGAGGCGGGCAGGCGGCCGTCACTTCCTGTCCGCTGGCCAATCCCTGCGTCCGCGTGTGGCATGCGCAGAGCGCACTTCCGTGACACACGGAAAAGCAGGGACACTTCAAGATGCCCCACAGTGCACCAGTCAGATTTGGTTGGTGTTTATGACAGTTCCCTTAGCTTATGCTGCCACTATAAGAAACATTATTAATTATTTGTATCTCTGGCAACTCTTTTAAAAGGAAAGCTACCCATAGAACAACTTGGCCTGTTCTTACCATGCTTTCTTGAAGGCTGGCTCCTAGCTTTATAATCCCTCCACACCTCTACTTAATTTTGTGCTTTACAAATTTTGGCCAGGCTTCTTCGTTCCCTGACCCTCATTCCCACAACTATGCTAGACCTTTATTACTTTTCCTCCTCATATCTGGTTATGTTTGTGTAGCCTCCAGGTGTCAAAAATCGCCTTCGGTTGGGATATTTCTTTTGGTTTGATGCAAACTGGAAGCAGCAGCGACAGGCAGACAGTGCATTTTTCATCATTATCAGGATATGCAAATAACCCTTCCCTACCTGCCTCAAAGAACCATCATGAACCTTTTTGTGCCGGTTTTCTTTTCTTTCTTTTTCCTCACAAAAAAAAATCCCACCTTTTTATTGTGCATATGGTAACCAGGTTTGATGTGTAAAATATTGATAAGCACAGAGGAGAGGGAAGAAAGGGTAGAAAAGGAATATACCAATGTGGAATTGGGGGGGGGGGGAGATAGAATAAAGCCATACCATTAGCAAATAAAAGCTCATACAATAAGGTTTCCAAGATTTAAAAAAGTGTTTTTGTTTTGTTTTTTACACTGAAATAACTGTACAGAGTTTGTGAAATTTGCCAGAATATTTTTTTTAAGTAAAAACAAACAAAAAGCCACAAGCAAGGACTTTGCAGGTTGAACAGATAATTTGGGGTGGGGTGGGGTGAAAAGACTTTTACGGTCAAGTAGCATCTATTGGTGGACCCAGGTGGCGCTGTGGGTTAAACCACAGAGCCTAGGGCTTGCTGATCAGAAGGTCGGCGGTTTGAATCCCTGCGACGGGGTGAGCTCCCGTTGCTACCGGTCCCAGCTCCTGCCCACCTAGCAGTTCGAAAGCACGTCAAAGTGCAAGTAGATAAATAGGTACTGCTGCAAGTAGATAAATAGGTACCACTGCAAGTAGATAAATAGGTACCGCTGCAGCGGGAAGGTAAACGGTGTTTCCGTGCGCTGCTCTGGTTCGCCAGAAGTGGCTTAGTCATGCTGGCCAAGTGACCCGGAAGCTGTACGCCGGCTCTCGGCCAATAAAGCGAGATGAGCACCACAACCCCAGAGTCGGACATGACTGGACCTAATGGTCAGGGGTCCCTTTACCTTTAGCATCTATTGGAGAGCATGAAGAACAGGGTGCATTACACAGAAGGACAAAGAAAGGGTGATTTAAACACAGGTTCTGGAAACATGGATGGGTGGGAAATGAGAAGAGGCGCAAGGCAAAAGAACACTTGTTTGGTCACGTTAAAAGAAATTGCCTTTAGTAATGAGCCACCATGGCTCTTCTATTTAAAGTTTTATGTATTAAGGCAGGCATAGGCAAACTCGGCCCTCCAGAAGTTTTGGGACTACAACTCCCATCATCCTTAGCTAACAGGACCAGTGGTCAGGGATGATGGGAGTTGTAGTCCCAAAACATCTGGATTTGTCTATGCCTGTACTAAGGCCCACCTGCCTGGATCTTTTTTTTCTTTTTCTTTAAAAATGTTAACATATCCAGGTTCTTTCTAAGTTTATGACTTGGCGGTGATTGCTGTTAGGAGACAGAGTTCCCTCCAAGCAATGAGGATGCCATCTTATTCTCCAAGGAGAGAATAGTTAATGGCTTCCCAGTAGGAAATGCCGCCAGTTCTTCAAAGAACTGGCGGCATTTTTATTATTTCCCCCCCCCCCCACAAAAAAACCTTTATTTGCCCAGTTTGGAGACACGCCAAAGAGAGAAGTTATTTGGGCCAAGACTAGGAGACATCATCTTCTCAAAGGGTTCTTTGTTTCCTGGCAAATGGGTCTTCAAAAAACACAGACACAGACACCCCCCAACAGTCTCTGAAGTGATGCTGAAAGCATTCTAACAGTCACTCTTCCAAAGTTTAATTGTTTTGTCGTTTTCTAGAGCTGCTGAGGCAACGATGTTCTCCGTTGGATGGCAAGCTGTAGAGATCACAACATCTGTATGCCCTTGCAGCTTCTGTACAATCTCTTTTGTTTGGAGGTTCCAAATGTAAACCAAGTTGTCCTCTGAACCAGACACGATCCACTTTCCACCAGTAACGGAAAAGTTAGCAAAGATGCAGTACTTCTCGGTCTTGTGGCCTGTGTAGGTCTTTAGGCACTTTCCTTTGCTGTAGTCCCAAAGTTTAAGAGTGTTGTCCAACGTTGCAGCTAGAATATATTTGCCATTGGGAGAGAACTTCACAAAAGACACAGGGGGATTGTCATCATCAATCAGTGTTTTCAAACACTGTCCTGATGCTGTATCCCAGATTCGGCAGAGGCCATCATAGCTGCTGGACACTATCAGGGAGCCATCACGGTTAAAATGCACTGCTGAAACCGGGTCAGAATGGGCTGGCAGGGTTTTTAGGCACTTCCCGGTTTTAACTTCCCATATCCTCACACTCTCATCAAACGATCCTGAGACAATGAGGTTGGACTGTGGGTTGAAATTGCAGCAGAAGGCATAGTTGCTGTGCCCCTGCAGGGTTTTCAAGCATTTCCCTGAGCTCACATCCCAAATTTTGAGAGTTTTGTCATCTGAGGCAGATACAAGGAGGTTTGAATCAGATGACCAAGCGACATCAGAGATTTCCAGCTTGTGGCCAGATATGGTTTTCTCAAATTTGCCATCATAGGCGCCCCAGATTTTTATAAGCGTATCAGCCGAAGAACTAGCCAGCCACTCCCCATTGGGACTGAATTTCACTGATGAGACAGCTTTTGTGTGTCCTGCCAGCGTGAACATCAGGGCATAGTTTGGTTTTACAGGGGCAGGCTTGCTCTGATTGGTTGAAGAGGAGGGTGTTGATTGTGTTTTGGTCGATTCTGAATCTGGCTTCTTCTCTTCCGTTGCCATGGCTGTGAAAACTAGCAAGCCAGGATCTGAGCACTTCACAGGATGGAAGTGCAAGCCAATTCAAAGGAGGGTGACTCCAAGAGGGCTGGGGCAACTTCAGAGCTTCAAATTCTCCACTCAGCTATTAAGCTCACTGGCTGCCACCTTGGGGACCAGTCACTGCCTCTCAGCCTGACCTACGTCACAAGGTTGCTGTCCAGATAGAATAAGGAGGTGGGCGGAAAGAACCACGTAACCACTTCAAGCTCCCTTAAAAGCACAGTTAGAGGTGCCACTTTCTCTGCTGCCGCCTTCACCTCAGCACTCAGTGGGAGAAGGAGAAGCAGCAGCAGCAGCAGCAGCTCTCGCTTGAGGAAGAGGGGATACCCAGGGCCTCGCGCAGGCGCACTGAACGGACCTGGCTGGGAAAAAGCGACGCACACTCACGGAACCCGCGCTCGCTGCAGCTCGAGGAAAAGCGACGGTAGCAGCAGCGGCTTTGTGCAGGTCTTCTGTGTTTATACTAAAGCAGGGGTCAGCAAACTTTTTCAGCAGGGAGCCGGTCCACTGTCCCTCAGACCTTGTGGGGGGCCAGACTATATTTTGAAAAAAAAAATATGAATGAATTCCTATGCCCCACAAATAACCCAGAGATGCATTTTAAATAAAAGGACACATTCTACTCATGTAAAAACACGCTGATTCCCGGACCATCCGAGGGCCGGATTGAGAAGGCGATTGGGCCGCATCTGATCCCTGGGCCTTAGTTTGCCTACCCATGCACTAAAGCATACCTTTAAAGCACATTCGAAACAGTTTCCTCCCCCCCCCCCCAAATTCTGGGCACTGTAGTTTGTTAAGGGTTACTGCAAATTGTAATTCTGTGAGGGCTAAACTACAGTGCCAAGAATTCTTTGGTGGTGGAGAATGTGCTTTGGATGTGCTTTAAAGGAAGCAGTTGTGTGACTTCTGTCCCTTGAAATGTCAGGGGACTTGCCCTGTGGGTTATAATTGTAAAGTTCTGGAGAATCTAGATGAGATCCAGAATTTTCACTGCAGTGGAGTCCCTTAGGATTTTCCCAAACTTGTGCCACCCCACAGCTTTTCCATGCTGGTGCAAACCAATTCCATGCTTTCTCACCTGGAGTTCCCACCAATTTTAATGGAACTTTCTCTCAGTCTAAGATCCCAGCCTTATTCTGCTGACTTGTCATGGCTTGGCAAATGTGTCCATTGGCAGCACGAAAATAGGAAAAGAAGGAAGGAAACAAACAAGTGAAGGGGAAGTCAGTATGGAGAGAAAGGAAAGAGGAGGAAGGGGAAGGAGAAAGAGATGCATGAAGCATGAAAGGAAAACCTCTGACAGTAAGAGCGGTCCGACAGTGGAACGGTTTTTAAGCAGAGGTTGGCAGGCATCTGTCATGGAGACTTTAGCTGAGATTCCTGCATGGCAGCGGGTTGGGCTAGATGACCCTGGAGGTCCCTTCCATCTCTACAATCCTCTGATTCTATGACTTCCAACGAGAAACTGGGTCGAGTTACCTGAATGTACGCCCGTAGCCGCCAGAGGGAAGCGTGCTGAATCCATTTACAAAATGCCCATAAGGACGGGAGGAAGAAATAGCCAAATACGGATTTATAGGACGCTTGGCTCTAGGTCTTCTTTAGGGCATGACCAAATGATTTGCACGTTGGTTCCCTGTGATCCCAACTCCCTGAAGTCTTGCATTGTATAGATTCCTTGGAAGGCGTACCAGCCAGAATGCCCACTTTTGCCCACTGTTCTTCGGGGAAACGAAAAAACACTGCACATAACTCTCCTCGGGCGGCGGAGTCAGCGGGGTGTTCATTTAAGCGACGGAACCAAACAGCTGCGCTCGTGCGTTCTGGCCGGACGGGATGAGAGCGTGGCGACGCTTTACGCCGGAAGTGCCTTAGGATGCGGACGGTTAACGGGAGCGGACCGGAAGTGGTGGGGGAGCGGGCTTCTCCGTCGGCCTCCTCGTTGCTCTGGGGAACAATGTGGCGGAGGAGCGTCCTCCTTCCCGGGAGCTTCTGTGCTGGCCTTCGCCCGGGAGCCCGGCTGCAGAGGGCCGTGCCTTGGGGCAGGTACGGCTGTGGCCGGTGGGAAGGCGACTCCCCACCTGGGGAGGCTGAGACTCGGCACTCCTTTCCCAAGGACAGCCAAATTTCTCCCTCAGGTTATGTGCAGGGTCTCCCCTCCCCTCTCCCGGATGCTGCTCTGGAGGGTCTCCTGACCCTCGGGGGTGTGTGGGGTGGGCAGGGCACAGAAATTGGAGAAGGGGAGGGAAGCCCTGTTTAGGGAAGCTTTTAATATTGTATTTTAATATCTTGCTGGAAACCGACCAGAGTGGCTGGGGAAACCCAGCCAGATGGGCGGGGTATAAATAATAATAATAATAATAATAATAATAATAATAATAATAATAAATTGTTGTTTGTTGTACTAGGGCAGCGTTTCCCAAACTCGGGCCTCCATCAGCTTTTGGACTACAGTTCCCATCATCCCTGGTCCTGCCAGATAGTGATCGTTGGAGTTGTAGTCCAGCAAACAGCTGGAGACCCAAGATTGGGAAACGCTGTACAGCAGTGTTCCCCAACCTTGGGCCTCCAGCTGTTTTTGGACTACAACTCCCATCATCCCTCGCTAGCAAGACCAGTGGTCAGGGATGATGAGAATTGTAGTCCGAAAACAGCTGGAGACCCAAGGTTGGGGAACACTGCTGTACAGTACTAGTGGAGAAGGTCTTGCACTGCCTTCCACTACTACCGGTAATGTGTTGGGTTGGTTGAATCTGGGCCTCAAGCACTGCAGTATTGTTGTACGTGGTGCTACCATTTGCCATGGGAATTAGGTTGTACAATAGAATTTCTGAGTGGCCAATATTTTATTCGCTTGTTAATTATGCTGTTTTAAATGTGCGTTCTGCTGTTGACCCGCTTTGTAATGATTTATTTTGAAATCTTCAAGATAAAATATTTTAATTTCCTGTTAATTGTGTTGCTTTGTATTTGACTTTCTTCAGTAATGTTTTATTCCGTGTTGTTTTATTCGATATTTTAATTTAGGTTGTAAACCCCTTTCAGATTAAAAATATAAAGTGGTATAGAAATGAGTAATAATAATAATAATAATCCCCACTTTCCATATCATTTTTAGTAAGACGCACAAGTACTTAGGCACCAGCCCTGTTTTGCGTACCAAAGAAGATAACCCTACTCCTCCAGTCAATATCAAAGATACAGAGACTTCACCAAACCAGGAGAAGAAACAGCAAGCAACCACAAAGAAGAACTTGCTAAATATCATTAGTGAAATGAAAGTAGAAATCAGTACAAAGAAGAAGTTCCAGATGTTGAAAGCCCAGAAGATTAAGGATCAAACAACGAACTTGCCAGAAAATATGGAGAGTACAAGTAGCATGTTCCAGAAAGCTACAGAAGACAAAGCTAAGAGGTAAATTTCTGGATGCGTGTCTCATTCTCTTTGTCCATAAGTATCATGGATTTTGGAAAGTACATTCATTCATTGGGAGGTGTAGCTAAGAATGTTATCAGCTCCCAGAGAAAAATATGGAATGCTTGATAGAAGGGCAACAATAGACATGAGTTCTGTCTCTTTCAGGCAGAGTGAACCACTTTTGTAAAAGGCTGAGAGGAGGGACCTCCATTTATGCCCCCTTTTTTGGTTTTTCTGTAGAAAGTTGCTTCTTTGTTGGTCCTAGATAATACCTTATGAACTATCCTCCTAGATACTGACAATGCTGGTGTGTGAAAAAGCTAAGAGAGTGGGCATCTCCCACATTACCTCAGCAGTGCAGAAAGGAGCTATCCCGGTTAAGCTCTTCTGTTGTTGGATTCTCAACATCCATCAACCCCAGCCAGCATAGCCAATAGTCAGGGATGCTGGGTATTGCAGTCCAGCAATATCTGGAAGGTTGCAGGTTCCCTACTCCTGGCCTAGGGGGACCATGTTGATATTTTAGCAGGTAGTTACAAATTTGAGTCCACAAAACATGCTTTCTTCTACTTTATTAGCCATATAAAAATAGGCAGTATTAGAAAACATGTAGTAATTACACAGTAGCTTGTCTGTGACTATTTCCATATGAATACAATGTGGGAAACAATGAGCAAAGAAAAAATAGCACCTGTACTTTTAATCTGTTTCGGCCCAGTATACCTGAAGGAGCGTCTCCACCCCCATCGTTCTGCCCAGACACTGAGGTCCAGCTCCGAGGGCCTTCTGGCGGTTCCCTCACTGTGAGATGTGAGGTTACAGGGAACCAGACAGAGGGCCTTCTTGGTGGTGGCGCCCGCCCTGTGGAATGCCCTCCCATCAGATGTCAAGGAAATAAACAACTATCTGACTTTTAGAAGACATCTGAAGGCAGCGCTGTTTAGGGAAGTTTTTAATATTTGATGTTTTCTGTTTTTAATCTGTTGGGAGCTGCCCAGAGTAGCTGGGGAAATAAATAATAATTGTTGTTGTTGTTATTCCAGCAGTGAGACACTCAATCCAGAGCTGGTGGCAGCAGCCTCTGCTGTTGCATCGTCCCTCCCTTTTGACAGGAAAAGGACAGTTTCAGAATTGGTTCAACTACTGAAAAAGCAGAAGGAAGTCACTGATGCACGTAAAAGCAGAGAAGTAACTGACATAAGGTTTGCAAACTAGATACTGTAACCAATAGTATATTGTGATATTTGCCACATTGTTGGTCAAAAAACAAAAGTGAAGGAGGTTGCTGATACAGTGGTACCTCGGGTTAAGTACGCTTCAGGTTAAGAACTCCGCTAAGAACAAGAAATCGTTCACTGGCGGCACAGCAGCAGCAGGAGGTCCCATTAGCTAAAGTGGTGCTTCAGGTTAAGTACGCTTCAGGTTAAGAACGGACCTCCGGAACGAATTAAGTACTTAACACGAGGTACCACTGTATTTGCTTTGTTTTGCTTTAAAATGTGCACCCTGCTATTGGAGATGAAGGACTAGAAGTGGCTTTATACATAGAAATTTTTGGTTTTATTATGATGCTTTGAATAGGTTTAGGTAAAAGACCCCTGGATGGTTAAGTCCAGTCAGATTTGACTATGGAGTGGCGCTCATCTCCGCTTTCAGGCCGAGGGAGTCGGCGTTTGTTCACTGACAGCGTTTCCGGGTCATGTGGCCAGCATGATTAAATCTTTTCTGGCACAACAGGATACCATGATGAGTGCCAGAGTGCACAGAAATGCCGTTTACCTTCCCGCCGCAGCAGTTCCTATTTATTTACTTGCGCTGGTTTGCTTTCAAACTGCTAGGTTGGCAGGAGCTGGGACAAAGCAACAGGAGCTCATTCCGTCGCGCAGATTTGAACTGCTTACCTTACAATCGGCAAGCCCAAGAGGCTCGGTGGTTTAGACTACAGCGCCACCTGTGTCCCTAATGCTTTGAATACACAATAAACATCTTATTTTTTGTTTTACCTGTTCAAGAGAAACAACATTTAAACACAAATTTATGGAGTAGCTTTGTCAGTATTTCAAAACCATGGCTGCTTCCTGTCTCAAGAGAAACTGTCGCAAGCATGATGTTTGTGAACTGCCATATCACACTCGTGAGTCACAGCCGTTAGTTATAAGCAACTACTACAAGATCTCTTTTATCCTGATACCAGGTTATCTCCATACTCATGGGGACCACACTTGTGCTATGAAATTTCATTCTATTTCTATTTTTCCAGTTTGAGATAATCCCTTTAATAGTGCCTAATCTCCAGTCCAGATACTATATATTAGCAGTAAGAACAACAGTGCCTTGTGGCACCTGAAAGGCTAACAGAATTTTTAAGCTATGCCTTTGGAAGATATAATAGCAGTGTTTCCTAACTCAATGACATCCCCATATTTTATTAGAATTCTCTTATTTTCCTCCTAACTGTCAGTAATAAGAATGATGCATAAAAAAGGTTTTGTTACTGGGCACTACTGGTTGCTCTTCTCCAAGTTAAATATTTGCCTGTTAGCAAAATCTTCTGGCATTTCTCCATTATAGTTCCCTATCAAATAAAACAGCGTCTGTGTTAATCCCCACCAATCCCATTTTAAGTACCGAGTAGGTTAGGTCTATTGCACAACCCTCTTTCATAAGGGCCAGTTACCTTTTCAAATATAAATAAGGGGATCACTGCTGTACCTTCTTAATTATGGGCTCATTCAGAACTTCCTTTTGTGCTACACTTCCCAGGCACAGGTCCGCACTTAAAAGCCCTGTGTCCAGGGTGGATTTGATTTAAATCAAATTGATTTAAATCACGATTTAAATCACTAGTCAGTAAGGCTTGATTTAAATCACTAGTCAGTAAGACTTGATTTAAATATTTTTTTTTACAGAAAGACTCACTTCTTGCTAGTATAATCTTAATATTTACAACCATATGAAGGTTTCATTTTTGGAATAATAAATTTTCAGAGTAGTTTTTACAGTTATATCCAAAATTACTGATTTGGTTATACTACTAGAAATACATAGACAGATAATTATGAACTTATGGTGAGGTTTAATAAGTTAACTGTTTATATTTGGACAACTTTTCTGCTGTACTTTATTGGAAGGAGAAAAATAATCATTTCCTTAATAACCATTTAAACAATTTATTTAACTAAAACAATAACATGATAGCATATGTATCCATGTTTGTTAACTGATGTGGTTAAACATTTAAAAAAAAAAACTTAGACTGAGTTTTAGCACACTTGATAAACTTAAAACAAATCCTTATTTCCTGATGAATAGCCTTTGGACTACAATATTTAGAAGACTATATTTAGAAGAAGACTATATTTAGACTATATTTATAACTATATTTAGACTATATTTATAAATAGAAGACTATATTTAGAAAGATTTTTCCTCCAAAAGCATTTTATTTTAAAAATCCGATTTAAATCAAAAAAATCCGATTTAAATCAAAAAAATCCGATTTAAATCAAAAAAATCCGATTTAAATAAAAAAATCCGATTTTTTTTTATTTTTTTAAAAAAATCATTGATTTTTATCCACCCTGCCTGTGTCCGAGCGATTTGGTTTGGTTTTTGTCCCTGCCCTGCCCTTTCCTTAGGAAAACCCATGTTTTACTGCTGGATCAGAGCAAACAGCAATAGGGTTTGCCATTTGCTCTGTTTCAGCGGTAAAATGCAGGTTTTCCCAGGGAAAGTGCTGGGACCAAAAAACAACAACAACCACCCATTTGGAAAGGGAGCTTTCTGTCAATAAATCATAGCCAAGCTGTTCTCCATTTGTAGTAGCATGTATTACCAGTGGGTGTCACTGCTCTATGGAGTCTTCATCCATCAGTTTGTTTTGCAGAACAGGAAGCACTGAATGTTTGCTAAATGGAAATAACAACAGTGCAGAATTTTGAGGAGGAATGAGGTTTCTCTCAGTGGAAATTATGGCATCATTTTACAAAAACATCAAAGGGTTGAGCTTCATTACAAACAAAATCTAGAATTTAGGAGACACCCTGAATGTCCCAGCCTTCAGATTAAAGGTGATCGTTATTATTCCAAGAAATTAATCATCTTTACGATCCAGTTTGACAGATTTAAAGATCTGATGAATCCCACCCCACCCCACCCCCGCAAGCAAGAAATCTGGGCCTTGTCCATGTAACATGTATCTTGTTGACTTGCAGCTCAGAGGTTTAGTCTGTCCACAGAAAGTGAGGCATGTTGCAAGGCAGTAACATTTTGCTTGGAGGAAAGAAGAGTTTCTTTCAAAGGAGTTTGCTCTTCTTGTTACTATGACTGCCAAGAAAGATGCACCAATAGCCACATGATGAAGGAAGCAAACTGTACCATCCTTGCCAGGTCAACTTAACTGTGATTTTTATTTTTTTATTTTTTTGGATTTGGTCATCACACTGACCACAAGTGATGACAACAAGAGTAGAGTCTAGCACTCTTGTTTTTTTCCACAGTCAAAATCTAATGCCTAAAATGATTGAATTTCATTTCATTGTTGAGTAAGGAAAGCATTCAGACATCATCCTGTGATATCCTGGCTTTTTCTGCCATCTAGATATCCAAATCTGATACCTGGAGAAGTATTCTGTCTAAACACTTTCCAATAACATTTTTGTTTTAAGTCAAATATACTCAAATCAGAAAGTCTTTTTGTATGCATATGTTTAGAATGATGTACAGGTGGTTTGCAATCTGCTTACTGTCAGAGATAAAATACAGTATATTCCTGCGTATAAGACTACTTTTTAACCCAGGAAAATCTTCTCAAAAGTCGGGGGTCGTCTTATACACCGGGTCGTATTTCTTATACGGCGAGTATATCCCAAACTCTATATTTTAACTGGAAAGGTTGGGGGTCGTCTTATACACCCAGTCGTCTTGTACGCCAGAAAATACAGTAATTATTGTGCCTCAACCCATTCTCTTTGCCCAAGTACTTATTTAAATCCTGTATACTTGTCATATCCTGGCCGATGTTCTAGACAGCTCTTGATCATCATAAACCACCTTGGATCATTGTGATCTTGACACTTTTGCTACAGTCTCACTTGCAGTTGTCTGAACTATGTGTTAAGAGGCAACTGCTCCTTGTCTGTTGAAGATTTGGCCCTTACCTTAGTAGCCTCATTGCCCTTCTCCTTCCCACACTCCCTATGGAGGGGAAGGGAGCGTCTCCCCTTTACCCTCAAAATACCCACTGAAGAGATGCAATGTGTGGTTTAGCAATCACACGCCAAAGGAAACCCTGCCTCCAAACCCACTTCTCTCTACCTTGTGACCACCTTGGCCTACAAATGGTGACCATTGAGGAGGCATTTTTCAGTCCTTGTCTGCTTACTTTTGTCAGCCATCACAATTAAATATCCCCTTCATTATCTTGATCCTGCCTTGCATTTGTATGCTACTGTCTGCTACCAGAGAAGACATGTGCCCCCATGCTTCAAGGTGCTCCGAGGGAGCAGTAGGGTGTTTTACACAGACACCCATATTTTTGTGCAAGAATTAAGGAAGTGCAGAGCCTCCTATTCCCACCCACCCCTTGATCACTCCTCTAGCACATCTATACACAGAAACCCATTTTACCATTGTGAGATGAGAAAGTAAATGGCTTGAACAGGAGAAACAGAATATTGCACTGAAACTCACAGATCAAGCCGCAGAGCTCATAGCAAGGTTTTGATATGGTGGTGATAGTGGCAAACGTGGTTCACTTCTCTGCTGCCATTGCAGCCAGCAAGCTGTTGTTGACTGGAAACAATTGGGTGATGAGGGGCCTGCGAACTACCTGAACTGCTTCACCTGGAGGGGAAGAAATTTACAGGTCTTACCAGCCAGCCAGGTAGAGCCTAAGCCTGAGGCACTGCCTGCTTGTCACTCCTGCACTTTTACTTTTATGACCCTTGAGAATGTGTTGACTGGTGCTTAGGACTAGCTATGCCATCACATATAGCCTAGATCCCGTTCTATACTTGAGAGTTGGCTGTTTCAAAGTGTTCTGTGTGGTGCTTCCTTCGCGAGTAGGAAGTTTTGCCTGATGTAAAGCTCCAATTCTTCTCAGAAGTTGGGAAATATGTGTACCTGTATAGTCAAACTGTGTTGAAGTAGCTGCACTGGTGAGAGAGTCAATTTTATTGTATATAGCCAAAGGCCTTTACAGTGGATGACAGTGAATAAAAGGAAACTTTTATCTAAAATCGTGCATAGCTGCACTGATTATCTGTTGGCATCCATGCTCAATTCAGTGTACAAGATTAAACTAACAAGTCCTACTAGCGAGGGCTCTTGCTAGTGCAATAAGGCTTTCCCCCGCTCTTTGGTTCTGGGGTTTAGGGAGAATCTCCAGAACAAGGCACAGTTGGAGGAAAGGGGGTATTGTTCTGTCTGGCAAGCTTAAATGTTTGTGATTGTCATAGCCCTATGCTGAATTCTTCCTAATACGCTCTTACTGACCTACAATGCCCTTCAAAGCCTGCAATCTGCATATCTAGGAAACGATTTCTTCCCACGAATGTTCTCTTCCTTCTCCTCCACCTTTTCAGATCTGTTGTTAGAAAACAAAACATCACCGGGGGGGGGGGGGGGAGAGCAAGGCTTTCTCTATAGCAGTTCAAACGTTTTAGAAGTCATGCCCTTGTAACATCTATATGTCTCAGTTGACATAGGAGGATGTGGAGGAAATCCATGCTCTACTTCTAGTAGGAATTTTAGGGAGTGGAGCACCCCACGGCATTGCAGCTGTGGGTGATTGGTTCAAGGGTGTCAGTGGTAACCTTAAGCATTTTACAGCATGCTAATTATATTGTAAATTGAGAATTATTTTGTTAAACTGGGAAACAGGTGGGAGATACAGGATGTGTGTGGGTTTTCTAACGTAACTGAATGTCACAGGAAGGTAAAAAGGCAAAGGTAAAGGGACCCCTGATCATTAGGTCCAGTCGCAGATGACTCTGGGGTTGCGGTGCTCATCTCACTTTACAGGCCAAGGGAGCCGGCGTTTGTCCGCAGACAGCTTCCATGTCATGTGGCCAGCATGACTACGCCGCTTCTGGCGAACCAGAGCAGCGCATGGAAACACCGTTTACCTTCCCTCCGGAGCGGTACCTATTTATCTACTTGCACTTCGTGCTTTCGAACTGCTAGGTTGGCAGGAGCAGGAACCGAACAATGGGAGCTCACCCCATTGCGGGGATTTGAACCGCCGACCTTCTGATCGGCAAGATCTAGGCTTTGTGGTTTAACCCACAGCGCCACCCGCGTCCCTATCACAGGAAGGTAGTTAATGTGAAAAGAGTATTGCTGGGCTGTACTGAGCATGTTACTTAATAGACATTGATCTTAATTTCAGCAATATCGTTGCAAACATGAAGATTGAGAGAAAGCCACCAGCACGGGATGCTGCCAGCCCAATCAATCAAATTCGGTTTGATGATGATGGACGAGGCTATACGCATGAAAGAACACTTCCTGGTAGAATGAGAAGGTACTTCTCCTAGTGTTCCTTGGCATATTCTACTTCCTGATAGAAAGCATCTTTGTTGCACTCAAAAGGGGTTATATGGTTATAGTCAAATGCCAGTTGGCACATTCAGTGAAAGATGCTTCATATGAGGGACTGTGCTGTGTTTGAGACCAAATGATTTCCAGAGCATTTATTCTGAAAGACCTATCCTACAAACCCCCTTGGGTGTTAAGATCAGCAGAGAGGGGCCTTCTTGGGAGTTCCAGTGCCCTAAGAAGTTTAGGTGTTGTTGACCAGGAGGAAGCATCCTCTGTGGCAGCTCCTCTGTTGTCGAATTCCCTCCCTACAGAGGTACATCCGCCACCTTCATTATATACCTTCCACCATATGATGAATACTTGGCCTTTGACACATGAGGCATGTGTTTTGGGGACCCACCCTATTCCTGTGACTAGTTTGCTTTAAATTTATTTAATGCTGAATTTTGGGTTGTTGTGAGTTGCCCTGGGTCCTGGGCAGGTAATAAATTTAATAAATAATAACAAATTCCTATGTAGCTCTGGACTCACTACCTCTGAGAAGTGGAGCACTGTTTTGGCCTAAATACAATTTTATAAACAACTTTTGAAATGTTAGTAGTCTTTGTAAATAACTTTACTTGCATTTGTTTGGAGAGTACAGAACAATGCAGACCACTGAATCCTGCCCTCAACCACTGGGAATCTTCTTAATCAACAAGCCCTCTGGTTTTTTTGAAGTTTCATCATTCATTGCCTATGCACTTGCAAGTGCATCTTTGTGAGTCATAAGGACTAGGAGATTGTTTTGTTCATTAAGAACAGGAACACAAAGTAGTATAAACAGGCTATTCAGTAAGTGCATATTCTGGCATCATATTTAGAAACTCACCTGGGTTTGTGCAATACAGATTCACAGTGCTATCCCCAGTGGAACCCTAGGCAGAACACTATTACACTATTATTGCTATTTTAATAAATCCCCCCCTCCATTTTTTTATCTAGAAAAGCACTGTTTTCAGGGAAAAGACTTGATATTTTTACTCCTACTTCTGAAACAGAGGAAGCACTTGAAACAGGTTAGTTGAAAACGGTAGGAACAAAAAAGCAAACAAGATAATTTAATATAACAAAACTCAACCTGTCGCAATACAGTGTTGTCCTAGGGAAGTGGCTTGTGTCCTATGTCTCCGTAGCTTAGAAAAGATGAATTTCTTAATGGAATCTGGTTCTCAAAGCTGCCTCACTGCAAAACAAATAATTTTGATGCTGGAGAGAATTAATAATTGTGTGTGATTCTTTGTGTGCAGCTCAACCTTTGTGACAATTTCATTGGTATGTTTTGGGCGGCCACCTTAAAGCTGCACATCTATGTGATACAAAAAGCTGGGTTTGCAGTCAACACTGCACATTCCTGGCTGCAAAGGAAGAATTGGAAGCACCCTTAGCGCATGCTTCCAACTCTTTCCTTTGAAGTTGGGTCACCTGACATAATGATTAACAGGTGATTGTCGGGTGGGCGGTCTCACCCTCTTATGTGAGATGTGCAGGAGCTCAGAATCTGGGCCACTAGTTAGCTGTTGTTCACCGTCCTGGCTGTACATAATAGAAATAGTGCTCATTGAACTTAGTGGACTTTTTACTATTTACTAGATTGTTCCAAAGAAAGCTGCCAATTTTCTTATATTAGTTGCACACAGTTAACACAATGTGTGTAAAATTTGTCTAGAAGTGCTAAATACTAGTTTTTCCTCCAATCTGAATTGGGGAGAAATATATGATTTATTATGAATCCAAATATTTGATCCTAAGTTGTTGTAAAGGTTTGTTTCTGGGGTTAGATGGGATTTTTTGGGGGGGCGGGGGGTTTCTTGAGGGCCTCTCAACAACCTCCCTTAAGCTCTTTGACACTTTTGAATACATTCAGTTGCTTACATGTGGAATTCACAATCCACAAAATCTGTATTACTAGAACTGCCCAATTGTATCCCAACTTTCTTAGAAGAGAGAAGGATGAATTTCCTGATACATTATTTTGTTTCCAGGTAATTAAGTCCATTGACGTTTATGTTGAACTAGATACCGTGGACCTAATTCAGAGAAAATGGGGACCTTTCATTGGGACTGAAGCACATAGCAATGACAACTTTTTCTATATTGTTCTCCTGTTCCATATAATAGTAACAATGATACTGAGCAAACAGCCATTCCCTCTCATGCCAAATTCTGAAAATATTGTGATTTCTGTTAATCCAACCAGTCTTGAGGCTAGTAAAGTACAGGCAACTCTGTGTGGAAAATGAGGAGAAAAAGCCATGTGCTGAAAAGGCAACTCCTTGTTTTTAATATTATGACCTGAGAATAAGTTGGTTTTCATAAAACTGCCACTGAATGGGCTTATGAGCCCTGTCTTGGCTGGGAAGAGCGGGGTATAAATAAATTTATTATTATTATTATTATTATTATTACTACTACTATTATTATTATTATTACTATTATTATTATTATTATATTGCAGCAGCACAAAGAAGCAGCTATTACAGACTTTTGAAACTGCAGCTCTTCTGAGTTTTGTTAAAGTTAGCAATCCTGATTGTTTTTTTGTCATCTCCAGCCAGCAGCAATTGCATGGCAAATGTTGGCTTTTTGGCTTATTTGTTTCCTTTTGTAAATAGTGACACCACCAACACTTTGGGATCTGGAGCTTGCTAAAGAAATTGAAGCCGTCTGTCGGCAAGGACCTCAGAATGGCTTTGAGGAGATGATACAGTGGACTAAGGAGGGGAAACTATGGGAATTTCCAATCAACAACGAAGCTGGTATGTGCCTTGAAAAGTTCTTGACTTGTCCGGTTTTGCTTTCTTCGGCATTTCCCTGACCTGGTGCCCTCCAGAAATTTTGGACTATAACTCTTCATCAGCTTTAGCCAGCACAGGGCTTGGTGGGAGTTGTAGTTCAAAATATGTGGAGGGCACCAGGTTGGGAAGGCTGTACTATACTAATTTATCAAAGATGTGAGGAATTGCTCTTGGAAGTTTTATACTAGGTTTTGCTTTGTTTTTATAATCTTTATGGAAAAATATGAAGTATAAAATTATAAGCGCACAAGGCAGAATAAGACATGAAAACAATAGAATAAAAGAAAATAACACCCATGTAAAAAAAACAACGCGGGTGGCGCTGTGGGTTAAGCCACAGAGCCTAGGGCTTGCCGATCAGAAGGTCGGCGGTTCGAATCCCCGCGACGGGGTGAGCTCCCGTTGCTCGGTCCCTGCTCCTGCCAACCTAGCAGTTCAAAAGCACATCAAAGTGCAAGTCGATAAATAGGTACCGCTCCGGCGGGAAGGTAAACGGCGTTTCCGTGCGCTGCTCTGGTTTGCCAGAAGCGGCTTTGTCATGCTGGCCACATGACCTAGAAGCTGTACGCCGGCTCCCTCGGCCAATAAAGCGAGATGAGCGCCGCAACCCCAGAGTCGGTCACGAGTCTGGACCTAATGGTCAGGAGTCCCTTTACCTTAAAAAAAAAACGAAAACAGTATAAACATTACATGATGGTTAGTGTAGTTAACCTAAACTTAACCTAATGCAGTGTTTATAAAAATGAATTCCAAATATCATAAAATTTGTCCACGGCTAGTCTATGCTTGTATGCAACTGGTTCATGTGTTGCAAGTTTGTACATATCTTCTATCCATTCGTTGAAGGGAGCTCAAAACACAGTACTTCCAAATGAACACAGTTCACACATCAAGGGATGGCCTATCAAATAATAAATACACTTTGTGGTTCAGTCACAAGCGGGGCCATGATCTTATTATAGTTGGTAGATGGCACAGCATAGTAAATTTAAATTATCAGGAGCAATGCAGCAGAGCAGTGGTTTGCCTCAAAATACTTTAAAAACTTTTCTTCCCCCTAACCAGTCAGTTGTTACACTGAGTTTTAAAGCTGTTTTGCATTTTAAAAGACTTAAACATCAAGCTGGCTTTTTAAAGTCAAGGAATATCAATTAATATGGATAACTTAAGCTTTTAAGCCATTTAGTGATGCATTTTCTAATGCTGGTGTTTTGCTAAATTGCTTTAATGAAACAAAATTCATAGGCATTTCATGACTTGGTCAGAGGATCTTTAATTCTTGGTGAAGCAAATTAGTTCTGTGACTGGAATAAATTACGGTACATGACTCAATAAAATGGATTGGAGTAACTCCACTGAAATCAATGGAATTCATGTTAGTCATGACTCAGTCCCATTGATCAGTGAGTTTACTATAAGTATGGCTAAGTCTGGATCCCACTTTATATGTATTTTGCAATGTCAACATTTTCTGGGACAAAATAATGGTGGCAAGGAAGGGGGTGGTATATATGGAAGATTAATTCCACTAAACCTCTTCTGTGTTCATTCTCTGGCTAACAGCTTAACTGTTAATTTTGCAGTGATCTGACAGTTATTGTGGTTGACTTTGTTAGGACTTGAAGATGATGTGGAATTTTATGAGCATATATTTCTGGATAAATACTTGGAAGACTTCCCTAAGGAAGAATCAATTCGCCATTTCATGGAACTTGTAACCTGTGGACTTTCCAAAAATCCATACTTAAGTGTTCAAGAAAAGGTCGAACATATAGCATGGTTCCGGAATTACTTCAAGGAAAAGGAAGGGTTGCTTAAGGAAATTGAAGCACATCGGAAGGAAGTCTTGCTTCAAATGGAGAATCAATCGAAGTGAAAACTTCTAAAAGAAAATGTTGCGTTTATGTAAATACATATTGGACAGTTACAGAAGCTAATGTGGAAAAGAGATGAACTGATAAAAAATATTATTAAAACCGTTGGTCATGGCTGTTATTTTAGGAGAAGATGGTGGTCAGCGTTTCATCAATACCAAAATTGGGCAACCACTTCGTAATTCTTTTTGCAGATTGTTCTCCATAATCTTTAATGCAGTTGACATGGAAGTGGATCACAGAAAAGGTCCAGCTTGTATTCAGATCATAAACCTGACTGATAAAACTTCTTCCAGTGAGATATGAATGGTATGTGTATCTTGAAGGCCACGAACAACTCCTTTCCTTTTGTTTCCAGAAAAACTCCAGTAAAACCACTTAGATTTAACTTTGGCTTGAATACCCTCATCCAAATTAACCATCCTTGCCAAAAACTGGTTTGGTTCAAAATTTGCTGCTCCAGGGTCTGATGAAATAGAGCTGTGTGATCTCACTCATCTGTATATCCATATAAAATAACTAGGGGCTACTGCCCATGCTTGCATTGCTTGACAACTCTGCCATCCCCCCATACCAACTCACATCCTCCCTTTACACATTACAAAAATGTCGCATCCCGTCACAACTCCATGTCCCTATATGTCTTCATAGTTCCTCTGTATCCCTTCATCCCTGTTGTTTAAAACACAGTTGTTCAAATAGTCCAATTTAAAACCTATTTTGCTCCCTTCCCACAACCTGACCATGCAATTCCAGGATTGAGATGTGGCCCTACAAATCCTCCAATGGGGCTGTGTGATGATAGCCTTACATTTTATGTATATAGGAAGATAATGGGATAGAATTGAATCCTGAAGGCTGTCACAGCATCTTCTGCCCCTATTATTTCTTTTAAAAAAACAAAACAAAACATCCAGGTAGCGTCTGAATTAACTCAGCACCGCTTCCTTTAATTTGACCACATCTTGCTGCTGTTTGATGAATCAGTTTCTGAAGGTTCCCCTTTCATTGGGGAATAGAAAAGGGTTGAATCGTGGTATTCTCTCCCACAAGATGTCAGCATTTATCTGTTTTCCTAGGCTTGATGTAGGCTTCCTCTCCTCAGACTTTAATGAAGAGTAACCTAGCGATAACTGAACAGCAACCTGCAAGAGAAGTTATTATTACAAAATGAGTCAGTCCCGCCCCCCCCCCAAAATGCCAAAAAAACCCAGTCTCTACCGTGTTCCTTGGTAGCTGCTTTTAACTCTTAAATTCTGAATGCAGCATTTTCTTCAAAGCAAGATGAAATACATTGGGAGTGTATCCATCCAGCCCAGAAAGCCACCTTCCTAGTACAATAAAACTTGGAAACTAGTGGGGATAGGCTCCTTCAGGAAGAAGTGTAAGATATAAATTAAATGAATAAATGCAAATAGAAAGCCTTCCTTTATGCCTTCTTTCTTGGCTTGACCGGAGGGAACATTGGTGGGAACAAATTCAGCAGCAAACCAAATAGAAACCTGCTAGTGCAAATGTTCATTTATATTCCCACCACTAGAACTGCTCTGCAAATAACAGGCGTGCGCTATCAGCACTTGCTATCTTGCTGACTGTTGGTAGTTGGTAGGGTTGTTTTTGAGAATGCGCAGCTGTGCTTCTGACAAGGGAATAGACTGCAGGAACGGACACTTATCAACTGTTGCCAAGTTGTTAATATTCAGGTGACGGTTCTGCTGTTTGTTGGATAACATAGCTGCTCAGAAAGCTAAAATGAAGGGATCAGCGCCTTGGCGAGATAGACAGGGATAATCATGCTTTGAACACTTAAACACATGTCTAAAATGCATTGTCTGTGGCCAAAAACTGAATAAAGACAAAACAGCAGAGAGCCACAATTTGTCCTGGAAACCACAGGGTGAATGGCAGTTTTCTGTAGCGGCTGAGTATTTAACCCACCTCACAGCCTAACTAGACTACTTCTGATACACCCTGGGGGAGCAGCTTGCCATGACAGTGAACATTTATGGCGCAAACCACATTACATTATTGCATACTGCAACAGGGTCTGTTGTTGTACAACTTAGATTAGGAGTTCCAAAACTGGTCCACGAGATTCATTCATTTGTTCCGCAGTGTGTCTGTGTTGAATACTGTTATTGATTTTCGATATTCAGTATCTTCCACTGTATTTTATTATATTGCAATTTGAATTCTATGGAAGGCAAATTGTTACATATTTGCCTTCCACAGAATTCAAATTGCAGTACCGTAAAATACAGTAAAATAAAAAGCACATACCACACAGCATATGACAATTGCTATAACCTGCAGAAAAATAATTAGGTGGGTCACCAAGACTATCAGCAATATTCCTTTTTTTATAATATATTTTTATTGAAAAACTTTCAAATTCCAAAAATGTATCAAACGTTACAATCTTATACAATTTCCCCCTTTCCCCCCCTCCCTCTCCCTCCCAGGACTTCCCCCAGCTTCCATAACTGCTTTATTAATTCAATATTCTTTCTGCATATTGTCAATTAGAATTTTGTTTCCATGTTGTTCCAAATCTTTAATTTTTAATAAAAAATTGTGTATGTTTATTCAAATCCTGCCAATGAATCTAAATCTGTTTGCTGTTTTTTCAGATATTTTGTAAATAGTTCCCAGTCTTCTTTAAAATCCCGGTTGTCCTTTTCATGCAATTTGTTTGTTAATTTAGCCAATTCTGCATAGCTCATCAGTTTCTCTTGCCATTGTTCTTTTGTTGGTAATTCTTCCTTCTTCCATCCTTGTGCTAACAGAACTCTTGCCGCAGTTGTAGCATACATAAACAAGTTCTTTAACTTCCTCGGAATCTCTTGTCCTAAAATCCCTAATAGGAATGCTTCTGGTCAAGACTATTAGCAATATTCAAGGGGTCTATGCAGAGAGAGGAGAATTTTGGGAATCATTGTCTTAAATCCTTGTAGCTATAGTTTTTGCTTTCTGGAAACAACCTCAGTGATGAGTGAGTTGATTACCTTCCTCTTGCCAGGGATAATTGCTTCAGGTCAAGCATGCAATTTACTTTGGGAATGTTATCAAACTTCTTTTGAACCACCCAGCCCTGCTTCATGCTGTGAATAATTCTGCAAGCTCTGTTAGAAATACTCTTGAACAGTGGTACCTCGGGTTAAGAACTTAATTCGTTCTGGGGGTCCATTCTTAACCTGAAACTGTTCTTAACCTGAGGTACCACTTTAGCTAATGGGGCCTCCCGCTGCCGCCACGCAATTTCTGTTCTCATCCTGAAGCAAAGTTCTTAACCTGAGGTACTATTTCTGGGTTAGCGGAGTCTGTAACCTGAAGCGTCTGTAACCCGAGGTACCACTGCACTAAGTAATCTCCCCAGATCTGAGAGGAAGAGAAGCTTAACTTTAAAATAGGAGTTTAAGTGGGGGAACAGGACTTTTCAGGATTTGCTGCATGGCTGTGGATTTCAAAATCTTCCTTATAGCCTCCTTTAGACATGATTAAAGGTTTCTGGACTCTAGAGTTCTTTTTACAGGATATGATTACCGTCTCGTGGAGGAGAGTGCCTTAATAGGGCCTTGGAGTGTAAAGATTCTGATTAGTATAAGCTTTGTCACCTGAGAAATTACACTTTGTCTCTTGTGAGTATATTCTTCTTGCATTCCGTAAGATTATTTAGCCCTGTTTAATTAATTTTTCAGTAGGGATGCTCTCTGTGCATGTCAATAATATAATATACATTATTTTTTAAAAAATTAGGGTAAATTAGTGGATAAGTTAATTATAACTTATAATTATATATAATTATAGAGCCAGTGTGGTGTAGAGAGCCAGTGTGGTGTAGTGGTTAAGAGCGGTAGACTCATAATCTGGGGAACCGGGTTCGCGTCTCCGCTCCTCCACATGCAGCTGCTGGGTGACCTTGGGCTAGTCACCCTTCTTTGAAGTCTCTCAGCCCCAATCACCTCACAGAGGGTTTGTTGTGGGGGAGGAAGGGAAAGGAGAATGTTAGCAACTTTGAGACTCCTTCGGGTAGTGATAAAGCGGGATATCAAATCCAAACTCTTCTTCTTCTTCATCATCATAAGAAAGACTCTAGGGAAGGGTGTGGCTCATTTGAAGTGTATCTCCTTTGCATCAGATGCTTCCAGGTTCGGTCTCACACATCTCCACATAGGGCTGGGATAGGCCCCTGTCTGAAACTTGGAGAGCAGCTGCCAATCAGTGCACACAATACTGAGCTAGATGGACCAATGGGCTTACTCAGTACAAGGCCGCTTCCTGTGTCTGAATCACTTCTGCAAGAACGAGTTCATTTTCCAACACTTTTTCTTAGCTAATGAAGAATACTGTTGTGGTCAGAATGTTTCCTGTTAATTGAAACTTTAGCTTATAAATGTACCATAGATATGAACCCCATCGGTGTAGTGGCTAAAAGCTTAAATTCTGGGGGGAAACAGAATTAAGTAAATATTTCAGGACAAGGCAGTAGAGACCCACACTCAGTCATGCACAGGATCTTGATCTAAAATATACCTGCAGTTTCGAATAAAAAAGCACTTTGAGGTCAAATAGGAGTGGAGGGTGCATTTTCAGCAGGAAACTGCTGTCAGGTTAGACATAAAAATGCTTTTTTATTTTTTTCACAATAAAACTAGCCAGTCTGAGCATGCTTTTTTCAAAACCATGAATAACCCAACGCAAGCAAACCACAAACATTAAAATCCATGATTAAATTTTCTGATGAGCTATTTTATTGGAGGGGGCAGCTTACACACCAAACAACATAATGGCACAGCTCAGACGTATCATTAAAAGTTTGGCTTGATGTTATATGCAACAGCTTGTGTGCTTTCCCCTCCCTTCTTTTCCCCTGGCTCAGCCTTGAGACGGAGATTGGAAGTATCTGTTCCTATTTTCAAGCTAACCAGCAGTCCTTATGGCATCTGAACTTGGGGGACTCCGGTTGGTTTAGAGAACAAGCCAGGATAATAAACCACAGTTTGATTCTGACACATTGTTGAACAATCCATAGCAGCTCCCTAAACCGTTAGGGGCTGGCAACATAGGCTTTGACGACAGTTAATGGAACAGCGCAGCTCTGGTCATAGATGTCAACTTTCGGATTTGAAAATAAGGGATTCCCCCCCCCCCAAACTTTCGGATTTGAAAATAAGGGATGCCGACAGGGCGGTGCAATGGCACCAAGTAGCCTCGCCACCCTGCGCTCCAGAGGCTGCGCGCGAACGGGTGAGCGAAAGAGCGAGCGTGTAGATGGCAGGCAGGCTGTCTGTCTGGTTGGGCGTGAGGGTCTGGCTGCACAAGGCATGCAAGCTCTGCCCCCAGTCGGTCTCAGACTCCTTATTGGCAGCCGAGCAACGCAGCTGAGGAGCCTCCCTGGCCGGCAGGGAGGGAGAGGAGCTGCTTCCTTTGAAATCCGGGAAATTTAAGGGATTTCAACAATCCAGGATAGCAGCGGGAAACGGCATTGGAATAAGGGAGTTTCCCGCAAAAAAAGGGAGGGTTGACAGCTATGGCTCTGGTGGCTCTAAGACAGCACAATAATAATCTCCATTGATTTCCAATAATCTTTAAAAGGGCCAGCCCAATACATTTTGCTGCCTGTGGTGAAAAACAGTATGATGTCCCCTCCTGATTCCACATACAAAAGCCTGGAAATGATTGGCACCATATCTGAGGCACGGTAGGGCCGTCCGTGATCTTTACATTCCATTTAGAAATACCTCCTTTAGGAGTAATATGACAGTACTTCGTTCTTGTAAAGTTTTGTTTTCAATACTCAGGTTCATTTCACATGTCGTTAGAATATATTTGTATGCAGATTTAGCACAGCTTCTCTTTCCCTCCTGCAAGGTCTACATCTTTCAGGTTGTTACGAAGGAGACTTCACAGACACTTGCTGCGTCTGCACTTTTTCCAACCGAGTCATCATCTCTGAGCGGTAAATGTAGCCATCCTTACCGAAAATCTGAACCGCTAGTTACATGTGTGATGAAATTGCAACATAAGCAGTTTTGCCCACTTGCCTTCCTTCCAAACACACAAAGGCAAGCAGACAGCAAGGGAGGGTTTAAAGAGAGAGAGAGAGAGAGAGAGAGAGAGAGAGAGAGAGAGAGAGAATGAGAAAGAGAATAAGTAAACCTGACTAATTTCTAAAGTTTCTGGGTTTATATCTGGCAGCCTTCAATGCAAAAAAAAACCCACAAAAAACCCTGTTGTACCAAATCTATTTTATGAAGTTATATATGCTTACATGTGCACAAAGAGCTTGCATCAAACACAACACAGTAGATGTATAGGGTGTAGCAGGTAAGAGAAAACTGCAAAAATTAGGTACCTGCTTTTTGGGAGCAGAAGTGCCCACCCCTTGTGGCACACAACCTTTAGAATCAAGCTGCTATTATTATTATTATTATTATTATTATTATTATTATTATTATTATTATTATACACCACCCATCTGACCAGTCACTGGGCGGCTCCCAACAAAATATTCAAAACACAGTAAAACACCAACCATTAAAAACTTCCCTGAACAGAGCTGCTTTCAGATGTCTTCTAAAAGTCAGACAGTTCTTTATTTCCTTGATATCTGAGGGAAGGGCGTTCCACAGGGCAGGCGCCACTACCGAGAAGGCCCTCTGCCTGGTTCCCTGTCACCTCACTTCTTGCAGTAAGGAAACAGCCAGAAGGCCCTTGGAGCCAGTGGCGGAGGAAGGGGGTGCGGTCCGCCCCGGGTGTCATCACTGAGGGTGTGTGTGTGACAAAATGAGTTTTTTAAAAAAATTGGGCTCACGAAACCTTTTAGGAGTGACGTGGTGGCTTAGGCGCCTGCAGGTTCCGCACTGCCTGAAACGGCAGCGTGGGACTTGCGTCTGCCTACTCCCTCTCCCTCAGCCGCCCTACAGCTGAGGGGGAGGCATCGGAGAGGCTCCAAGCGTCGGAGAGGCTCGTCCCGCCCCCGTGGGTGGATCGCCCCACCCCTGGCTGCAGGACACGCCCCCGCACCAGGCACCCGAGCGGCTAGCTACGCCACTGCTTGGAGCTGGACCTCAGTGTCTGGGCTGGTAATAATAATAAGAAACACACAAACAAATCTGTTCTGATATGCCGGAACCACGGATAGGATGGACTTAACACGAAAAAGGACAGGTTTTGAATTTCTGCTTTGAAAGTTCAGCTGAGCCATGAATTCACCAGGTAGTATTGGGCATGCAAGTATCTCTTGAGCTCAGTGAAACATTTTTTAAATTCTTCATGGTGGGGATAGGCAGCCCTAACAGTGGGACTGTGGAGTGAGTGAGATAAGGGGAAGCCTAGCCAGGTGGGCGGGTTATAAATAAATTATTATTATTATTATTATTATTATTATTATTATTATTATTGAGGCTATCTACATTGATCAAAGTATCTGCAACACTTTACATGAACCAAGAGTGCCTTCCTACCAATAATAATCCAAGTGCCCAATGGAAATAAATAGGGGTTGGCAGATACGTTTCTGGTGTATGTTCCTATGTGCTGCCCCCGCCTCAAGTTTTGCCTGACTGCACCTTTGGTGGCTGCAATTCAGCTAGTGGGAGTTTATTCAACTTGTTTTCCCATGGTTTTAGATCTATGTTTGGCTGTTGTGAACTTTTTAGGGTTGACCGTATGTTTAAATACATAAAAGCATCGGCCATGCGGAAAACAGGAAGAAAACATCAGTAAAGTACCGTAAATAAAAGAGCTGTGATGCATCATATAGAATTACTGCTGCAGATTGCCCCTTACGAAGCTGAACAATAATTCAAGTTCTTCCATTAAAAAGAAAGAAAGAAACGAATTGGCGTAGTCAGTCATCACATGTACTGTTTCTAGTTTCTTGTTTAAACATTAAAATTATTCCCATCTGCAAAGGCACCTTGCACAGTGAGTCCCTTTTTGACTTTCCAGCATGACCAAATAGAAAAACAAATCATGAATGTGCTTCAAAATATGTTAGGTGGGGTAATACTATAATGAATCTTCTGTGCATCAAAACAGCAACATGACACCCTGGAAAATGCACACGATATTAATGCTGTGTTCTCGGGCATTTTGGCCTTTCCATATGGGCGAACCACATGATGCCAACCGTTTTGCAACTTGATCTACCTTCACCTCTTGTGACTACACATGGCACCTCTAAAACAGATGAACCAGGTTTTCTGAATAAAATGTCTTATTCATTATTTATGAAATGCCTTACTGAGTTTCGGTCAAAAGATACCCGGCGTGTTGGAACAGCAAATGGAAAATAATGTGCTCAAACACTATTCGCGTGGCATTCCCAGAAATATGCTTTCTGATTACCGTGTCCAGATGGCAATGGCTTTCGGCCGAGCTGACTTGATAGGGGTCGGGGGTGAAACCCGTGACCGAGCCGTGCTGTGAACCTCTGGAACAAGGTTGCGAAGCTCTCCTTTAAAAAAACAACAACCCCAAAACTATTAATAAACCATGCATCTGTTATTGAAATGTATTATTCAATTGGTTTGATGTTGTATGCTAAGAATGATCGTGGATAATTGACACCAGGGAGAGGATTGTGATAGGCAACTGGTCAGATAAGTCATGTTACTGATACTTCTCTCTGATTTGGCCATGGGTTTGAGCAATTCTGACATGACATGATAGTATGTGCAAGGGGCAAATCCATCCATGGTGCCAAATTTTTATTATTATTATTTTTTAATTCTACGAATTAATGTGCATCATGAAGATTGACACATGTCCCTTTTCTGCATCTTTTTGCATGTACTTGTATATCTGCAGTTTAAATATGTCTACCCAATAAGCTTTTGAATTATGGTGCTGGAGGAGACTCTTGAGAGTCCCATGGACTGCAAGAAGATCAAACCTATCCATTCTTAAAGAAATCAGCCCTGAGTGCTCACTGGAAGGACAGATCCTGAAGTTGAGGCTCCAGTACTTTGGCCACCTCATGAGAAGAGAAGACTCCCTAGAAAAGACCCTGATGTTGGGAAAGATGGAGGGCACAAGGAGAAGGGGACGACAGAGGATGAGATGGTTGGACAGTGTTCTCGAAGCTACTAACATGAGTTTGGCCAAACTGCGAGAGGCAGTGAAGGATAGGCATGCCTGGAGTGCTCTGGTCCATGGGGTCACGAAGAGTCGGACACGACTGAACGACTGAACAACAACAACAACAAATATATTGCAAAAAGTGTGCAGAAAGAAACAGTCTGGTTGAAACACTCTACTGGTTGAAAGGATAAGGTGTATTACTCATGGCAAACAAAGCCATTCTAAGTATAAGTTTTACATGCAGCCAAGAAGTTAACATTAGCACATGCTAACTTGTTCTTGGACTGGCTTGAGCTAAGTAAATTTGAAGAGGAAGCAGGAAGGAAGTAAACGTCTGAAAGGAAGTAATATACTTTGCCAACAAGTAGTTACTAAAAGAGATGGGAAACCTTCCTGTCTATCACCCCACATTGATTCAGGTAACTTGAACCGCTCTTGGAGGTTTTTTGGGGGGGGTGTAGCAATATTTTGTACGTTGCTTTGAGACATTTGGAGACATTTTGTAAAAAGCAATGAACAAATCCTATATAATAAAGTTGCTGTGTCCCTGCGTCCAACTTTCCGTGTGCCACGGAAGTGCGCTACTGCTCATGTCACACACGGACGCAGGGATTGGAGCGTAGAGACCAAACAAGACCAATAGGCGATGGTGGTTACGCCTCTACCTCCCCACCCCCGCAGCTCCAAGCCCCCGCCGCCGCCTTTACTGCTTGCAAAGCGCAGGGGGAAGCGGCGCAAAGCGCCGCTCCCGCCGCCGCCTTTACTGGAGGCTCCCGCCGCCGCCTTTACTGCTTGCAAAGCACG
The DNA here is from genome assembly GCA_034641395.1 of Darevskia armeniaca. Classification (NCBI taxonomy): domain Eukaryota; kingdom Metazoa; phylum Chordata; class Lepidosauria; order Squamata; family Lacertidae; genus Darevskia; species Darevskia armeniaca. The sequence continues at coordinate 606,501 of JAWWNF010000500.1, read as the reverse complement.
GGGGAAGCCCCGCAACCTCCTCGCCCCGGCCGCCGCCGCCGAGTGCCTCTGCACCTCGGGTCCCGGTCGCCGCCGCTAGCGTCCGTTATTAACGGGCTGAATTCAACTAGTATTATAATAATAAGTCACGGTGATAATAAGCATGCCACCCCTTTTAACACACTTTTGTGCTTTCCGGCAGACTAAAAGCTGTGCATTGCAGAGAAAATTGTGCATCTTAGGAGAAATTCGCCCTGAAATGCCAATTTATTTTCACAAGGACTTATTTAAAGAAATGGCAAACTGATCTGCAAAGGTGGAAGCCAGAACTTAAGACTGCAAAAAATGAGAAACTGAAATCGACAGATTTGGCTACCCCTAGCAATGTGTAAGTGTCCACCCTAGGGTTAGAAGTAGAAACTGGGCAGGAAACTATTTGCATTAATCTGCTCCCCCCATAATTCTAACAGCTTCAAACACAATAGCTCAGTCGTTAGCTCACGAGACTCTTAATCTCAGGGTTAAAACAAAAAATAAAAAAAATCCTTCCAGTAGCACCTTAGAGACCAACTAAGTTTGTTCTTGGTTTGAGCTTTTGTGTGCATGCATCAGATCAGGGTTGTGGGTTCAAGCCCCACACTGGGCAAAAGATTCCTGCGTTGCAGCGTGTTGGACTAAATGACCTTCGTGGTCCCTTTCAAAACTACTATTCTATGATTCAATGACTGTTCTTCATCACACTGTTCTTTTGCTATAGTCCTGCCACATTGATCATCCTATCCTTAAACCTCTTGTGAAAGTTTTCCCTCATCCATGTACTATGCATTTCGATTCACAAAGCTTGGAATCCCATTCATGTTCTAAAACTGACAACCACCCATGGTGGATTTCATCCTTAAAGTAACACATTGCGAAAACACATCAGCTGGTCACCCTTGCTGCTGCTGCTAGTGAAATAAACAAAAGGTTCTGGATCTGATTCATAGTAATCAAAAGATCAGTCCCCAGCTCGTTACTATGACTGCTGCAGAAAGCAATTACAAGATCACACAGTTCATGATCCTTCAGGGACACCATTTCAAATTTCACAGTGGGTGGGGCGTGATTCACAGTCAAGTTCAAAGGGCTGTTCTTGGATATTTTCAAGTAAAAATGGCAAAAAGGCATATAGTAAAATGCTTGGGCGTTTAGTAAAATGCTCTTCTGAGAAATTTATGTGTTTGTGTCTTGTGATGCTACTGGTATCCAAAATTCCAGTAAAGACAGTTGCAGATTATGATTAAGCAATTTATTTTGGAATCCAGAATACTGAAAATTACATTCAGAATGACCCAGAAAAGGATAAAAGCTGTCAGACTGAGAGTTTCCAATATAAGTTATTACTGTCAAGCATCTGTACTTACTAAAGTGGTACAGTGATAAGATAAACTGATATGTTTATGATGCCAAGCCGAACAAATAAGGATCCAGAGGTAGTCTACTTAAAATAGAAAAGTGATATTGTTACGAGTTTTTTTTTTTAAGGTAACTACAATAACAACAAATATAGCTTTAAAAAACTGCTTTGAGGGGTTTATACTTAGAGTATCCCCATGCTGAAATCTGAAAAGGCATTCCTATAAGAACCAGTTCCCAGAAAGTAAAATACAGTTTCAGCACACCATTGGCAGAAGCAATTAAATTGTGTGTGGGATAACCAATCTCATATAACCAACATGTTTAAGTCTAATTAATGCATGAAGGGATTAAGGCTTAGCTAGGTCCCTCCCTCTCACCTGGGGAGGGAGGTAATCATGCTTGTAAAGAAGTCTGAACTGATTGCTCCAAGTTCAGACCACATGTCTCTTACAAGCCATTCTTGTGTTCCTACACCAATAATTTAGGAACTTTCAAGACTGTAACTATGCCAAGTTCTACTATGTGTGCAGGTTTTTCTGAATGCTGTATGGAAAAGCACCTGAATCTGACCTTTGGAGAGTTTGTAAGTAAACCATTTTAACTTGCCCAATATAAGGTCTTTTTCTATGCTAGGGGAAGGGGAGAACTTTGGAAGGAACTCAGAAGGGCATCTTTTAAAAGTCTAACAGCCCATATTTCCATGCTATACTTTTATGCATATTCTGTAATTTAAAATCTCTGCTGGAGTTCTCCGCCAAAAGAGTACTTGCCCCAAACTTGGATCTTGAGATCCAAGGAATTCACCTTTTTTGTATGCCTACTCTTTTCCTTGTGAGCAACATTATGTACTGAGTGTGCATGCCAAAGGGATATGTGTATGATCTATACTGAAAATATTTCCAGAATTCTCATTAGGTGCAAAAAGTTGCAATCATAAATACACTGCTGCTTTTTGCCATATATTTGTGTGTGTACACAAAATAAATATATTTAACAGTTTATCATAACATGTAACACACAATCGTTGATATCCAATGTTGTACCATTTAGTTGCTTCTAGGAATGGTGGGTGGTGCTGTGGGTTAAACCACAGAGCCTAGGGCTTGCTGATCAGAAGGTCGGCAGTTCGAATCCCCATGACGGGGTGAGCTCCCGTTGCTTGGTCTTTGCTCCTGCCAACCTAGCAGTTCGAAAGCACGTCAAAGTGCAAGTAGATCAATAGGTACCGCTCCGGCAGGAAGGTAAATGGCGTTTCCGTGTGCTGCTCTGGTTCGCCAGAAGTGGCTTAGTCATGCTGGCCACATGACCCGGAAGCTGTACGTCGGCTCCCTTGGCAATAAAGCGAGATGAGCGCCGCAACCCCAGAGTCGTCCACGACTGGACCTAATGGTCAGGGGCCCCTTTACCTTTACCTAGGAATGCTGTGCTGAAAGTGTTAGTTGACCAGAAATATAGGTGTTCTGTGGGTGGAGTGTGTGGGATGGATTAACATATACAGTGAAACATAGGATATGGGGAGATATGGCCCCTTGTTTACTAAATGGCACTTCTGGTACCTTTGCTTCTTCCTGAGATTTGATCTTGACTCTGTACCAGCCTTTCTCAGCCTTGGATCCCCATATGTTGGACTACAACTCCCATAATTCCTGAGCACTGCTTCTGCTAGCCAGGGATGATGGGAGTTGTAGTTCAACAACATCTGGGCACCCATGGTTGAGAAAGGCTGCTCTACACTGCCTAGAGCAGGCATAGGCAACCTTGGCTCTCCAGATGTTTTGGGACTACAACTCCCATCATCCCTGACCACTGGCCCTTTTAGCTAGGGATGATGGGAGTTGTAGTTCCAAAACATCTGGCGAGCCAAGGTTGCCTATGCCTGGACTAGAGCAGGCTCCCTTAACCTCGGCCCTCCAGATGTTTTGAGACTACAATTCCCATCATCCCTGACCACTGGTCCTGCTAGCTTGGGATCATGGGAGCTGTATTCCAAAAACATCTGGAGGGCCGAGGTTGAGGATGCCTGGCCTAGAGATCTCTGCTTCTCTGTGTTAAATCCGGATTCCATTGCATTTCATTATAAACTGCGCAGTGATGTTAATGAAGCCATGCCACGCTTGTCTTTGGCCTCACAACTTGACAACATCCCTCTTTCTCTGTATGGTAGCGAGGTTGCCCCTTTTTCCATTTTGACTCAGCCCTGACTACACAGCGTACAAATCGTACCTCTGCAGGCCACCACATTTGAGAGCTGGGCCTGGAATAGTTTCAGGCCTCAGCATCAGTTGTATGAGTCAAGTTTCCTGTCTGTTACTAGCCACTTGGGTGGGTAGCACAACTGCTAAAGAGAGGACAGCTGGGCAGGGATTGCAGTACAGCACAGCACCCACATCTTCTGATATTTCTCAGAACAAACGGATTATAAAAGAAACTGAGAGGAGGCTCTAATAACAATGATAATTCTTCCCTCACCCCCAATCTGAGAGGGTGTGGCAAATGCCTAGATATGAAGAGATCCGCCATGGCCACATCTACAGTTCTGTTATACCTTTCACAACTCGGCTTCAAACCCTGAAGATATTCCACCCGTGTCTTAATTTTCTCATTTCTAAGAGATCCAGTAACTTAAGACTCCTGCTCACAGATATCCAGTGAGCAAGGCTGGCTGTGTGAAGAATGCCATTTCAGATTTCTGATTCTCATTCTGGAACATTTTTGCCAATATGTGAAAAATAGGCTATTTTAGGAGCACTGGTTGTGTGCAGGGCTTTTTTCAGCCGGAACTTGCCGGAACTCAGTTCTGGCACCTCTCAGGTGGGCACCATTGCCATTATAAGGGAACAAGAAAAATAGTACTGCATAATGTCTAGTATAAATGCAGCAAAATAAAGGATTGCACAACTGTATTCTGTGGGCCTCTAGGACGTGGTTGACATGTTTAGTCATAGGTCTGGGCTGTTTGGAGGTGTTTATTCCTTTTTTTTTAAATTTCTTTTTATTAAGTTTTTATCACATACACTATCACGTACACCTACCACACAAAAAGTACATACTAACAAACAAGACACAGAATACATACCAACATACAAACAAACTAATTCTTGACATAATCAAGATTGTTTTTCTAATAATTCCATTCTATTCCTTTTGGTTTGATTGAGGTGAGGCGGTTACCACACTTGGGGGCTACTGCCTCTGAAATAAAAGGGCCACGTGGGTTTAAACATAGAGGCTGCTACCTCGCTTGTGGCAAGTATTCACTATTGTTAGTATCGTGTTTTCTATTTCTTACCTTTTCCAGGCATCTATATTCTCGTACAGAGTTGTCAGACATGCAAATCTTAGCTTTCAGGTGTAATTTCTTCTGGCCAACTTTAAAGTCTTGTCCTGCAATGTGAATGGTTTAAGCACTGTTATTAAATGTGCAAAGGTGGAGTCCCTAATTGAGAAGGAAGTCTCCAGACTAACCTTACGGCAAGAAACCCATCCTAAACCTTCCATCACTAAACTCCTTAACAATTATGGTTTTGGAGCATTGACTACGGGCTCTTCAAATGCTAGAGGTGTGGCTACAACTGTGGCTTCAAGATGCCCTTTTGCAGCAGTTGAGACCACTATTTAGGCCCCAATAGGTTTACCTATTGGATGCGGGTGGCGCTGTGGTCTAAACCACAGAGCCCAGGGCTTGCCGATCAGAAGGTTGGCGGTTCAAATCCCCGCAACGGGGTGAGCTCCCGTTGCTCGGTCCCAGCTCCTGCCCACCTAGCAGTTCGAAAGCACGTCAAAGTGCAAGTAGATAAATAGGAACCGCTCAGGCGGGAAGGTAAACGGCGTTTCCGTGTGCTGCTCTGGTTTGCCAGAAGTGGCTTAGTCATGCTGGCTGCATGACACAGAAGCTGTCTGTGGACAAACGCCAGCTCCCTCGGCCTATAGAGCGAGATAAGCGCCACAACCCCAGAGTCGTCCGAGACTGGACCTAATGGTCAGGGGTACCTTTACCTTTAGGTTTACCTATACGCTCTTGTTAATGGGTCCTTTTGAGACAAGCAACTTACTCTAGCCATATATTAAGCTCCTAATTCACATAAAAAGTATTTTCTCTCTCAGTTGTTGGACAATTTCAAACTGAGGCAACTGTTAGCTGCTGGTTGCTTGAATGAAACTGCAAACTCTGTTTTGGACAGAAGCTATAGTATAGACTAAGTCAAAGAGAGAATGATTTACCGCCAGTGTGGTGTAGTGGTTAAGAGCGGTAGACTCTAATCTGGGAGACCGGGTTCGAGTCTCCACTCCTCCACATGCAGCTGCTGGGTGACCTTGGGCCAGTCACACTTCTCTGAAGTCTCTCAGCCCCACTCACCTCACAGAGTGTTTGTTGTGGGGGAGGAAGGGAAAGGAGAATGTGAGCCGCTTTGAGACTCCTTCGGGTAGTGATAAAGCGGGATATCAAATCCAAACTCTTCTTCTTCTTCTTCTTCTTCTACCGGTAGGTATAGAGATTAGTGAAGAGCAATGGAATACTATGCGACATGGAAAACTACCTTTCTCTGCCTCTACTTTATTAAGAGAGTGAATTCCTAAGGTGATGTAAAGATGGTGTCTGATTCCAGTTCAGATGCATTATTAGATAAACAATACTCTGCTGGAGGAGATGTAGTGAGAGAAGCATTTTTCTTCACACGTGGTGGCACTGCCCTCAAGTTAACCCTTATGGGTTTCAAGTGTTCCGGACCTTATCTAACATTACTCGACAATCTGTCTTTTATCTATCATTGAGGATGTGAGCGACAAAGTCATACACAGATATCTGCTTGAGTTTTTCTTAGCATATGCCAGACATGAAATTGCTAAAAATTAGAAGGGAGCTTGAAGGTTCTTCATATCTTTAATTTAATATAATTTCAAATATATCTTAAGCAGAAAAGCTTACATAACCAAAACATTTTCCAGAAAAGTTTAATTGAGCAGTTTAATCTACAAAATTTATTTGTAGATGTTTGTTGTATTTATAACAAGTTGTACCAATCCACATACTCTACCTGTTTGGCAGGTCAGATTTAGGAGATCTGCCGTTGAATTAAACCTTCTGTAATGTTCTTGATTGGGACACGGGTGGCACTGTGGGTTAAACCACAGAGCCTAGGGCTTGCCGATCAGAAGGTCGGCGGTTTGAATCCCCGTGACGGAGTGAGCTCCCGTTGCTCGGTCCCTGCTCCTGCCAACTTAGCAGTTCGAAAGCACGTCAAAGTGCAAGTAGATAAATAGGTACCGCTCCGGCGGGAAGGTAAATGGCGTTTCCGTGCGCTGCTCTGGTTCGCCAGTGTTATGTACTGAGTTGAATAGGATCCAAAACGCAGCAGTCTGATTGGTCCTAGAACAATAGGATTCAGAATGCAGCAGTCTGATTGGTCCTAGAACAATAGGATCCAGAATGCAGCAGTTTGATTGGTCTGCAGGAGACACCCAATCCAGCTCCAGCTGGAAGTGAATCCGCAACCTGATTGGCTTACAGGAGTATCCAGGAATTAGCCAATCACGTGGGGCCCATTGTGTAAATAATGTAGATAAAGCAGACGTTCTGGGGAAATTCATTCCTTGCTACTATGAGCTGAATAAAGAGCATGAAATCCACACTCGACTCCGAGTATATTTCACTGGCGACGAAGGTGGGATCCTGCTGAGCTGACCGCCACACACAGCACCGCAGCACCGCCACCTGCCGCACCGCTGCCTCGCACCATGTATCCAGGCTTCAGCTCCAGGACCCAAGGAACTCAGAATGGCACCCGACAGCAGCTTCTCGCCATTCAAACCAGCATCAGGAGACTGGGAAGGGTATGCCAGCCATTTCACCTTACTCCTAGAAGCTAAAGGGGTCACCAACGATGCCAAGAAGAGGGCGATATTCTTCAGCGTCTGCGGAGAGGAGACGTTCGAAATCGCCCGGGCTCTCCTTGCACCTGACGATGTCGCGACCGTTCCTTACAAAACAATAATGGAACGGTTGAAGGGGCACTTCTCGCCGCAGCCCTCGGTGGTGGCTCGTCGAAATGCCTTCTACGCAAAGCGGCAAGCCCCCGGGGAAACCATAACTGGGTTTGTTACCTCCCTCCGCCAAGCCGCTCGGTTCTGCAACTTCTCAGAGTTGGAGAACATGCTTCGTGATCGCCTCGTCGGTGGTCTGAGGGACGAGAAGCTGCAACGACGCCTCTACGCCAAGAAGGACCTAACGTTCCAGGTCGCTCTGGAGGAGGCCCTGGCAACAGAAGCCGCCGAGAGGTCGACGCAAGAGGCACGGCCGAGCCTGCCATCCCAACCAAGGGTCCACCACGAGGACCTCACCGACGACTCAGGATCTGACAGAGAGGAGGTGCACAGAGTACAGCGGCGCACTCAAGCAGTGCACACACCACAGCTGCCTCGACCAGAAGGCAGGAACCCCCGCACTTTCGTGGCCCAGGACACAGTGTATGCCAAGAATTTTGGGGCAGGCCCGGCATGGGTACCCGCCACAGTCACCAGGGTGACTGGCCCCGTGTCGTACGAGGTGCTAACGCAGGGGGGGCAATGCTGGCGCCGCCACTGTGACCAGCTACGGCGACGATTCCCAGGAGAAAACCAGGAGGAGGACAGGTCAGAGGAGTCCCAAGGGAACAGTGGGGCAGCGAGGCCCGTAGAGCAGGAGGGGCCGGCAGGGGAGGCAGAATCAGTAAATACAGAGGGGACCCGCGAGGCCGAAAGGACACCGGAACCAGAGCCACGACTGAGCGAGCCGGTTGCGCCAGACCAAACGGCCCCATCACAGCCAGCAGCCTTGGAACACGAGCCAGAACCCGAACCCCTGACCAGGGAACACTCCAGGCCGCAACGCATACGTAGGCGCCCGGCGTACCTCGAGGACTATGAATGCAACCTTCCGGGAAGGACTGGAACTTAGAGGGGAGGGGTGTTATGTACTGAGTTGAATAGGATCCAAAACGCAGCAGTCTGATTGGTCCTAGAACAATAGGATTCAGAATGCAGCAGTCTGATTGGTCCTAGAACAATAGGATCCAGAATGCAGCAGTTTGATTGGTCTGCAGGAGACACCCTTGGCTCCCTTGGCCAATAAAGCGAGATGAGCGCCGCAACCCCAGAGCTGGTCACGACTGGACCTAATGGACCCTTTACCTTTAATGTTCTTGATATGTAAGATGAGACATTTTGCCATGTGTTCTTTGCCTTGACTTCTGGGATGTTGTTTATTATTGATCAATTGCTTTATTCGTTCTTGCATTGCTAAAAAAAGAAGCAAACATTTCATGCCACTTAGTTTTTATGATGCTGGGGTATTTTTTTGGAGTGGCGGGGTGGCATCTCCCTCCTTAGGGTTTTTTCCCTGTAGATTTTTCTGCAGGGCCAGTCATACGATTAGGCAGAGTGAGGTGGCTGTCCCAGATTATAGTTGCTGGAGAGCTATGACTGGAAGTGGCCTGTTGTCAAGTGTTGAAGTAAGATTCGACCGCCATTTTAGTTGGCTTTTGTACATGAAATGGAGACGGATGACCTACTGACGGATGACCTCAGGCAGCAACATTTATTTGGCCACTTTTTCCGTTTGGAAGCCCACCAGGCTACAAACAGCCCAGCCCTGCTCTTCTACTTCCTTTCCCCTGCAAAAGATGGCAAAACACAGGAGGAAAAGCCCTGCTGCCCTTCAGCAAGGTTGGAGCTTGTCTCCCCATTCCTTGTGAGTAGACAGCAACTGGAGAATAGAAATCCCCACTCCACCAGATATTTAGAAATAACGGAAGCCCACCATCTTGGCCATCTTCTCCCCCTTTCAGAAGACTATCTTTAAATAAGTGAAGCAGGGTGATCTAAACGTTTGCAAAAGGATCTTGCAGGCTGTTGGCTCTCGTATATGAAACAGATAATATGCCTGCTGGGACCACCACAGGAATTACACTTGGAAAGTTAGGAGAGCTGCGGTAGAGTTTGCTTACATTTATGTGCACATCGTATGCTTACTTTGGTACCCAAAGGCTCCTACTTGTACTTTGGTTTGAATAACAATATTCTGCAGCAAGGGAAATATAGTAGTATTTCTCTCAACAGGCCAAAGGTCCACTGCTCATACCAGGAGGGTAACACCCTGTGCTGAGGTTGTATTGAAGTATTTATTAGCTTAGGATAAATAGTCTTAGGCAAAGAGTGAGGAAAAGGCTACCTTGTCCTCTTTAAAGGGAGATAAATCGTGGGTTGGAGATGAAGAGGCCAAAAGAACTAGCATTCTCTGCATGAGTTTTGTTTAATCCCTTACAAATACCAATTGTCCTGGAAAGTCATGGTACCTTTTTCCACCCTTCGGAGTGAAATTTTACGAGAAGCCACTTCCATTCCCTGTAGTCATTCACATTATTTTGAATGATACTGTTAATAGCTTAGTGAAGAAGAAGAAGAAATGAAACCTTTATGACTGTGCAAAAGATGTAGAAATGCAATCTGGTGACATGCCTGAATTTATGGCAGTCAGTATTAGGCCATTAGTTAAGTTCACAAATGTTTCACTGCCCGTGGAGGCTCCTCCATTAGGGCAAACGTAGCACTGCCCCATCAACTTCAGTCTGCCCTGCTGCCTGCCCTCTTACAACCGGTCCAGAGGGTGGCACTGCCTGCCAGCTTCCTTCTCATGACTCTGTGTTGTGTTGTTGCAGAATTCAGCAGGGAGGAGGATGGGGACAAAACTGGAATTAGTTGGCTGCTCCCATAATTGGTGCTGGATACACCTGCTTCAAGTGACGCGGGTGGCGCTGTGGGTTAAACCATAGAGCCTAGGGCTTGCCGATCAGAAGGTTGGCGGTTCGAATCCCCGCGACGGGGTGAGCTCCCGTTGCTCGGTCCCTGCTCCTGCCAACCTAGCAGTTCGAAAGCACGTCAAAGTACAGGTAGATAAATAGGTACCGCTCCGGCGGGAAGGTAAACGGCATTTCCGTGCGCTGCTCTGGTTCGCCAGAAGCGGCTTAGTCATGCTGGCCACATCACCCGGAAGCTGTATGCCGGCTCCCTCAGCCAATACTGCGAGATGAGCGCCGCAACCCCAGAGTCGGTCACGACTGGACCTAATGGTCAGGGGTCCTTTTACCTTTACCTTACACCTGCTTCTGGGTGGCGCTGTGGTCTAAACCACTGAGCCTCTTGGGCTTGCTGATGAGGTCAGCAGTTCGAATCCCCAGGACAGGGTGAGCTCCCGTTGCTCGGTCCCTGCTCCTGCCAACCTAGCAGTTCAAAAGCACGCCAGTGCAAGTAGATAAATAGGTACCGATCCGGCGGGAAGGTAAACGCCGTTTCCGTGTGCTGCTCTGGTTTGCCAGAAGCGGCTTAGTCATGCTGGCCACATGACCTGGGAAACTGTCTGCGGACAAATGCCGGCTCCCTCGGCCTGTAAAGCGAAATGAGCGCCGGAACCCCCGAGTCGTCTGCGACTGGACTCAACTATCAGGGGTCCTTTACCTTTTTACACCTGCTTCTGTATTACAGTCCCAATGTTGGCAGTGGGCAGCATGTAGATACACATGGCAAGGGGGTCAGGGAAGATTGTGTTGGACATCTGGTAATAAGCCACTGGGAAGTGACCGTAGCTGTGGAACGGCTTGTCTTTACATGAGAGGAAGACTCTGTCTTGCTGTTTTCCATGCAGGATAAAAGACATAACTGGCAGGCATTTGGTTTGTTTACAGCACAATCCTATACAGTACATATCTGCTCAGAAGCAAGTTCATGGGGGCTTTAACCCAGGGAAATGGTTATGGGATTGCAGTTAATAATTTGGGGGCTGTTTATATAGTTATTGCTTGCTTTATTATTATGATTTTATTGTGTTCTCTTTGAGTGTTGTATGCCGCTTTGAGTGTCGGGAAAGCTGCCTATAAATGTTTAAAGAAATAAAAAAGATTTCGGGTGCAGGTTGTCCGCACCAGAACTGTTCTGTCTCCTGTTTGCTTGGCGCCATCTGACCGAGAGGACTTCCGTATGCCAGCAGCTGTAAACTCAGGAATGTTGTAATACCCATCCAGGTTCCAATTGCCTGCCAATTTCCAAGAGAGGACCACCAAAATCATCTAGCCCAAATCTACTAATAGTAGCAAATGAGTGGTTCCATTCCCAAGCCACTGAACACGTAACATTCAGGGGGACATGCTTCCATTAACTGTTCAATCGATGCCATTTTAAAAAATTGGATTTCTCCCCTGCCTCACCATTTATTCAGCACATACCTAAGTGTGGTGTGATTATTGGAACTGCTAGCGACTTGTAAGCTTGGAACCAGGGAATTGCCATTCATTTGTGTAAACTTGTGTGTGTGTTTTCCTTTGTGGAAAGTGACACAATGGCAACACAACCTGCTGTACTGTTAACCTGAGTTTAATGGTTCTTGCATCCTGCTAAGTGTGCATAGCCTTACATTTATATGGTGGAACACTAATCATTCTTTAAAAAAGTGAAGTGGAAGAAAATGTAGCTGAAATCTTTTACACAACCATGAAGCTCACTAGGCCAGTTGTCTATTTCTCTCTCAGCCTAACCTGTCACACAGGGTTACTGTGAGCCAGTTACATCCACTGCTGGAAGATAGCAATCTCCCCGCTGTCATTCTCACCTTGATGACCTCTGATACTATTGTAATGTGCGCTCAGGGAGGTTGTGAAAACGGTCTGGAAACTTCAGCAAGTGGAAAATGTGGTCACTCACCAAATGAGGTGAGGCAGGTGGTTACTAGGGAACGGGGCCTTTTCAGTGGTGGCACCTCAGCTGTGCAAATCCCTTCCTGGAGAGGGTTGTCTAGCACTCAGATTGCGGACTTTTGGGCCCTCGTTAAAGAGCTTTTAATTTCCCCCCTTTTATTTTATTTTTAGTTACATGTTTTTAGTGTGCTTTTAGTTCGTTTGCATTGGTTGTGTTGGTTGCACTGTTAATTGTTGATAATGTTTTAGAATAGAATCATAAGAGTTGGAAGGGAAAATGAGGGTCCTCTAAGCCCAACCCCCTGCAATGCAGGAATCTCAACACACGTTCCCCCATCCAATTTGAAACCATACTGGACCTTGTTTAGCTTCACAAATGTGCTAGCAGTTTTATTTCACTATATGTCAAGAGCAGGGCTTTCCCCCCAGCTGGAACGCACCAGAACGTAGTCCCGGCACCTCAGGTGAGCGCCACTGCCATTCTAAGAGAACGAGAGAGGTGTTCACAGTGAATTCCAGCAACTCTTTCTCTAGAAAAACAGCACTGGTCAATAACCAGTGTGGCATAGTGGTTAGCGTCAAGCTGAGACCTGGGGTCCAAATCCCTACTTGGCCATGAAGCTCACTAGGTGACGAAGGGCCGTTCATGGCCTCTCAGCCGTGCCTACCTCACAGGGTTGTTGTTAGGATTAAATTGGGGGGGGGGTAAACTATGCACACCACCTTGAACTCCTTGGATGAAAAGCTGGAATATAAATGCAATAAATAAATAAAGTTTTAAAAAAATTATTTATGCCATCTGTAAACTACCCAAGGAGCTATGAAGACAAGTGGTATAAAAGCCAGACGTGGATAAATACAAGTACAAGCAAACCATAGGTAACTGAAGTCTGCTCACCCTGCTGGGGACCCCACCCTAGCGCACCTTCTTCTCCCGCTCAGCGTGCCCTGCCCCGGGGATTCCGCGCGCGCGCTCTTTCCGCTGCGCCCTCCGCCCCCTCGCATCCTGCCTGCTGAAATCTCGCTCGCTTCCGCGGCCGCAGCGGCCACATCCTAACCCCACCGCCTCTCACTCACTCACTCACTCACACGCAACGTGCTCACACGTGTACCCCCCCACTTCCTCGGGAAGGGTCGGCCAGCAACCGACGTTAACGCGCACACACGTGTATCCCCACTTCCTCGAGGGGTAGGAAAGCAACACCCGACTGAGCAGCGGGCGGCACCGAGAAGGGTCGGCCGGGCGGCTGGCTGGCCTTGCCCTGTTTGGTTCACCCGCCGTCGCGGGCGACTCTCTCTCAGCCCTTCCCCTCAGCAAAGCAGCGGGGCCGGCGGCCGCTTCCCCTCCCGGGAGCGGGAAATCGGTCCGCCCGGCCTCCCCCCCCCCCAGGCTCCGCCTCAGAGCAGCGCCTCCAGGGGCGTTTCGGGCCGCCCTCGAGGCCGCGTCCCTCGCCTCGGGGCAAAAGGGGCGGCCCCGGAGAGCTAGTCGGGAGTGGAGGCGCTTGTCGTGTCAGCGCCGGCCCGCTAGTCCGCGAGAGAGGCGAGCGCGGCTGCTGCTGCTGAGGGAAGCTTCTTCTCCGAGGAGGCGCAACAGGAGGCCGACTGCCTCTCCTTCTCCGTCGCCGCCGCCGCCTCCGTTTCCCGCCATGGCCGAGGCTCCTCAGCCCGTGGAGACGGACCCCGACTTCCAGCCGCTGCCTCGCCCGCGATCCTGCACTTGGCCGCTGCCCCGCCCGGAGCTCGCGCCGCCCAGCCCCGGGCAGACTCCGGCTCCCACCCCGGCCAGGGCCGCTTCCCCGCCCCGCTGCGGGCGGGTGGCCGCGGCCCTGTGCGCCTCGTCGCCCGGAGGGGACCTGCTCAGCCTGCTGGAGGCTGGCGGCGGCGGCGGAGGAGGAGAGGCCTCCGACCTGGGCGCCCCGGGAGGCTGCCTCTGCGGGGACTTCCCGTGCCTCCAGCACCCGCAGCAGCAGCAGCAGCACCAGCAGCAGCAGCAGCCGGGCCCGGCCTTGGCCTCGGCGCCGGGGCCCCGCAAGAGCAGCTCGTCCCGGCGCAACGCCTGGGGCAACTTGTCCTACGCGGACCTCATCACCAAGGCCATCGAGAGCGCCCCGGAGAAGCGGCTCACGCTGTCCCAGATCTACGAGTGGATGGTCAAGAACGTGCCCTACTTCAAGGACAAGGGCGACAGCAACAGCTCCGCCGGGTGGAAGGTCAGCAGGCGAGGGGTGGTCGTGGGGGGAACAACGGGGCGATTTTATTTTTATTTTTTATTTTATTTGCAAAAAAAAAAAAAAAAGTTTGCAAAGTTTGCTTTGGCGTGCGGGCAGGGGAAGTGGCCGGGCGTCAAGCTCTGCCTCCCTCCTCAACGTTGATAGGGCAGGAAAGGGGAGGGTGAAGGTGAAGAACGCACGGCAGGGTTTTTGCCTCCCCTTTTCCCCGCCGCCACCCCAGCAGACCCGGGGAATTGCCGGCTCGTCGTCCGCCTGCATCGCCTTTCCCCTCTGCGCCACTTGCATCCTGACGACGCTCGGGCATGCCCAGGCCGAGGGGGTTGGTTTGCCCGTGTTTTCGGTCTGCTTGGCGTGTTCTGAACCCCGCACCCCCTGGCTCTGGGACGGTGGGAGACTGCTAAGCACTTGGTGTATCCGAGTAGACGGCCGGTCCCCAGATAGCTTTGTGCCTTCCTGCCTTTGTCAAAGTTGGTGGAGCTGGATGTGTAACTCGGTGCACAGCTGGCTGCAAGTTCGAGCTGTGTCATTTCCTCTGGCAGATTTGAGAGGCCCTTAAAAGTGACGGTGATTCGATCCTACTTAGGGTAGAGTTTGGGGAGGCTCTGGGGCAGCTCAGGAGGAGGTAGCTTATTGCTCTGTTGGGCTAAAGCCGTAGATAGCAGATTGAATGTGCGATGGGTCTAGATGTGTGAACGTATTCGAGGTTGCTACCCTGCTTTTGATTGATTTATTATAACTCTGTGCTGCTTTTCATTCAAATGAACACCAAAGCGGCTTCCAAACAACAACAATAACAATATGATAGAACATCACAAATACAGCATAAATCATATAGAATAATTAACAAATTGTCGGTAAAACAATTGCAGTCTATAAAAAGCTGTTAACAAAGCTAAAGCTAAACATCAAAATTAAAGCAAAAGTCATAGCACACGATTAACAAATCAAGACAGCATTTATAATCTATAAAACAGTATTAACAGGGTTAGTAATACAGCAACCAAAATATAAACTAAGTACTGCTAAGTTTATATATAAACACTCTCCACACCCACATTATTAAGTCTCACCAAGACAGATGCATATGCTCCTTTCCTGAATTCTGTTCTGATGGTAGCCATTGCCAGGAAATGCATGTTAATTTCTGCACAGCTAGCTTTGAGAGACCACTATAAATGAATAGAGCAATTTCTGTCTCTGATAAAGTCTAAACTTACTTTACTAAGGAAACAGTTGCCACATACTCATTTACTAATACCTGTAAAGTATCTTTGTATAGATATCCCCTGGTATAAAGTAAAACACATTGGGATACTTGCCCTGCTAATCTTCCTTACAGAGGAAGTTGCTGATTTATTTTGTGGCTGGATAGCTTCTGTTGGGCCCTGAACTGCTCATTGGCTAGTGAGGGATCTATTAAAGGGTTTCTTAGGAAAAATATTTTTGAACAGAGCACAGGTAGTTAAAGTGGTTTTCTCTGGCATTTATTTATTGCCAAAATAGGACAATCTAAATTAATACACTAAGCAAAATACTGCAGATTGGCAATAGATGTCAGATAACTGTAAATAAAAAATGAGGCATATAACTGACCCCATATGCTAAGGATAAGTAATTGGCAATCTCTGTGCCAAACTGCTCTTTGGTTGTGCTGTGTGATCCTTTCACTTACCAACCCCAGAAGAAAAGGAGGAATGTGAGTAAGCTGCGTTTTGGGCAATGAGATTTGGTAGCATTTCATTTGGAAGAGGGAAATGAAGTATTGGCCTTTCCACCCCTTCCCCCACTCTTTCAGAGGGGGGGGACCCCTAGTTACTAATGAGGTGCTTTTCACTTGGTACTTCACATATGAAATTAATTACTGTATTGGCTGAATTAATGCCATGACTGTTTAGCAGTGTGTTAGCTAAGTTTTAGAAATCAAGTTTCCATTTTCAGATAAGCTAACTGCATATGATGTACTTCTTTTTCTGTTGAGCTGCTGGTTGGGCTGCAACTCCAGCAACAGTACGTAGAAATACAATAAATCCTGCCAAAGATTTTCTGTTTCAGTAAAAGGGAATAGGGAAGCCCACTTGACCCAGCTTTGAGAAAGTTCACAAGCGGATATTCAGTGGTCAGTATTAAGCTACATATATCAACACTTCTGCGGGTTTAATTTTTTTATGTGCACAGCCCCAAATTTAGTTTATTCATCTGTTATTTACTTTATATGATCACATAACAATGCTGCATGTATTGATAGCCAGGTTGGTACGTATGAGTTTTCCCTTGTGGAAAAAATAGTTTTTACTGGGTTAGGATAAAACGTAGGTGTTTACCCAGGTGTCATATGGTAAAGCTAAGCAAGGCATTTGCTGCTGATTGCTACATAAGTCAGTGCTTCCTGTGCTGGCAGACTGCATCTAATTAGGCACAAGTAATGGCCACACACTTTATTGATGCCAAACTAAAGCTGGACTTGGAGTGATTCTACACAATTTGCATTCTGCCATTTTCATCCTTGATGTGAAACCTGCCTTTGACAAATTGTTGTAGCATACAGACTTAGAAATAACGATGCATTCAAAATAAAAGAAAGATTTGTGGCTTCTCTTGAGAGCTTCTCTCTAGGAGCTTTAAATGCCTGTTTATTTTAATGAAAAATGGGAGTCTTAGGAAGCTATGAAACTTTACTAGACTGATACAAAAATACTTTGTAGTTTTTCTATTGCTTAGAAGCATAATGGACCTCCTACTAACTTAGTTCACAGGAGCTCTGCTTGATGCTAACCTCTAAGATACAGTGCACGTGTTTGCATGATCATAAACAGCAAATGTTTTCTACACTCGTACGCTTTCAGCAAAGTAGATGTCCTTAAGCTTTGTAGTATTGTCTCATATTTGACCTGGAGTAGTCATTGAGATGGTTGCATTCCTTAATAAGTCAGAGTAGAATTTGCCCCTTTTATGATTTTTGATTAGTCATGTATTGCTTTTCTGATGAGAGCACTGCCCTATCGCTTCCATCAGTTGCGTGCAGTTTTATTGTATCACCTGTGGTGTCATCAGTTGAACTTGCCTCGGTTATTTTTCTATTGATGGCAGGTGCCCCCCTGAACATCTGTCTTATATGCCTGCAAGCAGGCACCAACCCATACAAAATGTGACCCCCCCCCCCGGAAGTTAACATTTTAAATTTGCATTTGTTTTAGATTTCTGTTAAGCAGTTCCTCACAATTATTTTAAGATGATTTTGTATACTTCTTTGTTAAATTCTATAGTTGTAAAGGGAGGCGAAGAAAGGAATGCTAAAACACATTTGGTTATACAGTATATTTTGTGGCATCTTTAAAAGCTAATAGATGGGATAAGCTTCTGTGGGCCAGAGCCCAAAAACAATAACACATCCTAATGAGAACTGTCTTGCTTATATTGTCATATTGTTTATGAATTATCTGCACCAGTTGAATCTTGTCAGGAAGTACAGCGATTGAAATCTGCATAGTACTTTTGGTGATTTTACTTACTAAATCTAGTCTTAGGGATCCTACGTGCACACAAATGCTCATACCCAGAACTAACTTAGTTGGTCTCTAAGGTGCTACTGAACAATTGTTTAAATTTATTATGTCTTTTACCATTAGTCAAAAACAATTCTCCATTCCTAGTAGCATTTATGTGAATTCTGGTTAAGTAAATCCTAGTAATCTAGTTTTACTTGTTTCTCTGGACAGAAAAATGAGGCAGGATTATAACTGGTTGCCAAAACAGGAATATCAATACCTGAATATTAGTTTTAGGTATTTCATATTTTTTTCTCTAAATGGAAGGGAGGTTGTGCAATAAAGTCAGTTACTCTCCAGTTATGAGGGCTTCTGACATCACCCTTAAGGAATTGGTTCTGTTGCCCGAAAATTTCCATTTTCTCAGTGTTCAGTGGACAATATGATCCCCCTCTCCCCACAACATTAGAGGCTGAGTTCTCTTCTTTGGTGCCTCTTAAGCACACTGACATTTTTATATTTTTTTAAAAGGGGCTAAATACCAGGAAAAGCTATCCTATTTCATAACCACGATTTGAAAAGAAAAGGGTCCTTACTTTAGTCGTAGAAGGCTATGATCTGTTTCCATTGCTAGAACACACACCTCCCTGGTTATTATTTTTAATGGCAGCATGGTTGTTGCCACCCTGGCAGCAATGCTGTTTTGGGAGTCCATAAATGTGTTTGGCAGGTGCTAGCCATAAATCTTAACTGAGCCAGCTGTCTCTGGTTGCCCAACACAAAGTGAGAGTCCTCTTCGGTTCTGTGTGTCTCTCCCCACATACACACTGCAAATACCGGTAACTTGAAAAGGGGGAAGAATCTCTCACTTTATACTGGACAGGAGACACAGACCCTTCTTTATTCAATAGGTTTTATGGAGAACTTGCAGGAAGGGAGGATTCAGGAAGCTTTTGCATCAGGCTTTGGAGACACCTCATAGTGCTGAGGATCTTTCATTGCTTCCAAGTGTCTTTAAATCCCAGTGTGAAGTGAGCAATGAATCCCTTTTCCCATCTGCATGTTTTCTGCATATGCCAGAGGCATATACATAAGAAAGTGCTCTGCTGATAATTCCTTTGTCTGTAAACTGGGTTTCCTGGTTACTTTTTGACGCTTTGCCTATATCTCTCATTAGAGTGGAAAAAGTGACAGCTGATCACAGGAAACAAGGACTTGGCAGTGATTTCGCAGCATTGTTTTCCCCACCCCAAAGTAGAATCAAAGCAATAAATTTATACTCCTTCAAACTGTCTTCTTGTATGGGAAAACATTTATTATTGTTGTTGTTGTTGTTTGTTGTTTCTTTAAAAATTGCTGTGCAAACAAGTCTTGTACTAGGAACAGAAAAGTAAGCTGCCCAGTGTTGTTCCTACACTGAAGGTGAGGGTGAGGCTTAGAGATACTATGTCAGTGTTGTAGGTTGGGCATAGTTCATTGTTATCTCCATATTGCAGGCTTGGCTAGTGGGAGGAGGTGTTGAGAGAGTGAGTAGTTTACAAGAACCTTGAATTGTCGTCTGGTAGTGGTCCCTGCATTATAACAGATTTCTAATTAAGGTTTAAATAACTGATATCTACTTCATCTGTACTAGTGAAATACAACTGCACAGTAGCAGAAGTTGTGGTGGGGCTGTGCCGCTCACCCCCAGCTGTGTCAGTGCGGTTGGCACAATGCGAATACAGGGGCAGGAGTGCCAGATAGGCTTCACCAGCATGCTTGCACCACACTGACCTCACCACTTTATTTATTTTGCGTCTCCTGCACTCTGTCCCAGTATATAGCAGCAACTCGGCTGGAGGGAGGTCAGGTGAGTGGTACAGCTCCACCACACCTTCCCCTATGGATTATTAAGATGCAGATAGAGCAGTTGCATAACAGGATATGCAGATGTCATGTGAACACATTTTGCTAAGTGCTCATTGTGTAGTCGCATTCGAAATAAACTATACAGCAGTAGAAGATGTATCACACAAATCATACCTCAGGTTGTGGCAAAGGCTGCCTCCTTTGCCAGATCAGATATTGACTGAAGGCGAATGCCTTCTACTCCTTTAACTTGCATGGAGATGTACTGTGCACATGCTGCTCTTGGAGAAACTGATGGAAGATGACAAATTAATTTAGAAAGAGGAGGGCATATGGCACCCTGCTTTTTCCATCTCTGTGTCTAGAAGGCTTTGGGAAGAGGAGGTTCTGGAAAGGGCAACCAAAATGAACAAGGGGATAAAGGAACTCATCTAAGAGCTAAGAGGAAAGTTTTAACAACATTTGGGGCTTTTTGTTTACAGAAAAGGCAAAGAGACCTAAGAGAGGTGTGTAAAATTGTGGAGGAAGTGAACAGAGAAAAATTGTTCTCCCTGTCTCATAACACTAGAACTTGGGGACATCTGGTGAAGTTGAATGTTGGAAATTTCAGGACAAAGAAAAGTATAGAATCATAGAATTGTAGAGTTGGAAAGGGATCTGAGGGTCATCTAGTCCAACCCCCTGCAATGCAGGAATCTCAATTAGATCATACATGGCAGATGGCCATCCAACCTCTTCTTAAAAACCTCTATGGGAGGAGTGTCCGCCACCTCTTGCGGGAGTCAGTTCCACAGTTGAACAGCTCTTACTGTCAGAACGTTATTCCTGATGCTTAGCCAGAATATCCTTTCTTGTAACTTGAATCCATTGGTTCGGGTCCTAGCCTCCAGAGTGGGAGAGAACAAGTACTTTCCCCCCCAAGGCACGTACTTAAATTATGGAATTTGCTCCCACTAGAGATAGAGATTGCTGCCCGTGTGGATAGCTTTAAAAGAGGATTGCTGTACACAAATACATCAAGGATAAGACTATCTGTGGAAACTAGACAGGATGGCTGTGTTCTGTCTCCACCGTTGGAGGCAGGATACCACAATCTGAATTCCAGTTGGTGGGAATTCCCAGGTGGGGAGACTGCTGTTGCACACAGATTCTGGTGCTGGGCTTCCGTAGTCCTAGTCTAGGGATTCTGGACTAGATGGGCCTTTGGCACGATCAGCAGGCTCTTCTTATGTTCTTACTCGTGTGGTTGCCATTGGTGGTGACTACAAAATGATTCACAACCAAGGCCGACCAAAATTTAGGGAACTTGGTCTACCCACATTACATTGAGGTGGGATATTTATAGTGTAGGATTTAGTACAAAGATAGCGCCATGAGGAGGGGGTAGTCTTGTAGGGAGTTTTAAGATTTAAAAGCAGAATCTTAGTCAATTTGAAGAGTTTACTAAGAATGTTCTGGTAAATTGCTTAGCCCTCTGTTGGCAGCTTGTTTGATTTCTGTGCATGTTTGTGAGCGTGCGCAATGGAGGGATAAGACTGCTTTGCCAGTCTTCCCACCAACCCTCTTACTCTTACTGCGTGGAATTCCATGCACTTCCCTGCAGGCAGTTCTTTGTTGCCTGTGGCTACAAGGCTAATGCTGGCTTACGCACAAGGCTGGAATAAGGAATGTGTTATTAAATACCCACTTTCTTTCTAGATATGAAAAACAGATGAAAAGCAAAGGTTTGTTTCTGATTTCAGAAACAAGTAACAGTGTGATGTTTCTTCATTTTAATATAAGTTGTACATCTCTAGAGTTTAATTTTCTTAGACTGCTTTCCAAAGTTCCTTTAAATCCTCTTTATCGATGTAGTACAAACCACAGAACATTGAATAAGTCTAAAGCTACAGAATAGAGGAATGTTTTCAACTCTAATAATAATAATAATAATACAGGGATAGTGTTTCTATATTATTTGCTGCCGCGTTGAAGACTTAGACCGACAAGTTAGTTGCAGTCTTGTTTAGGAAACTGCTCTTTATCTGGAAATCATGATGGAGGGTGTTAATTAGAATGAGGACACAAATGTGATTTTGACACCTGTCTGCTGCTGCACAACTTGAAAAGCTGCAGTGCTAATAGTAGCTTTCATTCTGTGTCATAATGGGTAGAACTGAAGTCAACAACACAATTCAGGGGCCTTAAATGGGGACAACGTAGTTCAATACATTCAAGTGACCTTAGAATTTCCCCCCTAATTTCTTTCCCGGATTATCTCCCAGCTTTCTGTAGAAGAGGGTTTAAAACTTTTATCAGTCTAAACTGTAGAGAAAATATTGAATGGTGTTTTCTGCTTATCTTTATGGCCCTAAATATTCCTGTGACACTGGCTGTTCACTTCTATATGTCCTCTTGTGCTACAGCACTTAAGTGGGTGGCCTTGAGCAAGTCACTGCCTAATATGTCTTGCAGGGATAGTGTTGGGGGTGAAATGAGAGAATCTTGTGTATACTTTCCTGAACATGTTGTAGGAA
Source organism: Darevskia armeniaca (assembly GCA_034641395.1). Classification (NCBI taxonomy): domain Eukaryota; kingdom Metazoa; phylum Chordata; class Lepidosauria; order Squamata; family Lacertidae; genus Darevskia; species Darevskia armeniaca. The sequence goes on along the minus strand of JAWWNF010000500.1, from coordinate 584,323 downwards.
AGTTTTCAAACATGTGGTCAACAAATAAATAACAGTGGTTCGTGGGGTGATGAACTGTGTCAGCCTTCAGGCAATGATCTAATCAATTCCAGTTGATGGTGATCTTGTTCTGTATGACATCTTTCTGGTTTTGCCCCGTATGTTCTTGCAGAGCTCTTCAGCTAGTTATGCAGTACTGATGCAATTGCAAAGGCGAGCACTATTTTACACCCACACCTGAAGAGGTTGTGAACTGGAATAAATATGTAACGTCAGCATCCAATAATTGTTCAGAGGCAATTTTTAAACTGTTTTCTTTTTTATTTGATCAGTTTAGTAGACTAAAGTTCTGCCTTTCATCCATCACAGAACTCAAGACCAAAACAAATTAAAAAATAAAAAAAATTCTTCCAGTAGCACCTTAGAGACCAACTAAGTTTGTTCTTGGTATGAACTTTCGTGTGCATGCATACTTCTTCAGATACACTGAAACAGAAGTCACCAGACCCTTATATCAGTGTTTCCCAACCTTAGGTCTTTAGCTGTTTTTGGACTACAACTCCCACCATCCCTAGCTAGCCAGACCAGTGGTCAGGGATTATGGGAATTGTAGTCAGAAAACAGCTGGAGACCCAAGGTTGGGAAACACTGCCTTATATATAGTGAGAGGGTGGGAGGGGTATTACTCAGAAGGGTGGTGGGAATGGGTGATAGGCTGATAGCTGTGGTAAACCTGTTAACGACTACAATTAGTCTTACAGGAAAAAGCAAGGGGTGAGAAGGTTAAAAATACCCCTCCCACCCTCTCACTATATATAAGGGTCTGGTGACTTCTGTTTCAGTGTATCTGAAGAAGTGTGCATGCACACGAAAGCTCATACCAAGAACAAACTTAGTTGGTCTCTAAGGTGCTACTGGAAGGAAAATTTTTTATTTTTTATTTTGTTTTGACTATGACAGACCAACACGGCTACCTACCTGTAACTGGAACACAAGATGGCATACATGGGATTCTGGGGTTGTTCCTCATCCAGACCCAGACTTGCTTAGCTTAAGTAAAATGGCTGCATCCTGTGCCCTCAGACCATTTCCTGATTCCGCCTCCACCTTCCCCATTCTATTTCCTCTGACTCTTCCTCATTTCCCACTTGCTACCTACTACTGTAGTGATGCTACCTTTAGGCTCAGCAGTTTAGAGCCTGTCAGGATAGTTCCACTGTACTGTTTCTAGCTAGGGGGATATATTGCAGTTCTGTGACAACTGCATGTGGTGCTCTTTTCCCTCTCCTGGCTCTAGATATCTGCCTGCCCACAGATGCAGAGTGTCAGAGCCCAGGCACTTGTTGAGCACCTGGTGGCAATAGCACTGCTTCTCTGAATAGGAAGGGTCAAGATGGGCATTCAGGTATTGCTGGGTGTAGGGAGAGAGAGAGAGAAGAAAATGCATTGTGCCACTTGGCTGCTTTCCTTCAAAGGGCTGGTAAATGCACAGTTGTTAAAGTGGATTATTTAAATAAGGTTAAATGTTCGTACTTTAACCAGCCATGCTAAAGAAATGCTGCAAATCTGATATCCCTACTATGAATTTTTTTTACAAGATCACAGTCTGCTTTTTATGGTTGCTTTTTTTTGGGGGGGGTCTCCTGTTCTGGGCTGGGGAGTTACTGACAAATATATTCTGATTTGACCCTTGAATAGCTTCTCAGATCCCCAGGTGTCCATATTTCTTCTTTGGCATGGTGGGGAGCTTTATTGATCTTCCTCTAATTGTTTTTTAATGGTAAAATAATGCTTTACATAGTGCAGTTTTGACACCCCAAAATGAGAGGAAATCACCTGCCCTCACCTCCACGGGAGAAGAAACTGATATTGAGATAATTATATAGGCTTTTCCAAGGGTCAGATCAGAGGCTATTTGTTACTTATCTGATCTGAATCATCAGGAAGCAGTAAAACTGGCTGTACCTTTCAATGAGATTAGAAGGGACCTTGTGGACTGGAACTTACTTATGAGTAGACATTATAGAAGGACCTTGGCTAGGAGAAGAGCGTTGGTTGGTGATGTAACAGCATCTTAAGTGCTGTGTGAACCCTCCATTTAAATTCCACATCCAGGTAATTTTAGAAAAGCAACTCCTCAGCTTCACTGAAGAGTTCTAGTATAGAAACTCCTCATGACATTTAAAACATTTCCTCAGTGCAATTAAGCAGTGCTACAAGGAAACTAATCAATGTAGAACACTCTCATTCATTTTGCTCTTCCCTAATAACCAGGTTAGGACGTGGGTGGTGCTGTGGTCTAAACTGCCTAGGGCTTGCCAATCAGAAGGTCGGCGGTTTGAATCCCCGTGACAGGGTGAGTGCCCGTTGCTCGGTCCCTGCTCCTGCCAACCTAGCAGTTCGAAAGTACATCAAGTGCAAGTAGATAAATAGGTACCGCTCCGGCGGGAAGGTAAACGGCGTTTCCGTGCGCTGCTCTGATTCGCCAGAAGCAGCTTAGTTATGCTGGCCACATGACCCGGAAGCTGTATGCCGGCTCCCTCGGCCAATAAAACGAGATGAGCGCCGCAACCCCAGAGTTGCGGGACTGGAACTAACCGTCAGGGGTCCCTTTACCTTTAATAGCCAGGTTAAATGCAAAGTAAAGACTTGACATAGAAGTAATTTGAAATTTGTGATTTTAATTGATGTTGGCACAGGGCTATAGACATATGGACACATGGGGTGCTTCAAGTAAGAGACCTGAAAGGTTTGGGGTGGAGCACTGGTGAAGATCCCACAGGAGGACTCGGACAGAAATGGAAGCAGGGCCACAAATACAACACAAAATGGTATATGAGGCTTCAAGCTGGGGTGCCTATGTGAAAGAGGCTGGAAGGGACATTCATGGGAGCAGCAAGGAGCTAGGCAGACAAGGAAACTGGAAGTCTGGGAGGAAAACAAGCAGGGAAACCAAAGGATAGATGGCTGGGCTGACTGGTCTTCTAAGATAAAGGCTAGATAGACAGATATAGAATCTGGCTGGTACTTAACAAAGGTCTGACCCAGAAATAATACTTTTTAACTAGGCCAAATTAAGGAGAACCAATAAGTTGTCTGTGTTGGATAGAGCTCTTAGGAGGACACACCGCATGTTTTTCTTCACTCTGCAATTTCACATAGCTTATCATAAGGGGTAACCTTTTAACAAATAGGAGCCTCCTAGTTTGAGTGGTGGAAGATCTTGATAACTACACAGAGAAGTGGACCACATCCACACTACATGTTTAAAGCACTATTGTGCCACTTTTAACTGTCATGGCTTCCCCCAAAGAATTCTGTGGTTTGGTGAGGGTGCTGAGAGTAGTAACGAAACATGCATTTCCCTCACAGAACTACAATTCTGATAGTTCCCTGGGAAGAAGGGTTGGCTGTTATACAACTTACGGAATTGTAGCCCTAAAAGGGGAACTTAATTTATTTTATTAACAAAATTTATCATGTACCAGTTGATTGTAATAACACCTCTAAGCGGTTTACAATAAATATTAAGAATATTAATGAAAACTGTTAAAAATATGTGGAGAGCATTAAAATTGGAGAGATTAAAACATGTCAGAAACTATGCATCTGGGTAGGGTTGCCTTTTAAGAAATGCTTTAAGCAGGTGCTGAAAAGACATGTGTCAATAGGCAGGGAGTTCCAAAGTCTTGTTGCTGCCAGTCTAAAAGTTTGATGTTACAACTGCAAACATGTATTACGTGGCACCTGTAGAAATTCCTCTTCCACAGATTGAAGCAGTTGAATGGGCACATAGAGAGTAAGACAAGTAAACTGGCCCCACACAGTTGGGGGCTTTATGGATCAATAGTAACACCTTGAACTTGGCACAGTAACAAATCAGCAGGAGAGTTATAAAGTTATTTAGAAGTGTGGGGAAAGGATGCAGTGTCAGCGCCATGTACGGTATTTTCCCGTGTATAAGATGCCCCCGTATAAGACGACCCCCTTTTTTTAACCCCAAATTAAGAAATTAAGTTGTTTAGCTTTTGGGGGGGGCGGGGGTAACTTCCGCCAATCGCTCACCCGCCTGCCCACCACTGCTGATTGCTTGCCACAGCCACTGCTGATCGCACACCTCACTGCAGCTGCCAATTGTCTGCCCACTCGCTTCCACCAATAGCCCACCCGCCCACTTGCCGCAGCCACAGCCAATCGCCAGCAGGCCTTGCCGCAGCCACCAATCACCCACCCAGTCGCCGCTGCCAATCTCCTGCTTGCTAATCGCACGTCCCCCCTCTGCATTCACTATCCGTGTATAAGATGACACCCAATTTTTGCCCCCCCCTTTTAGCAAAAAGCATCGTCTTATACACAGAAAAATGCGGTAATTCTTGCTTGTGGCGGAAGGAGCTCTTCTTTCCATGCTTCCACTTTTATACCATTACTCAAATACTGCGCCAGTATTTTTAAAACTTGGATCATTTTGTCACAGTCAGGAATAGCAGAGGGTAAAAAGAAGAGTAGTACCTGTATCAGGAAAAGTAGTACAGAGTTGTCCTTGGTCCTCAGCAGATGCTGCTCACACTTCTTCAGATTTTTCCCTGCAGTCATAAGAGTTAGATAAAAAGAATGAAATCCAAATCTCAGATTTCCAGGAAAGCATATTCTTCGCAAGGTTTTACCCAAGCAGAACTGCCTAGTTTGTTGTTGCCTACAATTGCAAGAATGCATTGATTCTACATACCCATTGTGACAGTAATGGTTTTAAAGAGTACTGTAGTTGTTGATAAGCACTTCCTGTGCTAGGAAGAAACCACAGAGAATAGTATTGAATATATTTTATGTGTTTCCACACACTGTGATGTACAACAGAATTGAAAGGCACTATCAGACGCTGCTGGTTTGCACCTGAAAATGTCACAGTTTGCTTAGGCAATGAACATCTTGCTCTTTTAACTGGGCCCTGTTCCTTATCTCTGAGCTCCACAGGGTGTGTCTCATAAGAAGGCAGCTCAGTCTACACCGCATCCTGAGACCTGCCACTCTTTGTTCTGATTAGCTCACCATTCACCACCATTTCCGGTTTCATGCTGAAAATGCTGCGCCTCATTAATGAGGTATTTCTGCCATTAGTCTGGATGTAAATATCTCCTTTTCTTCGCCATTGTTTCCTTTATTAACTGATTATTTTAGTACATTTGTCTCTGTAAGCCCAAGGGTGGACAACTCTTTTGCTCCGGAGGAGGTGGGGGTAAGCAAGAGGCACCTGCTGGCAGTGGGGGAGGGGGGTTTGGCAGTCAGTGTGGGCAGAACCTGAGCTCCCTCTCCTGCTCCCCCTCAGTTATCTCTTGTGCACCCTCTAAAAAAACTATCCACTTGTTTTCCCACCCCCATCTTGGTACATGGGAGATTTAAGGATCACTTCCCTTTGGAGATTGCTCCATGCCTCCCTGCTGACAAGTTTATAGTGTTGGGAACAGCTAAGGGACCTTCTAATGGCATGGGGGACAGAATCAGAAGCAGTTCGAAAGCACATCAAAGTGCAAGTAGATAAATAGGAACCGCTCTGGCGGGAAGGTAAACGGCGTTTCCGTGTGCTGCTCTGGTTCGCCAGAAGCGGCTTAGTCATGCTGGCCACATGACCTGGAAGCTGTACGCCGGCTCCCTCGGCCAATAATGCGAGATGAGCGCCGCAACCCCAGAGTCGGACACGACTGGACCTAATGGTCAGGGGTACCTTTACCTTTACCTTTAGGCCACTGGCTCATTGTGGCTAGATCTGACCACTTAATGATCCAGATGACCTGATATTCACAATTTCTAGTTGAAGTTATTGTGCTATGGCACACTATGTCTTATATTAGTGGGTGGGTGCTTGCAGTTGTGATATTAACATGATTAAATTTAAAATAAACAAATTGAAAAGTCCAAACCTGCCAGTCCTGGGTAGTGGCAAAAATAAATGTGTACGTATGGATAATTAGAGTGGAAACAAGAATGAAAAATTCCAAAAGCAAAAGGAGAGCTTGCATTGGAACCCACATCAAGCAGATATTAACAATCTTACTGGAAAATAACCTTGGCTAATGTCTCACTATGCCTCCATAGTGGTTTGGGGGATTTCTGTTCTGAATTTAGTTGCTTCATTAAATTCAAAGCTCCCAAAATTCAAAATGAGTAATTATCATATACATAAAACGAACAAATTCCCTAAAACACAATAAGAAAATTATCCAAAATGTTTGACATCGAACAGCAGATTAAAAGTGTCATGTATTGTATCCTTAAATGCTGGAGCTCACTCATGAATATTTTTGTGGTTGTAAGTAAAGCCCATTTCTTTTTGAAAATGTTGAAAATATGCAGCCTTCAGCAGAGTTCATAGTTCCACTTTGAAGGAATTCTAGCCAAATAGAAGTTGATTCCTTAAGCACAACTGCAAAGCTGGATAGCGCCACACCTTGCCCCCACTATTCACCCACAATCTTGGCTGGTACGTAGACATGGACAGCAACAAGCAGTGTTAGAAACTGAGATAATGAAAGCTAGGAGCTGAATGGCACCTTAAACCTAGGCTATGGGCGCCACAAGCGGAATGTCTGGACATGCTTTTTTATAACAAGAATACAAAACTGAAAATGAATGAACTGCAGCTAAAATACTATGTTCATTTTTCACATGGTCTAGTCCTTCCCCTGCCCATCCCCCTAATATTCTTAAGGGGGTCTTTTCTCCAGTCTTCAGAGAGTAGCTGGAAGTGGGGAGTCAGAAAAAAGTCCTCTTTTCCTTCCACTCTGCAGTTTTAATCTGAAATCTTAGGCACAGTATTGCACCCAGAGCTCAGAAACTGCTTGCTCTGATGAAATTCCCTGTTGCAAAATGCGCCTAGAACAATGGGAGTTTCGAACACTGGCAATAATAATAATAATAATAAAATAAATTTTATTTATACCCCGCCCTCTCTGGCCAAAACCGGGCTCAGAGTGGCTAACATCAAATATATGACACATTACCATAAAATCAAGCAATCATTTAAAATACATCTTAATATCAAGTCAGAATCAAAGTGAAATCCAATCAGATGGTAACCCGCAAAGTAGGAATGAGGACCTTAAATGGTGGTGGTGGGCGGGATTTGCGAGGTAAAAGCAACCTCAGCAGGAGGCGACGAGGGCATTGGGACGTGGAGGAAAATCAACGCCAATAGCTCTCTAGCAGAAGGCTCCAGCATGGAGGCAAAGCACAACAGACAAAATTGTTGAGTGGTTGTAACAGGGAGTACAAACCACAGATTCCTGGACAATCCAGGGTTGGAGACCCCACACTGCCCCTTTCCACTGTGGTCCAGGGGATCCAGCTTTGTCTCCGGTTCTGTCCTGTTCACCTGCCTCTGCATCTGCTGTGCTGCCAGTCCCTGCAAATCTCCCCCTACCTGCTTAACTGGCGGTGCCCACAGGCATTCCTTCCCCCCCTTGCAGCAAGGATACAGTGAAAGATGGTTGGAGCACTGGTTGTACCGGTATAAACCTTGCATTGGCCAATGCCTCAAGGAACAGCAGCCAGGGTCCCTTGGTAGTGGCAAGCACTCCAGCCCATGCCTCAATGAACTCAAGAGTACTGCGGGGGGGGGGGGGTTGTTGCTCCATGCAACTCTGCAAATGACCTGCAAATTTTCCAAGTCTAGATCCTTATGTAGCACAACCCACACATAAGAGGAGGCTTTCAGTTCTGTTGTGTTCTTAAGTTCTGCATTTTTGCTGCTTTTCTACTTTATTGAGTGTATCGTTCTTTTCTCCCCCACTGCCCTGAGAGCATCATGGTGTGGTTGTGCATTCCAGTGCTTTGTTTCCCCACAAACCAATTTGTAGTAGCTTTTTTAAAACAAACAAACTCATTCTGGACCAGGGGCCAGCAACCTTTTTCAGCCGTGGACTGGTCCACCGTCCCTCAGACCATGTGGTGGGCTGGACTATATTTTGGGGGGGGGGAATGAATGAATTCCTATGCCCCACAAATAACCCAGAGATGCATTTTAAATAAAAGCACACATTCTACTCATGTAAAAACATGCTGATTCCCGGACCGTCCGCGGGCCAGATTGAGAAGGCAATTGATTGGGCTGCATCTGGCCCACGGGCCTTAGGTTGCCTACCCCTGTTCTGGACAAACAAAGCAGCACAGGAGCTTTGAGAGTTACTGTACCTTCAATTAAAGCTTCTGGCTTGCAGGTCTGCCAGTTGTATTGCTTCCTGCTCAGCCTGGCTAGGGAAATAGTGATTGATTGCTGATTAATTAGCCTACGTGGGGGTGGGGGTTAAGTACTGATTTCCTTGTATTTTCTAATTGATTTAAAAGCAAAATAACATGATTTCACTCTAAAATAAAATAATACTATAAGAAAGCCAGCAATTAAACCCTTCCGAGAGGGAACAGAAGCCGACTACGGTAATGGGCTATTAATAGCTATTACAGTGGTACCTCTGGTTACGAACGCTTCTGGTTACGAGCTCTGCAAACCTTGTGAACCTTGGCCCAGGATGCGAACGGAAATTGCGCGCCAGAGGCAGGCCCCATTAGCGAAAGCGCGCCTCAGGATAAGAATGATCTCAGCTTAAGAATGGACCTCCGGAACGAATTAAGTTCATAACCAGAGCTACCACTGTATTCCGTCTTTGTTGAACAGAAATAAATAAAACTGACAGAATTTGCAGGAGGACACCTTTAAATTTGCAGTGCAGGAGAACTTTCCAGACTGATTTTTAAACATTATAGAAGGCTCTTGGAAATGGGGAAGCACATTGCTGGACAATATAGTAGGATATTAAGGGCTATGTGGAACCAGTTTTTCAGTGTAGACCTTTATATGTCAACTGAAACAATTCTCATTGAGTTAATTCAGCAGGTGGATATAGGATTGCATCTTTGGTTGTGCTTCTTGCAGATAGAGGAACAGCATAAGTTCAGTGACACTAAAAGGCTCTACAGCCAAAGCAGTCTATGTCCAAGCTTTCTCTTAGACATAAGGGACAAGGTGCTTTATAGCAATGGGCTCGTGCAGCCCTGGCAAACCATGTTTTGCAAAGTTTATTCCACTTTTAAAATAATTAGCATGCTAATGTTTTCCCTTCTTAAGATAGCTTCCTTCTTAAGTTCATTGAATGCGTTGAAAACATGCTTTTCTTTTCCAGTATGAATTCAAGTAAGGGTCTTTGTTTGAATGCAAGTAGCAAGGCAAACTGATTCAGTTATTTTTACACTTTCCTGTAAAAACAGCATCTGTGAGTGCACCACAATGGGTCGTGATGTATTTCCTCTACCAGGATGGAAAATAAGCCATTTATTATTTCAGCTCTGACTTTCTGGGAACCTTTTGACCCTCAGGCCTTTAAAAGCAAAATAATAGGGGATACTAGAACAGCAACTTGGGTGCCAAGCGAGGGGTTACCTGCTGCTTGTAGTGAGCTACAAACAAGATACTTCTGATTTCTGAAAGATCTATATCTAGTATAGATAGGCAGGGACTTCATTAAAATGTATTTGTTCTTGAAAAAGGTCTTAAGGTGATTTGCGGAGAAGGCTAAGAACCAGACTAGGGAAATGTATGTAATAGTGGAGGAGCTTCTGGGGAAGGGAATAGGAAGCCTAGTTATAGTCACTCTGCTGGTTTAAGCAGGTACCACTTTAACGGAACGGTCCAAACCCAAGATGCTCCAGGATGAATGAGTTAGGATGCAGCAGATCTCTGGCTCAGCTTTCCAGATCACAGCAGAACCCAGACTATGCCAGTTTAAGTACTACATCCCAGCTAAGTCAGGGCTCATCTGGGTGAGCCCAGAACAGTGGTGTAATCCCTGAAAAACCAGCAGTCCAGGGGACGGGTTAGGCAGGGAGCCCTTGTGCTGAATCGCAGCTCCTTTCAGCACAGTCATGTGACCTGGCAACCTGGCAGAACTTGCCTTGATCTTAAAAGCTTGTTTTCCTTCTGCCAGGCTTAGGCCGGCTCAGCTGGCAGTAGCCACGCTCCTGAACAGAGGTAATTTATGCTGCCTTAATTTATTTAGGATTGTTCTTATGTACTTGAACTGCAGTGAGCGCTCAAAATAAAAATATAACTTATCAATTGCTTTGTAGTTCAGGTCCTTTATAATATTTTCTGCTTCACCAAGGGTAATAAAATATGCATGAAATAGAAACAGTAAGTATATATGATCACTACTCAGATTTCAGTCTTTTCAATCTGTGTCTGAGGAAATGGAGCAGGATGCCTTATTTATTCAACAGGAGGTTGTCTCAGTAACCTTGGAAAAATCCTGCAAGAATTGGAGGATTGACTTTAGTGTTCTGGCCAAACTTTCATTGAGTAATTACCGACTGACTTCTAAAATTAACCTAAAATTCTAGCCAAAGAAAGCTCAGCTTTGTTTTCTTTCTCATTAAGTGTTAACAATGGCTGCTGATTTTCACTACGGAAGCTTTGGGCACAAGCAACAAGCTCAAAGCTGGTTTTCAGGAAGAAACATCTTTACTCCTGTCATACTTTCTTTCCTTATACTGCAGTTTGGTAGAATGGATAGCATTAGTAATATAAGTTTGGGTACTGCAGATGAAGGTTCAATTCCCATCTCAGTTCCTAAAACATCTGCATCCTTCACTACTGAGTGCCTTACAGTTCCCATCATTCCATACCGTTGGCCATACTTAATGGGAGCTGAAGTCCAAAACATCTGGCGGGCTCCAAGTTGAGGAACTATAAAGTTGATGCTATCTCTTGAACAAGCCTTCCTCATACTTTTATCATCAAGATAAGGTAATATAATGTGAATTAGCCCTGAGCATCTAGGATAGAAAGAAAGGAAGTTGAAACTAAGAAATGTCCCGTTATATGAAATTTCCCATTCTATTCATGCTCACATCAGCTGCAGGGAATGCGCTAGTGAAATAGCGTCCAGAAGGATTGAACTCTCCCATCAGCTGATGAGTGGAGGTTTTATAAGGATAAGCTGCTGAGCAGGGTTAAATCCTGTTGCTTTGGCTTCACACACCAACTCCCTGTTGTGAACTTGTGGGTGCAGACAACACAGAATTGAACCCCGCCTATCAACTAATGTCATCTGCCCATCAGAGTGATGTCAGCTGTTTGACAGGTGGGCGTGGTTTGGGGAAAATGAGCTGATTCCCCCCCCCCTACAAACACCTGGTTTACATGAATATAAAAGGAAATCTGTATAACTTCCTTTTGTCCTACCATTGATGCTCAGGATCAGAACAGTAGTTGAAAATATACCGTATTTTTCGCTCCATAGGGCGCACCGGACCATAGGGTGCATCTCGTTTTTAGAGGAGGAAAATAAGGAAAAATATATTTTTCTGGTTTTCCTCTAAAAGGCTGGGAGTGGTGTGCTGGAGTGGGAGCGGAGGAGGCAGCGGCGGCGGAGGGGGGAGAAGCGGAGGAGGGGGGAGAAGCTGCTCACCCCTTCCCCGCCGCTGGGAGCCATGGGTCTGGCGGCAGAGGCATCCCTCGACTCGAGGGATCCCGCTGCAGTCAGTGCCTTTGCTCCATAGGATGCACAGACATTTCCCCTTCCTTTTTAGGAGGGAAAAAGTGCGTCTTATGGAGCGAAAAATACGGTACTTGGAAAGAGTAGAATGACTTTTATGACCTAGTTTTAACTCAGGTGTGAAGACTTGAATGTAAGGCATTATGTGGCACTAGAATGATAATTCTGGTGTATTCTGTGGACATATATGACAAACCCAAGGTACATTTCTGCACCTTGAGAGTGTTGCCATCTTCATGAGAAAAGCACAAAGGGCTTTCATTGCTTATGAATTGCTTCTTGCCTTCTGATGACCTTTGGTCTAGTTTGGAGATAATAGAAGCAAGTATCATGCATCTGCTGTCCTTCTGTCTTGTCCTCTCCCTTCTGGTTGACCTGTTCATCTCTTCCCTCAAATGACTGTGACGCAGATGTTCTGCTACAAAACTAACCACAATCCTATGTAGGTTGACTCAAGAGTAAATCCCATTGAAATTGAAATATATACAGTACTTACTTTGCATCAAACCTTAACTGATCTTTCTACTTTGAAAGATTCATAAAATACATCATTTACAGCGGGTGGTGCTGTGGGTTAAACCACAGATCCTAGGGCTTGCCGATCAGAAGGTCGGCGGTTCGAATCCCCGTGACGGGGTGAGCTCCCGTTGTTCGGTCCCTGCTCCTGCCAACCTAGCAGTTCGAAAGCACGAAGTGCAAGTAGATAAATAGGTACTGCTCCGGCGGGAAGGTAAACAGCGTTTCCGTGTGCTGCTCTGGTTCGCCAGAAGCGGCTTAGTCATTCTGGCCACATGACCCGGAACCTGTACACTGGCTCCCTCGGCCACTAAAGCAAGATGAGCGCCACAACCCCAGAGTCGTCCGCGACTGGACCTAATGGTCAGGGGTCCCTTTACTTAAGAATATAAAGTGATATTATTTCACATATTTCTGAAATTGAAACCCATAAATGCCGTAGTTTTTTTAAGCACAGTTCCCCTGTGGGTCTTAGTTAGAGCTTTCAGATTGTTCCTCAGAGGCTTTTGCACCCACAACATTTATTTTTTTCAGAGTTAGGTAGGCTTGCCTTATGTCAGGAAAATTCCTGACATGTCCTGGTTTTCAGGTGCAAAAATAGGATTTTTGTTGAACTGTCAGGGAAACCCTGGATGTATGGCAACGTGATGGAAAAATCAGCAAAAATCAGGTTTCCCCCCAAAAGCAATTCAATTGCTTAACAATTTTTGTTTCTTCTTCTTCTTGTTGTTGTTTAAAAAAAGCTCAGCAATTTTGGTGGTTTCCTAAAACTTTGGAGGGTGTCAGGAATTTAGGTTTAGCCCACCTTTTTATCTTCCAGCAAGGCAGGGTAGTAATAAGTTGCTGTTTCTCAGGGTGCCTCTGTCACAATCACTTGAGGGAAGAGGTGAAAATATAAATCACAAGGGAGGGGCCAGGTCAAAACATAACAGATGCAGGATACTATTTATCTCCAGTCTAGATCAGAGGTCACCAGAAGGCAGAGCAGCAATTCACAATCCGTGGAGGCTCTGTATGCTCCCCGCATGAAGAAGGCAGGACCCTCAGGGTACAGAAATGCATCTTGAATTTGTGGGTTGTATATGTCAGAACTATCATTCTCTAATGCCATGGATTATCTTACATAAACACATCTTTTAAATCATTATTCTAAAAGAGAATAACTCACAGGAGTTTGTTTGTTTTTGTTCCCCCAAATTTCTAATTTTCATTTGAGAAAAGTCCTTAAAAACGAAATTTCCTCCCCTGAAATTTTCCATTTTTTAAAATTACTTTTGCCTAGGCCCCTCCATCTCTCCTCCTTTCCCATTTTTTATCCCACTCATCAAAATATCTTTTTAAATTTAAGGCCTAACATTTTATCCCAAGTAACTTACTAGACTGAGCATGAACAGTCAGATGACTATCTTACACTCAAGTTTTAGGGAATTTTTGAGTAGGTTAATTTTGAAGCTAACAAAGACATTTAGAAATGGCATGTGGTACTGTTCTCCTTTAATTATATAATTTAAGAATGCAGATGGAGGATTGCCTAGTTAAATGCTTCCCTCATATTAAAAAAACCCAAAAACCAATTCACTGTCTATGTGATGGCCAGACTTGGCCCTCCAGCTGTTTTTGGGACTACAGTTCCCATCATCCCTGACCACTGGTCCTGTTAGCTAGGGATGATGGGAGTTGTAGTCTCAAAACAGCTGGAGGGCCAAGTTTGGCCATCACTGGATGAGAAGCCTTTTTTTTTTAAGCTGGTAGGAGGGCCTCCTGTTCCTTAGTCCTGAAGCAGCTTGTGAATGACACTAAGGCGGCATATCATTTGGGAGCAGAAACCAAATGTGTTACAGAAAGCATACAATTCACAAAGGAACTTTGTTCTGTATATGCTCAGGGACTCACTACCCTTGAGTCCATTTTTGAAAAATTTCATTAACCTTGGAAAAGCTCTGCACATACTCAGGAGCCCTCAGCCATATAGTTATTGTAATTAATCTCCATTTGTTCTAAAAGACCTTGTAATGTTTGACAGTATTTGACAGCATTTGACTTGGATGATGGGCTTGAGGGCATCCTGATCAAGTTTGCAGATGACACCAAATTGGGAGGGGTGGCTAATACCCCAGAGGACAGGATCACCCTTCAAGGTGACCTTGACAGATTGGAGAACTGGGCCAAGGCAAACAGGATGAATTTTAACAGGGAGAAATGTAAAGTACTACACTTGGGGGAAAAAAAATGAAAGGCACAAATACAGGATGGGTGACACCTGGCTTGAGAGCAGTACAAGTGAAAAGAATCTAGGAGTCTTGGTAGACCACAAACTTGACATGAGTCAACAGTGTGATGCAGCAGCTAAAAAAGCCAATGCAATTCTGGGCTGCATCAATAGGAGTATAGCATCTAGATCAAGGGAAGTAATAGTACCACTGTATTCTGCTCTGGTCAGACCTCACCTGGAATACTGTGTCCAATTCTGGGCACCACAGTTCAAGAAGGATACTGACAAGCTGGAACGTGTCGAGGAGGGCAACCAAAATGGTCAAAGGCCTGGAAACGATGCCTTATGAGGAACGGCTTAGGGAGCTGGGTATGTTTAGCCTGGAGAAGAGAAGGTTAAGGGGCGATATGATAGCCATGTTCAAATATATAAAAGGATGTCATATAGAGGAGGGAGAAAGGTTGTTTTCTGCTGCTCCAGAGAAGCAGACATGGAGCAATGGATTCAAACTACAAGAAAGAAGATTCCACCTAAACATTAGGAAGAACTTCCTGACAGTAAGAGTTGTTCGACAGTGGGATTTGCTGCCAAGGAGTGTGGTGGAGTCTCCTTCTTTGGAGGTCTTTAAGCAGAGGCTTGACAGCCACCTGTCAGGAATGCTTTGATGGTGTTTCCTGCTTGGCAGGGGGTTGGACTGGATGGCCCTTGTGGTCTCTTCCAACTCTATGATTCTATGACTGGTCAGATAAACCTATTTTTTGCTCTACTTTCTCCTGCTTGCAACTTTGTATTATCATATTTTTTTAAATGACTGTATTCCTCATGGTTTGAAATCCAGTGTGTTATTGCTCTTAAGACTCAAAGAATAGGCAAAGAAAATACAACAATGGGAAAAAAATAGTTCAAGAAATTGATGATAACTTTGAAAGCTAAAATGTTAGCTTCTGTCGGGGGGATACTAGTACAATTCACGAGACTATAGGTCTGTTATTTGCTTATATATGCAAGAGTAATATACATGGTTGACTGAACAAGGTGAACGTTAGGTCTTTGACATGCAACAGGAAGCAGATGGAAGATAATTAATGGCCTGTTTAAAGGGTGACTGACTTTGGGACACCTGTCTTCCTAATTTTAAACCTATTTTGTACAGATTGCCACAGATCTCATTGTTGCATTAACACTGCAAGTGTGTGTGTGTGTGTGATGGCAGAATAAGTTGTTTGTTGTTTTATCTGAAGTTTACAAATTTAGTGGAAACAAGTACTCAAATAGTGCTTTCATTTTTTCTTAAAATAGTGGAGAAGTCCATTGGTAGATGCCCTCCCTCAAGGGTAGGCAACCTAAGGCCCGGGGGCCAGATGCGACCCAATCGCCTTCTCAGTCCAGCCGACAGATGGTCCGAGAATCAGCACGTTTTTACATGAGTAGAATGTGTCCTTGTATTTAAAATGCATCTCAGGGCTATTTTTGGGGCATAGGAATTTATTCATTTCCCCAAAAAAATATAGTCTGGCCCCCCACAAGGTCTGAGGGACAGTGGACCGGCCCACGGCTGAAAAAGGTTGCTGACCCCTGCCCTACCTGCTTTGTGGCTCCTGTGATCCCTCAGTACAGACTGCTGCCCATGCTTGGGTTGTGGCGGGGGTGGGGTTATATGAATTAAACCTGTGCCGTCTCTCAGTAGGCAAAAAGATGGCATCTGTCCTTAACCTTGACCACTGGGAGGAGCGTAGAGAAACTAAACACTATGGTGCACCTGTAGCAGCAAAATCGGGTGCCTTTATCTATCCCACCTGCAGTAAAACATTTCTCTCCCCTATCAGTGTCTACAGCCACAGCCGGCGCTGTAATTCTCCATTGGTTTGACTTTACCCCTGAAGCTTTAACTCCTCTATTGTCTCTGGAGACAGATGGATGCCAAAACATGCACACACATCCTTCACCTCGTTGGTGCGAAAAGGGAAATGGTGTCCCTGAAGTCGACTATTTTGTACTGTCGACTATTTTTTAACTTCAGTGAAGTTAACTCTCTAGTCCAGAGGTGGGCCTTGGCTTTGCTCATTGCAGCACCAGGTGCCCCCGGGACCTCTTGCACCTTCATTTTGATCTAGTGCCACCTTTGCAAAAAGAAGAGATGCTGGCTGGCAGGCAGGCAGGCTGGCTGGTGCATGTCTGAGCTCAAAGACTCAACCATAAAATGCAGTGCCCCTAGAGCAGCATTGTGTCCTTCAGAATAACTCTCTGGTTGCTGTAGTTTGGCCCCTAAACCTGCACATTTGTTCTGCCTGTTCTGGGAGTTGAAGAGCTTTCAATCAACTGTGTGTGTGTGTGTGTGTGTGTGTGTGTGTGTGTGTGAGTGAGAGAGAGAGAGAGAGAGAGAGAGAGAGAGAGAGAGAGAGAGAGAGAGAGAGAGAGGTGGATGGTGCCAGGGCCCTTGGTCACTTCACGAGACTTCCGTTTTCATATCAGATGTTGAATGATCTGAAACTAGCTGCTATTGATATGAGCTGTGCTTTATTTTTTAAAAAACCAAATAAATCTGGTTTATTGCAGGCTTCAGCTCTGCTTTTGCAAGCTGCCTGTATCTTATCTTTCTTTCCCCCCCTTTTTTTTTGGAGAAGAGAGACAAAACAGGTGCTCTGACCTGCTTTGCCCCTGCCCACTTTTGGAGGCTGCCATCATCTTCAAAAAGGTTGCCCGCTCCTCCTCCTAGACCAGGGTTTCCCAAACTTGGGTCTCCAGCTGTTTTTGGACTACAGTTCCAATCATCCCTAACTACTGGCCCTGCTAGCTAGGGATGATGGGAGTTGTAGTCCCAAAACATCTGGAGGGCCAAGGTTGCCTATGCATGCTCTAGAATCTTCATTGTCCACTGAGGTGTATTGGATTACAAAGCAAGAATGCCTGCTAAGGATCTCTTCATTAGTTGAGACCAGTGCTTTTTTCTGCAGGGGCGCAGGGGGACGCATACCCCTAAACATTTTGTGAATCTTTGTACTTTTGCCCATTTACTGTATTTATTTTTCCTGATTTGAACTAAACATTTTTTTTAAAGAAAAAAAGCACTGGTTGAGACCTTAACTAATCTGTTAGCACAGTCTTTACTGGAGTGTAGGTGTGCTTTGGATTGAAGCCTTTGTTTGTGCTCTTGCTTTATAGGTCTACCTAAGGGTTAGATCCTAGTCTAATATTGTTTACTGAAATCCCAGCAGGATCTTACCTGGTCTACTGAGGGCTGCAGTCTGCCTTCTGTCCACCCCAGTGGAAAAAACTGATACTACTAATTTCCTTTTGGCTGCCTGGAAAGAAATTGTGGCTAGGCAGACAATAACTTGAAGGAACAAAAATAAACATTTTGAAGCAGAAAATGTATTGCCTGCCAAATTATTTTTTTTATTATTATAAAGAAGTGAAAACTGGAGGAATTTTTTTTTTAAATGGAAAAGGCCACAAATAACTTTTTAAAAAGCAGAATTGTACGCTTAAAGCAGGCTCCCTCAACCTTGGCCCTCCAGATGTTTTGAGACTACAATTCCCATCATCCCTGACCACTAGTCCTGCTAGCTAGGGATCATGGGAGTTGTAGGCCAAAAACATCTGGAGGGCTGAGGTTGAGGAAGCCTGTCTTAAGGCTTGATGCACTGGTGGGGTGTCATATTTTAAAGTAAGCAGGTTAAAAGTATTGATAATGTGCTGTTTTACCAGCAATGAAAAAAATGGTTTGTGTAAAAAAACATAGTTCCATGGCAGTTAGAAATTACTAATGCTGTATAGAATTATATAGTCTTGTATACACTGCATTGATAAATTCCTAGAGGCAACCTGCAAGCCTTTTGATCTTTGTTGTTGTTTAGTTGTTTAGTCGTGTCCGACTCTTCGTGACCCCATGGACCAGAGCATGCCAGGCACTCCCTGTCTTCCACTGCCTCCCGCAGTTTGGTCAGACTCATGTTGGTACCTTCGAGAACACTGTCCAACCATCTCGTCCTCTGTCGTCCCCTTCTCCTTGTGCCCTCCATCTTTCCCAACATCAGGGTCTTTTCCAGGGAGTCTTCTCTTCTCATGAGAGCCTCAGCTTCAGGATCTGTCCTTCCAGTGAGCACCCAGGGCTGATTTCCTTCAGAATGGATAGGTTTGATCTTCTTGCAATCCACGGGACTCTCAAGAGTCTCCTCCAGCACCATAATTCAAAAGCATCAATTCTTTTGATGAGAGAGCCAGTGTGGTGTAGTGGTTAGGAGCGGTAGACTCATAATCTGGTGAACCGGGTTCGCGTCTCCGCTCCTCCACATGCAGCTGCTGGGTGACCTTGGGCTAGTCACACTTCTTTGAAGTCTCTCAGCCCCACTCACCTCACAGAGTGTTTGTTGTGGGGGAGGAAGGGAAAGGAGAATGTGAGCCGCTTTGAGACTCCTTCGGGCAGTGATAAAGCGGGATATCAAATCCAACTCTTCTTCTTCTTCTTCTTCTTCTTCTTCTTCTTCTTCTTCTTCTTCTCTATCCCATTCATATACTTTAAGCTACGGTAGTTTTTGTGGTACTGCAGGAAGCCTTCAAAGTCAGCTCTGAGCTCCGTGGAGGATGGGTGGGATAAAAATGAAGCAGGCACTGTCTTTCTCATTATAGTATGTGTAGTGTGTGTCGTCGTCGCCCCCCCCCCCCTGGCACTTGGTGTTAGTAGTACAGTACTGGAATTTTTTGAGAACAACTCATCCTGTGACGGGAAGGGATGACGGGGGAGTTAGTGTGAAAAAGGGTGCCTCTTCCAGTGTCATTTCCAGTGTGCCATGCCAGTTCTAGCGTGCCTCCATTGAAAACAATGGAGGTTCTTGGCCCATGGCCCATCAGAAAGGACTGCTGCATTCCTGTTTTATGACTCTGCCGTTGCAGGAAATACTGAATAGCAACAAAGCCTGGGCTAAAGTAGTCTAAGATGTTTTATTTGTCAAAGTTAGAAAGGATAGAGGTCTTTTAAAAGTGGCATTTTCGAAGTGTTTACATAGGCTAGGATGACAATCAGACTCCAAGCTTCTGTAGCCCTGTGTAACCACTGGCTTCCTTGATCCCTGATCCTCTTAATACTTGCAGTTTTAGTATGTTGTTCATTGTAAATGTAAGTATTATAAAAATGTAGACTTGGCTTGTGTGAGGTGGATGCGTGTCCTCCTCAAGAGTAAGGCCGTCTGAGACGAGTTTGCTAAACTAACAGCTTATTTACAAGTTCATTCCACAGGTGTTACACTTCATCATCCGACTCCGTTGTGTCAGATCCCCCGAGTAAAGGCTTTCGATTTTGCCCCCAACATAAAAGCTTGGCAAAACCCCAGCGCCGCCTCTCGCTCCTCCTTTTCCGCTTTTTAACCCTATCCGCTGCGACGCCGGCCCCTTCCCTCTCACTCTCGTCTTCCCTGGAAGTTGCTGTCGAGACACTGGAAGGATCCTCAAGCCCCTGCTCCCCTTCCGTCTCCATTTCCTCCTCTGCCCTCATTGGCTCCCTGAGAGCCTCCATTTCAGGTGACAGCGCAGGCAGCGACAGCCCCTCGCTCTCACTTCTCCACACCTCCTTCCCTATCTCAGGTGACAGCTTCGGAGCCGTCTCCTCCTCTTCCCACTCTAGCAACACCTCCTCCGGTGTCCGGTGATGGATGCTAGGCTCCTCTGCCCCTTCCGCCACCCCTCCTGGCTCAGGACAGTCCCTGACAGCTTGTGTGTTTAGTGTGGAAACTGGTGAGGGATGTGTTATAGAGCGGGTGATGTACCGGTACAGTATTCCACAAGCTGCACTAGCTTCCTTTCCTTTTTCAGGCAAGTTTGGAAGTGACTGTGTTTCACCTATAAAATCCATGATAGCCTGGTGCAAACATAGCCCAGAGATCTCCCACCCCAAAGAAGAGAAGGCCATTGATAAAATCAATTGACACCACTTTATTAACTGCTCTCTGTAAAGATTGTCTGAATAATAACAGCATTTCGTAGTGGGTAATTGTGGAATTCCCTCTGCATAGAAATTCTGTATCTTCCAGAAGCACCTTAGGGTTTTGGGTGGTGTTCAGCTACTGGATAGTGTTAAGTAAAGAGATCTGTGAATCATACGAGTTTAGTTGATCAGTCTGTTAATTTGGCATACGAGTAAAAAAATTCTAAAGCAAGAACTATACAGATGTGTATAGTAGGTATCACCTTAGAAGAGACATTCCCTCATGTGAGAGAGGATGGAGAATCCCTCTTTAATATATATATGTTGCCCAATTAATCAGGGGTGCAATCAGACTGAGTTGCTTGAGTTCTTCTTAAAAAAGAAAAGTGAACTAACATTGCAGTGTTACTTACTGAGAACAGTCACAGTGGGTTTGTTAAAATATTTTATACCATTCAATTCCAGGTATGATTTTCTTTCTAAATGGCTTGGGTCATTTGAGCCTGCCCGTGCTTGATAACTTCTGGGTAACATGTTGCACTTTCCAGTGTTCCACTTTTTGCAGGAGGTGAAATTGAAATTGTGTGGTGCGGAGTGAGATTTTTCCAGAGGAAGCTGTTCTACCAAGAGGCCCACTTACAAATTATCTCTGGGAGTGTGGATAACTGTTTTGCACAGAGTCAGCCGGTTGGTATTCTCTACACCAACATTCATTCCCCAGCCTGGTGCTCTCTAGACGTTTTGGGCAGCCACTGCCATGAATCCTAACCATTGACTATGCTAGCTGGGGCAGGTTGGAGTTGCTGTCCAAAACACCTGGGCAGCACCAGGTTGTTGATTGTTCCAGAGTGTAGACTAACAGCAAGAGACTTTTCCAGCCCTATCTGGAGATGCCAGGGATTGAACTTGGAACCTTCTGCGTGGAAATGCTGTGTGCTCTGAGCAATGGGCCCCTTTTCTCTATCGTTCCACACCAAGTTATAAAACTTCAGTACTGCTGAGCTTTCAATTTTTAGTTTTGTTTGCTTTTAGTCTTTTTAAAAAAAGCCTTTTTATGTTATACAGCTTCAGCTTTGGTAAAAAAAAACAAACTTCTGCAATGCAATCCAATAAATGTATAATTGGAAGTAAGTCCCATTGAGCTCAATGTGCCTTATTTTTCCGTCTATTTTTGGGGACTCCAATTTAAGAAAATGGGGGAAGATCTATCTGTGTATAAGACGCCCCCAAATTTTGGACATTATTTTTAAGGAAAAAAACCTAGTCTTATACACGGAAATATACAAAGCAAAATAAAATAAAAAAATATCTTCCAATAGCACCTTAGAGACCAACTAAGTTGTTCTTGGTATGAGCTTTCGTGTGCATGCACACTTCTTCAGATATTGGAAGATATTTTTTTTTTTATTTTGCTTTGACTATGACAGACCAACACGGCTATCTACCTTTAACGGAAATATACAGTAAGTTGGTTTAGAATGGCAACCTTAGCAACTTCCTGGTATTGAATGAATTTCCATTGCTACTTTTTAATTCTCTAAGGCCTTTTGTCTTATTTTAAATCTATTTTACTTTTACTTTTCATTTGAAGTGCCTGGGTAGAAAAAACGCTGCAGACATTTTAAAAATGAAATAAAAACTGTAGAACAGAGCTTTCCAAACTTTTCATATTGGTGATACACCTTTTAGACATGCATCATTTCACGGCACAGTAATTCAGTTTTAGTAACCCCTTTTCAGCCCCGGGAGGAGAGCAGGGATTGTTCTCGTGACACACCTGCACACTGCAGCTGACACACTAATGCGACACACAGTTTGGAAAGCTCTGCTGTGGAACCTCTCCTGACAATGCAATGTGCAGTATAGATGTAGAATAAACAAACCCCCCCTACAGTTCTATTCTCTTGTAATTTCTAATTGCTCCAAATACTACTATAAATAGGACAGAATAATAAAGAATGAGGCAGGTGTTCAACTAATCAGAGATGCAGTTCATAACTGACTTTATATGTATTAGACTAATTAGAGGGATGCTCTTTTAAAGGCATTATTAGAAACCTTAATGTAATGAATGGCCATCTATGTCCAAAATCCTAATTTTCTTAACTTTGGAGTACCGGTACCTTTCTGAAAACTTTTTACTGTGCCCTATATATAGTAAATAACAAAGTGAAAGAAAATGACTTGCAAAATCCTGGAATATAGTGCTATAAAGAAACAGAAAGTTTGTAAAGTGTGTGTTACAAAGTCAGTATATCCATTATAACCCGGAATTAACAAAACTGACAACAAAGCCTGTGGTTCAGTTGGTCAATTAGAATTATTCCAAAACAATACAAAAGGATGACTAAAATGGAAAATGAGTATGCCTGCCTTCTCAGACATTAAAACTTATCGTTAGCTGGATAACTTCCACCACTTTAAAAATGACTCACAGTCCTAATACTAATTCTTCTCTGATACATTATTTGAA
This sequence comes from Darevskia armeniaca, assembly GCA_034641395.1. Classification (NCBI taxonomy): domain Eukaryota; kingdom Metazoa; phylum Chordata; class Lepidosauria; order Squamata; family Lacertidae; genus Darevskia; species Darevskia armeniaca. The sequence goes on along the minus strand of JAWWNF010000500.1, from coordinate 561,683 downwards.
CATTAATGCTAGTATCAAGCTTTGTACTTTATATTGTACATATTGAACGGCTGAAGTCCCATTATCCCTTTTAAGATCCACATTTAATGACAACATATCGCAGAGATGGAGAACTTAATAACCTTCCAGATGTTACTTAGACTACAACAGTCAGTCAGTTTGGGCCACTGGTTATCTGGCTAGGGATGAAGAGAGTTGGAATGTAGCACATCTGGAGGGCCAGAGGCTGCCTGTCCCTTCTTGAATTGTCATTAATCCCATGTCTTGCAAGGTGGTTTCCTACCTTCCTTATTGCTGCATTAGCAATAGCAGAACATTCTCTGTAGCAATCTGTAGTAGTTTGCTGCAGCTGTAGGCCATATCTTTCTTTTCTGTTTTTGTATCAAAATTTGCTCATTTCATTTCTTCAGTGTGTCTTTCTTCCCAACTGCCCACACGCCCTTGGCGCAGGAGCCTGACATGAGAAAGTGCTGTTCTTGGGATGGGAAGGCAACATTACAGCTGCCACCTCCGTCTATATGAGGAACACAATACTCTTGCCCTCTTTGCCTTGTGGTTCACCAAGCAGAAGTGCGACAGATACGTCACATCATCTGTCTGCTTTTACCTAACATTACCAGGAGACATGAAGTGGTGGCAGCCAGGTTTTTTTTACATAATGTGTAGTTTGGCCAAAAGTGATTTATGGTAAGGTAAGCCTGAGTTTTCTCTCCCCTGGTTGTGTAGTTGCCCACTGAGCCACATTGAGGCCAAAGTAAATGCACTTAGGTTAAGCCAAATGCCCTCTTCTCTACTTGAAATGACATATTGGAGTATTCCTTATAATGTTTGACTTTGTGTCTGAGGTAATGGAAAGGTTGAGGATACCGTGCCTTATTGATTTATCTGTCCTATAACTGTGTCTGGGGAATAAGCTTCTTCTTTTAAAAAAATCACTAGTCCATGAAATAAGTAGATTAGCTACTGGTTTCCTTAAGACTTGAAAGTAAAGTAAAATTACAGTAAAAATGAAGCCATTGTTCATACTATAAGTGTATTCTATGTACAAAATTAATCATACAATTCAAATTCAAGTAACTTTTACTAAGAGTAGACCCCTAGAAATTAATGAACATGATGAAGCGTTTATCCACATGTTGTCTTGTCCCACTCTTTTCCCCAGATTGCCACTTGTTCCGATCTAAAAAGCAGGTTTTCCCTTGGAAAGGAGTGGGGCAAGGCGAAAACTACTTAGATCTATGCTTTCTAGGTATGGCACAAGTGGAATTATGGATGAGCCCATATTCATTGATTTCAGTAGGTCTACTCTTGAGATGTAGGGGACCAGGTGGCGCTGTGGGTTAAACCACAGGCTTGCTGATCAGAAGGTCAGCGGTTTGAATCCCTGTGACGGGGTGAGCTCCCGTTGCTCGGTCCCAGCTCCTGCCCACCTAGCAGTTCGAAAGCATGTTAAAGTGCAAGTAGATAAATAGGGACCGCTCCAGCGGGAAGGTAAACGGCGTTTCCGTGCGCTGCTCTGGTTCGCCAGAAGCAGCTTTGTCATGCTGGCCACATGACCCGGAGGCTGTCTTCGGACAAACGCCGGCTCCCTCGGCCTATAGAGCGAGATGAGCACGCAACCCCAGAGTCGGACACGATTGGACCTGATGGTCAGGGGTCCCTTTACCTTTACTCTTGAGATGCGGGTGGTGCTGTGGGTTAAACCACAGAGCCTAGGGCTTGCCGATCAGAAGGCCAGTGGTTCGAATCCCCGCAATGGGGTGAGCTCCCGTTGCTCGGTCCCTGCTCCTGCCAACCTAGCAGTTTGAAAGCACGCCAAAGTGCAAGTAGGTAAATAGGTACCGCTCCGGTGGGAAGGTAAACGGCATTTCCATGCGCTGCTCTGGTTCGCCAGAAGTCATGCTGGCCACATGACCTGGAAGCTGTACGCTGGCTCCCTCGGCCAATAAAGCGAGATGAGCGCTGCAACCCCAGAGTCGTCTGCGACTGGACCTAATGGTCAGGGGTCCCTTTACCTTTACCTTACTCTTGAGTAGAACTTACTCGAATACCAACCTAAGTTATCTGTCTAATACACAGTTGCCTACTTACATGTTTTGGGGTAGTAGGGAAATTCTTTTGGAGGGTGTGTGGTTGGACAGATAGTCTGGAGAGATTAGGATGCCGGGGCAGTGGATAATAGCATTTGGATCCTGGAGCCACATGGAACAAATGTGTGCACCTGCCAAAGCGTTTGCAGCTGAAGTTCACAAAATTTGGAGCCCAAATTACTAACCACTGCAAAGCTTTTTAAAAAATGGATGATGTTGTTATACACACTGGAAAGAAGACACTGGCCAAGGGAATTAGTCATGAGATTCACAAGTAATTTCAAACTATGGTTTAGCATTGCAAGGATGAGCCTAGGGCATTGCTAGGTACTTAAAGGACTCTAGGCACAGGGCCATGATACATCTGCTAATGTATATGTACAGATGTCTTTGGGTAGACATCTAAGATGGTGGATGGCAGGAGATCTGGGCTCCAGTGCAAAAGACCCACGGCTTGGCCATGCCCCAGCAATTCCCCTGGATGAACCAACCTCAGGCCAGGGGCAGAGACAGGAAAGCTTTCTTCCATTTTAGATTGGGGTTGTGTCTGAATCATAAACTGTAGTTCATCTTAGCTACAGTTTGAAACAAGCAACAGTTGAGGTATGCTTTCACCCCCTTCCTTACTGGGGAGTGGTATCTGAAGAAGTGTGCATGCACACGAAAGCTCATACCAAAAACAAACTTAGTTGGTCTCTAAGGTGCTACTGGAAGGAATTTCTTTGTATTTTTTATTTTGTTTTGACTACGGCAGACCAACACGGCTACCTACCTGCAACTGGGGAGTGGAGGGTGAGCCTGAGGCTTGCCTAGGTTCATTCTTGTAATGCTAAAGCAAAGTGGTCTCCTAGGTGTTGTTGGCTCCAGCCAGAATGGCCAGGGGCCAAGGATGGTGGAAGCTGCAGCCCAACAAAATCTGGAGAGTCACAGATTAGCCATTCCTGTGCTAAACAGTGGCTTAGTGTTGCATCCGAAACAGCTCTTTGAGTCTCCCCCCCCCCTCCTTGAAGTAAAACTTGAACTTATTTTCAGAATAGGCAGTTAAATCCAGCACTTTTCACTATGAGCAGAATCTTCCTAGACACAGAGCAGCTCTAATGGCAGCCTCTAAATCCTGTGACTATTCACTCGTCCAACTGTTGAGTTGTCATGTCGTCTGCTTTTGGCAAAGCTTAACAGACACAACATGTTTGACTATGCTACAGTTTTTTTTCAATATTTACCCCTCTTTCACACTCCCCCCCCCCCCGCAAAGTAGTAAATTATCCCTACTTTAATCTCTCCTGGCTGCGTGAAAAACAGGAATTTATGTAACAGGCACTCTGCTACAAACCTTTTCCTGTTTGGAACTTTGTTGTTGTTGTTGGCAGAATTTGGAGATGGCTTTGCTACTCCATGAGTGACCTTGAATGTCCTCGGTATAAGAATACTACGGTATATTGTAACTTTTCTGATGACTAAGGAGGTCTGAAGCTTCTTTCTGTAAAATACTAAATGTTTCCATGAACAGATAGGTTTGAAGTTCTGTATAGACATGTGTGTGCATGAGAACTCTTGTTTTCATCATAAACACTTAAAGCTCAGGAGTACCTAAGTATGCAAAAAATTTAAACAGCACTCTTTTATTTATTTTTAATCAGTGGGTTTTACTGCATTCTTGTGAATTCTTTTTGGGTAGAATAGCAGTGGCCTTAATTCTGAGCAAGCAGCCAAGATAAAACGTTATACTCCAAAGAGTTTTCCAGGCCGCATGGTATATGCATCCTGGATATTCTACAGCAGTTACCTAATCCGTGGCTCCTTCAGATGTTTTAGACTACAGTTCCCATCATTCCTGCCTGTTGGCCATGCTGCTTAGAGCTGATGGGTGTTGGAGTTCAACAGCATCTGGACTTTTCTAAGGGACAAACTAGACATGCTGAGCAATCTGCACATTTTAAGAACATGTTTGCACCTTTGCATATAAAGCAATAATGGGGGTGTATTTCTCACACATGAAGGAGCATGTTGGCATGTGAACTGAAACCTGATCCCTCCCTCTTCCTTACCTTGCTGTGCTCTGTTGCTTTTAATCAGATTTTCCCCGATTGAGCTCCAATTACAGCAATAAGAAAACTGCTTAAACCAACTAACTGTAGTTGGAGGAAGGTAGCAAAGGGGGTTGGGGTTGCTCCCCTTCCCAGTGAACTCCTTTTTGTGAGCAAAGCATGCACCTCCACATACATACTTGCTTCATATGCAAATACGCATAAGATACCCATCTATTTTGATTCTTAACCTATGTGTTTTGCAGTTTGCACTTTAGTAAAAACAAAGGTACTGTTTGTTTGTTTTTGTTATCAGACAGGATATACATTTTATAAACAAAGTTTTCTCTACAGGGAGAGAAACACAATCATAGAAAAAACCATGCACAACCGTATCATTTTAAATGCAGAATAAAAAGCACCAAAAATAAAACATAGCAGCATCAAAACTTTCCAATCTTGGACACTAAAAACATAATTATCCTAAATATCTTTTAAAGTTTATAAGTTTCAAAAATAAAAATGTTTTCACCCAGCTTACACGAAAGTGTCAGGTGAGCCTCTCTAGGGAGAGCAGTCCATAAGTGGAGTGCCACTGCTGAAAAGGCCTACTTCTTTGTAGCCACCTGCTGAACCTCATTAGGAGGGGAAACCTGAAGAATGGCTTCCAAAGAAGATCTCAAATCTGGGTTGGTAGGTCCAGGAGGAGGTGATCCTTTAGGTAACCTGACCATATGCTGTTAGTTGCTTCTAGAGGTTGGGCCTGGCACTTTTGGGGGCAAAAGAAGTGTCATTGAATCAGAGCAGATGTGGCTTAAGATGTAAAAGTCTGTTTTACCTTTGAGAACACTGGATGCTTGCTTGACTGCTTTTGCTTGGGAGCTAACACCTCCAACTCAATATCCTTCCCTACCTCTTAAGGTTGCATATGCTTAGTCTTGTTCCTGGATGGGTTGACTTCCAGCAGGTGGATCATTCATGGGAGCACCTGCTGGATGTGATATCATGCTCCCGTACAAGCATATATAGTCCTCCACTAGTGGTTTTTGCCACTAGTACTTTTTGAAGCACAGTCACAGCTCATCATGGAGCTTGTTCTCCAACTACAGTGGTACCTTGGGTTACAGACTCCGCTAACCCAGAAAAAGTACTTCTTGTTAAGGACTTTGCTTCAAGATGAGAACAGAAATCACGCGGCAGCAGGAGGCCCCATTAGCCAAAGTGGTATCTCAGGTTAAGAACAGTTTCAGGTTAAGAACGGACCTCCAGAACGAATTAAGTTCTTAACCCAAGGTACCACTGTATGCTCATGCAAGAAGAGTGTTTGGCCAGCAGTGTCTATTGATGGAGTGCTTGATGCCCAGACTCTTGGATACTTGTGCTATTTTTCATTGGTAGTTAAATCTTGTATTCACTGGCTGTTCCTTTGGGATACAGTTGCTGCTTAACGCAGGTGCTTTTTGCTGAGGTAGATGCGGACCCTCTATGGTTTTTGCCATCAATGCTCTTGTGAATTGGACTCCCAGTTTAGAGGCACTGTGAGGTCTTTACCCTATTTCTCATGGGAAGCTGCTTCCATGCTTGTTGTGCAGGATGTGCTGTCTTTGTTGTACAGCTGCCTTGCTTTCATTTCAGCATTTCCTTTTATATTGCAAGGATGTGCCTTTATGTTCTTTCTGTATTACTTCTTCTTTCTCTGTTCTTCACTCGGTGGTTTCATGGTCCACGCTGCCTTTGAAGAATAAATAACAATAATAGTAAATAAACAAATAACACAATTTACAATAGGAAGAATAGGGTGGGTCCTAAAAAAATCTCTGGTGCCAAAGGCCAGGGCAAAGAGGTGTGTCTTCAGCATATTACAAAGCTTACACAATGAGATTTGGGGCCGAGGTTGTTTAGGGCTTTAAACACTAATGTGGGTACCTTGAAAAGCTACCAGACAGGTATGAGTTTGGGTCTTCAGGCCAGGGCTATAGTTGCATGGGCTCCTTGCAATATTGTGGGTCTAGTGATCAGTGTTCTTATCCATTTTTTTCATGTTGATACTGAGGGTTAAGCACGACTGCCTTCTTAGTATTTCTCCTCTACGCTGCCTACAAAATCACCAATTTGCTGGAAATAGGTATACTAAACAGAGGCTTATCAAACAGGGCAAAGGTGGCTGCAATACACATTGTCTGTCCTCCATTAACACACACCATGGGAGAAGTGCCCAACACTCTGTTCAGCAGGCCAGGGGCCTCTGGAATGCATGCACACCCCACCAAGCTTTTAACGAAATAATGATGAGATTAAGCTTCCTGGCACACCTACTGCTTGGCTTCACCAAGCCCTAAAGAAGGAAGGCACCAGGTACAATCCACTGGCACTTGCACCCATTAAGGACCTCCTCCCAAAGGGTGTTCACGCATCTTTGCACTTGGTTCCCATGGCAGGAATGAGAAAGTTGCCCTAGCACTGTCAATACATTTTCCTTTCTTTGTTTTAGGGGGAAATATCCTCCCACATATTGCCGAGCCTAGAACAGGAATCTCCAGCTAGAACTCTCTCCTCCCCCAGTTTCCCCTCACCTCCTCAATGTGCATTATTTTTAATTGCTTTTGAAAGGATTCCAAGGGGGTTTGTAGCTTGTCAATCCTTGTGTTTCCTGTTTCACTGCATTCACCCGGGAATATTTCGTATGATGCAAGGCTCAGGAGGGGACCTTGGTCTTCCCTTCATCCCCCTTCACTGCTTTTTGACAACAATCTACACCTTGTTATCTAAGAACCAGGGTGTCTATAAAGAACAATCCAAACACCTTTGTGGTCCTTGTGCAAAGGACGGCAGTCCAGATTCAAATCAGGCCCCTAAGGAAGAGGCGCCATGGGACAGGTTGTATTTGTGCTTTGGTTCCTATCTCTAGTTCTGCTTCCTTTCTTGCCTCTCTTAACTTGTCAAGCAAGTTAGCTACACAATTTCAGGCAAAACGTTGCTTGTATTTGACTCCCTTCTCTAACCCAGTGTAGCTTTCTGCATGTCTGTCTGCCATCTATAATTGTCCCATATTCTTATATTTCACTAGCTCCTCTCTCCAGCTTTCGTTGATCTCTCACATTCTGCTCTATCTCTCAGCCATCCTCATCTCCTTCCTGACCTCTTTATTGACTCGACTGAACAATTGCCAGACAATTCCGAATGATCTGTATATTTTTGGTAATAAACCACAAATTCAGTTTTTCTAAACTCTGTTGTTCCAATGCTAATTTTCTCTCTTGGAAAGCAAAGGTTTGGGGCATGTTTCACTGCTACTCTTGGTTAGCAATCCCAACACTTACCGTATTCCTTGGGTAGCAGTATACATGGTAAAACAGCATGTACTGACTTTGTCCTTGTTTGTTGTCTATTTTAATCAACTGAAAATTTACTTTTTTGACATTGTTTGGAACCCCTTTTGGTAGGGGGAAACTTGATCAATGGGGCTGCAAATTAAGGTTCCTTTTTAAAGGCCATTTGGTTATCTTTATATAAAATGCATTGAGATTTTTTTTTTAAAAAAAAACACCTTATGGGGTCCCTTCCAACTCTACAGTTCTATGATTATAATTTGTGTAAAGTTCATTATTCATATAAGGTGTTAGCAAATTCACATACTGTGTACTTTACAGCAGTTTTTCTGAGGCACTTACTCTGAAATTCATTATTGCTTACTTGTACACTATGACTTTTGAGAATAATGGCTTGGATAAAGGGGTTACTGTTTGTTGGGCCAACATTTAGCACTTTAAGCTCTCTGAACAAAATAATGAAATGGTGTGCATGCTCAGATTTTGGTTTGCTCTGAGAACAGCCAGGGATGATTGGACAGATAATATTATTGGATTGCAGATTTTTCTTGAGGTGGCTTTGAGGTTAGGGTTTTAAAACCTTTAAGAACAATACAGCAGTGGTAAATAGAACACCTTTCCTTGAATTGTATTTCAAGGTAAAGAACAGGTAACTTTCTTTAAAAGTCCATTTTGGCAAAAGTAGATACACATTTCCACAATACTGGCACAAATAAAGTATAAGAAGTTGTTAGGCATTCAAATTCCAAGGATAGATAGAAACAGCTAATGAGGTTGAAAAACAGATGACCCTTGGGGTCCCTTCCAACTCTACAATTCTGTGAAAACATTTCTAGGTGTACAAACCTTCCTTAAACAGGGAACGGTCCACAGCAGAGATGTTGAAGTCTTTCCCCCATTTTACTTAAAAACAATGGGTGGAATCCACTGTACTACTAAAGGCAATCATTCCGGCAGTGCAAAGATGTCTCCTTGTACAATGGAACACTCTCCTCCCCCCGATGCCCCCAACCTGTTCTACTTCAGATTTGGAGAGCACATGGGGGAAGAAGGGTGGAAACCCATTGTACAAGCAGAAATTCTTGCATTGACTGGACTTATTGGTAGAATACTGCCCCAGAAGAGCAAATGTGTCTATTACATGGCGATAAGTGAACAATTGCATTGGGAAATGGGATTTCAATAGTTTTCATGCATTTGATGAAGTGGCTTTATAATTGAAGAAAAATACCAGAGATAAGCGTGACTCACCTTTTTTCTTGCAACTGTTTTCTTCTTCCCAGAATTCAATTCGTCACAACCTCTCACTGCACAGCAAGTTTATCAGAGTACAGAACGAAGGAACAGGAAAAAGCTCTTGGTGGATGCTCAATCCAGAAGGAGGCAAAAGTGGCAAGTCCCCCAGGAGAAGGGCTGCATCCATGGACAACAGCAGCAAGTTTGCCAAAAGCAGAGGTAGAGCTGCAAAGAAAAAAGCAGCTCTTCAGGCAGGTCAAGAGGGAAATTGTGACAGTCCAGGCACACAGTTCTCAAAATGGCCCGCAAGCCCCAGCTCTCACAGTAATGATGACTTTGATAATACCTGGAGCACTTTTAGACCTAGAACCAGCTCTAATGCTAGTACAATCAGTGGGAGGCTTTCTCCAATTGTTCCAGAACAAGATGACCTTGGAGAAGCAGATGTACACGCCATGGTCTACCCTCCATCCACAACCAAAATGGCTTCAACTCTCCCAAGCCTTTCTGAGATGAGTAGTTCAGAAAATATGGAGAACCTCCTGGATAACCTCAATCTTTTATCTCCCAACACATCCATGACCGGATCAACCCAGTCCCCACCCACTACCATGATGCAGCAGTCTCCCGGTTATTCATATACTTCATCCAACACAAGTATAGGTTCGCCCAGTGCAGACTACAGGAAATACAGTTATGCTCAGCCTAGCATGAACTCCTTGTCGCAGATACCTATGCAAGCTCTTCAAGATAGTAAACCAAGCTATGGAAACCTCAGCCAATATAACTGCCCTGTAGGACTTCTGAAGGAGTTGCTTACTTCTGACTCACCTCCACACAATGAGATCTTGGCATCTGTAGATACTCATGTTTCCCAGCCTAGTGGCCGAGTGCTAGGACAGAATGTACTGATGGCCACTAACTCGGCAATATCACCATATGGCAGCCAACAGGCCCATAACAAAATAATTTCCCCAGTGCCCACCCACACCAGGGACATGTCCAACAAACACCAGCAGTTAACAGCCATACCTTGTCTCTCACACTTAGCACTGTGTCTCACGCATCGAGTTTAAATCGTTCATCCGCCGCGAAAAACTCAGCACAAGTGCCTATGAGCCACCCAATGCAGATGAACAGCATAAACCCTTACACCACTGTGAACAGCTGCAATGGCTATGGAAGACTGGGAATTGTCTCTTTCCATCAGGAGAAGCTTCCCAGTGACTTAGATGACATGTCGATTGAACGATTGGACTGTGATATGGAGTCAATAATTCGGAATGAGCTCATGGATGGGGAAACATTAGATTTTAACTTTGACAATGTGTTGCCTAACCAAAGCTTGTCGCATGGCGTAAAGACAACAACACACAGCTGGGTTTCGGGATAAGGTTGGAAGGTTGGTCCTCTTTTATTTATACATACATGGTTATCAGTTCCTGACTGTAAAAGGATGCTCCTGTACCTTCAGCAGGTGTATGGCAGGACAAAATTCAGGAGAGGTGTGTCTTCTTCCATTATAATATTGTGCTAATGGGAGAAGCTATGTATACTGTACCCTTCTCTGTCATGAAGGTGCAGTGAGGTGTGATGAGAAGTTTTCCAGTGCTATTTCTTTCCATGGAAAAAAAATCATTTTCATGAGTTCATTAGTAACAGTAAGCGGGTGGGCAAGATTGGTAGTGTCAACATTTTCATTTACTAAACAGAAGTAAAATAGACATGCTAAATCTCTAAGGCATCAGAAAAATTCTCTGCAAACGGACAAATTTCCAGTATGGATTACCCTAACTGCCATAGAAGAAACATTTCCAATTCAAAATTGGAATGAAATGGGAAGATAATATACACCAAAGATAATAAGCAATAATTTTGTAGTGTTAGGGAGAAGTTCTAGAAGGGTAACAGTGCTTTAACTTGTTGTTGAAAGATGGGGTATGATTTTATAAAACAAAGAAAGGTGCTTTTGAAGGGTAATTAAGAGATGAAATGCTGACTCATGTGATATGATAATAGCTTCTGGACAAAAAAAAAAAAAAAGATTCAGGGAAGTTAATTGAAACTGGAAATCAGAGATAGCCATAGTAGAGTTGTGAAGGCAAAGGTCTTATTTAGATTAGTGCTTTGCTCTTTATTTATTTATTTATTTATTTATTTAAAAATGAAATGGGCTGTTCTACACAAGCTGATTTCATGAATCAGAACAAGCTACCATCTTAGGTCAAACCCCACAGTTTGCAGGTGTCCAAGAGATAAACTACAATTTGTGAGGCTGGTCACTATGTCAAAGAAGGAGGTTTTTCAAAGGGCATCATATAGTTATCGGGTGGCAAATTGTCATGTAACTCAGTTTAAATTTGTGCTCTTTAAAATCTGCTGAGGCTATTATGCTAAGAATGAACTTACACCAATCGCTCTGAGGAATGAATTCCTCAATGTTCTCAATTAAAGTTTGTGACCCCAAAGCATCTCAGTTTACAATTGAGTCATACATTTACTTTATATCAGTAGAGTATAAAAGAGAAATATGAAGTATGGCTTAACAAGGGCTTTGAAATGTAAAGATGCTCAAAGCTAAGGCATGCATGGGGATTAAAAGCTTGCAAATGTGCCTGCAGTCATGCATTAAGGTATTCACCTGGGAATGGTCCTTTCCAGGAAAGTCCTTTTAAAGACCAACAAATTCTACAACATTTTATTTAACGTGGATTTGCCAATATTATACTGAAATTGGCTCACATTTATAAAACACTGATGTGTTCCATAAAGTAGTGGAGTCTTTGTTTCTTGGTTCTCTTAGGTATTTGGATACCACTATATGCACTCTTGTCTTGCATGCTGAATGTTTTTCTTTGCTTTCCATCATCGTGTATTTTCTTTCCATTATCCTAGGCTGCAATTTAAAGTACTTCAGACATCTCTGACTGCAGGAAGTGAACAAGGAAGTCCAAAGATGTCCTTCAACCCCTTTGCTTTTTCTTTTTGTATTTTATTTTCTCTTGTCAGACTTGGCAGCAGATAGATTTTTCCTGTACAGGATGTTTGCAAGATACTTGCATATTATTTGCTGCTATTGGTAAGAAATGTGCCATTGGAAATGTCTTTATTTGGAAGTGCCAAACTCACTACAGTGTCGTAGAAACGAGGAAAATACTTGTGCATCCTGTTTTGCATTGACCCAAGAAAAGGTTAAAGCTTTTAATACTGTGATAGTTTTAAACCTTCATAACTTTCATCCCATATATATTTTGATCTGATGAACTCATAGAGAGCTGCAGACAGCCGGATTAACTGCCTTAAGTGTATTAAAATTGTACATTTTACATAAGAACACATCGTGGAATATGATCTAACCAAAGTTGTTGGCCATTTGGACTTCCAAATCAGAGAGCAGATTGAAAGCTTCGCTTTGTCGCCTATGTGTTTGATTATGTAGATTTATTGTGGGGCTAACTTCCTGATTGATTTCAATTTTATTGATCAACTTGAATTTTTGTAATAGGCATATAGATATTTTTCTTACATCTCTACTTTGTTATATGAGCTCCTTAAAAACTTGCAGAATCCAAGATGCCTAATAACATTCATAACATTTTGTATACAGTATTTTAACTAGATTAGGGGGGGATTTTATTAGCACTGTGTAAGATTTCTAAGGAGAAGACATTTAGGTGTAATTTTTGGTGGGAGGTGGTTTCCTGGCACAAAGGTGATCTCTTGGTCTATACATACAGAAAACTTCTATTTCTTATATTAACACTGACTACCCCAAAGTGTTAAGTGTTGTTAAATGGTTTGTATATTCATATACTCATTTTTGTATTTATTTTACTAGAGTTTTATAATGTTTGTAACTCCAGGAGCAAAAACTTCTCAGCTTAACGTCGCTCTAGCAATCCGTTTTTCGTTTCACTTGTTCTTAATTGTAGGGTCTGCCATTTCTTTTTCCATTGCCTCCTCCTCTTATTTATTCAAAGAGCCAGAAGCTGCTTTATATTACATTATGGTTTAAGACCACATCTTGCAGGAAAGAACCTCAGCGACTAACTTTGCAGTCTCAACAATAGCTTTAGGTGGTGTTTCCTCTGAGCCCTCACAGTTTACTCTCTTTGAAGGGGTTTAGGATAGCAAGTTTACAACATAGAGGCGAGTAATTATATAGAAAATAAAAAAAATTGTGAGCTATAGTTTTGGTGGCTCCTTGGCATACCAACGTCATTGGGTATCAACCGCCTTTCGTTGATCAGAGAAGATAGGAGCTGGAGCCCTGTAACACCTGGAGATCCACTGTGTCCCTGTTTCAGAATTAGATAAGTTTTGTGGAATACTTTGATGTTTTTTAAGAGGGTGATGAGCATGTGCCATAAACCATCCATATGGAGGTTAGGGTACAGTCCCCAAGGTGCCTTTCAACATGTTTACTCTTTCCTAAGTGGTCAAAACCCGCTTTTGGCCAGGAAGAATGCATTTCCTTGCCCTTAGCCTCTCTCAGCTTCTCTCTCCCAATGGACTCCAGTGAGACTTAGTGTCCCTTCAAAACATTTAATATCCTCTATAATAATCTCCCTGTGTCCCTGCGTCCGCCGTCCGTGTGTCAGTGGAAATCGCAAGTGCGCATGCGCTCCACTGACACACGGATTGGAGCGCAGAGAGGAGGAGGAGCCTGAGGTTGGAGCCTCCGAACCTCTCCGCTTCAGCCGCAATGGCGGCCGCTCCCCGCGCGTTGCTGCTTCTCCCCCTCCCTTCTTTCTCCCCGCCTCAGCCGCCCGTGGCGGCGGCGGGGAGGGCGGCCGTCGCCGGGGCTGCCGGCGGGGCAGCGGCAACAGGCGGCTCCGCCATGGTGGTGGCTTGGCAGCCTGAGGCGGGGAGAAGGAAGCACCTCGGGTTCCCGTCGCCGCCGCTAGCGCCCATTATTAATGGGCTTAATTCAACTAGTATCATATAATATATATCTGGGAGGGGAGTGGGGAAGTCAAAGAAAAGACATTTCTGGGCTTAGTTAAACATTCATCCGTCTCATCCAGTCTTCAGCTCAATTTTCCCTACATGCAGTTTAGCATATCCCTGAAAGCAGAAAGGCCGTACTTAGCACCCAAAATGCTAAGAGCCTGCTGGATCAGGCCAGTGGCCCATCTAGCTCAGCATCCTGTTCTCACAGTGGCCAACCAGTTGCTCATGAGAAGCCTGAAAGTGGGACCTGGGTACAACAGTGCTCTCCCCAATTACCGTACATAGCCTAGTGAATCTGCTAAGTAGTTCTAGGGCATCAAAACATTAACAAAGGGGTGGTATAATGAAACAAATCATGTAACTGCGGATTGAATAGGCTTCTCCATAGGTCTTAATTTCTATAGTACTTTAGATTTAAAATTGCAAATGATGGCTTCATGGACTGTATGGATCTTTTTAATATATATATACCAAGCAGCCTTGTTTGGGGCTTTTCACACCTCTGTTAGTCTGTGAGAAATGTATTCTGCAACAGAACTGCTCTAATTCTGTAATATATTGTTTGTGTGTTATATTAGTTACCTGCATTACAGAGACCTCGGCTTAGATAAACTGACAAAGTTGCATAAAATGGTAATCAGATGTATTCTTGAATGCTGACAGTTCAACAGAGCATCCCTAAGGAAAAGGAGAAAAGATGATTAAAGTGGACCAGTTCTTTTACCGTCTTACAGCACAGTTCTGCACAAATCTGCTTGGAGGTACTTCCCACTGTATTCTTTGGGACTTACTTCCATGGCAGTGTGTGTTAGGATTGTAACCTTAAGTTTGCACTTGATCAATAACTGGATTGGTGTTATTTTGTTAAAATATTTTAAGTTCACATTATGAAATGTTCAGGCTTGTTAATTTAAAATTAATTTTTAAGTAAGGTAATTTTTCTTTTGTATTTTATAATTACTAAAAGTAATACTGTGGTTCATGCAAGCAAATAAATAAATAAATAAATAAATATGTAACTCTGCATTAAAACGGGACTTTTGTTATAGAGGGGCATCTCCCTTGTTATGCTCTCCCCCACTTTCTACGTAAGCAGCACTGCTGACATGAAAATACTTTGCATGCTGTTTGTGTGAATTGTAAGAACATTGGAGGATTGTCACTGCTATATGCTGCAGAATTTCGTTTGGATATTTGTAGTGGGGGGAAAGTGCCTGATGTTTGGAAAAACAAAAAATAATCCTTTGTACAAAGCCATAAATGTGTATATATATATTGCTTTAATTGTGTTGTATGCTGATAAAGGATTCTGCTTCTTTGTTACTATTTGTAATCACTCAGATAATTGTGCAAAGGGCTTAAAAACCATTCTAATTTATCCCTACTTCAATCCTGTTAGGTGGCTTATTTTTGTATGGTGTCTTGGGCATCTTTCATTAGCAAAGTGACCTAATTTATAAAGACATAGGTAATTCATATTTTCGTTTATATATGTGTAGCTGAAGCTAAGGGGCGAGGGACTTGCCAAAGGCTATGCAGTAAGTCAATAGCTACTTTTATTTTTCAGTCCAGATCTCCCACATTTTAATCCAACATAGCATTCACTGAACCACACTTAAGATCGTTCGTGTTTCTCTCACGATCCTCCACACTTCTTTCATTTTTCTCTATGTGAAACATTTACTACCCCAAAGCAAAGGTCTGGAAATTTGTAGAAATCTAGATTGTAAACAGTATAACTGTGCCACTGTGAGTTAGCTCAGCTGGCATGATGTATTCCAAATGTGGAATCTAGGTATGCATTGTTTTTGGATGCCTTTATTTCAGAAAGCTCCACCACTCAAGCCAGCAAGAACTATTGTTGGACTTAGAAAAATGAAATCACTAAAGAGAAACAAGCAACGCAATTCAGATGCAACAGGCCACTCCAACATACCACAGTTTGCATATGAACGTGCCACAAGCTAGAGCTCCTTCCCTGATCCTTTTATGTGTTTGGCTCCAGAGACTACCTCGCTTCTTAAACCAGTTTCCTATGACATCCACTATTAAAAATCTGCTTAAATTGGAGCAGGCATAGGCAAACTCAGCCCGCCAGATGTTTTGGGACTACAACTCCCATCATCCCTAGCTAACAGGACCAGTCGTCAGGGATGATGGGAATTGTAGTCCCAAAACAACTGGAGGGCCAAGTTTGCCTATGCCTGCATTAGAAACTAGGAAGTCTCAGTATAAAGACGAGGAGAGAAGTTGGAGGCAACCGAGCTTGTGATAATTTGCTAGTGTGCAAAATATGGTTGTTGGGAGTAGTTTGTTATGGCAACAACAAGGCCATATGGTTCAGTACCTCTCGAGTTAGAGAATTCTGGATTCTGTTCTTCAGAATAGTGTTTTGCTGCTATTCATGTTGAGGTATTGGGGAATCAAGCTAGGTAGGAGCAAGGTTTGGGTGATTCCACACGGCTGGTGTTTTCACAAAGGGAAACCAGCTGTATGCAGTGGGGTAGCAAGCAGACAGCTAAGCTGAGCAGTCACAAAAAGCAACATGGAATGGGAAGATACCTTTTTATGAGTACGAAAAGTATATAATAGTGTTCCTTGACAGCTTGAAATCTGAGATGACTCAACTATTGCCTTATCCGTTTGTGTATTCTTTGAGCTCAGGTAGCTTAGAAACGGAATACAACCCATCTCACATACATGTTTTGACATTTTTTAAGAGATTACTGAACACCACAGAATCAGCCCTAATCCTCAAAAGCTAACTTTAAAAAGAGGTCTGCACCTTAGTTTAAAACCTGAAGGTATGTGCATCCTTGGGGAACTCATTCCACAACATCCAAGCAGCAGTGGGAATGGTCTGCTGTGTCCTGGAGCTGATCTACCCTATGCCATTCCCCCATGCTCGTTTAAGGAGAGAGAGATCCACAGAGAAGATTCTCCGCAGTGTGCATGTCCCCGTCTCTGCATGGTTTTAAAGGACAAAAGCAGCACCCTCATGCATGAAAAAAGCCTGTGCAGCTGTTGAAATAGTCCTTTCCCAAACAGAAATATTAAAACACTAAGGAATTCTGCACCAACTAAGCTGTTGAACAGCCTGTGTAATGTTATAGTTGTCCAGCCTAGGCATTGCATGGGGTGCCTGACAGAGACAAGATCCTTGTTTTCCAGGAGCAAATAGTCATTTTTGCTATAGTCATTTGACCAGGTGGCGCTGTGGGTTAAACCACAGGCTTGCTGATCAGAAGGTCAGCGGTTCGAATCCCTGCGACGGGGTGAGCTCCCGTTGTTCGGTCCCAGCTCCTGCCCACCTAGCAGTTCGAAAGCACGTCAAAGTGCAAGTAGATAAATAGGTACCGCTCCGGCGGGAAGGTAAACGGCGTTTCCGTGCGCTGCTCTGGTTCGCCAGAAGCAGCTTTGTCATGCTGGCCACGTGACCTGGAGGCTGTCTTCGGACAAACGCCGGCTCCCTCGGCCTATAGAGCGAGATGAGCACGCAACCCCAGAGTCGGACACGACTGGACCTGATGGTCAGGGGTCCCTTTACCTTTACCCTTTACCGAAAGAAATCTTTGCCCCAAGCACCAGCTGTTTCTCACATAGCTGAGTTCAGTAGTTGCCAACAGGCTAAGTAACCTTTGCAAACTTGCCTCTAGTAGCTCACTTCAACTACTGTTGTCTGAAGAGGAGCTCTCTGTGCGGCTAAAAAGCTGCTTAAACTGAAACCACCCCAATAAAAATGGAAAGTCCAGTGAGAGGCTTCCCCCCCCCCCCCCAGCAGACAGTGAAAACCTTTCAATCGCAAGTGTGACACACATAAACCTGCCTTGGACAGGAAAATGCAGAATAAAACAACACAAAGTTTCAAGTCCCCATTTACAGACCTTTGTTTTCAGAGGATGACATTAACTTGCTGTTGGTTTCGATCTTGAGAATCCTGGATTCCATCATAAATCGGAAGCAAAGGACAGCCAATTCTGGGGAACAAGATTATGTGCTATTTTATGCTCTTTGGCACGCTGCTTAGCTTAATAAAAGAGAACGTCAGCCAGCCATTCTCAATCTGAATGATCCCCTTAAAGAAATGCAAAAACTACATATTCTGCAAAATAGGCAGGAATGCAATGATTTTAGGCCAGGGGTCAGCAAACTTTTTCAGCAGGGGGCCAGTCCACTATCCCTCAGACCTTGTGGGGGGCTGGACTATTTTTTGGGGGGGAGGGGATGAACGAATTCCTAGGCCCCACAAATAACCCAGAGATGCATCCTATATTATAATCTTCAAGTGTCCCTGCGTCCACCGGCAATTTTCTGTGTGTCACGGAAGTGACGCATGACACAGACGGACGCAGGGATTGGATCGTACAGAGCAAAGGAGACCAATAGGCGATGGCGGTTACGCCTCTTCCTCCCCACCCCCCCGCCTCCTCCTCCTCCCACCGGCTCGGCAGCCCAGGTGCGGAGCTCCGGCGCTGAAGGCGGGGTGTGCGGGGCGGGGTGCAGGCTGCCGGGACGGGCGCGCAGCTCTCGCCCGCCGGCCTCCTGCGTCCTTCACCGCCTCCGCCTCCTCCTCCTCCCACCGGCTCGGCAGCCCAAGCGCGGCGCTCCGGCGATGAAGGCGGGGCGTGCGGGGCGGGGTGGAGGCTGCTGGGACGGGCGCGCAGCTCTCACCCGTCGGCCTCCTGCGTCCTTCGCCGCCTCCGCCTCCTCCTCCTCCCACCGGCTCGGCAGGCCAGGCGCGGCGCTCCGGCGCTGAAGGCGGTGCGTGCGGGGCAGGGTGGAGGCTGCCGGGACGGGCGCGCAGCTCTCGCCCGCCCCTGCTTTGCCGCGGATGCTGCCGCCGCCCTCCGGAGCTACAGCCCGCAGGTGCAGAGGGAGCGAAGGGCCCCAGGTTGCTGTGACATGTCGCCGGGGAAAGCAGCTAGCGCCCGTTTTTTAACGGGCTAACTTCAACTAGTTTTAAATAAAAGGACGCATTCTACTCATGTAAAAACACGCTGATTCCCGGACAATCTGTGGGCCGGATTTAGAAGGTGATTGGGCCGGATCTGGCCCCCAGGCCTTAGTTTGCCTACCCATGTTTTAGGCCCACTGTTACACAGCGTAGGAGTTTGCTGTGTGCGAGAGGGTATTTTATAAACGAGAGGGAGGTGAATTGACTACACTTTTCCAACAAGCATTCTGCCACCTACAAAAGCTCCGTGTAATGAGCACTAAATAGAATTTAACAAGGAAATGCTATGCCGGGTGGTGAAGAATCTCTTATTAAATTCACTCTTAAGTAGGTTGTGATTACACAACTATACTCATCTTTCTCTAACCCGCTGCCTCTATGCCTCTCCTTCATACATTTTCCCCTATACTTCTAGCTCTTCCACCTCCCCTTCCCTGAGATTTGCCTATCTCGGTCAAGCGTGCTGCAGGTGATGATGAAGTTTACACCTACAAAAATGGCATTCTTAAGCAGGACAGCTTGAATTCAAAGAAGAAGCAGCTGGGGCCCTTGAACTGAAATATGTTCAATATTTCAGTAGTTTTGTGCATTAAATCAGTGGCTTCCATGGGCAAATAGGTTTTCAATAGCACAACTAAGCTGTAAACGTGTTCCCTCAGAGGGCAACTCCCATCTAGAACAGGCAAGATCCCCCAAATCCTCTGTGTTATTATTTATTAAGTGCCTTTCACATATATCCCATGTACAAAACTGAATAAAAACAGCTTTAAAAATGCACAGGTTGCTCAGAAGCCACACACCCCTTTCTCCCTTCAGTAAATACTGCACATGCAAAAAAATAGACAAAATCTGACCCAAAAGCCCGATAAGGCTTGCACAAGAATGGGAAATTGAAAGTTCTACGCTGCAGCTTGTCATTAGCGAGGAGAGGGCTTAACTATGAGCCCAGGTCCATGTGGTCCCTGCAAGTCATACTTGGGCCTAACATGTCCTGCAAATCAGGCCACAAAGTACAAGGCAGCAACCACTTCCTGGTCCGGTTCACATATCACATTAAACCATAGTTTAAAACAAGCTATGGTTTAATGTTAACAAACAGCACGCTAGTGCGTACTGCTCAAAATTTCTTGCTCCACTCCTCTTCCTCTTCCTGCCACACTGCTCAGAAATAAGCTAGAGTATGGCTTTTCATGACGTTCAACCCTGGACTTGTGGTCTGGAGAGAAACCACAAGCTCAAATTTGAATGTTGCCACACGTCATGGACTTATTTCCCGACAATTCAGCATCAGTAGGAAAGGAGGAGCAGAACTTTTCTACAGCATATAAGTGGCAAACTGAATATTCAGATTAAACCACAGTGCTTTTTGAATTACGGTTTTAAGAAACAATCAAAAGGTGGCAGGCAAACTGGACCATTGTCCATACCTTGCTATTTTGTTTGATCTCTGGGTGTGGCTGTTATAAATTCTTTGGTTTTGTTGTAAGAATTTAAGAGAGTTATCTAGATAAAGGGTTCAATTCTCGGTGGAATCCTGAACCTCGGCAGGACGTTATTTTGAAACCCCTGCCTGCGCAGAAAAGGCAGAGACCAGACCAGAGTTCTAATGGGAAGCAAGGCGGCTAGTAAACCTGATCTTTATTAACAAATACTGTTGCAACAGGGTTCTCACTCACCACATGCTGGATGGAGGAGCAACCTAGAACAAAAATGCGCCCACCCCTATATAGACATTTTGAATCCCCCCCCCCCGGACCAAGACCACCCCCCAGAAACACTATGCATACACCATAGGAGGGGTGTAGTCTGAGACCCCCCCCCCCCCGATACATCATGGTTACATCATGAAAGGGGAGGTCTGGTGGCAGCAACCTGAGCATCCTGGACCCTGCCCCCTCTTGTCCTCCACTAAACACTCACCAAGTGAAACAAAAGAGGTATTTACATTTCCCTGTTTCTCAGCCAAGTTAATCACACTCTTTTGTCTTCATCTGGGTTTGTTATCTCTGGAATGTCTACCTGTCTGGCACTCAGGTATCAGGATGCCAGGAATTATCACTCAGGCAGAGGGAGGGCTGCCGAGTACCTGGAGGGGCAAGCCCCCTTTTTGTTCCTGAGACAAAGAAATACACGGATGTGGCCTTGTTTGCTTGGCACACTTATGAACATTTAATATATATTGTCAGGGGGGTGCAGACCCCCCCCTGCTAGCCTGGCTTTGAGCGATTATAGGGAGCAGCCGGAGATATTGAAGACAGATTCCTCTTCCTCCTCCCCCTCCTCGTCGGGAGGGAGCTCTGCAGAAGAGGGAGCAGTGCAAAGGCTCCAGCCAGCCAGGCAGAGCCCTAGCTCCGTATCTGGGGAAGCTAGGAGAAGACGGACCAGGTATTTCCGGTTCCCGAGATGTTCCTGGCGGCAAAATAGGAGGTCACTCGGAGAATCTGGCTCGGACTGAGCAGATGTTGATTTATGTGCTCTGTACCATAATGTAAATAACCTAGATAAAAGCCTATTAGCTCAATGGCTCTTAGTCTTTCTTGGAATGTCCAGCCGGGGAGGGCCCCCACACAGCGTGACATTCTTCTGAGTGGATTCTTCTGAGCATTTTTATCTAACCAGTGGCAGAGTGTTCTCTGCTGGTGCCCGGGACAGGAAAAACCACGAGAGCGACTCCCGCCCACTGGAGCTAAGCAGGGCCACGTGCCGCCTGCCCGGCCATGGAGTGAGGAGCCTGGCCAGCTGACTTCGCCAGCACTGCCCTGCTTTGAGGGGTACACTCACATTGCCCTGCGAGCCCAACATTGCAGTGTGAGAAGCATGCAAGAGCTCACGGCAGAGCAGGGTATCGTGAGGAAAGTGTCACCCCCCAAAAAACTGCACTTGGGTCAACACCCCCCATGCTACACCTCTGTATCTAACTAGAATCTCCGATAACTATTTTTAAAAAATAATTCCAAGGCATAGCTGTCAACTTTCGGATTTGAAAATAAGGGATTTTTTCAAACTTTCGGATTTGAGAATAAGGGATGCCGTGAGGGCCGTGCAATGGCACCAAGTAGCCTCGCCACCCTGCGCTCCAGAGGCTGCGCGCGAACGGGTGAGTGAAAGAGCGAGCGCGTAGACAGCAGGCAGGCTGTCTGTCTGGTTGGGCGTGAGGGTCTGGCTGCACAAGGCATGCAAGCTCCGCCCCCAGTCGGTCTCAGACTCCTTATTGGCAGCCGAGCAACGCAGCTGAGGAGCCTCCCTGGCCGGCAGGGAGGGAGAGGAGCTGCTTCCTTTGAAAACCAGGAAATGTAAGGGATATCAACAATCCGGGATAGCAGCGGGAAACGGCATTGGAATAAGGGAGTTTCCCGCCAAAAAAAGGGAGGGTTGACAGCTATGTTCCAAGGTAATATCCACATGTAGTTGGTTCTGCAAGGGACCCAGCTTTCATGGACAATGCATTCAGCAAACTTGGGCATTCTACATTTTGTTTTGGCCATTTTTGTTCCTGCCTGCAGGGCTGAGTAGGGAGAAACTTTTCCGTTTCCCATAACGCTCTTCCATTGTTGCTGCATGTGTATTTAAATTAAGACACTTTCAAGGTGAAGAGAGAGCCAAAGGGACAAAGAACTGCACCCAGGAGCAGAGGGGAGGAAACAGCAATAGGCAAGAGACCTAGTGAGTTGACCTTAGTTTTACCTTTCAGACGAAAAGCATGGTGGGTGCTCCCATGTCAACAGCCTGCTGGTATCATCTCAAAGTGACTTTTGTTTTCATGAGGTTTAAAGGAACAATGATCTCATTTCTCGACTCACACCCTCTGCTGTACTAAAAGAGCAGTTTACAGAGCTCAGCAAGTCCTGGGGTGTGCATTAAATGCAAACATATACAATCAGTATCACACCAGCCATGTCTGATGGCCCACCTGGTTTCTGCAGTCTGTCTGGGAGAGCAAAACCAGGATGGGGGATTGCCAACTGCCTAGTAAGTCACATAATAGCTAGCCGATGGGCTGCTATTGGCTCAAAGGGTCTCACACACAGAGTGGGACCAATTCACTGTATTAATTAGCTATGGGCAAAGAAGAAGAAGAAGAAGAAGAAGAAGAGGAAGAAGAGGAAGAAGAAGAAGAAGAAGAGTTTGGATTTGATATCCCGCTTTATCACTACCCGAAGGAGTCTCAAAGCGGCTCACATTCTCCTTTCCCTTCCTCTCCCACAACAAACACTCTGTGAGGTGAGTGGGGCTGAGAGACTTCAGAGAAGTGTGACTAGCCCAAGGTCACCCAGCAGCTGCATGTGGAGGAGAGGGGAAGCGAACCCGGTTCACCAGATTATGAGTCTACCGCTCTTAACCACTACACCACACTAGCTCTTTAGGTTTGGAAGGAGTCCCACAGACCATGTGGCCCTGCCCCCTGTCTTATAGGTTAGCAGGTTACCTCATTTTCCCTTGAAATCCTCCCAAAAAGGATACGCAGAACTGCTATTTTGAAAGGTCCTAATGGTTTCCATCATGGGGAGGGAAGCCGAGGCCCTCCAGATGCTGTTGGACTCCGGCTCCCCTCATCTCTAGCCAAATGACCAATGGTCAGGAACGATGGCCATTGTAGTCCAACAATATCAAGAGGGCCACAGTTTCCCTACCCCCTGATTCACATAGATCAGTGTTTCCCAAACTTGTGTCTCCAGCTGTTCTTGGGCAACAGTTCCCGTCCCCCCTAGCTAGCAGAACCAGTGGTCAAGGATGATGGGAATTGTAGTCTGAAAAAACAGTTTAGGAAACACTGACATAGAAGCATATTCTCACTGCTTCTTTCCCTGTCTTGACCCTTCACCCCATCTTTCTGACTTCCATCTCCATGATTAAAAATTGTCAATATACAGCTGCCTCTCTCTGAAAAACTTTTCTCCGGGCTGAGGATACCTAGCCTCTTCCATCTTTCTCCATGGTCTCTTCACCACCGCCACTCAACCCTAGTGGCTATTATGATGAACGGAACCATTTGTCAGATCGTTAAACTGAGTAGCCCCGCTTTAGCTTCTAGGGTTGCCGCTTTTTTCTTAACGGTTAGCTAGCTGGTGAAGCCTTTCCTCAGATATAAATAAAGGATGATTCACCTGCTAAATCACAGGATCAGGGCCAGAAAGGGGGGGAGGGGGAATGCCACCTCCTATCTAAGCACCCTTTTAACTTAAAGACCTTTGTTTTCTTGCAAGTGAGTCAGCACTACTGTCACAGCGATGACTCATGAGCCACACACATGACCCATCTGGGGCAACCGAGAAATCTTTGTTTCGATCTCGACTCCAAGGTTCATTGGCTAAATTAAATAACAAGCTTTTGCTTTCACACCTTGCCAGTGTCCAGTGTGTGAGTCTACTTCTGGCAGCTCACAGCCTCCTCTAGTTTTAGAACACATCTATCTGTATCTCAGATTCAGGCTCCTTAAGTTCATAACGCAAAATATATTAGCCATTGTTTTCTTTTGTTATTTAGGAATGTGGCTTTATTAGTTAACTGCATAAGGACTTTTTACTGATTTCTCGGAAATGGTATTTCATTATCTTGTCTGTTTTTTATTTTAATAGCTTTACCAGGGTGATGGAACACAAAAAGGCTGACCCCCCATTTTTAAATAAAATAAAAGCCAGCAGTTCTCTACATCTTCCACCAGCCTTCAGTGGAACATTTTGGTTCCTCAAGTCAGAAACCAGCAAGAAAGAGAAACATGGCAAATTTTTAAATTAGCATAGTTGGAGATGAATTTTAGGTGGTATCCTAAGTGAGGTCCTTAATAAGGATGCAAAGTGGAAGCATCCCAGACAATGTAATTCAGTGGTTCCCAAACCTTCTTTGAGCCACCACTTAAAAGGTAAAGGGACCCCTGACCATTAGGTCCAGTCGCGGACTTTGGGGTTGTGGCGCTCATCTTGCTTTACTGGTCGAGGGAGCCGGCGTACAGCTTCTGGGTCATGTGGCCAGCATGACTAAGCCGCTTCTGGCGAACCAGAGCAGCGCACAGAAACGCCGTTTACCTTCCCACCGGAGCGGTACCTATTTATCTCCTTGCACTTTGAAGTGCTTTCGAACTGCTAGGTTGGCAGGAGCAGGGACCGAGCAACGGGAGCTCACCCCCTCGAGGGGATTCAAACAGCCGACCTTCTGATCGGCAAGCCCTGGGCTCTGTGGTTTAGACCACAGCGCCACCCGCGTCCTGAACTCACTTGGGTCCATAAATTCATCCTCAGTGCCCCCTACCCTACCCTATAAAAAGCATTATCCAGAAAAGCGGTTTGCACGACCCACTAAGGAAAATAACAACACAGTAAAATTCAAAACAGCAACAATTGATTGTACAATAATTGTACCTATCCCTTCACCTACCAAAGATGTTTGGTAACTCATTTATAATAAAACCAACAGCTATTACCAATAATCGGCTATCTTGTGATTTGTGAGAACACAGGATCAAAAATACAAACAAAAGCGACCAACAGAAATAGCTTTAAAAGTGATAAAAGCAGTGATAAAAAACTTTAAATATGAAGTGAGGGAAGTATTTTGCTCTAGACTCTAACGTGGTCAATTGTAAATAAGTGATCAATGCACTCAGAGGGGCTCATCTGCAATGCCCCCCTGCTGCCCGGCTACCTCTAGATAATCCCCCCCCAGGAGAAGAAGAAGGAGAAGGAGAAGGAGAAGGAGAAGAAGAAGAAGAAGAAGAAGAAGAAGAAGAAGAAGAAGAGGAGGAGTTTGGATTTGATATCCCGCTTTATCACTACCCGACCCACAACAAACACTCTGTGAGGTGAGTGGGGCTGAGAGACTTCAGAGAAGTGTGACTAGCCCAAGGTCACCCAGCAGCTGCATGTGGAGGAGCGGAGACGCGAACCCGGTTCACCAGATTACGAGTCTACAGCTCTTAACTACTACACCAGTGGTACTGCCCACTTCATGAACTATTGCTGTAATCTGCCCTCTTTTGCCACACACAGCAATTACTGGCCGAATGGTGGATTGTATTTCTATGCCACTTTCCATTCAAGTGAAACCTATAGCAGCTTAGGAACAATAAAGAGCAACAACAGCAAAATAACAGAACCTCATAATCACAGCACAGGTTATATAATATAATTAGATGGGAGACACCTGGATTGCCAGTCATACCTGTGAAAAGGATCTAGGGATCTTAGTGGACCACAAGCTTAACACGAGTCAACGGTGTGACGAGTCAACGGTGTGATAAAGTGTCCCGATCAAGGGAAGCAATAATACTGTTCTATTCTGCCTTGGTCAGACCACACCTGGAAAACTGTGTCTAGTTCTGGGCATCACAATTTAAGGAGGATATTGACAAGCGGGATATTGATAAGGAGGATATTGACAAGCGGGAATGTGTGCAGAGGAGGGCAACCAAGATGATCAAGGGTTGTTGTAAGAATATCATAAGTTCATAAGTGTGCCAAGCAAAACAAGGCCACATGTCTGAAGCAGCGCAGGAAGACAGGCCTGTCTCCATTTTGACTCCCAAACTGACAAACTGTTTCTCTGCAAGGAAGGAGGGGGGATTGTCTCAGGAAAATAAAGTGATAATCCTGGCTTCCTGATACCTGAGTGCCAGACAAAAGGGTGTGATTAACTTGGCTGGGAAACAAGGAAATGTAAATATCTCTTTTGTTTTACTTGATGGGTTTTTGGTGGAGGGCAAGAGGAGGCATGGGGAGGGTCAAGGATGCTCAGATTACTGCTACCAGACCTCCCCTTTCATGATGTAGCTGTGATGTATCTGGGGGGTGGTCCTGAGTTACACCCCTTTTTGTGATGTATGTATGATGTATAGGGGGGTGGTCTTGAGCGGGAGGGGGGGAATTTCAAAAGTCTATATAGGAGCTGGCACAACATTGTTGTGGGTTCCTCCTCCCTCCTCCATTTTGGGAGCGAGGGCCCTGTTGCAACAGATATAATAAAATTTTGCTTCTCAATTTTTCTCTGGTTGGCCTCTGTAAATTTACTCCTACTGATGGAGAACCTGGGAAGGCTCTTGTGTACCCCATAAGGGAATAAGAGCAGATTTCTTTTTATTTCACCATCTTCCAATATCTAAAGAGCTGTCCCATGGCAGATGGAGCAAGCTTGCTTTCTCCTGCTCCAGAGGCTAGGACTCGAACCAATGGCTTCAAGTTACAAGGAAGGAAATTCTGACAAAACATCAGGAAGAATTTTTTAATGGTAAGAGCTGTTCAACAGAGGAACAGACTCCCATGAGAGGTGGCGGATTCTCCTTCCTTGGAGGTTTTTAAGCAGTGGTTGGCCTGCCGTGGATGCTTTAGTTGAGATTCCTGCATTGCAGGGGGTTGGACTAGATGACCCTCAGGGTCCCTTCCAAAGCTACAATTCTATGATTCTATGAATGGCAGCTTGCATTCTGAAAGGAGCTTCATTGTCGCACTAGGTGGTACATTTCCTGGGCACACAAAACACTCAGAGTTTCTCCATTCCAATGAAGGGAAGGAATGTGGGGAAAAGATCAAGTGGGGTTTGTTTTGGGGGGGGGAAGGGAAGGGAAGGGAATTGAACAAGAAAATAAGGGGGGAAGGGAGAAGGAGCCAGACTGCAGGAGGAAGGATCCTGAGTATACCAATCCAGCATTTAGGTATCTAATAGCCACAAAGGTGTTTTAAACAGCATTAAAGGAGGGGACGGCCAGTCAGTTACATTAGCCTCTCCTGCGTTCAGGCGGCAACAAGGTTTTCCTGTGAATAAAGATTCCTTCCTGGCCATTTAGACGGCCTCGACCAAAGAGTCTTTTGTGTCCTTGCCCTTCAGAGCTCGCACAGCAGCGCTGCCTTTGGCCGACAGTGGGTAGCCAATTCTGTAAGTTGGAAGGCAGCTGCTCGGGCAAAAACAATGGTCCCATTGAGGCCTCTTCTGGGGGCAAAAACGCCACCCAGACCTGCAGCTCGGTTGGATGGATGGCCCGCCTGATGTCAAGCAGGGTAGGCGTAGCCCTGGTTGGCCGGGCAATCTTTAGAATTTTTCTGAGCGACTTCCCCCTTTTAAAAAGGAAAAGCAAGTTGTTTGTGCGGATCAAAATCGCTGCAAAATAGATCAGTTTGCATGCAAGAACTGAAGAAGGCAGGCAGGCCCAACTATTAAGCATTCCATACCCGAGAGGGAGGCTGCAGTGTCGTACATGCCAGAGTGTCTTGGGGCTGTGTTAAACATTACGTGGAAACAGATGTTCTACACATAACGTCTCTCTGCCGCTGTCGGGTTCTCACTTAAGCTTTTGTGGCGAGATGTTTTGAATTTGATCTCGCACCCACCCACCCCCCAATAAGCATGCCTGGTGTGGCTAAGCAATTTGGTCAGTCTCAAGTGACCACAATCCAGTTGGCTGTTGATTTGGGAAGAGCAGAGCTATGACCAATCTGCAAAGTATGCGACTCCTGGAGACTCTCGCTTTGATCTATTTTTGACTGCACTTTATTTTTCATGGGAGCTGAATAAAATCCCCTGAGGGGAGGCATTGTTTTTATTACAAAATGTGACCATCTTTTTTATTTTTTTATTTTTTTTTATTATCACATTTTCAACAACACTCTGATTCCCTAAAGCCTGATCTGGAGTTGTGAGTTTTTAACTCCATTGGGCCTGAGGAGGTCGCCCACTTAGATTTGCCCCTGCACTGTTTAGTTGATGTGCAAGTTCTGCTCTTAATTTTCCCCCCAGGCATATATATTTTATTTTTCTCATTAAATAAACTTTATTCAGGTTTTTAAAAAGTTACAACATAATTGCAGTAGACAAAAACAGCCACGGACCAGCTAAGACAAAAAATATAATACATTCACAACAAACAAATAGTGTAAATAATATAGCATAAATAATAATAACACACAACATATAACAAAATTATCCAAAGAAAACCACACACACACACACACACACACACACACACACACAAAAAAAAAAACATCCACATCAAAAATTAAATTTTTTTAAAAAGACTTCCTAAAGTTCTACCTCGCGTTCCTTACTGTAAGCTCCTGTCCATGCTATTTTTAATATACAAAATAATGCTGAAATACATTTATCTATTTATATGTATAATTACCTGTATTGGTATTACCAATACCAAGTTTTGCTCTTAATTGCGGTCCTTGGAGCTAACTGCAGAAAATGATTTCTAATGAGTGACATGCGTAGATCATAGAACTGTAGTGTTGGAAGGGGCCATGAGGATCATCTCGTCCAACCCCCTGCGATGAAGGAATTTTTCACCCAAGGTGGGGCTCGAACCCATGACCCTGCAATTAAGAGTCTCACCCTTTACCCTCGTATCATAGATTTGCAGAGTTTCTCCCTGCTGAAGACACTCAGGCTGCAAACACACAATACATTTGAGGCACATTCAAAGCACCCATCTAGCCCAAGAATCCTGGTTACTAGTAAGTGGCTCACGTGGCGGCAAAGGTGGGGTATTGCTGTTCTCCCACAGTACATTGCTGGTGCTTACTGGAAGGAGAGGGGAGAGACGGGGGCAGCCTAGTACATAGCTGTCAACTTTCGGATTTGAAAATAAGGGATGCCGCCAGGGCGGTGCAATGGCACCAAGTAGCCTCGCCACCCTGCGCTCCAGAGGCTGCGTGCGAACGGGTGAGCGAAAGAGCGAGCGCATAGACGGCAGGCAGGCTGTCTGTCTGGTTGGGCGTGAGGGTCTGGCTGCACAAGGCATGCAAGCTCCGCCCCCATTCGGTCTCAGACTCCTCATTGGCAGCCGAGCAACGCAGCTGAGGAGCCTCCCTGGCCAGCAGGGAGGGAGAGGAGCTGCTTCCTTTGAAATCCGGGAAATGTAAGGGATATCAACAATCCGGGATAGCAGCGGGAAACGCATTGGAATAAGGGAGTTTCCCGTAAAAAAAAAGGGGAGGGTTGACAGCTATGAATTAAGAGTCTCACGCTTTACCCTCGTATCATAGATTTGCAGAGTTTCTCCCTGCTGAAGACACTCAGGCTGCAAACACACAATACATTTGAGGCACATTCAAAGCACCCATCTAGCCCAAGAATCCTGGGAACTAGTAAGTGGCTCACGTGGCGGCCAAGGTGGGGTATTGCTGTTCTCCCACAGTACATTGCTGGTGCTTACTGGAAGGAGAGGGGAGAGACGGGGGCAGCCTAGTATCTAATGGCTGGGACCAGGGGCGTACCCAGGATCAAAACTAGGGGGGGGGGCAAGCCATGGTCGTTCAGGTTTGCTTTGAACGGACGCTGATCATTTTTGCTTCTAGGAGGGGCAGCTGCCCCCCCTGCCTCCCCTGGGTACGCCCATGGCTGGGACGTCGTATTGACTCCACAGCCCAGCCCCGAGCTCCCCGTGCCTCAAGAGAAGTGGTGATGCATCTATGCTGCTGTACAGGCTGCTACTGCTGGGAACTGTAGCTCATCCCACTACAATTCCCAACACCCTAAACAAACTATGGTCCCCAGGATTATTTGTGGGGGAAGTACTGCACTTTAAATGTACAGTATGTACACAGCCTAAGTCTGCAAAGTGCAATCGTACACCCAGATTGCTGGGAATAAGCCCCATTGAACTGAGTGTGACTTACTGGCACTGCAATTCATTTTATGGTTCTCACGTACAGTGGAACCTCGACTTACGTACGAGATTCCAGTTATGACCCTCAGTAGGTGCCTCGACTTATTAACTTTCCTCTAGATATGAACAGAGGCCTTGCCAGCAGCCTGGAGCTGTCAATGGTTTTATAAATACTGTTTGATTTCCATTTTAATTTTAACCGTCTTGTTTTATGCCCTAAATGTGTGGGTCATAATGTACAGGCTTCCTCCCCCTCCCATTCTTTCCATATTATATCAGTACTTTTAAAAATTTGGATGTGAGCAAAATTAGGCAATCTGAAAACCTTAACAATAGCAAATATATTAAATAAACTAATAATGATTGTGATTGGGTATTACTACTATTATTGCTTTTAATTGTGTCTTCCAAAGGGCCGGTTAAAGAAAGATAGATACCCCCTCAAATCATTTATAATCCTTAATAATAACAATAAATTCTGCTATGTTTGGAATATTGTGTTGTTTTTCCCCTGGCATATCACACCCTTGGACTTGAATGTGCTTGGAATCACTGCCACTCCCTGGTTCTCTGCTCACGACTGCTATCATTTTTTAAGAATCCTTGCTTCTTCCAAAGGCGTGCAGAGGTAAAAAGCAAACTCTTTCCCCCTTATTTAATCCCCCTTATTTTGTGCCCATCAGCTAGTAGTTAAAAGTAGAATGACCCAACACAGTGCTTGATTTGCCTTTCTGCTATTTTAGGGATTTGTTTTCTCCTGAGCATTCCACACTTAGGTGTTGCCAGGTCATGGAAAGTAGGTTACTATTCCAGTCTATTGCGAGATCGGTGTTAGGTTGTGTAAGTGTGTGTGTGTGTGTGTGTGTGTGTGTGTGTGTGTGTGTGTGTGTGTGTGTTTATCAAGTGTGGGGAACTTTTGGCCTTCTTCACGGTGCTGAACGGCAGTTCCCATCATCCCTGGCCACAGGCCCTGCTTGCTGGAGGTGGTGGGAACTGTAGTTTAGCCACATCTGCAGGGGAAAAGGTTCCTCACAACCAGGACCGGTGCTGGCAATTTTGGCGCCCTAGGCGAGGGGGCAGGCCACGTGGCGTCATTGCGTATGACGCACGTTGCGGAGCGGAGCCCCGCCCCCTGGCCGCCCGAGCGACCCCCGCCGCCGTGGTTTGCTTACTCCGCCGCTGGTGCGGGCGGCGGCGGGGGGGGGCAGACTGGCTAGCGCCCCCTCCATTTTAGCGCCCTCGCTGCCGTGGTTTTCGCCCCAACCTGCTTGCTCCGCCGCTGGTTGGGGCGGCACCGGGCGGCGGGAGGCAGGCTGGCCAGCGCCCCCTCCATTTTGGCGCCCTAAGCAATTGCCTAGTTCGCTTAAATGGACGCGCCGGCCCTGCTCACAACTGGTGTTTCAGCAGGTACTAAGGCTGCAGTCTTACACCCCGAGGACCCAGGAATTAGAAGGGACTCAAACATGCAGCCTATCCCCCCCCCGCCCCAAACTCACAACAATTCAAACCTGAGAGACAATGGAGTGTACCTCCAGGATAAAGTCAAACACAGGGGTCAGCAATCTTTTTCAGCAGGGGGCTGGTCCACTGTCCCTCAGACCTTGTGGGGGGCCGGACTATATATTTTTTTCTGGGGGGGGGGAATGAATGAATTCCTATGCCCCACAAATAACCCAGAGATGCATTTTAACTAAAACGGCACATTCTACTCACGTAAAAACACGCTGATTCCCGGACCGTCCGCGGGCCAGATTTAGGAGGCCATTAGAAGGCCTTAGTTTGCCTACCCATGGTCAAACTGCTGGAGAATCACAATGCCTGCTGTGGTTGCTGTGGCAACTCACAACGACTGCCTTCCACATTGTTTTTGCTGTGTTAGCAGTGCTGAAGTGCCCCCCCCATGCCTGGGCAGTGTGTATGGAGGTCCTCGGCTGCCCAGACAACAAGACACACACAAAGCCCGGCCTTGCTGATGTGGTCCAAAGGAAAGCAGAGTAGTAATAATAATAATAATAATAATAATTATTATTATTATTATTATTATTTATTTGTACCCCGCCCATCTGGCTGGGTTTCCCCAGCCACTCTGGGCGGCTTCCAACAAAGATTAAAAATACATTAAAATGTCACACATTAAAAACTTCCCTAAACATTCGGCACCAGCTTGGCTGCAGGAGTTGATGGAAGGTGGCGTAAAAGACTCCACTCGGGATTGTGTAGGGTTTGTTCCTTAGCCCTTTCTTCTCCCGAAGGTGTACCACAAGGCGGAGTAGGTTTAGGATCAGAGTTCACCTTCTCAGTGCCCGATTTACGTATAAGCTAAACAAGCTATAGCTTAGGGCCCCACTCTCTTGGGGGCCCCAAAAAGATTTAAAGGGGGGGGGGAATTGGATATACATTTCCCAAATATAAGATAAAAAACAAATAAATTAAAACCTACATACAGCAACAGTGTTTTGTGTTGTGTAGGCTCCTATGATGTAAGTTAAGGCCTGCTAGCCTGCTCCCTAAAATATTCAACACTAAAAACAGTGACAATTTGTTGTTGACAAAGGACTGCTGGACATATAAAGGGCCCCATTTCCTTCAGAAGCTTAGGGCCTCATCAAACCTAAATCCGGCCCTGCTCCTTCTCTTAGACAGGCTACCTTCGCAGGTTGACAAGCCCCACCTGCCCCTCACTTCCCTCTACAGTGTGTGCAGAAACCGCCTTCTTGAACTATTGGTCTCATCCACTCAATCCGCCAGAGCCTGTCTTTGTATGCAAAGGAAGTTCCTAACTCCCTGGGGGTTGAGACCCATCAGCTATCCTCACCAGGTTTAGTTGGTCAGTTGCAGCCGTTCCCAGGATGTGGCTGCAGTTGCATGCTGACAGCTTCCAGGAGCCACCAGGGTGGGGACCAAAGGTGGACAAACTACCCCAGAAGGAGTGCAATTTGTTCTCCACCAGAGGTACTACCCCTAAGACCCCAGACGCCCCACGTACAAATATAATGTGTGTGTGTGTGTGTGTGTGTGTGTGTATACACACACACATATAAAATCCACATATATAAAATATATAAATCGTATTTTTCGCTCCATAAGATGCACCTGACCATAAGACGCACCTAGTTTTTAGAGGAGGAAAGGGGGAAAGCCCCATTTTTGGGGTGGATCAGCTCACAGTTGTGCAGCTTCTTTTGCAAAGGGGGAAAGTCTCATTTTTGAGGATCAGCTCACAGTTGTTCAGCTTCTTTACAAAGGGAAAAAATCCTGTTTTTATGGGGTTCAACTCACAGTTCTGCAGCTTCTTTAGGAAAGGAAAGGGAGCCGCTTCTACAGTTTCCAGACAGATAATCTAATCAGCCAGTCACATGTCGCTGGGGAAACAAACAGCCTCCGTCTGCAGAACATTCAACAATGGAGGCCTGGGAAAGGGGGCGGGGTCAGAAAGGGAGCCAGAGATCAACAACACATTCGCTCCATAAGACACACAGACATTTCCCCTTACTTTTTAGGAGGAAAGAAGTGCATCTTATGGAGTGAAAAATACGGTATATATAATGCAACATAGATTTGACTACAGCCAAATGAACTTCTTCTCTGTTGCCATTTTGCTACATGAGAAAGTCTATCGCTGCTTCCTCTAAATCTTTCTTTCTCGGGCTACTAGAAAACAGCTGTTGCCTTTTGATCAGGTTAATATATTGCAGCTGGCACCAGGCCTTGCCCACCAGTCAACTTTGGATCTGGCTCATGGAGCCAAGAAGGTTCCCCGTCCCGGATGCAAATAAGTCACGGGAATGTTACAAAAAAGAAAAGAAAAAAAGAGCCACCCTTAAGACACACCCACTCATTTAGCACTCAGCACATCTCTTCATCCATAAAATTATCACTTAGGCAAAACTCTGGAACATTAAACAACAATTAAATCAAATCCAACAAGTGAAAAGCCAAAAAAACACCCTTCCATCATTTCCTCCCAATCTCTCACCTGGGCAATACAAACACCTTCTCCCACCCCTCACTATTAGGAGAAAGTGCATGTTAAAATGCAAATATTTGTGAAAATAACATACAAAAATCATGACATTGGGGGAAATTGCTTGCAAAAAACATGTGGATTACGATAGATGCCTCTACTCTTCAGTTGTTTAGCCTGCCTACCGCATCTCAGTTTTGTTTTGTTTTTGCCATTTAGGCTGTAATCCCAACCACATTTATAGGGAGTATGCACCATTGAGCACAGTGGAGCAATCCATTCCTAGGCTTATACTGTTAGCATAGTTTACGTATCCTCCCTGGGCAGTGATGATGGGACATGTGGATGTGGTCCATCAATGTCTGCAGGCCACTACGTTGGTTACCTCTGTTCTATCCCACACCTGCTCCCTGCCTTGCAGGCCTTTTCCCACCTGGCCTGGGAGGGCAGGGCCCTGACTGACTCCAACTACAAAAGCTCAGGCTGCTGAACAAACCCTTAGACTGCAGTATTTGGGATGGTTTGTTGTGGGGGATTGCTGCTGGTTGTTGGTGGGTTTTTTTGTATCTTAATTTTAGATCCTGTGATTTATATGGAAACTGTTCAGCTTGGTTGTGTATTTTTCAATGTTTTATTCATTGTTTATGACTACATTTGTTATGTTGTAAAAGGTAAAGGGACCCCTGACCATTAGGTCCAGTCGCGGACGACTCTGGGGTTGCGGCGCTCATCTCGCTTTATTGGCTGAGGGAGCCGGCATACAGCTTCCGGGTCATGTGGCCAGCATGACTAAGCCGCTTCTGGCGAACCAGAGCAGCGCACGGAAATGCTGTTTACCTTCCCGCTGCAGCGGTACCTATTTATCTACTTGCACTTTGACGTGCTTTCGAACCGCTAGGTTGGCAGGAGTTGTTATGTTGTATATATTTTTCTATGTTGCCAGCTGCCTTGAGCATAGTCTGAATTGTAGATTGGGTGCATCCAAATTATGTGTGCATGTATGAAATAGGCTACCTTAGAGTATGAAGGCCAAAATGCAGATAAAGACATAGAATAAGATGCACCAAAGGGCACCTCCCATAAGGATTGTGCAAGGAATGAAACTCATTATTTTTGTTGAGCAAGAGTTCCAGAAATGTGCACACAGTTTCTTTAGTGCTGAATAAATAGTGAGTCATAAAATAAAACCATAGAACTTGGTTGCAGAATACTGCAATAGCAGAATACTGGCTATTCAACATACTATACAGATAAGTTGTCATTCTTTCAAGGACTGGCTGTGTTTTAATGAACATGGTGTGTGCTCTAACAGTGCTTTGCACAATAATATTTATAACATTTATACAGAGCTTCAGAAAGTATACAAATGTTCCATCTTAGGAATGTTTATTCAGAATTAAGTCCCACTATGTTCAGAAGAGTTTACAGGAGGGTTTCTGTACTTCATTGTACTTATATCCTACCTTTCCTCTCAACCAAGTCTAGGGTTGCAGCCACTGGTTGGTGGGGCTGGAAGAAATAATAATCACAATGCTTGAAAAGTCAATTTTTTAAAGGAACAAGTTCAAAGGTGGCATTTTTCCATCTTCGACGTATCAAGCAGTTGGTCCCTTACCTTTCTCGCCCTGATCTGGCCACAGTGATCCATACGACGATCACCTCCAGGCTTGATTATTGTAACTCGCTCTATGCGGGGCTGCCCTTGAAGCTGACCCAGAAACTCCAGCGGGTGCAGAATGCTGCGGTGAGGCTCCTTACGGGGTCCTTGCCGCGGGACCACATTCATCCAGTGCTGTACCAGCTGCACTGGCTACCGGTGGAGTACAGGATCAGGTTTAAGGTGCTGGTTTCGACCTTTAAAGCCCTATGCGGCCTAGGACCCTCGTACCTATGGGACCACCTCTCCTGGTATGCCCCGCAGAGGACCTTAAGGTCCACAAATAACAACACTTTGGAGGTCCCGAGCCACAAGATTGTTAGACTGGTCTCAGCTAGGGCCAGGGACTTTTCAGTACTGGCCCCAACTTGGTGCAACGCTCTGTCACAAGAGACTAGGGCCCTGAGGGATTTGACATCTTTCCGCAGGGCCTGCAAGACAGAGCTGTTCCGCCTGGCCTTCGGGTTGGACTCAGTCTGATGTTTCCTCCCCTTATGGTTTTGATTATGGGCGATAAATGAAGCGGCTTTTAAAATTTTAAACTGTATTTTAATCTGTATTTTAATCAACGTTTTTCTTTCTTTTATATTTTATTGTAATTTTATTGATGTTAGCCGCCCTGAGCCCGGTTTTGGCTGGGAAGGGCGGGGTATAAAGAAAATTACAAAAAAAAATAAAAAAATAAAAAAATAAAAAAAGTTCATCCTGTCCAAAAAGAAACCAGTTTGAGTTCACATTTCTCCTTTCACAAAACAAAATGAACTTTTTTTAGATCATAAAAAGTTTGTCCTTGGTAAAATAGTAATAAGAATACAGTAACCGTCATTTAGAATGTTACAAGCTGTTGTGCTGAAGTGTAGGATCCAAAAGTAAATCAGGGCCACACGCCAGTAATAAGATATCGGACATACAGAATGTCAGCAGGTGATGATTTCCCCATAATTGTCTTTTCGTACTAGAAAATGCTTATCCTTTTTAATTTGCGCCAGTCACACAGGTGTTAAAAGCAAAATGTGTCTATTTGCTTTGTCCCTGTTTCACTGCAAGCTGCTCCTGTTGGAAGAAAGCAGGGAAGACACAGGAAATTCTTCACATTTGTTCTTTCTGATTAATTACCAACAGTGATGAAATGGCTAAATGTCCTTTGAACCAGCAGCACCTCCATATCTGCCTAATAAGCCTTAGAACGTTGCCTACACAGTTTGCTTTATTATTTATTATTATAAATTAAAATTGCTTTATTATTTATTATTATAAATTAAATTTGCTTTATTATTTATTATTAAATCTGCTTTCCAACTTTCTTTACAATGTCCGCTCGACTTACTTTTTTAAACAAATGACAGTTGAGTTCAGGTCCCCTGCTTGGAGGAACACAACCGCTGCGCCAAGTGGTTGTTGCCTGTCATAAGGCAAAGAGTGCATAAAAATGCATATATTTGTGGCGGGAAATAAATATTTGGGAAAATATGAATATTGGGGAAATGGATATAACCAGTAAAATTGCATACTTTTGTGTATATCAGGAGAAAAAATTCACACTACAATGCTGGTGAATTTTCAGTAAGGCTTTAAAAACAACAAGCCCGAAACGTATGTGGGAATGTGGGGAACTGAGAGAAACAGTAGTGAACAATTTTATCCATCACTACTTAAAGCACAGGGACGCGGGTGGCGCTGTGGGTTAAACCACAGAGCCTAGGGCTTGCCGATCAGAAGGTTGGCGGTTCGATTCCCCGCGACGGGTCCCTGCTCCTGCCAACCTAGCAGTTTGAAAGCACGTCAAAGTGCAAGTAGATAAATAGGTACCACTCCGGCGGGAAGGTAAACGGCGTTTCCGTGCGCTGCTCTGCTTCGCCAGAAGCGGCTTAGTCATGCTGACCACATGACCCAGAAACTGTACACCGGCTCCCTCAGCCAATAAAGCAAGATGAGCACCGCAACCCCAGAGTCGTCCACGACTGGACCTAACGGTCTGGGGTCCCTTTACCTTTACCTTTACTTAAAGCACACCATCACAAGATGGTGACAGCACTCACGAAATTAGAAGACGCCTGCTTCTTGGGAGAAAAGCAATGACAAACCTAGACAGCATCTTAAAAAGCAAAGACATCACCTTGCCAACAAAGGTCCGTATAGTTAAAGCTATGGTTTTCCCAGTAGTAATGTACGGAAGTGAGAGCTGGACCATAAAGAAGGCTGATCGCCGAAGAATTGATGCTTTTGAATTATGGTGCTGGAGGAGACTCTTGAGAGTCCCATGGACTGCAAGAAGATCAAACCTATCCATTCTTAAAGAAATCAGCCCTGAGTGCTCACTAGAAGGACAGATCCTGAGGTTAAGGCTCCAGTACTTTGGCCACCTCATGAGAAGAGAAGACTCCCTAGAAAAGACCCTGATGTTGGGAAAGATTGAGGGCACAAGGAGAAGGGGACGACAGAGGATGAGATGGTTGGACAGTGTTCTCGAAGCTACTAACATGAGTTTGGCCAAACTGCGAGAGGCAGTGAAGGATAGGCGTGCCTGGCGTGCTCTGGTCCATGGGGTCACGAAGAGTCGAACACGACTGAACGACTGAACAACAACAAAAGCACACCAGAAGACTATAATGTTGTCCCCCTTCCCATTTGGAGCGATAGAGAGGAATTCCCTTGCGACAAGACTCGGCACAGCTCCCCTCGTTTAGGAGATGCACTGTCCACTTCTGCCCCTCTCCCCAAGAGTTACACTTTGAGCAACTCCATTCTTTCGTTCTCTCCCTCGCCAAATATGGCTCATGCTACAACTACTTTCCACAGGAACACAAACACGGACACGCAAGGGTTGCATTGGGACAGCTCTATTGTAGTCAGGAGGAAATCCTAGTGTCAAACGTACAGTCAGAGCATATTTTGAAAAAGTGCACTTATGATTTCGTATCTCGTTTCTGAATGCGGAAACCTTTTTGGCGCTGCATGAAAGGCACAGAAATAGAACGAAAAGCCGTGCTGCTTTGGTATGATTAGTCCTGAATCACAGGCCCTGCCCCTGAGGCCCTCAGGCATCAGAAAATTCCCTTCCAACGGGTCACAGCTTTCCTGGTTTTACTTTAACCACTTCCTCGCTGGCGGGTGAAGTCAGCTTTCATGAAGCAAGAAAGAAATAGGTTTATTATTTGTCATCAGTGCCAGGTAGGGAAACCCTGGGCACAACAAGGAAGGGGATCCTCAACAAAGTCATGCCAGTTGTAGCACTGGGAGCCAGTGTGGTATAGTGGTTAAGAGTGGTAGACTCATAATCTGGTGAACCGGGTTCGCGTCTCCGCTCCTCCACATGCAGCTGCTGGGTGACCTTGGGCTAGTCACACTTCTCTGAAGTCTCTCAGCCCCACTCACCTCACAGAGGGTTTGTTGTGGGGGAGGAAGGGAAAGGAGAATGTTAGCCGCTTTGAGACTCCTTCGGGTAGTGATAAAGCGGGATATCAAATCCAAACTCTTCTTCTTCTTCTTGCATGCAGAAGGCCCCAGGTCAGGGGTCGGCAACGTGCGGCCCATGGGCCGGATGTGGCCAACGAAGAATGTTTTACCGGCCCACGAGCTGCCCCTGAACAGAGCCGCCCGCTTGGCGAGTCCCCGGTGCATTGCGCTAAACCGGCGCAGCGCGGTGCTTCGCTGAGCCAGAAATCACATCTGCACACGCACAGATACTGGAAATTGCGTCTGCGCATGTCCAGACACCCAAAATTGCTTCTGCACGTGTTTGATTTTCGGCACCTGGGCATGCGCAGAAAAAAATTCCAGCGCCGCAGACATGCGCAGACGAGATTTTCAACATCGCACTGTGCCAGTCCGGCCCACAGATGATCTCTATGGGAGTGATCCGGCCCATGGCCAGTAAACTTTGCTGACCCCCGCCCCAGGTTCAATCCTTGTCATCTCTAGGGAGACAGAGAGACCATTGCCAATCAGTTGTCAGGAGCTGGAGTCAGGTGAAGGTCAGCAATAAAAAAACACTGGGGTCACTGAAGTTAGCTTCAATTTTGTGTCTCTTTGCAGCAAATGTATACTTTTTGTGTATTCTGCAATATACAAAATAGCACTTGCCTTGATGCATCACCATCTACCCTCCCCCCGCCCAAACGGAACAAATACTCAATAAGTAGGCAACATCATCAAATTTGAACCCATCAGCATGGACACTCAACAAACAACTTGTCTGCAAGCGACAGCAGCATTACCATGAAGCAACATGAACTCCCGACACCAGAGGCGGCACCATTTTCCAGCCTCCAAAACCGACTTCCATTTGTTATTTAGAGTGGGCGGCAGGGAGAAAGTGGCTGGGAATGGTAGTGTTTTGTTTAGACATGCCAGACATGAAAGATCTCAGCCGGTTGGTTCCTGGACAACAACCACCGTGAGAGAATATATTTACTCTTCAACATCAGTTCCAGAAGAGGAGATTTCTTTATCTCCCGAGTCCCACTTTATTCTGCCCTCCTTTTCTTGGTTATCGGGAACAGACGGGCTATTTTGGGGAGCTTACATTTGTGGGTGGCAATACCTTGCTTTTTGGTGGATTCTTCAGTGAATTATATCAACAAGGAGGATATACTGTAAAATTAAACTGCCAAAGACTGCCTTGTTTGGTCTGGCTGCCTTTTCTCAAGGATTATGAGGCTGCAGTGCTTTGATATGGCAGTTCAGGAGCGTGAGGGCTGCCTTTCTGGTCCAGTCCAGTCCAGTCTTCTGTTATCTACACATAGCTGTCAACTTTCGGATTTGAAAATAAGGGATTTCCCAAAACTTTCGGATTTGAAAATAAGGGATGCCGCGTGGGTGGTGAAATGGCACCAAGTAGCCTCGCCACCCTGCGCTCCAGAGGCTGCGTGCAAACGGGTGAGCGAAAGAGCGAGCGCTTAGACGGCAGGCAGGCTGGCAGGCTGGTTGGGCGTGAGGGTCTGGGCTGCACAAGGCATGCAAGCTCCGCCCCCAGTCGGTCTCAGACTCCTTATTGGCAGCCGAGCAACGCAGCTGAGGAGCCTCCCTGGCCGGCAGGGAGGGAGTGGAGCTGCTTCCTTTGAAATCCGGGAAATTTAAGGGATATCAACAATCCGGGATAGCAGCGGGAAACAGCATTGGAATAAGGGAGTTTCCCGCAAAAAAAGGGATGGTTGACAGCTATGTATCTACAGCAACCCGTCTGATGCCTCTGGGAAGCTCATGAGCGGAACATGAAGGTGATGACTACCCTCTGATATCTCTTTGTCCCCAACATGCGCCAGTATTCTCCAGAGACAATTCCCCTCCTGTACAGGAACATTCCATATAGATGCCATAACTAATACCTGTCGTCCGACACAAATCCACGGAGGATAAAGATTAATCCAGTTTTAAAGCCATCTAAGCCGAAGGCTGTCGCCGCATCTTGTGACAGTGAATTTGATAGGTTTAATTGTACATTGTATAACGAAGGACTTTCTTTGGCCTGTCCTGAATGCAAGCAGAGGTCAGCCTCATTATGTTACAATGATAGAGGAAAGTGTGTTCTTTCTCCTTCTCCTCCCACACCGTTCATATTATTACAATAATATTTCGCAATTCCCCTCCCCCCAATAATATTGGCGATGATAAATAAAGTGTAGTGTGCCCCTGTTCAGGGTTCCAGCCAACCATAACTTTCTGTTTTCCATCTCCAAAACACAAACACTTCCCCCACCCAAATAGCCAGTCAGCAATTTATGCCCAGTAATAATGTTCAATCCTCATTGGAGTCTGATCACATGGCAACCCCCTGGGCCAGCCCAAAACGTTTAGCTGTCTGAGGTGACAGACAAGATAACACCCTCCCCATTCCACATACAGCACTCCCCAGAAGTGCTGTAGCAACACCCTCCACTATACTGTATGCTGTAGAAGTGGGGAGCAACACCCTCCACTATACATGAGGGAAGCAGGCTAGCATGGAAGGCACAGGAGAGACGAGTTTAAGTGACCCAGGGGGAAGGATGAGGCCTGCTGCTGCCCTGACACCTGCTGCCTGAGGTTGCTACCTCACTCTGCCTAATGGCAGGGCTGGCCCTGGCAAGCTGCCTGGCTCTGCTTGTTGGGGTTGGGCGGTATCTGGTTTTCAACATTGCGATATATCAGCAGCTAAATACACTGATATATCACAGTCTGAGATGTATCTGGATTGCTTCCTCCTCCTCGTAATCTGGGGAACCGGGTTCGCGTCTCCGCTCCTCCACATGCAGCTGCTGGGTGACCTTGGGCTAGTCACACTTCTATGAAGTCTCTCTGCCCCACTCGCCTCACAGAGTGTTTGTTGTGAGGGAGGAAGGGAAAGGAGAATGTGAGCCGCTTTGAGACTCCTTCAGGTAGTGATAAAGCGGGATATCAAATCCAAACTCTTCTTCTTCTTCCTCACCTTAGGCAGAGGAGAGGTTGGCTGCACGCAGGCGCATTCTCCCATTGCTTGGAAAAAGCCTTGGAGAGGAGGGGACACGTGGACAGGTGTGAGGAGACAGGGACTTCCAGCCTCAGCAACTGATTTTCCTGGAGTAAGGTCACCAGGAATAAGCTGCTGTCCTCATTAGGCCTGACACTCAGCCAAGTCTGTGGAGATCGTGTTTTTGTTAGTGTAGAGTTAACTTTGAGCTGTGCAATTGCTGACTGACATGCACTGGGATATCTGCCGACTTTTGCATGTGGCCCCCAGGAGGTTGCTCACAGGGAAATGTGGCCCTCAGGCTGCAAAAGATTCTGCCCCTCTGCCCTACAGCGTGATGTCCATCTGCATTCATCAGCGAGAGACACAGAGCAAGGAGACAGGCTCGATTGCAGACAGAAGTGTTTGTGCAGGAACGCTGCTCCAACATGAACCAGCCTTAAATTGTGCTTACCACCCTTTAGCCGCATTTTTCCTGAGTGTGTGAGGGAAGCTACACAGCAATGCACACACTGGCGTGTGCCAATGTGCCATCAGCATAGTGCATCCAGTGCACATAAGAATCTGCTCCCGGGGAATTGTTTTCCCAGGCGCTTGCCTGAGTGATCAAAGACATGTGCCAGCAAGTCGAGAAACAGTTTCCCTTAGGACTGTTAAGTGATTTTTGTTTTGTTTTGTTTTAAAGCCCATTTCTTGGGTTTTTCTCCGACCGAATGCACTTCTTGCACATTTTTGTTGCATAGGATGTAGAGGGTTGGAAGGTAGCATGAAACGACTGTACTGTATATACGCTATGGAAAAACACACTGTATTTCCTGAATAACCAGTCTGCTCACATGGATCCAGCAAAATGCTGACGCATTAGCTTTGGTATGTAGGTCAGGATAGCAGATGAATATTCAACATCTGCAGCACTTAGTTATAAATGTTATTTTTTTTAAAATGGGCTTATGCTGTTTCAAATTATTCTCTTCACCCATTCATTTGGATCGCAGGATGTACATTTTATGGAGTTGGTACTTTTCTGTTTTGGGTTTAATCCCTGGGAGAAGTATTAGGACTTTTACTCCAGCAGCATCGTTCATATTTCCTATGCCACATGTTCGTCACTGCTCTTCGATTTGGTTGTGCTTAATTAGAATTTGATTACTTTATTTCTCTCTGTTCTTAAGGGGACGGGATTGCATTTGCTGCATAGATTCAGTCTCTCTCTGTGCCCAGCCATTGCTTCAGGTGGGTTCATTCCTTCTCCCTTACTTAAGAAGTGCTGATTCACAACCAGACGCTTAACACGTTTACTCATCAACCTTTGAGTCCCACTGACTGCGAGTGAGACTTACTTTTCAAGGATGCGTGCTTAGGATCAAAGCCCTGGGACTGAGATGATCTGGCTTGATGAAAGTACGAAGGCTGCCAATTTGTGAGGCCTGGACTAAGCCCAAGGGAAGAGATAATAAGGCTAGCAAAAGGGAATGTCACACTTCGTGCCAAGGAGATTCTGATTCAAACAAACACTCTGCTGATTTATGTATATGTGCATGTATCTTATGAGATGTATAAATATTATACTGTAAAGTATTATTATTATTATTATTATTATTATTAACATTTGTATATCACCCTTCATCTGAAGATCACAGGGCAGTTCACTAAAAAAAAAATACAGAACGAGAATACAAAATACATAATAAAAAGCAAAAACAAACCAGTAATCCTCCCATAGAATCATAGAATCATAGAGTTGGAAGAGACCACAAGGGCCATCCAGTCCAACCCCCAAAGTCATAGAATGTTAACCTGCCAAGCAATTGGCAGGTTTTCGCCTGGCGCCTAAAGATATGTAATGAAGGCACCAGGTGAGCCTCCCTGCGGGAGAGCATTCCATGCACGGAAGCCACCGCAGAAAAGGTCAATTTTCATATAGCCATGGTCCAGACCTTTCGTAGAGGAGGCACATTGAGAATATGGTATACCTGAAGGAGCGTCTCCACCCCCACCGTTCTGCCCGGACACTGAGGTCCAGTGCCGAGGGTCTTCTGGCGGTTCCCTCACTACGAGAAGCCAAGTTACAGGGAACCAGGCAGAGGGCCTTCTCGGTAGTGGCGCCCGCCCTGTGGAACGCCCTCCCTTCAGATGTCAAAGAGAACAACAACTACCAGACCTTTAGAAGACATCTGAAGGCAGCCCTGTTTAGGGAGGCTTTTAATGTTTAATATATTACTGTATTTTAATGTTCTGTTGAAAGCCGCCCAGAGTGGCTGGGGAAACCCAGCCAGATGGGCGGGGTATAA
The DNA here is from genome assembly GCA_034641395.1 of Darevskia armeniaca. Classification (NCBI taxonomy): domain Eukaryota; kingdom Metazoa; phylum Chordata; class Lepidosauria; order Squamata; family Lacertidae; genus Darevskia; species Darevskia armeniaca. The sequence goes on along the minus strand of JAWWNF010000500.1, from coordinate 517,162 downwards.
ATAATAAATTATTATTATTATTATTATTATTATTATTATTATTGTGGAAACAGGCCACATGTCAGGAGCCACAACAGTTGGGCACTTCCCAAAGCCCATGTTTCAGCCAAGGGTCCATTGATGAACTCCAGATGCCCCTAGATCTCCCCCTTGTTATTGCTGCCTCTTCACCTGTTCTTGAGTACAAAGCAGCAGCCAGATGGGCCCAGGCCAGCTTGGAAATGGAGCAGCTGCCAGGTTAAATTTGAAACAAAATAAAAAAATTCCTTCCAGTAGCGCCTTAGAGACCAACTAGGTTTTTATTGGTATGAGCTTTCGTGTGTATCTGAAGAAGTGTGCATGCACACGAAAGCTCATACCAAGAACAAACTTAGTTGGTCTCTAAGGTGCTACTGGAAGGAATTTTTAAATTTTGTTTCGACTATGGCAGACCAACACGGCTACCTACCTGTAAGGTTAAATTTGGTGAGTTGTATTCACATCAAAAAAACTAAGATCATGGCCACTGGTCCCATCACCTCCTGGCAAATAGAAGGGGAAGAAATGGAGGCAGTGAGAGATTTCACTTTCTTGGGTTCCATGCTCACTGCAGATGGTGACAGCAGTCACGAAATTAGAAGACGCCTGCTTCTTGGGAGAAAAGCAATGACAAACCTAGACAGCATCTTAAAAAGCAAAGACATCACCTTGCCGACAAAGGTCCGTATAGTTAAAGCTATGGTTTTCCCAGTAGTAATGTACGGAAGTGAGAGCTGGACCATCAAGAAGGCTGATCGCCGAAGAATTGATGCTTTTCAATTATGGTGCTGGAGGAGACTCTTGAGAGTCCCATGGACTGCAAGAAGATCAAACCTATCCATTCTTAAAGAAATCAGCCCTGAGTGCTCACTAGAAGGACAGATCCTGAGGTTAAGGCTCCAGTACTTTGGCCACCTCATGAGAAGAGAAAACTCCCTAGAAAAGACCCTGATGTTGGGAAAGATTGAGGGCACAAGGAGAAGGGGACGGCAGAGGATGAGATGGTTGGACAGTGTTCTCGAAGCCACTAACATGAGTTTGGCCAAACTGCGAGAGGCAGTGAAGGATAGGCGTGCCTGGCGTGCTCTGGTCCATGGGGTCACGAAGAGTCGGACACGACTGAACGACTGAACAACAACAACAAAATTCCCACCAATTAGTCCCAGAGAGTTTCCTTGCAGCTGCATTTGGACTAACTACATTTCTAAACAATCTTCCAAGCAGCACACTGCAGCAGTCGAATTTGGAGCACGGATAACTGTGGCCAGTCTACCTCTGCCGAAGACAGCCTGTGGTTGTTGCACCAGCTGATGGAAGTTGCTCTGCGCCACAGAACCCACTTGGGCCTTCCGTGTTAAACGTACATCGCCTGACACACCCAAGCTGCAAACCCAATCTTTCAGGGCAGGAAGGGGGCATCTGACCCGTGGGACAGATTGTGGGGGCGGGGTTTTAATGTGTTAGGAGAGGATATATTAAATGCAATTTATCCCTCCAAGCACTCACATGTGTGGGTTCAACAGAGTTTCAAAATGCCATGCTTGTCAGTAAAATTAAAAGCACTAGAATTAGGCTATAATAGCAAAAACTATGCAGGCAAAATACTTCTATTTATGGTATAACCAGCTTCAGACATGTGCTTAAAACTGGAGCAAGAGGAGGCATGTCTGCATCCAACACTGCTGAAAAGAAGAGAGAGAGGAACAGGAAGTACTATATGCTCCTTCCTCTCCAGGAGAGGAGGGGAAATGACATCACACAAAGCCATAGCTGTCAACCCTCCCTTTTTTGGCGGGAAACTCCCTTATTCCAATGCCGTTTCCCGCTGCTATCCCGGATTGTTGATATCCCTTAAATTTCCCGGATTTCAAAGGACGCAGCTCCTCTCCCTCCCTGCCGGCCAGGGAGGCTCCTCAGCTGCATTGCTTGGCTGCCAATAAGGAGTCTGAGACCGACTGGGGGCGGAGCTTGCATGCCTTGTGCAGCCAGACCCTCACGGCCAACCAGACAGACAGCCTGCCTGCCGTCTACGCGCTCACTCTTTCGCTCACCCGTTTGCGCACAGCCTCTGGAGCGCAGGGTGGCGAGGCTACTTGGTGCCATTTCACCGCCCTGGCGGCATCCCTTATTTTCAAATCCGAAAGTTTGGGGAAAATCCCTTATTTTCAAGTCCGAAAGTTGACAGCTATGCACAGAGCCCTCTCTACCAATTGTATTTCTACGGTCTGAGTATCTGCCTATAAGCAAGACAGCTCTGTGGACTTAGGCCCCTTCTCATGCTAACTAGCAAGAATATGCATTTGTTAGGTTTGGCTGCTAATCTCCCACACAGATTCGGTTCATCAGTCTGTCCCCAGTCTCTCCTTCCCTTCTGGGTCTCTCCTTGCTCCTCTTCCTTTACAGAGTGACTTCCCTTTAGTCACCTGAATGGATTTTCCTTCATGGGAAATTTGTGGCTTTTTCATGCCAGTGTGGGGAACCTGTAGCCTACCAGATATTGCTGGACTACAGATCCCATCATCCCTGACCATGTTGGCTGACACTGATAGGGGCAGGAGTCCAACAAGCTCTGGAGAGCCATGGGCTCCCCATCCCTGCTGTACGCTGACAAAGTTGTACTCTGGTCCCCCCTAAATTGGCTCCCTCCTCCTGGGTATATGGTGACTAACAGTACTACCAGCAATGTAGGGGCTTCAAGGGATGTACTGCAAGGAGCAAGAGCCCCAAGCACTGGGGGTAGTCGGTTAAAAAAAGGAATTACCGTATTTTTCGCTCCATAAGACGCACTTTTTTCCTCCTAAAAAGTAAGGGGAAATGTCTGTGCGTCTTATGGAGTGAATGTGTAGTCCCTGGAGCTGAGCTGCCCAGGGGCAAAAGCAGATGTGCTTTTTTTAAAAAAAGAGAGAAGGGGGTGTTGAAAGGAAGCCCCCTGAGCAGCTGCTCAGCAAACAATAGGGAAGAGAGATAAGGGAGAGAGATTCCAGCCCCGCCCCCTTGCAGAGGGAGGCTGTTTCCCCAGTGACATGTGACTGGCTGATTAGATTATCTGTCTGGAAACTGTAGAAATGGCTTCCTGAAGCTGCAGAACTGTGAGTTAAACCCCCATAAAACAGGATTTTTTCCCTTTGCAAAGTAACCTCAACAACTTTGAGCTGATCCTCAAAAAATGGGGCTTTTCTCCTTTGCAAAAGAAGCTACAGAAATTTGAGCTGATCCTCAAAAAAAATGGGGCTTTTCCCCTCTAAAAACTAGGTGCGTCCTATGGTCTTATTTTTATATATGACCTTTTTATATTTTATATATATTTTATATATATTTTATCTATGGCCTTATAGAGCGGAAAAATATGGTACCTGTGTGCGGTATTGTAGACAGATCTCTAGGAGCTCCGGCTGATGATGGTGGTGGTGGTTTTACATACTTAAGAATCAGTTTTCAAGTGTATGAAAAGGCAAGCTAACCTGGGGAGAGCACACTGCCAACAAGATTGAATCATGCACCCAAAGCAACGCTTTTCAAGAGCAACCATTGTAGATGGGATGGCTGATGTCCTCTCTGGAAGGACACCAGTTTCCCCACCCCTGTAACAAATGATGGTCTTGACCAGGCATAGGCAAACTCGGCCCTCCAGGTGTTTTGGGACTACAACTCCCATCATCCCTAGCCAACAGGACCAATGGTCCTTTCCTTAGCAAGGGAAATTATTAATCAAAGACTGGACGACATAGAGTGGCAGCGCAATCTTATGCTTGGTGGGGGGCTATGTTCCCCGCGTCAGTTGGGAGTTATTTCTCCAACTCATGTGCCATCTTACCTATCATCCCTTTCTATTGCCAGTCATCGTTTTGCCTTTATCAAAGCACGTTTTAATGTTTTCCCTTCGAATTCCCTTTTTCATAGATTTTCTAGGGGCCAAGTCTCGGTTTTATGTTCCTGTGATAATAGATCGATCGAAACACTTCACCATATAGTATTTATATGTCCTTTATATTGTGATGTCCGGAAGAACTTACTGTTACCATTAATCCACAAGTTGCCTGGGCACCCGGCAGATTTTCGCCTGGCCTTTTTATTGCAAGATACAGATCAGCATGTAACTTTACAAATGGCAAAATTTTTAACTTCCATTTTGACATATAAACGTTGTAATGGACTGCTGTTTGGAAGCTGAAAATTCCTTATAGTATCTATTTCTAATTTGTACTCTTTTAAGTTTTACTGGTACTGTGTATTTGCTCTAGTTCTGTTGTTCTTATGAGCTTAAAGCTGAAATAAAGTGATTGATTGACCAATGGTCAGGGATGATGGGAGTTGTAGTCCCAAAACATCTAGAGGGCCGAGTTTGCCTATGCCTGGTCTTGACAGACCAAGGGGTGGCCAATGGACCACTTCTATCACCCTTGATTGTTGGCTTTGGTGGCTGGGGCTGATGTGGGTTGGGGTCTCACAACATCTAGAGACAACCATGTTGGATACTCTTGCTCTGGGCTCTTTTCATAAATAAACGGAATGGAGGAAATAGGGCCTGATCCCGATGCCCTACTGAACACGTGCTGGAAATGTGGTAGCTTCAGAGGTGCTTACCATCGCACAGGCTTTTTGCTCTGAATTAGTCACAAGCTCATGGGGAAAAAACACGCCACTTAGGCTTCTCCTGGGACTCAGTGGGTTAATCCTGTGGGTGAATTGCAGGTGCTCGACTCTGGAACAACACAAGCCTGCACATGTATCCAGCAGCGCACTGTTATTGCTTCCATCTCATATCAGGTAACTCATTCTTAACAAGGTTGCTATTACTGTAATTGCTTAATATATCCTCTCTCATTATAATCTTAGGTGGCTTAACTACATGCTCTGCTGACACATGGCGAAAGGAAACAACCTTTCTTCTTTTAAAGCTCTTGGGAAGGTTCGATTTTTTAAAATCTACAATTATGAACTTTTTGCAATGAGCCGGGTAGAGCTAGGGGGTGGCAGCGGAGTGTGAAAGCAGGGAGAAGATTTGGATGAGAATTTCAGGTTGACAAAGTGATTTTTAGAATAAAACCCTGAAGCACGCTAGAAATTTGCAGGGCTGATATTGTGCCAAAGCACAGTAAGAAGAGAATCTGGAGAAGCCGCTATCAACTCATGCTTTGCTTTTATTTATTTATTTATTTCTCTCTCTCTCTTTTAACAAACAAGTATCTGTCTCTAGTTAACTTGCGGGGGGAAATTTTAGATGTTATTTAGCCATATCTTTCAAAACATTTGGAGGAGTTTGGCTCGCTGGCATTAATTTATCTTACAAATATATAAACTGCTTCACAGCCTTAGGCCCTCAAAGTAGCACACAAGAGACAAAATGAATTCCTACAAACTCTAAAACAAATAAAAGCATGCAGGCAAACTCTAAAACAACCCAAAACCATTCCTACAGATGTGCAGGTAATATTCTATAAACGACTGGGTCACACCTTGGGTAAAGCCTTCTCAAACAAAAACACCTTCAAAAGGCAACAAAACATAATGATGCCAGGCACCTGTCTAGCTAATAGCTGATTCCAGAGGGCTGGTATGGCAACACTAAAAGCCTGGTTTCATGTACAAATTAAGCACACCTCTTGGGCATGTGGTACTTTCAGCAGTGCCTCATCTGAGATGCACAGTTGCCAAGCAGAAATACACAAGGTGAGTTGCTCCCTTTGGTAACCTGCTCCTAAGCGGCTTAGTGTCCAATCAGCTTTCCAACGTACTCTGGAAGATTCACACTACACTGTCAACAAATCCAAAAAATGGTGTACCCTGAAGGATTTTTGTAACTGGAATAAATGACGAAAACATAACGCTTCTACACACATTTGTCTGGTTTATTCTTCATATAAATTGGGGTTACTTATATATCTTATTTTTCTATATATAGTATCAGAGTAGAAAAGAAGCTGTGTAGATCATATATTTAGGTAAAGGTAAAGGGACCCCTGACCATTAGGTCCAGTCGTGTCCGACTCTGGGGTTGCGGCTCTCATCTCGCTTTATTGGCCGAGAGCCGGCGTACAGCTTCCAGGTCATGTGGCCAGCATGACTAAATCGCTTCTGGCGAACCAGAGCAGCGCACGGAAACGCCGTTTACCTTCCCGCCAGAGCGGTTCCTATTTATCTACTTGCACTTTGACATGCTTTTGAACTGCTAGGTTGGCAGGAGCTGGGACCGAGCAACGGGAGCTCACCCTGTCGCAGGGATTCGAACCGCCTACCTTCTGATCAGCAAGCCCTAGGCTCTGTGGTTTAACCCACAGCGCCACCTGGGTCCCTCTAGATCATATATTTACACCATGGCAAATTCCTTGGAAGCTGTTTATTGAATTGTTTAAAGCATATTTAGACATCTGCCTCCAAGAATGTTGGGAAGTGGTGTTTACCCCCATGAAGCTACAATTCCCAGCACCCTTAACAAAGCACAGTTCCCATGATTCTTGGGGGGGGGGTGTACTTTACATGCATGATGTGCACACGGCCTCTAATAGATGGCCATTGCATCACTGTGATAGCCTGAATAACATTAACAACTTGATTGAGAGCCAGTGTGGTGTAGTGGTTAAGAGCGGTAGACTCGTAATCTGGTGAACCGAGTTCGCGTCTCCGCTCCTCCACATGCAGCTGCTGGGCCACCTTGGGCTAGTCACACTTCTCTGAAGTCTCTCAGCCTCACTCACCTCACAGAGTGTTTGTTGGGGGGGAGGAAGGGAAAGGAGAATGTTAGCCGCTTTGAGACTCCTTCGGGTAGTGATAAAGCGGGATATCAAATCCAAACTCCTCCTCCTCCTCTTCCTCTTCTTCTTCTTCTTCTGCCGGCTGACTTGGAAGTTAAGTCCCATGAGTACTCAGAGCACTTCTATGCCTACTTATGCAGGGATAACCCTCACTGAACTCAGTGCAGCTACTTCCAAAAAATGATGCACACTAAAAAGTTTTCTGGCTATTTTTGAAGTAATAGCTTGGTGCCGTGCACATCCCTGACCTCTGGTGCCTCCCTCGCACTCACCGGCCAACACCAATATCTCCTCTGTTATGTTTTGCTTTGGATCTGTTCTTGAGAAATGATTGCTAATAGCATGCATGCAAATTTTCCAGCCTTTAACCACTTTAGAATACAGTGAAGGTGGCTGGATACAGCTTGCATTTCTAGCAGCAAGCGAATCGCCTTATTGCTCATTTCCCGTACAGTTAGTCACAGTGATGTGTCAAAACCATTCCATCGTGGCTGAATATTAACTCATGTGGAACCCTACAAATTCATTAACATTTCTTAAGAAAGGAGAAAGCCAAGCAGCCACCTGTCTGAACTGCAGACCAGTGGGGAGCAATGACAGCAGCGGGGTGGGGGGGGTGGGGTTTTGAAAAAGGAGAGGCTGACCCCACAAAATATGTGCAGTGATCAATAGAGCAGGACTACGGGAAGGGAGATTGTGACTGTTTCGGAGTAACTCAAAGCCCATGATGAGATAGGGAGAATTTTGCTTTTCTGATTGCTATGCTAGGTAAAGGGACCCCTGACCATTAGGTCCAGTCGTGTCCGACTCTGGGGTTGCGGTGCTCATCTCGCATTATTGGCCGAGGGAGCCGGCGTACAGCTTCCGGGTCAGGTGGCCAGCATGACTAAGCTGCTTCTGGCGAACCAGAGCAGCGCACGGAAACGCTGTTTACCTTACCGCCAGAGCGGTACCTATTTATCTACTTGCACTTTGATGTGCTTTCGAAGTGCTAGGTTGGCAGGAGCTGGGACCGAGCAATGGGAGCTCACCCCGTCACAGGGATTCGAACCGCCAACCTTCTGATCGGCAAGCCCTAGGTTTTGTGGTTTAACCCACAGCGCCACCTGGGTCCCATTGCTATGCTAGCCCACACCTAACAGAGCTATGAGTATGAAATACCCTATATACTCGAGTATAAGCCTAGTTTTTCAGCACATTTTTTGTGCTGAAAAAGCCGCCCTCGGCTTATACTCGAGTGAGGCAGGCAGTGGCTCCTATGAAGCTTTCCCAGGTTTTTTGTGGTAAAATTGGGTGCCTCGGCTTATATTCGGGTCGGCTTATACTTGAGTATATACGGTAGCTCAGTCAGACACCTTCCCCTTCTGAAGTAGAAATAAATCCTGTACTTTCTCCAAAGGGTGAGAGCAGGTGTTGTTTGGGGGGAAGGGGCGGGTGTACTGGAAGCTTAAGAAAACGTTTTCTTGGGGTTCCTCAACAGGCAGACTCTGCATTTTGAGCTGTTTTGGAAATTATGCCAGTTTCCCCCACAGAAAATACTCCTGAAAACACAGATGTGTTGAAGGCTGGGTGTAAGAAAGCATCCATTTCCATTCCGCCCAGTATGTATCACATGCAGCGCTGATTTCTTTCTGCTGCAGCTCAGCTTCAGGATTTTTTTTGTCATACTTAATGGTCTCTCTGATACTGTCTGCATGGTTTTGCCATGGCCTTTGGCTAGTACAATAAAGCTTATCTACATCTACGTAATTAACGGCATCCTTAATAACATCCTTAATAACTTCAGCCGGCATAGTCAAGCTCAGAATTAATTATTCCTTAATACTGCTTAAGTGCTTTGTTTTATACTAAGCACCAGGGCAGGGAAACAGTTACAGCACTGTGGCAGAACTGTGTCACCTGAATATTTGCATGTTTGACTCCTACAATCACAGATGCAAATTAGAGACCTCATTTTATCGCTAAGTATACACTGAAAAACCAGATTTTCTTTTCCTGACTTGACTGTTAGCACACTATGGTATATGCACACACAAACAACACACAAAAAAACCAACCACCACCAACCCAAAGGGAGATCGAAACATGAGAAGATATTAGAATTCAGACCCCCCACCCCACCCCCCGGTGCAACAGCCAGTGGAAATAAAAAGCAGGCAGTAAAAATTAGAACAAAAACTAGAACAAATTTTGGTTTCGCTTGCTTTCCCTAGTCTTAAATTCTGCTTGACTGATTTCTGCACCTGTTTGCTGAAATAATTCTTTTTCAAAAGTCTGCACAAAAAGTGTGTGTTTCTGCACATGTTTCTGAATGGGCACGTCTTTGCAACCATGTTCATCTCATATACACATATTTTTGCAGTCAGTTTTATCTAACGCAATGCATTTTTGAATGCGCTTCCCTTAATTTTTGCTTTGCTTTTTTTTCTGGGTTGGAGAACTGTGTCACGCAATTCAAAGAAGTGTGCCTTTCAAAGGAAGTATGAATCAGGTAGGTTCACGTTAAAATTCAAACCGAAAGAATCTCACCCCATTCCAACCTTCCTTTTCAAGAATATCTGAACGCCTGCTCAACATCTCCTGCACCACCACCTCCATTTGAACCACACTTAATGGCTCCGCAAAGGGTATCTCAACATGTGGCTGCATATTTAAATTTGCATATGGACTTTGGCTTTTGAGTCTTCTCCTTTCTCAGCAACTTTTGCTAACTGACATCCTCCCCTCGTAAAACACATAGAGGAGAGCTTTAGAAATATCCTCCAATGCAAAGGAAGGCATTTTTATCAGGAACAGAGAAGTGAAAAGCCGCTTTGCAAATGTTTCGAATCACACCCCAGGCCTCCATTTTTATGGTTGTGTTGTAAGAATATCAAGGTCTTATATATATATATATAATAATTGTTCATAAGTGTGCCAAGCAAATTAAGGCCACATGTCTGAAGCAGCATAGGAAGACAGGCCTGTCTCCATTTTGACTCCCAAACTGACAAACTGTTTCTCTGCAAGGAAAGAGGGGGGATTGTCTATGGGAAATAAAGTGATAATCCTGGCTTCCTGATACCTGAGTGCCAGACAAAAGGGTGTGATTAACTTGGCTGGGAAACAGGGAAATGTAAATATCTCTTTTGTTTTACTTGATGGGTTTTTGGGTGGAGGGCAAGAGGAGGCATGGGGAGGGCAGGGCCGGCGCATCCATTTAGGCGAACTAGGCAGTTGCCTAGAGCGCCAAAATGGAGGGGGCGCTTGCCAGCTTGCCCCTCGCCCCTCGCCGCCACCCGGTGCCGCCCCAACCAGCGGTGAAAACCGCGGCGGCGCGGGGCGCCCGGCGGGCAGGGGGCGGGGCACCGTACGTCATGCGCAATGATGTCACGTGGCCCGCCCCCTCGCCTAGGGCGCCCAAATCCCCAGCACCGGTCCTGGGGGAGGGTCAAGGATGCTCAGATTACTGCTACCAGACCTCCCCTTTCATGATGTAGCTGTGATGTATCTGGGGGGGTGGTCCTGGGTTACACCCCTTTTTGTGATGTATGTATGATGTATAGGGGGGTGGTCTTGAGTGGGAGGTGGGGAATTTCAAAAGTCTATATAGGAGCTGGCACACCATTGTTGTGGGTTCCTCCTCCCTCCTCCATTTTGGGAGCGAGGGCCTTGTTGCAACCGATATAATAAAATTTTGCTTCTCAATTTTTCTCTGGTTGGCCTCTGTAAATTTACTCCTACCGATGGAGAACCTGGGAAGGCTCTTGTGTACCCCATAAGGGAATAAGAGCAGATTTCTGTTTATTTCAGTTGCTAACACTTTGAACATAGTTCTATTCAAGAGTTTAAAGCAGGGATGCGGCCCAATCGCCTTCTCAATTCAGCCCGCGGATGGTCCATGAATCAGCGTGTTTTTACATGAGTAGAATGTGTGCTTTTATTTAAAATGCATCTCTGGGTTATTTGTGGGGCATAGGAATTCATTCATTTTCTTCTTCAAAATATAGTCCGGCCCCCCACATGGTCTGAGGGACGGTGGACTGGCCCACGGCTGAAAAAAGGTTGCTGACCCCTGGTTTAAAGAATGCATGTGGGAATGAACTATGGACGGGCTGTGGCATGTCAGCTCTGCCCCTCCAGTGTTGCTATCAGTCCCCCCCCCCCAATGCCCCCGCAAACCTCCTGCATTGAACAGGAAAGGAAGAAGCGATGTCCTTTTTACATTTGGTTGAATGTCTCAGAATCTTCTCCATGATTGGGAATCCTGAATTCTAAGTGCATTCAGCTGACTATGTGAAGCATTGTCTGTTAGACCTTAGGTTTCCATTTTCAGAGGTTGAGGGATGAATCTGGTAGCGGGGAGGTTGGGCATGTCCTCTCACCACATTTCCAATGCCAGAATGGGATTCATCAAAAAAAGGAGGAGGAAGACATGATGGCCCATAAGGAGGAGGGAAATCTCAAAGCCACAGTGTTCTAATGCCATTATTAGGAGGAACAAATATGTCATACCCCTTCATGGATCACTGCCTGAAGCTCAACATCAAAAAAACTAAGATCATGGCCACTGGTCCCATCACCTTCTGGCAAATAGAAGGGGAAGAAATGGAGGCAGTGAGAGATTTTACTTTCTTGGGTTCCATGATCACTGCGGATGGTGACAGCAGTCACGAAATTAGAAGACGCCTGCTTCTTGGGAGAAAAGCAATGACAAACCTAAACAGCATCTTAAAAAGCAGAGACATCACCTTGCCGACAAAGGTCCGTATAGTTAAAGCTATGGTTTTCCCAGTAGTAATGTACGGAAGTGAGAGCTGGACCATAAAGAAGGCTGATCGCCGAAGAATTGATGCTTTTGAATTATGGTGCTGGAGGAGACTCTTGAGAGTCCCATGGACTGCAAGAAGATCAAACCTATCCATTCTTAAGGAAATCAGCCCTGAGTGCTCACTGGAAGGACAGATCCTGAAGCTGAGGCTCCAATACTTTGGCCACCTCATGAGAAGAGAAGACTCCCTGGAAAAGATCCTGATGTTGGGAAAGATGGAGGGCACAAGGAGAAGGGGATGACAGAGGACAAGATGGTTGGGCAGTGTTCTCGAAGCTACCAACATGAGTCTGACCAAACTGCGGGAGGCAGTGGAAGAAAGGAGTGCCTGGCATGCTCTGGTCCATGTGGTCACGAAGAGTCTGACACTACTAAACGACTAAACAACAACAACAACATGTCATAAAGCCATGAGAAAGTTTTCAAGTTCTCCAAATGTTCTCAGGCAAGCTATTGAACAAAACAGAAGCGGGGAGGGAAGGAGAGAAGAGAAAGAAGGGGTGGTGTTTTTACTCCCGAGTCTGCAATTCTTATGTATGTATGCTTCATTAAATTCACGCTCTTCCAGATTGATTGGTGGGATTTCACGACAGGCCTCCATTACCTAATAACCAATGTCTGTGGGTTGTGGCTACCCTCCTTGCTCATCGTAAGGGAGAGATGGGGAAGCTGTGGCTCCCAGAGGTTTATAAACATTGGTGCTCGCTGGGGCTGATGGGAGTGGTGGGGGAACCCAACAAAATCTGGAGGGCTGCAGATTCCCCCATCACTGTTGTAAGGGCTCATTGAAGGAAGACTCTGGGCCACAGTGTGGTGTAGTGGTTAAGAGTGGTAGACTCATAATCTGGGGAACCGGGTTCGCGTCCCCGCTCCTCCACATGCAGCTGCTGGGTGACCTTGGGCTAGTCACACTTCTTTGAAGTCTCTCAGCCCCACTCACCTCACAGAGTGTTTGTTGTGGGGGAGGAAGGGAAAGGAGATTGTGAGCCGCTTTGAGACTCCCTAGGGTAGTGATAAAGCGGGATATCAAATCCAAACTCTTCTTCTCTTCTTCTTATCTTGTTCAGGGCTGAGAAGGATGGAATGTGGGCTGTTGCCATTTTGTGTGGAATGGGAAGCTGGCCATAGTGGTATTTGTTTCCCTGCCCAGTGTGCATCAGAAATTAATTCTACCGGTTAATTTTTTGCAGCCAGAAATGAAAGCCTACGACCGAGCCTTGGGAGATGCAGGAGGGTTGGGGGAAGGGAAAACAGAAAGAAGGCAGCTCAACTGCATTTCCTCATACAAGTGGTTGTGAAACTCAAACCACACTTCTGCAGAAAACGTCCGAGGAGAAAAGACAAAGTCTAGGCTACGGAGAGAGACTGAACCAGGAGCAGAAACTCAGGCCAATAAAAAGAATGCAGTAGGACTGACTTTGATTTTTATTTGATCTTATTTATTTTTCTAAGCAGTCTGCGCTTTTCAAATATGAGACAGAAAATTGTGTCATGAAAATTGCTCCCCTTGCCTCACCCTGTCCCAAAGCTGCTGTTTAGTCCTAGGAAAGAAACTTCCATTGGTAGTAATATGAACTTTTATTCCCTATCAAAAAGCTGTGGGGGGCGGGAACCCCCCTAAACCCTAGCAATTAATAAATGGTAGGGTTCTGATTAATTGGGACATACCGTATTTTTTGCTCCATAACGCGCACTTTTTTCCTTCTAAAAAGGAAGGGGAAAAGTCTGTGCGCGTTATGGAGCGAATGCATGGTCCCTGGAGCTGAATTGCCCAGGGACCAAAAGAAGATCGAGCTTTTTCTTTTACAAAGAGAGAAGGGGGTGTTGAAAGGCTGCCGCTTTACAGCTGATCAGCAAGAGATCGGGAGGAGAGATAAGGTCGTTCCTGCAGAGGAGGCTGTTGGTTTCCCCAGCTACATGTGACTGGCTGATTAGATTATCTGTTTGGAAACTGTAGAAAGGGCTTTGAGCTGATCCTTTTGCAACTGGGGCTTTTCTTCTTCCAAAAGAAGATGCACAACTTTGAACTGATCCTCAAAAAGGGGGGCTTTCCCCCTTTCCTCCTCAAAAAACTAGGTGCGCGTTATGGTCCGGTGCGCGTTATGGAGCGAAAAATACGGTAGATGGAAATACCAGCTGCAGAGCTGTGCCAGACAGGGAATCCCAGGACTGACTTATGCAAACCAGCCTGGCTGGCCTAGCAAAGAACAAATCTGTTAACATGACAAAAGGTGTCAATGGGACATCTGAGACAAAGAAGAAGAGTTTGGATTTGATATCCCGCTTTATCACTACCTGAAGGAGTCTCCAAGCGGCTAACATCCTCCTTTCCCTTCCTCCCACACAACAAACACTCTGTGAGGTGAGTGGGGCTGAGAGACTTCAAAGAAGTACGGTATGACTAGCCCAAGGTCACCCAGCAGCTGCATGTGGAGGAGCGGGGAAGCGAACCCGGTTCACCAGATTATGAGTTCACTGCTCTTAACCACTGCACCATCCTTTGGGCTGGTGAGACAAACGTTGCCAAGGTGATGGGTGGTTGTGTTTGAAGTGACAGAAAAAGAGCTTTTGAGCAAGGTGTTCTGGGAAGAAGAAGGGAGAGAAAAGACTGGGCTCCATCTTGGGCAGGCTGGCTGAAGGTTGGGCTGGGTGAGATGCCTTGGACTCTGTGGCTGCCCTGCTGTGGGGTACAAGCACCTCTTGAAACGACTGTGCTGTAAAATCTGGACTCCTTCCATGCAGACTGACGGTGTAAATAAGTGAAGAAACCATATTTCTTAAAGCTACAACAATCCCCACCGTGTCTCAATTCTCCAAAGGAACACTAGGGTTGCCAGGTCTGCTTCCAAAAAATAGCGGACAAGCGGGGGGTGGGGGTGGGGTTTAATTAAATTAAATTATATATTTTCTTACAAACATTTGAACACGTATTAAAATAATCACTTCAAAACTTTACTTAAAATTCAAAACATCAAATATTTTATAATAATATGTAAAATATTAAATTACATATTACTTTGTTACCCAAGTTCCCCACAGGGGTTCCTTCTTACCGTTCCTGTATTAGGGAGGCGATCCTTGGGGCAAGGATCTCGCTCCCTCAGGTCGTCGGGCAAGTCTCCTCCAAGCCCGCCTCCCCCCCCCCCCCGTGCCTCTACCGGTAGCTGGTTTGCTGCTGCTCCTGCGCGTCAGGAACAGGAAGAGGCGTCTTTTTCTTTCGCGCCTCTCCCTTTTGTTCTCCCCGCGAGTCGGGAACAGGCGGGGCAGAACTCCAGCAAGAGGCGCCTCCCCCCCCCCATTTTTTAAATGACTTGTGAAACAATTGAGTATGATTAATAATTTTTTCGGAGAATCGAGTTCAATGGATATTCGATCTTTGTCTCATTCTTACTTATGAAAAATAAAGACAAAACGCGATTCTCCTATCCTTATTCTCTTAAGACTGTACAGCTTTAGATTGCGTACCATTTCATCATAAAGCTTTTGAATAAAAAAAATGTCCACTATTTTGTGGAAAAAAATAGTGAACATAATGTGAAAAAAGCGGACTGTCCGCTCAAATAGTGGACACCTGGCAACCCTAAGGAACACAGACCCCGGGTGAGTGCCTGGAACCCCCTGGGATCTTGCTATCGTTCATCAGGGAGTGGGGGTCGCACCCAACTTTTGTAACAGAATATACACACTAGAGTAAAGAGTGCATTAAGATTCACGTATTAGTGAAAATAGCATTCAAAAATGTGTTATATTAGGGGAACGTATTTTGCAAAAGTGCGGATATTAGGCTGCTGTTACTGAGCACCCGGCCAGAGTAACAATATCTGACAGCATCCCAAAGAAGCGAGTGCCTTCTCCTCATCTGCAATCAACCTCCTATTTACAAGGAGTGTATGTTTAAACGAAGGGAAGCATTTAGAAAGGTAACGTCACAGAGCCTAAAGGGGTAGAGTACATTCTACCCTCTCATTTTGCTGTTGCACATGTGTAGGCCAGACCTGAGACCTTGTTCATGTTTCTGCAGTAGTTTGATTGGCAGCTGCTATCCACACAGTGATGTAACTGGGCACAGAGTCTGACCCCCCGGCAGCTGCAGCTGGCTGGTTTCTGTTACTGGCAGGGATGCTTTAGAAATTTGCCAACACGTTATAGTTCCTCAAAATGACTTTGCTTTAGGCTGGTGCAAAGCTGATTCAGATCAGCATACACTTTAAGTCCCCCAGACACTGAATATCATTTGAGAATCCTTTATTTTCAGCTGATTTGAAGCTGGACACCATCAGTAAAGGCTAAAAAAACCAAACCAAACATGTTTGCCAGAATATACTCTCTCTTTTTAAATAAGCCACAGGAATCCACATTGCATTCAGTGGTTCACAGCTGCACCTTACCAGTAGTTTTAAAGGCAGCTCATATAAAATAAATTTTGGATTTCAGAAAACTGATTGAATTTGACAGATTAAAAATAACTTCATTGCCTACTTCCCACAGATGTTGCCTCTTGAACTGGGTCTGTGTGACAGCGGGCGGCGCTGTGGGTTAAACCACAGAGCCTAGGGTTTGCTGATCAGAAGGTCGGCGGTTTGAATCCCTGCGACGGGGTGAGCTCCCGTTGCTCAGTCCCTGCTCCTGCCAACCTAGCAGTTCAAAAGCACACCAGTGCAAGTAGATAAATAGGTACCGCTCCGGCGGGAAGGTAAACAGAGTTTCCGTGCGCTGCTCTGGTTCGCCAGAAGCGGCTTAGTACTGGCCACATGACCCGGAAAAACTGTCTGCAGACAAACGCCGGCTCCCTCGGCCAGTAAAGCGAGATGAGCGCCGCAACCCCAGAGTCGTCCGCGACTGGACCTAACGGTCAGGGGTCCCTTTACCTTTACTTTAGGGTGGAGTGAAAAGTAACACTGAATAATAATAATAATAATAATAATAATAATAATTTATTATTTGTACCCCGCCCATCTGGCTGGGTCTCCCCAGCCACTCGGGGCGGCTTCCAGCAAACATTAAAATACATTAACACATCACAGATTAAAAACTTCCCTAAACAGGGCTGAAGGATTGATCTGGGGTGATTTGGATCCAAAATGAGTTTGCTTGCTGTCTGAAATTTAAATTGTAAATTTGCAACTGCACATATAAATTAGCATACGCCTATTTTATGTAAATTTCTATTTGTGTCGCTGTGCCTCAGATGTTTTATGTATGTAGCAACACCCCTGCAACATGGATTTGGTCTCTTTTGGAACAAGGTGACAGGATGCTTATGGACATTTTGTAATATTTGCATTTATTTGCAGGTTCACAGCACCTCAAAAGACAGCCTGAAATCTTCAAGAGCTCCAACTAGCTCTCTGACCCTCAGTCTACGCCACCCGAATCTAAAACGTCATCAAAACCTCTTTGATGACTCATATCCTGCAGTGAACGGGGAGGCAGAAGAAAAACATGAACCCTTCCAGAAGAACTCTCTACACATTTTCTTGTAGCTCAGATTAAAATGGTGTAACAAGTGGCATTTAAAACCTTAGATTGCCCAGCAGGTTTCAGGACATTAGTCCTGTCTCCCAGAACCAAGAACCATGGAATCAGAAGTTACCTCCCTAAGTTCATTAAGTCCCAAACTCAGCCCTATCTCAATATTCTTCACAACAGTCATTGGAAGCCACGAAACAGCCTTACGCCATGGGTCTCCAACATGGTGCTTGTGGGCACACATTCACCCACAGAGGCCTTCCATGATGACCTGCAGCACCCCATCTCTCCCCCCACCTGCTGAAATTAGACTTGAGAGAAACCATCTATTTCAGCCATTGGTGATATAATAGGAATCTAGTCCTGGCCACTGTGCTGCATGCAGTACTGTCAATTTTCGGATTTGAAAATAAGGGATTTTCCCAACTTTCGGATTTGAAAATAAGGGATGCCACGAGGGCCGTGCAATGGCACCAAGTAGCCTCGCCACCCTGCGCTCCAGAGGCTGCGCGTGAACGGGAGAGTGAAAGAGCGAGCGCGTAGACAGCAGGCAGGCTGTCTGTCTGGTTGGGCGTGAGGGTCTGGCTGCACAAGGCATGCAAGCTCCGCCCCCAGTCGGTCTCAGGCTCCTTATTGGCAGCCGAGCAACGCAGCTGAGGAGCCTCCCTGGCCGGCAGGGAGGGAGAGGAGCTGCTTCCTTTGAAATCCGGGAAATTTAAGGGATATCAACAATCCGGGATAGCAGCGGGAAACGGCATTGGAATAAGGGAGTTTCCCGCCAAAAAAGGGAGGGTTGACAGCTATGGCTGCATGAGGAAATAAAAAAAGCTGGGTCGTAGTTTGTTTTCCATTCTATGTGGCCATGGGTGGGACATTTTAACTCCTTTCTATTGCCCAAATGGATGTGACTTCTCAGGGCTCTGCCATGCTGAAGACAGGGACCTGCCTCTTGTTTTGTGTTTTCCTTCCTCCCTCCAAGCCCGGAGTGGGGAGAGGTCTGCAGCTTCCTCCCCCCAGGCTTCCTCCCCCCATTATGGGGGCGGATATGTGTTGTCTGCCTTCATACAGTGCATCTGGCATTGTTTTTTCTGGCAGGCTTCCAGATACAAAATAAGGCCAGAGATACACACATCTTATGATAACATCTAAATCTTGGAACCCTGTCAGGAATAATATTCCAAAACATCAACTGTGCATGCACTTAATGGGGAAACTGTACGAGATCCAATTCCAACAGTAATTAACACACTATGCTCTGCGGGAAATATATTAATTAATTCACAGCATCTGTTGGAGGTGTGGCAGGAATTGTGCAGATCACACACACACCCTGTGTGGTGGGGGCTGCAAGAAGCCAGTGCTGCTGTTATGGGAACATGCCTTACTACGAGTCAGAACAATGGTCCATTTAGCTCTGTATTGTCTGCCCTGGTTGGCGGTGGCACTCCAGGGTTTTAGGCAGGAGACTCTCCCAACCCTAGAGATGCCAGGATTTGAAGCTGGGACCTTCTAGGCAGATGTTCTAACACTGAGCCACAGTGCCCCCCCCCTTCTCCCTGATCTTTGTCTTACCATACAGCCTTTCCTTTGGCCTCCCTTACAGAGATAAGAGTGGGACGCGGGTGGCGCTGTGGGTTAAACCACAGAGCCTAGGGCTTGCTGATCAGAAGGTCGGCGGTTCAAATCCCCGTGACAGGGTGAGCTCCCGTTGCTTGGTCCCTGCTCCTGCCAACCTAGCAGTTTGAAAGCATGTCAAAGTGCAAGTAGATAAATAGGTACCGCTCCGGCGGGAAGGTAAACGGCGTTTCTGTGCGCTGCTCTGGTTCGCCAGAAGCGGCTTAGTCATGCTGGCCACATGACCCGGAAGCTGTACGCCGGCTCCCTCGGCCAATAATGCGAGATGAGCACCGCAACCCCAGAGTTGGTCATGACTGGACCTAATGGTCAGGGGTCCCTTTACCTTTACTTTTTACAGAGATAAGACCTTTAGTACTTCTTGGGCCATGTGCATGCTGGGTAGAATCCTATTACAATTTTTCTGCTGCTTGTATGTAGGAATGGAGAGGGAAATTTGTTTCAGATTGCATTTAAACACAATCCTACTTATATCACACTTTCCGAAACAATAAGAAACGAAACACAGGCATCCTTTGAAATCAGCATTTCTCCCAATTTTGCAGCGCAGTTCTCCAGTCAATTAGCAAGCACAAGAATAAAGGGTCCACATAAATATATTCATGAAAATAACATACAAAATGCATTATATATGAGGAAACTGCATAACAGGCAAAACTGCATACGAAAACAAGTCTATTTGAAGAAATTCACTGGAGGGTTTTCACGAGTCCTTTAAAAACGAAAAGGAATTACAAGCTGAGGTGAAAACGTGGAGGTGGAAAATGTTATTAGAAAAACGAGAGACAGAAAACGACAGATTCATCCATTTCTACTTATATGTTGCATCTATTTTGTTTACCAACAGCCTGATGAAGTAGCAGCAGGAGCAAGGAAACAGAGATCCCTGCGTGACCTCTTCTCTACAAAAGGCTACAGAAAGATTTAGAGGAAAGCTGTTTCGGTGCCATTACACACCTTTTCCTATGCTAGTGGAGTAGACAACACGGTGACCTCAGAGCTTTCAGTCTACAGTGTTGTGCGGAAGCAACTCACTTATGTTTTCCACATCGAGAGAAGATGAGAGAGAGAGAGAGTGCCGGGGGGGGGGGGCGAGGAGAGAAAACACCCTATGGTGACTTTTTCAAAGTTCCTCCTTCACCTCCTCATTCCAGTTGAGTATTTGCCTCTGCCTGACTGCTCACCACAACCAAAACCCCAGCAACAACTACAGCGATGTGATTTTGCTTTAACCTAGATCTTAAAAGGCAGTCGCTCTCCATTAGAAATCTTGAAGCACGTAAACCTAGACCAGCTTCCTCATCCTCTCTGTAACAGCAGAAAATATACTTCAGAGACGGATAATGTCTAACTGGCATCTGAGGCCCTTTTAAATGTGCTGTGAGCACAAGTTGTGAGGGGAAGACAGCAGAGATCACATTGCACCAGCTATGTGCCAGCACCATGTCTCATCATGTCCAGTTGCGCCCCCAACTGCACAGATGCTGCTCCACAAAGCCTAGCACAGACATAGGCAACCTTCGGCCCGTGGGCTGGATCCGGCCCATGAAGGCCATTTTACTGGCCCACGAGCTGCCCGCCAACCAAGCTGCCTGCTTAGCAAGCCCCCCACGCGCAGCGCGGCACCGGAAATCACATCTACGCATGTCCGTGGTGCTGGACATGCGCAGTGCGATGCCGGAAATCGCACCTGTGCATGTCCAGATGCCGAAAATCGCGTCTGCGCATGTCCAGACGCCAAAAATCACGTCTGCGCAGGCACGATTTTGGGCGTCTGGGCATGCGCAGAAGCGATTTCCGGTGCCACAGACATGCACAGATGTGATTTCCGGCATCGCGCTGCGCATATCCGGCCCACGGACGCTCTCCGTGGGCTTGATCCGCCCCATGGCTGGATATCCTTGTCGACGCCTGGCCTAGCATTTCAAATCAATTCCCAACTGGCTGCCATTCCATGGCCGTCTATAGAGAGCAGCCTTAGCTCCTGAATGGTTGGAGCAGCTGCTCTGCAGTGATCTTGGGGGGGGGGTGCATGTGTGCAGACTGAAGGAAAGATTTGCTCCCTCTGGACTGCATCTAGGGGCTTTAAGGCAGCCCAGGCCACAGTTTCCCCTGCCCCCCGTTTTTTTGTGATTGGCTGTGGTGGTCTTTGTTTTCATGTGTGAGTGGGGTGGGTGGGTGTTTTGGATCCGGTTAGCCATATTGATTTGTACGCTGTTGGTGGATTTTTGTCGTTGTCTTGTTGGGCTGTGTGTGTGATAAAGGGGAGCCATACCGGGGTGAAGGCGTATTCTTCTATTTGTCCCCGTGTCATTTTCAGCTTATTGGTTAATTTTTCTAGTAAAGCTGTTTCCCATACTATTTGATGCCATTGGTCCATGCTTACTCCTGACAGGTCTCTCCAGTGTCTGGCTATGATGTTTCTGGCTGCTGAAAGTAGGTGGGTTATAAGTTCTTTGTGGTGTAAGTGGGCATTATTGTCTTGGAAGATGTTTAGTAAGGCCAATTCTGGGGTGATTTCTAATACTTGCTTGGTTATTTTACATATTTCTCATATGGTTGTTGTCCAGAATAGTTGGATTTTGGGCACTCCCACCACACGTGGAGGTATGTGCCTGTGGAGGTGCACACTTCAGCATTTTGGTGAGGTTCCTGGGTGTATTAGCGCTAATTTTCTTGGCGTTAGGTACCGTCCTAGGCCACAGTTCAGCTATTCCTCCCTTGTCTTTCCCTCTGGTTAGTTTGCATCTCTTGCTCACATTCTTAAATCACATTCACAACAAATCCGTGCTACATTTGTGTGAGCCTCACACAGACTGTGACCTCTTTAGTCCCAACGATGCTGGCGGCATTTCTGCTGCACCAACCAGGAATGTGTATTTAATGTGCGAATGAATCGACAGCCAAAGCGCCACAGTGATTCAGCAGTGTCCCTATCATGGAAAGGAATACGTAGAGAGCCACAAACAGTGTTTTAGCAGTTGAGAGGTCTTCCACAAACATCTCCTGCCACCCCACCCCTGCCCCACACAACTGGTCTGTAAGGAAGTGAAGAGTGTTAGGAAGAAACTTTTTCTTCAGGCTCACAGACTCATTCAAGCGATGTGACTTGTCAACACAAATGGACTTTGGTGCCTGTTACAGCCTGGAAGCCTGTATAAGCTTTTAATAGAACTTCCCAAGGCAGCTGGCTGTGTCAAAAGTGCAGAGAACAAAGCATTGAGTCTGGAGCAAAGAGGCACAATTGAGCAAAGATTCTTTTTCAAAGCCATACAATATTTTGGACCATTTTTTTCCTACACCACAATCCATTCTAGTGTTTTTCGCCGCTTTCCAAATCCCATTATTTTCAGACAGTGGACTCTTTTATAGAAAAAGATTCCTGTGCGTGCCCAGCATCTACAAACACCAGGCCAGCTAGGTGTTTATTAATGGTCCAGATAGCAAACCCCTAAAAAGAGAACGTTTAACCGGTGTCACATTGAAATTATCGGGGGGGAACGATGTGCTGTTCTACTCCAGCCTGATGAATAATTTCTGTGCAGCTGCTGAGTTCACAAAACAAATAAGATTGGTCCGCTAAAAGGTAGCACCTTTGTGTATACCTTGAATCTGCACTGATAGTATAAATGGGCCTAGTTAGAGCCAGTGTGGTGTAGTGGTTAAGAGCGGTGGACTTGTAATCTGGTGAACCGGGTTCGCGTCTCCGCTCCTCCACATGCAGCTGCTGGGTGACCTTGGCCTAGTCACACTTCTCTGAAGTCTCTCAGTCCCACTCACCTCACAGAGTGTTTGTTGTGGGGGAGGAAGGGAAAGGAGAATGTTAGCCGCTTTGAGACTCCTTCAGGTAGTGATAAAGCGGGATATCAAATCCAAACTCCTCTTCTTCTTCTTCTTCTAGACCCTCTGTTGCGAGAGGACCCTAGCAGATGCTGGACCATGCCAACAGCTGACTCTGTGTATGGCATCAAATTCAAAGGAATTGGCAGTAGTGCTTGGTGTTTGGAAGGAAGATGACTATTGCTGGCCTACCTGCACCACCACCACCCCAGCTGCTGATGTGGAAAGCTTAGATTTGCTATCCTATGTATGAGTACCTGCATCAACACCTGTGGCATTGCTTGCCACTGTCTGCATAAATGGGAAGGCATTTATTACTGGAGGAAGGAGGGCAATGGTTTTATACTGGCAAAGAATTCCTGACGCTTCTGGGATTTGTCCTTCACAATCAGGTTGGTTCCTTGGGCTGTAACGATGTCTGCAAACTGCAGAGCAGCCACTGAGAGGGCGGGACCTGTACTGCTAACTTTTAAAATGCTAACATTTGTGCTATGCCGAAAGAGAAAAAAACAAATGTGGGCTTCGTCTGCGTTTAAAGATACCAGGTCTCTCTGGTATGATAAGTAAATGGGTCATATCTGATGCATATCTATGGACGCAGCATGATGAAATGGAAAATAAAAGATTTGCGGGTCAAAAAAAACATTGGAGGTACAGCAGCATTCCTCGTATTTCCACACCCTTTCCTCTTCTAACCCAGTCAAGAGAAATACCATAGTAAACCAAATCAGAACAAATTAAGATAGGTAAAGGGTAAAGGTAAAGGGACCCCTGACCATTAGGTCCAGTCGTGTCCGACTCTGGGGTTGCGGTGCTCATCTCGCTTTATTGGCTGAGAGCCGGCGTACAGCTTCCAGGTCATGTGGCCATCACGACAAAGCCGCTTCTGGCGAACCAGAGCAGCGCACGGAAACGCCATTTACCTTCCCGCCAGAGTGGTACCTATTTATCTACTTGCACTTTGATATGCTTTCGAACTGCTAGGTGGGCAGGAGCTGGGACCGAGCAACGGGAGCTCACCCCGTCGCAGGGATTCGAACCGCTGACCTTCTGATCAGCAAGCCCTAGGCTCTGTGGTTTAACCCACAGCACCACCTGGGTCCCTAAATAGATAGGTAGGCTACTTATTTTTTCTTATAATTTTAATAAGAATCCTTTTTTTGTTAAAGAAAATGCATGAAATTGCAAATATATATGCCAGAAGGCACCAAATCATTGTGTTGCGATGGATCTAGACTTGTGACATTTCAGAATATCCTGGCTGTGTTTGTGGCAGTTGTTTGTTCTACACAGCTTCGATGCCATTTGCCTGGCTTCATTCTTCTGTTTCTTTTGATCACTTTCTTTGGCCTTTATCTGTGTGTGTCAACCTGGCTGAGATAACTGGGCAGCATTTTCTTTTGACCTTTATTGTGATTTTAACTCTCACTATTATATCCTCCAATGGAGAGTATCAGTACAAGCAAGAGAAAATCAAACATCTATCGGGCAGGGGAAGGCAAGGACAACCCGGCCTAAAGACGTGTGTATGGAGCAGACGGTCTGTTGATGTTGAGACTCTGCACAACATGGTAGAAGCGTGGATCTCAGTGGTGGGGAACTAGCCTGTGGGTCAGAGCCTTCACCCCCAACATCCCACAGGCCAATTTTGACAGGAGAAAACCATGCTTGCAACAGGGTTTCTTAAGCAGCGTGACTGTGCTCCAGTGAAAATGACTGCCACCCTGTTACCCATTTCTCACAGGAATGAATGGGTGGCCATTTACAGCACAAAATAAAGTTCACCACTGGTTGGAGGCCTTCTACTTTGTCCTGCATAACTCAGTAGGGATCTATAGAGCATTAAGTCAAACCTGTCTGCGTATGTATAGTATGTCCAGGGTTTTGTGGTCATGTTAGAATGGGATGAATTTGGGGGAATGGCTTCTAGGTGGGCAGATGATACATTCACACTTTAAGATCTGGAGGACTAACATTTTCTTAATGCACAGCAGCTCTATACACTTGACCGCCAAATTTGGGGAAATTTCAGATATTCCAGGTAACTGGATCTTGGAGCACTTGTGTAGTGAGTTCTACACGTCTAAAAAACACACCTTAAAGTTCCTAGCTTTTAAAGCTGAACTTATGGCAGCCACTATTCCTCCATCAGGTGATCTGAACAGAGAATGGGGCTCCCAGAGTACTATGGGATGCAGGTTGCTTACCTTCCTCTTTACTGTTTGCCATCTCTATGGGGAGAGAGTGAGAGAATGAATTAATCACCTCAGTTTTCAGGGTACTTCCAGACCAGAGGGCCTCTCTCTCTCCCTCTCTCTCTCTCTTGTTTTTTGTTTTGTTTTTTTGCTTTTCTATTATATCATTAACAAATACTGTGCTACAGTCATACATAAAAAAATAAAAAAGGAATGACATAAATATAAGACATATAAAGGTGAGTAATAATGGTAATATAACTTATTCCTCTGACTTATTTAACTCATATATACCTTAGCTTTTACTCCCCCTTCCACTCTTTCCATGGTTTTCTATCTACTCTTTCCAACTGCGTTTTCTTATGCTACTAAGTTGTTTTCATTACCTTATATTATCTCACGTTGTAATATCTACTGCTGAGTATTTTTTGTCAGCCTGTTACGATTATTTTCTTGCTGTAATATTTTTCCATATAATCTGTTATATAGTGTCCAGTCTTCTTTTTAGATTCTTATCTTTATGATAAGTGGGTTCTTTGTACAATACCTCCTAATCCTATATAATCGCACAAGCTGAATTTGCCAGTATATGATTGAATCCCACCCGAGAATGGAAGCACCATCATTCTCCAAGGCAATGAGAGCATCTAAGAGTCTCGTGGAAGGCTCAAACTCTCACTGACTGGAACTGTATACTCGGAGGCAGAGGCATCCAGGCAGAGCTGTCATGCTTCCTTACTAGCTTGCCTGTAGTTCTCAAAAACAGTCGCAAGATCGGGCAAAACTGGAGGCAGACCAATGGCCCAGAGCCAGGTTTATAGGCTGCAATTTAGTGAAATTTACTGTGAGATGAGGCTGCACACATGTGAATGTTTAAATGCTGGTTTGCTGGTTTTTTTAAGGAAATGAATTGCATTGTGTCTGTAAACACAGCAAGCAAAGTTTCCTGCCTTCAAAAGCATTAATGTAGATATAAATAAAAATCAATTTTTTTAGGGAAGTCTAATGTTGGATCTGATCGCCGAAGAATTGATGCTTTTGAATTATGGAGCTGGAGGAGACTCGAGAGTCCCATGGACTGCAAGAAGATCAAACGTATCCATTCTTAAGGAAATCAGCCCTGAGTGCTCACTGGAAGGACAGATCCTGAAGCTGAGGCTCCAATACTTTGGCCACCTCATGAGAAGAGAAGACTCCCTGGAAAAGACCCTGATGTTGGGAAAGATGGAGGGCACAAGGAGAAGGGGACGACAGAGGACGAGATGGTTGGACAGTGTTCACAAAGCTAACATGAGTCTGACCAAACTGCAGGAGTCAGTGGAAGACAGGAGTGCCTGGTGTGCTCTGGTCCGTGGGGTCACGAAGAGTCGAACATGACTAAAC
The DNA here is from genome assembly GCA_034641395.1 of Darevskia armeniaca. NCBI lineage: Eukaryota > Metazoa > Chordata > Lepidosauria > Squamata > Lacertidae > Darevskia > Darevskia armeniaca. The sequence continues at coordinate 491,060 of JAWWNF010000500.1, read as the reverse complement.
AACAACAATGTTGGATCCTGGAACTTGTCAAGGCCTCTCAGGCATGTAACCTTAGCATGCAATTTTAACATGTGATTTTAGTATTGTTTTTAAACAGATAAGTTTTATGTTGTATTTTGTATGTAACTTCTCTTTAATGTTTGCTTTTATTGGTTTTTTAAAAATATGAATTGTGTATTTTTTTTAATGAATTGCATTGTATTTTGTAAACCGCTTGGAGATCTTGGGCTAAATCAAACTAAATAAACCCAATAATGCAAGGATTTTGCTTGTGCAATGAAAGTTCCCCTCCCTCTGCTCTTCCTATGTGCTCCCTGCCCTCTAACCAAATCCGCTCTAGAGGGTTGAAGGAAAACCGAGAAAAAATTTAGGGGACAACCAGAGGAGGGGAGGGAAGTGCCCCTTGCACAGCCAAAAGTCCTTCTGCAAGCAGAGTTATCTAGTAGAATACCCTCTTTTGTTTGAATAAGCATCATATACAATCATATACAACCAGCGGCGGAGCAAGCAGGTTGGGGCGAAAACCGCGGCGGCGAGGGCGCCAAAATGGAGGGGGCGCTGGCCAGCCTGCCCCCCGCCGCCCCAACCAGCGGCGGAGCAAGCAAACCGCGGCGGCGAGGGGCGCCCGGCAGGGCAGGGGGCGGGGCACCACTCCGCAACGTGCCTCATACGTAATGATGTCACGTGGCCCGCCCCCTCGCCTAGGGCGCCAAAATTGCCAGCACCGGTCCTGCCCGAAGCAATGTTTTTTATACGCTTCCAGACTGCACACATGATTTCTATTCACCAGTCACAGCAATCTTAATAGATGCAACCCTACGTCATCATCCTGAACCAATAAAAAAATTGGCTCTTCCAATCAGCCCTCATAATACCATGTGATTACATATAACCATTTTTCAGTTTCTTTCCTTATTAAGACTTTGATTTTCCTAATCATCAAATGCCTTCCCATATCCTCTTTCATCTGTCTACTACAAAACAATTCAAGATTAATCACAATTGCCATGCCTAAACGATTCGCTTTCCAGGCATACAATGGCCACCATAGATTCTAACAGTTTATCCTTCCCAGTGTTCCGGAACGAACATTCGCCACATACAGTACCTAATAGAAGCTAGTTCTGTACTGTAAAAGGTAGGCAGGCACGGGCCTTTTCAGTTTAGCTAGCTAGGCCATAGGCTCAAAAGAAAATGGAGTTCTTGTTATTAGTTATACTGAAAGGAAATATACACCAAGAGCTCTGGCCAGAAATTTCAATACGAGGAATAAATCCTACTCGTGAGTTATAGTTAAATAAAAGTATGTATTCTGTTAAGAATTACAGTCTTAGGCAGAGAATGTCAATTCAAATAAGAAAAACAGTTTCAAGTTCACAATAATATGTGTAGCTTCAAATAAAAAATACAACTTCAAATTCACAGCAGTATGAGTAAACAATAATTCGTTACAGTATAAGAACATAAGAAATGTCAAGTAACAATAAATGTATATCAGTTCGTATTCAAAAGTATTCAAAAGGATCGTTTTATAAGTAACGCCGGAGTGAAGAGTCAATTCAGGAAAAGAAACCAGGACAGGGACCTGTTTCGATATGGATGTCTTCGTCAGCTAATTTTTTAGTTCGTGTTAATTTGTAGAGTGCATTTGGAAGTATCATGTAACTATATTTTTCAAATGTAGTGTCTGAGAATGAAGAGATCAGCATGTATCTGAGTTTTTCTGTGCGTTTTTATTAAATAATTGTTTTCTCCATCACAGGTCTGTCACAGCCTTGGCAGTCTCCTGCCCAGACCTCCTCTATAGTGACTTCTTGGTCAATAGGAGGTGCTGCTGGTCTGCCATTTTTGTTCCTAATGTAGATCTTTATTCCCCCCTTGTTCCTGAGGCAGATCTTCACTCACCCCTTCTTCCCTGGCGGGTAGGGGCACCATTTTGTGGTTCGCCTCAGGTGCCAAAATGTCTTGGGCGGGATCTGGTGCCTCCCTCATCAAAGAAATGTTCATGGGGCTATGATAGATAGGACTGTCCTTCCTGAGGTCTGTGGTTACTTCTTACTTCAATGGCAAATGTAATCAATGTGCAGGAACCATAAATATGTAAAGTCCCTCCTAATTTAGTAGGTTTCTCCAAATCAGCAACCGCCTCTCTCCCAATATACCAGAACAAAGTGGGCAGCTAAAATTAAACTGGCAAAGAAAGTGAAATCAGCAGAGCCTAAATGAAGAGATGGTCTTTGAAAAAAATGATAGCTTAATAAGCTACTTAACTAATAGGATACAGTACTCAAAATGTAAACAGTACCTAAAAGCAGTTAAGTAGTTTGCAGAGGTGGAAAAGGAACACACATTTCAAAGCAGGTAATTAGCGCAGCTTAAAGCACATAGCTTACAGTAACCCGGGAGGCGAATGAGCCAAGGAGTGTGTGAAAATCAAACAGCAAACGGAGCAGAATGCTATTGACACCACTTTCAGTGCAGCACCAACTCACTAATATTCAGTTGAACGAAAATGAGAATCGTTTCAGATCTTATTTTAGTACAGCTAAGATATATTTTCCTTATAGAAGCTTTACACCCGTAAGAGAGGCAGGGCAGACACTGAATGGGTTCAGCGCCTCCATCACTGCAGGCAACAACCGTTATAGGCAAGTCCAATTGACACGGGACCATGAGCCCCCGGAAAAGGGAGCGAAATGGGCTTATATGTGCTCTGCCGGTGCGTGCGGAGGTCAAGAACACAACTCCATGTAAAATGGTCATCATTGGCTGTACAAGAAGTAAAAAACAACACTATTGAATGTCTGCAACTAGCGCAAAATGTAAAAGGAGAAACGATATTTATTAGGGGGAAAGTGTGACAGATATTTCTTAGGAACTAAAGGGTGACAACTTTTATCCTGTTGCTCTTCACTGTCTCTTTAGAGAATGGTGTTTAGCTGGTTCCCTGTGAAATACTATCGTCCCCTTCACAACCCAATGACTTTAACTAGCATCTACTTGATGTCAGATGCTTTGAAATTCTCACTGGTGCTTGCTTCTTCAGCTGGGGTGGGGGCAGTGGGAGTACATTATCCTGTTTATCTGGAATCCGTACTCTTCCACTGCATTCCAGGCATGCCAAAATGCTGGTTTATTATAGCTTATACAAGACTTAAAAGCTGTGGGACTGTTAAACCAAGCAAGATAGCCACGGACCTCAGGTGGCTGTGATAGGAATGGAATGAAGGGAGAAGGCTGATATAACTAAGGCAATGTAGCTAGAATGCTCAGTCTAAATTGTTTAGTTAATCAAGTTTTTGGATAACAAAATATATATTGGATAAATGTGTCGTGTGTGTGTGTGTGTGTGTGTGTGTGTGTGTGTGTGTGTGTATGTGAGCGTGCGCGCACACAGTTTTTGGTTGAAGAACTGCATTGCAAAATTTGGAGAATTTGGCCAGATAACAATATGCATCATCTCAGCAAAGGTAAAGGGACCCCTGACCATTAGGTCCAGTCGTGACCGACTCTGGGGTTGCGCACTCATCTTGCATTATTGGCCGAGGGAGCCGGCGTACAGCTTCCGGGTCATGTGGCCAGCATGACTAAGCTGCTTCTGGCGAACCAGAGCAGCGCACGGAAACGCCGTTTACCTTCCCGCTGCAGCGGTACCTATTTATCTACTTGCACTCTGACGTGCTTTCGAACTGCTAAGTTGGCAGGAGCAGGGACCGAGCAACGGGAGCTCACCCTGTCGCAGGGATTCGAACCGCCGACCTTCTGATCGGCAAGCCCTAGGCTCTGTGGCTTAACCCACAGCGCCACCCGCGTCCCCAAAGGAAGCTAGCCTGGATCCAGGGGTTAAGAAGGATCTCGCATACAGCCTACTTCCTCCCCATCACAACTCACAACACTATGAAACGCAGGAGGAATTTTGTCCAAGGAGGATTGACCAGTGTTTACTGATAGTTTATTGGATGGGTGTCCTACACAGCTACTCCAAAAGGCATTCTAGAATCAAAAAAGACATTGGTATTTATTGTCTTTTTGGTGCCTAGCGAAGGCCTTCCCTTTCCAACAAGCCCTTTAAGTGGAGATATTTATCTCGTTCTGCAACTGTCTTGGATTTGAAAAAGGGAAAAATCGGAAACTCAGACATGAGATCTTAAACGTTAGCAAGCCGAAAACCTAAATAACAAGAGAGCAAAAAAGAAAAAGAAGAGAGAGAGAAAAGGAAAAAGGAGAAAAAAAAGAAAGAAAAAGAATCACAAACAAAAATAAGGTTTTCGCTATTTGTGTATATGTTTCTAAATAGTTGTAAATGGAATGTTTTAATTTTGTTGTGAAATTCATAATTAAATATGAATAAAGAATTTTAAAAAATAAAAATAAAAGTTAGAAAGTCCTGTACTATAATCAAACAAAAGCAAGCCGTGTCTCAGCAATATTTTGCAAGAGACCAGGTTTTGGTTCGCTAAGATACCTGCAATGCAAAGCCTCTCTTTCAGATTATAGAGCCCTTTTCATCACCAGAACCCGATTTAGGGGTGGGGATGCCTAAAAAAAGCTTTTCCTGCACAGGAACTTAGGAGAGATTAACAACTGCTGGCAGAAATATAAAAATATAGGTGCCTGCAGAAGCCACAACAGCTGGGGCGGACAAAGACAATTGCTAGATTCACACACATCCCTCACTTAGGCTCTCAATCTTCTACTGAGGTTGGCGAGCCTGCTAAGTGAACAAGGAGCCCTTAGTCCTGATTCACGTGATCCCTGGGCTTGTGGTGGCCGCGTTACATTTCTGTGTGCTATGAGTGGTGGCTTGGCCTTCGACTGCAACCCCGTAATTATCTTGGTTAATTTTACTCACAGTCCTTACCAAATAAAATTCCACCTTGTCTCTAGTCAAAGCAGAGTGCTGCCGTTTCTGAGAATGATTAAGGTCAGGCAGTATACCACGGGAACAGCTGTTTTGGAGATAGGCCGCCATCGCCTCCAAGGCTGCAGATGTGCGCTCCCTTGCTTGGAAGTGGGTTTCGCTGAACTCTTGCGGGGCTTGCTTCTGAGTAAACATGCCCAGGCTCACAGCAGCTCCAAGGCTGCAGCTATAACAGCGGCTTCTCGTGCTGCTGATGGGCACTTTTCTGTTTACTCTGGAGGGCAGCCAAGGGGATAACACAGCTATACCAGCTCCTCTGGTCCCAGGAGACTTGCAGAAGGATCTTGCTGCTTGGGACGGCTGCTTGGGACGGGGTTGGACTGGATGGCCCTTGTGGTCTCTTCCAACTCTACGATTCTATGATTCTAAGGGTGTTGACAGGTTGGGGGGCTGTTGGGAAGAACAAGCTAAGAGGTGGGCCAGAGCTTTCCTCCACCTGTTATGCTGTATTATATTGTATGGTTTTAATCAATGTTTTTGTAGTTGTTTTGTTTTTGCATGGAGTACCCTATCTGGGTGGATGGAGCAGCCAAGTAATTTCGTTGTCCCCAAAGGGGACAATGACAATAAAATATATTCTATTCTATTCTATTCTATTTTTGTTTTACAGAGTCGGAATGGGTTGAGTTGAGATGATTATTTTATAGTTGCTTCAGGGTGTGACGGGCTCCAGTTAGGTCAGATTCTGTCTCTTATAATAACAATAATAATTTTATTATGTATACCCCACCCATCTGGCCGGGTTGCCCCAGCCACTTGTGGTTAAGAGGGTTTCAGTGGACCTCAGAGAGGGAAAGGAGAAGAAGTCTGTGTGTTGTGTGGAGAACCTTAATGTTCTGGATTCAGGCTCCAGAATGTGTTGGTAATGGGGTCATATAGTCCTCCCTTGGCAGAGCTCTCAGAAGAAAACTACATGTACAGAACTACATCATTCTGCCCAGACACTGGGGTCCAGCTCCGAGGGCCTTCTGGCAGTTCCCTCGCTGCGAGAAGCCAAGTTACAGGGAACCAGGCAGAGGGCCTTCTCGGTAGTGGCACCTGCCCTGTGGAACGCCCTCCCACCAGATGTCAAAGAGAAAAACAACTACCAGACTTTTAGAAGACATCTGAAGACAGCCCTGTTTAGGGAAGCTTTTAATGTTTAATAGATTATTGCATTTTAATGTTCTGTTGGAAGCCGCCCAGAGTGGCTGGGGAAACCCAGCCAGATGGGCGGGGTATAAATAATAAATATTATATTATATTATATTATTATTATTATTATTATTATTTAATGGTAAATATGTGAATGCATTTAACATGTGTAGGGTTCCCCCCCCCCAAATAAAAACTGCAGGTTAGACCACATACCTCACCATAGTCCTGATGAAAATATTCTCAATGTTGGCATTACCATGTGAAAAATAGACAATGCTCCGGGATCTTTAATAGAGAGAATTCTTTCAGCAGGTGAAACTTGCTGAAATTGCTCTTCCACACAGCTATTAAAGGGACAGGAGCCCTGCCTTCTTTTTCCTCTGACTATACCATAGCTTTTTGCTTCCAGTGGTGAATTTAAATATCTAGGGGGACGAATTCAGGTTGAAAGAACATCAACGACGCACGGTATTTTAATTTCAAACAATATGTTTACGTTTCTCTCTGTGTGTATGTGGGCAAGGATACTGAGCAAGACCATTTAATTACAGGCTGAAGTTGCAACCCTATGGATACTTACTATTCAGTAAAACCCATTTAATACTTTTAAGCAAGACGCGAGAGTTATTGCTGTGAGCAAACTGCATCGTTTGAGTAGTCAGAGAGCATAGAATGGGAGAATGAGATCATCCCAGGTGTCTTCAGTGGATTATACTAAGAACTTAAGAACTTAAGGAGAGCCTGCTGGATCAGATCAATGGTCCATCTAGCCCAAAATCCTGTTCTCACAGCGGCAAACTAAGATGCCTGCATGACAGGATAATTGTATCATGTCTGCCCTTAGTTCCCAATATCAAGGCCAGAAATATATAGAGAGCGCATGATATTTTGTGACATATCTATAATGCCTGATCTCTCATGGCCCTTGCCTCACATATAAAAGTTTTAACTCAGTTCCTCCAATCTAACCAGGAGACCTGCTTATTGAGGCTGGACTGCACATCAATTTCCCAGGCCGAAAAGTCCAATGCTGTCATGTACCACATTTAGATTGTTTGGAACAGAACTACCTATCTGTTTGGGGTTGTTTTTTGGGGGGTGGGGAGATGGGGGTGGGGGAGGAGAGGCCTAAATAAAACCTTCCATTTCCCTCTTTCATCTGGATAAGCGACATAATTCAAGATGTATGAGTGGCAGGAAGTCCTCCCAGTCCAGACTTTTCAACCCTGGGAAAAGTGAACACAACTCCCCCTTTGCCCACACATTTCCCAGCGTCGGATTTTGGCAAATGCCCTGGGCCCACGGTCATTAATTCCATTGTAAAGAAATGATAAGTGCAGGCTGTGTGTTTCAACACATGCACATTAGGTGAACAAGTTTGCTACAACGGCAATGGCAATACAAGAACATTTTGATTTCAATGTTTAAAGTCCATTACTTCATTTTTTAAAAAGTATATGGTACATCTTTATCTACCATTTAAATCCTTTTAATAGCCCGACCAAAGTCTGCCATCGCGAGGCTCGCAGCTATCTTTAGAGCTCCCTAGGCTACGTAGCAAGGGACCCAGGTGGCGCTGTGGGTTAAACCGCAGAGTCTAGGGCTTGCCGATCAGAAGGTCGGCGGTTCGAATCCCTGCAACAGGGTGAGCTCCCGTTGCTCAGTCCCAGCTCCTGCCAACCTAGCAGTTCGAAAGCACGTCAAAGTGCAAGTAGATAAATAGGTACCGCTCCGGCAGGAAGGTAAACAGCGTTTCCGTTTGCTGCTCCGGTTCGCCAGAAGTGACTTAGTCATGCTGGCCACATGACCTGGAAGCTGTACGCTGGCTCTCGGCCAATAAAGCGAGATGAGCGCCGCAACCCCAGAGTCAGACACAACTGGACCTAATGGTCAGGGGTCCCTTTATCTTTACCTTTAGGCTACGTAGCAACTAATGCCAGCGGCCATGAAGGCCCGTTTGGGGAAATCCAAAAATGCTTACGCCAGCACTCTTCCCCTCATGAACTTCAACTTTCCAATAGCTTGGGTGAGAAGTTACACTTGCCCCCCTCACTCCCTGAAGCTTTTTAAAGTAACCCCAGTGTTGCAGCTAATGAGGCAGTAGAAGGCAAGCTGTGGTATATTCATTGCTGCTAATTACTCCATTCCCGGGAGCCTAATCAAAGAATTGTGCATCCATTTGCTGTCTAGTCAGCACCAGCCACCTGCGATTTCTGACACACCTGAGCTCTCAGCTCAGTGGCCCATGATTCCAAATTAATCCGTCCCCATTACTAAAGGATAGAAGCCGAAGGCGCCAAGCAACCCTGAAATGGTGCTTTGCTAAAAGAGAAAAGAACAAACAAGCTGAGCAATACTCCGCATTCAACTGTCTGTGACTGAATCATATCTATATATTTATTGATACATTTGTCTATTTTTATATATCCCCCGCCCTCCCCATTGTTTCTCTCAGTCCCCGTTCCACTCACCCCGTTCCGCTTCCTCCCGGTTCCAGGCAGGCTGGATTTGGCTGGTGGGCCATAAGTCAGGGCTTCCCCATCTTGAGATTGAATCCTGACAAGACAGAAGTACTGTTTTTGGGGGACAGGGTGCGAGCGGGTGTGGGGGACTCCCTGGTCCTGAATGGGGTAACTGTGCCCCTGAAGGACCAGGTGCGCAGCCTGGGAGTCATTTTGGACTCACAGCTGTCCATGGAGGCGCAGGTTAATTCTGTGTCCAGGGTGGCTGTCTACCAGCTCCATCTGGTGCGCAGGCTGAGACCCTACCTGCCCGCAGACTGTCTCGCCAGAGTGGTGCATGCTCTAGTTATCTCCCGCTTGGACTACTGCAATGCGCTCTACGTGGGGCTACCTTTGAAGGTGACCCGGAAACTGCAATTAATCCAGAATGTGGCAGCTAGACTGGTGACTGGGAGTGGCCGCCGGGACCACATAACACCGGTCCTGAGAGAGCTACATTGGCTCCCAGTACGTTTCCGAGCACAATTCAAAGTGTTGGTGCTGACCTTTAAAGCCCTAAACGGCCTCCGTACTGTATACGTGAAGGAGTGTCTACACTCCCATTATTCAGCCCGGACACTGAGATCCAGCGCCGAGGGCCTTCTGGTGGTTCCCTCATTGTGAGAATTGAGGCTACAGGGAACCAGGCAGAGGGCCTTTTCGGTAGTGGCGCCCACCCTGTGGAACGCCCTCCCAGCAGAGGTCAAAGAGATAAACAACTATCTGACATTCAGAAAATACCTGAAGGCAGCCCTGTTTAGGGAAGTTTTTAACCTGTGATATTTTAATGTATTTTAATATCTGTTGGAGGCCGCCCAGAGTGGCTGGGGGGACCCAGCCAGATGGGCGGGGTACAAATAATAAATTATTTATTATTATTATTAATTATTATTATTATTATTTATTATTATTATTTATTATTATTATCATCTTTTTTCAGGCCTAGGGACACATTTGGAAATATAATAAACTGTCAGGGGTGCCACAAAACACCCATTTCACATAAAACAGGTGATGCTCAGATGCACATATACCCCCACACACTGAGAAAATAGGCAAAACATCAAGACTGGATTACTGCAATGCGCTCTATGTGGGGCTTCCCTCGCGCTTGATCTGAACTGGTTGCCGATTTGCTACTGAGCCAAGGCATTACTATTAGTATATAAAGCCCTTATAAGTTGGGATCAATTTGCCTATGAGATTGCTTTACCCTACACGTGTGCCCACGCAACAACTTCGATCGGCGGAACTGGAACTACTACAGGTGCCACCTGGTGCCTGTTCCACATTTTTAAGAACTCAAACGTGTGTGGCAGTGTCTATTCTTTGGAACTCCCTGCCTATTGAGATCAAGCAGCTGTTTCCCTATACTCCTTTTTAAAACATTCCTGTTTAAACAAGCCTACCCAGATGCTTAGAAGCCTGAGGTCCTTTTAATCTGTTTTAGCATCTTAACTTTCGTATGTTTTAAAGTAGGGCTGTATTTTTCTTCTTCTCGATTTTACTGCTTCATCTTTTGTAAACCGCTTTTCTTTTTTTTCTTTTTTTACAATCAGGCAGTGTATAAATGGCTCAGTCAGTAGAACATGAGACTCTCAATCTCAGGGTCGTGGGTTTGAGCCCCACCTTGGGCAAAAGTTTCCTATGTTGCAGGGGGCTGGACTAGATGTTGCCCTTTCCAACTCAATGATTCTAAATTTTATGAAATAAAGTAAATATGTCTACACTTATAGGAAATGCCACCCTCAAACAGACAATGCCTCCCAACCAAGCAGCCCTCCAAACATATATATGCGCGCACACACACACATATACATATGAGGAAAAAACCAGGTCCTTGATAGTTTTGAAGAGCATCTTAGGGCAATATGGTGAAAGGCAGGAACAAGGATTGAGCTGCTGCTGGCCCAAATTGCAAGGCGAGCGCTACACCAAACCCTGGCAAGGCTGAAGTGTGGGAGAAAGCAGACAAACCTCTGCAGGCAAGATCGTACTGATAATAATAATAAATTATTATTATTATTATTGTTATTGTTATTGTTATTGTTATTAATTTATTTGTACCCCGCCCATCTGGCTGAGTTTCCCCAGCCACTCTGGGCAGCTCCCAATCGAATGTTAAAACAATACAGCATTAGATATTAAAAACTTCCCTAAACAGGGCTGCCTTCAGCTGTCTCTTAAAAATAGGATAGCTGCTTATTTCCTTGACATGTGATGGAAGAGTGTTCCACAGGGCGGGTGCCACCACCGAGAAGGCCCTCTGTCTGGTGCCCTGTAACCTCACTTCTCGCAATGAGGGAACTGCCAGAAGGCCGTCGGTGCTGGATCTCAGTGTCCGGGCTGAATGATGGGAGTGGACATGCTCCTTCAGGTATACAGGACCTTCAGCTGTCTCTTAAAAATAGGATAGCTGCTTATTTCCTTGACATGTGATGGAAGAGTGTTCCACAGGGCGGGTGCCACCACCGAGAAGGCCCTCTGTCTGGTTCCCTGTAACCTCACTTCTCGCAATGAGGGAACTGCCAGAAGGCCGTCGGTGCTGGACCTCAGTGTCCGGGCTGAACGATGGGAGTGGACATGCTCCTTCAGGTATACAGGACCGAGGCTGTTTAGGGCTTTAAAGGTCAGCACCAAGACTTTGAATTGTGCTCGGAAACATACTGGGAGCCAATGTAGATCTCTCAGGACCGGTGTTATTTGGTCCCGGTGGCCACTCCCAGTCACCAGTCCAGCTGCCGCATTCTGGATTAATTGCAGTTTCCGGGTCACCTTCAAGTGCTGTTGGTCAACAACCATCACTGTCCCCTAAGATGGGGAGGAAGCAGGTGGGTGCATCAATACTGATTTCCACCCACTCTTTCTCCTGGTGTTGCTGCTGCTGCACCTATGGCTGGGCAGGTGAGCCCACCGCTTCTCTTTTACCTCACAATAAGGCAGGAGGGAGCAGTAGGCTGGCCCAGGTCTGCCCACTTCCCGCACCTCGCTATCTGCCGCCTGAGGTGGCTGCCAGGGGACCAAGTGAGGCGCTCACCTCAGGCAGCAGGTGCCGAAAGATGGGAAGTGGACAGGGCCATGTGGGTCACATAACTTACCTTGGGCACCCCCAAGCTAGCCTGCTGCCTTCACGTTTAGTCTAGACACAGCTAACCACTCATATTTTTGGTGCCTATGGCAGCCATCTTGTGCCGGAACGCTTGTACCCACGAGTCCTGCAGCTTACTTTTAGAAAGGAAAAAAAACACCCCACCTTCCCTTAGATTTTCGTTTTTTGAACAACCACCAGAACTTGTGTCTTTAACCGCAGGTATTCAACCACAGTATTAAGCAGCCTTGCCAGACGTAAGGGTAGACCCTGAGAAAGCGGATTTACGCCTTGCCTACCATCATGAGCACCTATGGGTCACTGACAAGGGCTAAGTGCAGCACCGTCCGGATAAAAATGTAATCTCAAGAGAAAATGAAGGTGTTGGTAGCAGCTGAGCCGCTGAATAATTGGCTTTTAAGCTGTTTAAGAGATAAGAATAAGCACATTCGTTTACTTCCAAGGGAGCCAGTATTACCCAGGCGTGCCTCAGCAGGCCCCTCTCCACTGAGGGCATGACAAAACACTGAATAGGAGGAGGGTATCTTGAGTCCGCCAGGAAAGGCTTTTTCTGTGCTATTGGCCAGCTTGAGTGTCATGCTTGCTATGCTTGTCAGCTCTGAGAAGGAGAGCACATGAATGTAAGGAAGCCACAGGAGTCTTTTCTTTCCTTCTCTGTAACAAAAAGCACCTTCAGGAGGTGGAGGGTGTGGCAAGAGGAGAGGTGTTGCTTCACCCTTTCCCTACCAGCTGTTTTCCCACTCCAAATCACCCCACCAAAGCTGCTCTGCACACCGACCCAGCCTGGAGGAGAAATCGGCTGGGAGCGGATGAGATTTGCAGTAGGAAAACACCAAAGAAGAAGAAGAAGAGGAGGAGGAGGAGTTTGGATTTGATATCCCGCTTTATCACTACCCGAAGGAGTCTCTTTTTCTTTTTTTAATAAATTTTTATTTATTTTATAACAAATAAAAATACAGCAGTATAAACATACAGGAAAAGAAAATAATTTTAACACAAATATTTCTTAATTTCAACTAATTTCTTAATTTCAGCTAATTTCCATAACATCTTGAGATGCCTTCCCTCAAACACTTCCTTTTATTTAACATACAAAAATGTCTTAATCCAACTATTATTATGTGAATTTACAAAATAAAGTTTACTTTCAACAATATTTAGTCTACATCTCGTTTATTTTGCTATCTTCACCCATCCCTTATCCCAAGGGGTAGAGGGTAGAAGGGGAGGAAGGGAGGGGGGGGAACCAGACACACACCCCACACCTACTTGTACACCCACCCCCAGAAATGAGGAAGAGAAAAAAACACCCAACCGACTTCCTGTCAAATCCCTTTGCATCTGCGTATCTTAATACTGAATGTAATTCAACCAATATACCTTCATCTATACTTTTTCTAATACATTCTTAATAACTTATGCATCTATAATTCCCCAACTCAGTCTCATTCATTTACACTCAAATGCTGGCATGGAGGCAAAGGTGTTGTTATATTTTTGTACACACTTCGTATATATATCCCATTTTTCTACAAATTTCTGCCTGGAGTTTCCTCTTAGATCATTCGTCAATAGAGCCATCTCCCCGAATTCCTGTAACTTACATTGCCACTCTGGAATTTTTGGTAATTCTATATCCTTCCAACCTTTTGCTACCAACATTTGGGCCGCTGCAATTGTGTATAAAAACACCTCTCTTAATTTGATCGGGATCTCTTTATCCACCATGCTGAGTAGAAAGGTCTCTGGTCTTTTAGTAAAAGATATACCCTTCATCTTTTTCAATTCCTGATATATTTTCCCGAAGGAGTCTCAAAGCGGCTCACATTCTCCTTTGCCTTCCTCCCCCACAACAAACCCTCTGTGAGGTGAGTGGGGCTGAGAGACTTCAGAGAAGGGTGACTAGCCCAAGGTCACCCAGCAGCTGCATGTGGAGGAGCGGGGACGCGAACCCGGTTCCCCAGATTACGAGTCCACCGCTCTTAACCACTACACCACACTAGAGAGGGTCAAGCAAAGCCACACCTTCCTCGGCCTCACTTCTGCCCACAACAGCTTCCTCCCAAGGCTGCTGCTTGTTCTTAAGAAAAGAGAACATTTAGGCCTCGCCGTATCTTTGTATATCATGCATAAAACTGCATTCTGTTCACATACCCAAGGCCAAATGTCTATACACATTATTTGCGCATGAAAACGACAGCCCAGGATCCCAGGGACAGCAGTCTTGACCTACAATAACAATTCCAGGAAAATAAGAAGATAGGTTCTGCTTACCAAATAGTTCCACTAACTAACTCCAGTTCAGATACCTTCACGTTTCATGAGAAACTGGCTTTCCGAGCCCATAGGTCTGGAACTTAATCCTGAGCAGGGGCAGGAAAACCCTTCTTGCTGTGATGTGGCCTTCACACCGGAGTGAGCTTGAGCCTTTACCTCAGCCTTCTCCAATTTGCTACCCTCCAGCTGTTTTATATTACCACTTGCATCATCTTCAGCCAGCATGGCTCTGCTAGCTGGGGGCTGATGGGAGTTGTAGTCCAAAACAGCTGGGGGGGAACCAGATTGGGGAAAAGCAGCTGTGCTTTACATAGAGGCTCAACTTCTTGGTCCACAACTAAAGTATGAGTCTGAACACAGTCTTCGGCCACACCATGCTCATGGGTTTCTGAAGATTGCTTACTGGAGCCTTTCGTTTTTCCGCTTCATTTGTGGTTACCTGACTGAGGGTTTTGCCACTTGCTGCCAAATTGCCTTTCGTGTAACTATATTTCCCCAAATGAGCATGGAAAACCTCTCTGCAGCTACTCTGGCCCTCGGGTGCTGTTCCAACGTGCATTGCACAGCTTTAATCTCTTGCTAACTACAGTGGTACCTCGGGTTAAGTACGCTTCAGGTTAAGTACGCTTCAGGTTAAGAACTCCGCTAAGAACAGAAATCGTGCTCTGGCAGCGCAGCGGCAGCAGGAGGTCCTATTAGCTAAAGTGGTGCTTCAGGTTAAGTACACTTCAGGTTCAGAACGGACCTCTGGAACAAATTAAGTACTTAAGCCGAGGTACCACTGTACTGTGATTCTATCTTCTTAACTTCCTTAAAGTTCTGGAGCAGATTCTCCTTTTCCAAGGCCTCATATTTCACTAATCCTCATCAGTTTTGCTTCTGATCTCCGCACTCTACTAAAACTACTTCAACCTGGTTTTCCATTTATTATCTCTGCACTAAATCCTGGATCATTCATTTCACTTGCAATGGAGGAGGAGGAGTTTGGATTTGATATCCCGCTTTATCACTACCCTAGGGAGTCTCAAAGCGGCTAACATTCTCCTTTCCCTTCCTCCCCCCCAACAAACACTCTGTGAGGTGAGTGGGGCTGAGAGACTTCAAAGAAGTGTGACTAGCCCAAGGTCACCCAGAAGCTGCATGTGGAGGAGCGGAGACACGAACCCGGTTCACCAGATTACGAGTCTACCACTCTTAACCACTACACCACACTGGCTCTCTGAAGAATTCTAATGCTGAAGAATTAGCAATGAGGTCTGTTTATGTTGTTGCACACCTCTCTGACCTCTGACTCCAGGGTTTCTTGTATGGAGCCTTGGCGTCACTGCAACCATGAGGTAGAATGGAAGGCGAGAGTCAGAGGAGGTACCAAATTTTGGCGTCACACAGAGCATAGCTGTCAACTTTCGGATTTGAAAATAAGGGATTTTTTCAAACTTTCGGATTTGAAAATAAGGGATGCCGCCAGGGCGGTGAAATGGCACCAAGTAGCCTCGCCACCCTGCGCTCCAGAGGCTACGTGTGAACGGGTGAGCGGAAGAGCGAGCGCATAGACAGCAGGCAGGCTGGCTGTCTGGTTGGGCGTGAGGGTCTGGATGCACAAGGCATGCAAGCTCCGCCCCCAGTCAGTCTCAGACTCCTTATTGGCAGCCGAGCAACGCAGCTGAGGAGCCTCCCTGGCCGGCAAGGAGGGAGAGGAGCTGCTTCCTTTGAAATCTGGGAAATTTAAGGGATATCAACAATCCGGGATAGCAGCGGGAAACGGCAGTGGAATAAGGGAGTTTCCCGCAAAAAAAAGGGAGGGTTGACAGCTATGACACAGAGTGCTGCTGAATTTTGAAACCCCAAGGTCCGCCATTGGAAGGGACCCAGACTGACACACACCGCCCAAGCTCATAACAATATTATGTACGTCTTCATCCTTATATCGCTCTACTATTAAAATTGTAGGTCATTTTCTAAACTCCATAGGCTTTCCTATATCAAATCCTTAACACTTCTGTAGTAACATAATATTTTTTGAATAAAGGGGAACAGCTATTTCCTTGGAATCAAAGTAGAGGACGTCTGGATTCCTTGCAATAACTGACAAACAACTGCACATTTATAAAGTTTGGGGGAAAGTCCATAAAAGTCCTGTGTTCTTAAACTTCATAACCCACTTTCTATTGTAATAATTGAGAACAAGCTTGTTGTCCCACTGCTCTAGTGCCTGAAGCAAATGAGTTGCATACTATCTGTTGCCCGTCATAGGAAAAAAAATCCATGAGTTCATCAGTTTATCAGACCTGGAGGAAAATTCCTGACATCAGCTAAACTCTGACTCAAAGGGCCTCATCAGTGGCTGGGTCCAGACTTTGGAACTCCTTGCCAAAGGAGACTTGCCTAGATCCCTTGTTGAAGGCTTTCTTCAGCCAATAGGCAATAAAAAAATAAAATAGACAGATATTTGGCCTATTGGGCAGATTTGCTTTGCTGTGCTAATCTGTATTGTATTCTGCTTCCATTTTTAGTTGCACTTATTTGATTTCATTGCCATATTGCTTATGGTGAGGTTGCAATATTTTGAAGAGTAAAAAAGAGGATGCTATGACGACTCTCATTTTAAATACCCTTACTATATGTAGAGGGACGCGGGTGGCATAGGGCTTGCCGATCAGAAGATCGGTGGTTCGAATCCCCACGGTGGGGTGAGCTCCCGTTGCTCGGTCCCAGCTCCTGCCAACCTAGCAGTTCAAAAGCATGTCAAAGTGCAAGTAGCTCAATAGGTACCGCTCCAGCGGGAAGGTAAACGGCGTTTCCGTGCACTGCTCTGGTTCGCCAGAAGCGGCTTAGTCATGCTGGCCACATGACCTGGAAGCTGTACGCCGGCTCCCTCGGCCAGTAAAGCAAGATGAGCACCGCAACCCCAGAGTCGTCCGCGACTGGACCTAATGGTCAGGGGTCCCTTTACCTTTACCTTTACTGACTGCAACATGTTTGTCACTCCGGACAGTTCTTCATGGCGATTCTGGTGTTCCTAAGCTTTTCTCTCTAGATTCTTTTGTCTTAATTTGGAACAGGCACGATGGCCTTACGAGACCCGATTTGCACCGGAGAAGCATAAAAGTCTGGCACTCTCCTTTGCCAACTACTTTGATTCTGGAGCACTTACTGCAACTTCAGGCTGATTATTAATCAGAGTCCCTTCTCTTCCCTCCCACATATCTAGAGAGCAGCAGATATAAGCCAAGAAACAAACATCCAGGGAAAGTAAGACATTAATCTTTTTTATTGCTCTGGCGCTTGCTTCTAGGATACTTCAAGGATTTTAAACACCTAGTTCTCAGAATTTTAAAGCATACTGATTTTGGTGTGCATTTCTGACTAACTTAAGATATATTTCTCCAGAAACCAACTCTTCTCCCCATAATGCTTCTCAGGTTTTGCCCCGGAGAGGTTTTTGGAGAATGATGCAAAAGGTACGTTATCACAGGCTGTAGCAACAATGCCTACCCTGTCAAGATTTCAACAGGGTTTTTCTTTTTAATTAAGTGCGGTTACATTTTAATTAAGAGCTTATTGAGTCCATAATAAGGCCCGCAAGGCAGTTCCAAGACAGGACAGGGTGATTAGCCAAGGGATCCCAGCCTTAGCTTAAGTAGGTTTCACTTGATTCCCTTTGCCCAACAAAAGCCCTTCCAAAGTCAGGGCTACCTCTTCTATTTTACTGAAGCCCAGTTTGATGGGGTCACCCAGAGAGTACCTGCGCAGCTACAACCAAGACAACCAAAACACCCTGAACAAACCCATGGATCTTCTAAGTTGGCCACCCTGGGTGTGGCTGGTGGGTTGACTGGAAAGGGCCTCAGCCAGGGGCAGAGGAAGCCTCCTCGCCACCCGGGGCAGCGAACGGAGGCTTCCCCCTGGGAGCGGGGCGTCGTGACGCTATGACGGCATGTCACAACGGAGTGCGCATGCGTGAAATGCCGCGCGTGCGCACTCCGTCGCCGGGCCACTGCTGCTCCCGCAGCGCCCTTGCGAGGTGCCACGCCAAAAGCAGCAGCGGCGGGGCACCCCGACGAGCCGACGATCGCGTGCGGCGGCTCGTGGGGGTGCCCCGCCGATGCTGCTTTTGGCGCGGTGGCTCGCAAGGGTGCTGCGGGAGCAGCGCCGGCGCTGGCCGGTGGGCCCTGCGCAGGGCGGGGCCAGCCCAAGTGTCACCCCCTCCTCCCGTGGAATCCGGGGCGTACCGCCCCACCGCCCCCCCTTGTGACGCCAGTGGCCTCAGCAAAATGGTGGAGGTCCTGTTTTGCATGCAAAAGGTCCCAAGTTCAGTCTCTGTCATCTCCATATAAGGCTGGGAAGGTCTTTCCATCTCAGGGGTGGGGAACCTTTGGCTCTTCAGAGGTTGCTGAAATACAGCTAACATCCCTGCCCATTGGCCAAGCTTTCTGGGGCTGACGGGAGTTGTAGTTCAGCAACATCTGGAAGGACACAGGCCGCTCACCCCTGCTCTATCAGGAACCCTCAGTCAGAAGGACCAAGCGAACCTTAGGGACTTCTACACACAGAATGGAAACAGGACGTATTCATATTCACACAGGCGTTCAGGATGGTGGGGTTGGGTCATTCATGTCAGTCACTTCTCTCACCAATGCAAGGTAAGCCAGTAAGGTATAAGAAAAAGAGTGGAGCAATTATTATTATCATTACCATTGTTATTGTTCTTAATTTGTATACCACCATACATCTGTAGATCTCAGGGCAGAGATGGTTACATTTGCCAGTAGAATTCACCAGCAAGCACATCTTGAGTGATACCTGGCAGGGTATAGGGATAGGGAACAGATCTAGATACAGCCTCTGACTTCATTGATGGTAGCACAAGGTCTGTTGCCTTTGCTTTTATATATTCTGCAATGGAAGTAGCTGTGCATTTGAACCTTTTGCTTCAGCGAGTCAATGCCTCTTGATGTGAATGGTAGCACAATGATAATAAGTAATCTGAGCCATTGTGTTACTTTCTGAAGGTCGCTCAAAGACAGTTATTCAATGTATTGTTTGCTAATAGGGTATGTTTACAGTCTTATGTAGACTCAACAATCCAGGGTTATTGTGTTTTGGGCAATGCCTTAACAAAAGCAAAAATGTGTTTATTATTCCCTCAAAGTCCCATATAACTATGGGAAGAATGTGTCAAAAACATGCCACTGTGTTTTCATCAAGGTTATTTTCCTCAAAACTAGCCCTGTTGCCATATACAGTACCTTTAGACTGACTCTTATGTTAAATAAGAGAATGGATACATTTGGGGATATACTTCTCCTACTCGAAGGAGCTTAATTCAGGTTACTTTGGGTCAAAGCTGAATTGGTCATGCAACACCTGTTTGCTAGCAGAGGTTTAATAATTTGTTGTATTTAATAATACAGATTTAGTTATTTCAACTCAAAACACCGGCAAAGTTCTACTTCTTTACTAATATGTTGAGCATGACAGTGTTCACTAACCCTTCCATGGCTGGGCAAGACACAAAGGTCGAAGAAACCAAGACAAAAAGGGAGTGGAAACTAGTGAATAAAGGTGGATGAATCTGTCAGTTTTTGTTTCTCTTTGCTACTTATTTTCCCAGGCTTAAATGCAGCTCTACACATTTCTGCAGCGCTCAGCAATCTATCAATCTGAAATGTCGCCAGCATTTTGGTGCCAATTTCTGTGTGCAGTTTTTTTTAGCAATGTCCACATTTTGGCAAAGCAAGTTCCCCCTAATGCAGACGTTTTCAACTTTTCTGAGTCCACAGCTCCCTTGACCAACTACATTCTTTCTGCGGCATCCCTGTGGGGCTCAGGAGCCCAGTTATGTCACCCCTTGCCTGCAGAGCTGGCAGCCTCTCACCCTTTTCTAAACACCCTCCCTTGTGGAGTGTTTCCTCAGCCTCTCCCCTCTCCTTGGGAGTCCTCCGGGCAACCGCTGCTGCCACCCCTCATCTGTGAGCTGCCCCCCTCGCCCCAAAGAGAGGTGCCTCCTCACACTGCCCCACAGGGGCATGGGAAGAGGATGTCCCCAGCCTTAGTGGTCCACAGGCCCTTGCAGAGCCAGGCAGAGGCCCGGGCCAGGTAGATAATGTGGCCCCTTTTTTTTACCCTGGGGATCTCCGATAAGTGTTATAATTTTAAATACATTTTACAATAAATACATTATTCATTTTAAAATGTATTATACAATTTTAATAGTTCAAAAATGTATTTAAAAATCTATTTTTAAGTAGACAACTTTGACTATTATTTATTATCTTCTTATTCTACTCTTAAAAAAGATGTATGCTTGTGAGAAAGCCACTATTGCTCGTAAGCCACTATTTCTTTAAAAAACATGGTTTCCACCAAATTTTATCCTCATTGAGCTATATGTACTCCTTGGGTGTAAGTAATATTCCTGGCCTAGTCAACAAAATTTTAAACAAATGGCTACATCTACATCAAATTTTCATCATTTTCAAAAAAAAAATTAGCGATAAGAAAGCCAACACACTTATCTTTAAGTTACGTGTGGTTTAAATTTTTGGCAAACAAGATTTCAAACAAAAACTCATCAACATTTAACAGCATGAAAAACATGGCCCACCATCACAAACACTTGACTTGACTAAGACCTTACTTGCTTACCGAGGGCGTATTCACAATCCCTCATCTCTCCAACACAACCAGAGGGCGCTATTAGCAGGTTGAAACGCACCACCCTCCCGGCCTTCGCGTTTTCTGGGTTTTTTTCCTGATTTTTTACATTCACCTCAGGTGAGCGATTGTGAATATGCTGACCGAGGCCCCCTTTGGAATCGGAGGCCCGGGCCAAGTGGCCCATATGGCCCACCCTCTGTCTGGGGCTGGTCCAACAGAGACTGGTCATAGGTGAACATGAGGCCAGCACCTTAACTTGGGAGGCAGCAGTGGGTGCCGCTTAGCCTGCATGGCAGAAGGGCTCCCCTTTGGTGCTGGGCACTCAGCTCCCAGGCCAGCCTGGCACACAGCAAGCACAAAAAAGGCCAGCGCAGCGCCTGCCTGCCTGCCCAGCCTCCCTCTTGTCTGTCCATTCCCAACAGCAAGGGCTGGCGGGCTGGCTCCCTTGCTCGCTTGCTTACTCCGAGGTCGCCTCAGCTCCTGGCAATCAGCACCCCCTGACCAGCCCCAGAGGCACCATTTGCCTGCTGAGCTTGTAGCCAGGGCTGCTGCAACAAACAGCTGTGCAAGCCTTAGGAAGCAGAGATACAAGACGACATCAGAGGAGGGAGGAAAGAAAAGTGGGACAGAGGCCAGTGTTGCCCATGGCACCCCTGACCATCCCTCAGGGCACCCCAGGGTGCCACGGCACACTGATTGAAAACCATTGCCCTAATGTAATGCATTCTTGTTTGTTAATTTCACCAACAGATGCATCCCCCCAATCTATGCCTTTTTCTCCATATTGTTTGGCTAGAGAACGGCAGCGCAAGATTCGCAGAAATGCAAATTTCAGAGGCAAGCTGTATTTCAGTCCACGTATTGGCTTGAGAGTAGTGTAATTATTATTCAATTATTTCTTATATAATGAATTAAGGATGATAAATCTTGTCAGACTAAAATTTTGGAATATATTTTAGATTGTATTTCTGATCGATTCTATGTTTATGCTGGTCGTTGACCGTAATAAATATTGATTGATTGGCTTGAGAAGTGCGAATTAAGTAGTTTTTCATTAAAATGCAAACAAAATTGAATTCCTCTCAAATCCCAACTAGTGAGCAGTAGTTCTAAGAGTATGTAAGTAGGAAAAAGGCAACAGCAACATATGGGATCCTTTCTATTTGGCCCATCACTCTCATTCCTTATCTGCATTTATCTTGATATATATATTTTAAAATATCCAGTTGTTTTAGTTTTAGAGGATTTTTTTTTAAGTCAGAAAATAGTCATACCTCAGTTCTGTTGAGTATTGTGTCCTGAGGGTACTAGGTGGCATTTACGTATATAGGATAAATCTTTCTTGTAAGGTGTGAAGTGTTATTTTAGAGATCTTTTTTGCTTATTTTTTATTGTGATTGCATTGTGCACACCACTATCACAACAGTAAGTCATTGTTGTTGTTGTTGTTGTTGTTGTTGTTGTTGTTGTTTTAAATACAACAACCACTGAAATGAATGGTCGCTTCTTTTTTTATTGTTAAGGTATAAAAACCAACACAGGATGTTGCAAGTTTAAAAGCAACCTTGCATTCTTTTTAAAGAAGCCAGAAATTATAAGCAATCTATATAAACCAAAGAATTAGGAAACAATTACGAAACTGTTGATATGTTGATTTACTGGATGAGGCAATATTCATAATATTTAATTGAAGACTTTGTTAGAGATGTCAGGGGCCAAAATCTCTGCATTTCTTATGAAGCTCAGCGGAGAAGCTATTCTTGTCTCAAGTCTTGTTTCTAAATTACATCCGTGATCTCCTGATGTAGAAAATTAGCACAATCTATCATAAGGGGGTTTGTCACTTTTAATTATAAGGAGGATTGAACTTCACTGTGCGATGGCTGCTGGATTTTATTTAAATTAATACATTATACTTAGCAAACATAATGCTGAAGGTTTAGTCAGCCATTTACTCTTGCTGCTACTGCTAGGAAATTATATTAGCAGTCAATTTCCAGGAGAGTTAGTGAGCTAAAAGCTTGTCCATTTTGCTTTCTTTGCCTATAATGGATCTATTTTAGATAGAAAATAGCCAGTCCCTAGTTTATTATTTTCTTTCCTTCTTTTTTTTAAAGGACCTGATGTATCTTTGCATCGCCTTCATGTTTATGGTTGACCTCAAAAGTTTTGATTCTGTTTATAATCTGTTTGCTCAAGGAGGTCACACTGGGAGAGATTCTGTTTGCAACTGCAGGCTATTATGTGTGTTCCTTTTCTCCAAAGCCCCATCAACAACAGAAGTAAAGGGCCCTCCAACCATCATGTCTCCTCCCCTCCCCTAGAACACTTCAAGCTTTTATAAGTGCACAAAAACGGCCATTAGGAGCAGAGACTGAGCCAAAATTGTCTTTCACAAAAATCTGCTTTTCGGGGTCTGCAACAGCATTGAGCAAAATGAAGATCAGACTCTATGGATAATAGATCTCTGGATGATTAAGCAGGGGGTGGCCAGGGGAATCTGGATCTCGGTTGTTTTGACAGCAGAAATAGCAAAGTGTCTTCTTAATTTTCTTGGTAAATTGGACGGTGGAAATGAAGAAAGTTTGGGGAGACAGCAGGAGTGGGGGGGGCGGATATTAAATCCAGTTCACATTTAAATTTCAGTTCACTTTTAAATCGGTTTCAAACTTTCCAAAACAACGTAAGAACCAAAGCACAACCATCTTTCAAAATTCACATTTACCTGAATTTTGAGAAGTTGTTACTGAACCAAGCAGTGGTTACAAAAATGCATACATCAGGGGAAAGCGTGGATAAAAAAATAAATATATTGCTTTCAATAACAATCGAAAATGCATTGTATTAAGGAAAATCACTTTCAAAAATGTGTCAAAACTGCATACAAAAATGCATTTGTTAGAAGAAATCTACACTAAAATGCTAATGAATTTTTATGAGAATTTTATTTATTTATTTCTTTTTTAATGAATCAAAATTGCTGGTAGTGAAAACATATTTCCAGGCTGTGAATACACTCACAGGCAACCTGTTGCTTAACTCTAAGTGTGAATCTGCCAGGCTGAGTCACCATTTTACACCTGGTTCTGGTTGCTGGTCCTCAGGGTTAGTCCTAGTAACAACCACAACACCCAATCAAGGCTGCCCTTGTAGACCTGTGGCTGTCCAGAGATGTTATTAGACTCCATCTCCCATAATCGCTGGCCACTGGCCAGGCTGGGTCTGAATTCCAATCCCTGCTCAAGCCTAAAGTCTTCCCATGCAAACAGGCTCTCCCCTCAATAGGGAAATCTTTAGAGAACAGAACTGGTACACTCCTTGATTCTGATGACTGACTAGCTACATGTATTTTAGTCTCAAATAGCAAGATTCATAGGAAGGATAATGCTGGTTTTAGCCTTTGGTTCAGTCAGGAGGAGAAACACTGTGGTCCATATTGAAATAAACAGAAATCTGCTCTTATTCCCTTATGGGGTACACAAGAGCCTTTTGTGGTTCTCCATCGGAAGGAGTAAATTACAGAGGCCAACCAGAGAAAAATTGAGAAGCAAAATCTTTATTATATCTGTTGCAACAGGGCCCACTCCCAAAAATGGAGGAGCAGCCCCCCAACAATGGTGTGCAAGCTCCTATATAGACTTTGAAATTCCCCCCTTCCGCTCAAGACCACCCCTCCTTTGAGTCCAGCCCACCCCCAGATACATCATCCTACATCACAGATACATCAGAACTACATCACAACTTGGGAGGGTCAGAAGAGGTAACTTGAGAATTTTCCACACCTGGTCATCCCTCCTCGACCCCTCCCAGACACACATTTCTGGAAAACAAAAGGCTTCCTGATTTCCTGCCCTGGCAGGGCAGGGCAAATGCAGGGCTAACAACTGTCCTTTGTGAGGGAAATGGGCCATCTGGTACCTGGCCAGCTAGGAGTCAAAATGGTGTGAGGCCTGTCTTTCTGTGCTGTTTTCAGACATGTGGCCTTGTTTGCTTGGTACATTAATAACAATTATTATAGATATAAAACCTTAAAATTCTTACAACAATATTCACTGCAATTGCCGTTGCATTTTGCATTACCGTATTTTTCGCTCCATGAGACGCACTTTTCCCCTCCTAAAAAGTGAGGGGAAATGTTGGTGCATCTCATGGAGTGAAGGCAAGCGGCGGTGAGAGGCAGGGGCGGCGGCGGGCTCGTTCCTCCCCACCGCCTCCGTTCGCAAAAGCAGGGTTGTTTTTGCGAACGGAGGCTCCGAGGAGGATCCAGCAGCATCTGCTATGCTGTCCGCCGCCACCTCTGCCTCCCCCCGCTCGCAAAAGCCTTCTTCTGCCAGTAGCAGTAACTCATTGGGATGTGTGTTTGTGCATGCACATGTCTTAACACACCCAAAGCATGTCGGACTTTCTTTATGTAGGACTTTCTTTAAGTATGCCACAACAGCAGCTAGAATTTTGATAGCTAAAAACTGGAAGTCAGAGGAATTACCAACGATAGAAGATTGGCAGATGAAAATGATGGACTATATGGAACTTGCTGAGCTGACCGGGAAACTTCGTGACCAGAGGGAGGAAGCGGTGGAAGAAGATTGGAAGAAATTTAAATTATATTTAAAAAAGTATTGTAAGATTAAAGAGTAGAAGTAAGCTGGAAGATAAGTGAGGCTGTAGAGTTAGAAAATAGATCTATGTTTTCTAATTGTTTGAATAAATGTTATGGATAATAGAAAAGAAGAGGTGTTAAGGTAATTTAATAAAAAATGTTTTCAATGATGTAAAGTATTTACTAAAGATGATTTACAAGGTACCCAGGAAGAGAGGACGGGAGGAAGTCAACCCACAATGATAAGAAAGAATGACAGGTTAAAAGGATTCATGTATGTTTTTATTTGTATTATTGTATGGTGGTTTTTTTTATTGTTGTTTGTGTTTTCTACTGTATTAATTTGATAAAACCAATAAAAATTTATTGGAAATTAACACACACAAAGCATGTGTTGCTGAGCAGCCATTAAGGGTTGATTTAGTTGCTGTAATAAATGTGCATGTGAGACCTATCCCACCTGTGTCAGAATCCCATGGAAGGGAGCAGACTCCCTCCAGGAGGGCCAGCACAGATCTGGAGGGCCATGGATTTCGGTTATAATATTGAATTTGATGCATGGTTAAAATTGTGGAATCAAAATATAAAATTCACAGCATGCACAATTTTGAAAGAGAACGTATTGAAAATGATGTACCGTTGGTACATAGCGCCAGTTAAGCTTGCAAAAATGTACAGATTGAAGAATAAGTTGTGTTGGAGGTGCAGGGTAAAAGATGGCGAATTCTATCATATGTGGTGGACTTGCGACAGGATTAAAAAAAATTGGGAAATGATTTACAATGAACTAAAAAAGATATTAAAATGCACATTTCCCAAGAAGCCGGAGGCGTTTCTGCGCAGGCTGATGGGAGATGAAATTGCTAAGAAGGATCAGAGACTATTTATGTACGCGACCACCGGGGCAAGGATTTGGGTTGCTCAAAGGTGGAAACTTCAAGAGGTACCAACATTAAAGGACTGGCAGCTAAAAATGACGGATTATGCCGAATTGGCGAAGATGACGGGCAAGGTTAGGAACCAAGACGACCAGAAGTTCACCAACGATTGGAGTAAATTCATAGACTATTTACCGTAAAAGAAAATTGTACAAGTTTAAAGACACTAACAGGGTTGGTGTGATTCCTATGTTGTGAGATTGGAATAATCTCTGACCGAAATCAGAGGAGGAATATAAAAAAAGGTCAGAGATAAACAAAAAGGCGTTAGAGGCCAAATAATATTTTAAAACCACTGAAAGGAGGGAGGGAAGTCATAGCTCGGTGGAGCATTAAGTTTATTGTATGTAATATAATATGATGAAAATTAGAGTGCTGACCTTTAAAGCCCTAAACGGCCTCGGTCCTGTATACCTGAAGGAGCGTCTCCACCCCCATCGTTCAGCCCGGACACTGAGATCCAGCGCCGAGGGCCTTCTGGCGGTTCCCTCACTACGAGAAGCCAAGTTACAGGGAACCAGGCAGAGGGCCTTCTCGGTAGTGGCACCCGCCCTGTGGAACGCCCTCCCACCAGATGTCAAAGAGAACAACAACTATCAGACCTTTAGAAGACATCTGAAGGCAGCCCTGTTTAGGGAGGCTTTTAATGTTTTATAGATTATTGTATTTTAATGTTCTGTTGAAAGCCGCCCAGAGTGGCTGGGGAAACCCAGCCAGATGGGCGGGGTATAAATAATAAATTATTATTATTATTATTATTATTATTAGAGTGTTGATGTAATCTGAAAACAATAAAAATCATTATGCAAAAAAAAAAAGATCTGGAGAGGTTCACAGGGACCAGCTGTTTTGCAGCTTCCTGCCTTTAGGGATGAGAAACTGTGGTCCCCCAGATGTTATTGAACCCCAGCACTCATCAGCACTCTCCCCCCACTTGCTTTAAAGCCAGCTGGGGATAAGGGGAGGACGCATATGCTATAAACAATTTTTTCTTGTTTCCCCCCTCAAAAAAAAAAAAGTGTGTCTCATGGTCCAGTGCGTCTCATGGAGCGAAAAATACGGTAATTTACTTCCTTGGCTATGTCACTGTTAGCAATCTTTAACAACAAACAACTGTGCTAATATATTTAGAAACAGGTTACAAACCCAAATGACTTTCCTCTTCACCCCCTCTTCCTTTTTTACACATGTAGAACTGTGGTTACATAGAACTGAAGGAATATAACCCCAGGGACAGCCTAAAATAACCAGGTCTCAAGAGATCTGTTAAAGGCAAATAGGAAGCAAACACCCCTTTCCTGATGCTACCGATGGAAATTCAAGACTAGGACTAGTTGCACATTATAGAGAGTCGATGATTTGTTAAAGGTTAGGAATAAGGGCTATTCTTCTAACCATTTCATCAACGGAGGCTTCAGATTAGTTATTTTAGGGCAAGGGTCCGCAAGCTGTCTTTCCCCAGGGCTCACTTGAAGCAGCTGAAAATTACTACAGCCCACCAGTCACAAAATGTTGGTGCAGAGGCAGAGCCAACCACAAAATGGAGGCGGATAGGGGCATTTTGGTGTAATCAGCTGGCAGTTATCAACTTCTAAAGGTAAAGGTAAAGGGACCCCTGACCATTAGGTCCAGTCGCTGGCGACTCTGGGGTTGCGGCGCTCATCTCGCTTTATTGGCTGAGGAAGCCGGCATACAGCTTCCGGGTCATGTGGTCAGCTTGACTAAGCTGCTTCTGGCGAACCAGCGCAGCGCAGCGCATGGAAACACCGTTTACCTTCCTGCTAGAGAGGTACCTATTTATCTACTTGCACTTTAAGATAAGCTAAGATAAGATAAGATAATTTATTGTCATTGCACAAGTACAAGCCCAACACTATACAAGTGCAACGAAACTGCATGTTGTTGTTCAGTCGTTCAGTCGTGTCCGACTCTTCGTGACCCCATGGACCAGAGCACGCCAGGCACGCCTATCCTTCACTGCCTCTCGCAGTTTGGCCATACTCATGTTAGTAGCTTCGAGAACACTGTCCAACCATCTCATCCTCTGCCGTCCCCTTCTCCTTGTGCCCTCAACCTTTCCCGAAAGATTGCATGCCATCCCGTAAAAAACAGAAAGAAAAAACAAAACAAAAAACAGCACAAAACACACACACACCAAAAAAAGCCACACATACACACACATACACCCATCACAGCTCTCCAAGGTCATATTATCTGGTTACAGCATTTAAGATGGTTATAGCTCTTGGGTAGAAACTGTTCTTTGACGTGCTTTCGAACTGATAGGTTGGCAGGAGCAGAGACCGTGCAATGGGAGCTCACCCCGTCGCGGGGATTCGAACCACCGACCTTCTGATCAGCAAGCCCTAGGCTCTGTGGTTTAACCCACAGCGCCACCCGCGTCCCTGTTATCATCTTCTATTTCTAACTAATCCAGATTTGGAAATGGTTAAAGTCCTTGCCGCAGCATTTCCCGTGGCACAGAGTTCATAGCTCAGTTTTCCTCAAGCTAACGACAGACCTTTTTGGGGAGGTATTGTAACAGCCCCTACCCCTACCCCACTTCAAGCAGAATTTGCTGGTCCAAAGTGGAGGAAGCGTTTTCTTCTATATTTCCCCTTCCCACCCTGACATGCCTCCCACAAGTATTCTTCTTACCCGTCACCTGTCATTCCTTCTCCCCTTCTCCTTTGACCTTCTACCATTCGCACTCACACTGCCGGTTTCATCCATAGCTGTCAACCCTCCCTTTTTTTGTGGGAAACTCCCTTATTCCAATGCCGTTTCCCGCTGCTATCCCGGATTGTTGATATCCCTTAAATTTCCTGGATTTCAAAGGAAGCAGCTCCTCTCCCTCGCTGCCGGCCAGGGAGGCTCCTCAGCTGCGTTGCTCGGCTGCCAATAAGGAGTCTGAGACCGACTGGGGGCGGAGCTTGCATGCCTTGTGCAGCCAGACCCTCACGCCCAACCAGACATACAGCCTGCCTGCCGTCTACGCGCTCGCTCTTTCGCCCACCCTGGAGCGCAGGGTGGCGAGGTTCCTTGGTGCTATTGCACCGCCCTGGCGGCATCCCTTATTTTCAAATCCGAAAGTGGGAGGAAATCCCTTATTTTCAAATCCGAAAGTTGACAGCTATGGTTTCATGTCTCCTTTTAACTCACTTATTTCTATAACATTCCTCTCACATCCCCTTCCTGTCTATTCCCAGTTTATAGAACAGCAGCTTATTATTCACACTACTCACTTTCGGATTTCCTGCCTGCCTGCCTCCCCCGCTAACTCCTCTGCCTTCCAGCCACCTTTACTCAGCATGTGAGGAGTTGCTAGTGCTGGCATCCGCCCAGCCCAAAAGGCTATGGCATGTCTATGGGGAGTGGCAGGCAAGGGAGGAGGCACGGGGCAGGCTGGGGCACTGAGGCTAACCTGAAAGTGGTCCAAGGACCACTGATGGAGTCTGACTCACTGTCTGAGAAACAGTCATCTAGGCTGAACCAACAGGGAATGATCCTTCTGGGTGTTCTGCTCTATTGGGGTGGTTGTGCGTCAGGCTTGTAGTTTTAATTTAAGTTGGTTGCTGAAAGGTTCCTGCCTCTTAGGGTTGCCATATTTCAAAAATTGTTGAGCTTTTTTTATGGAAGGTAAAGGTACCCCTGACCATTAGATCCAGTTGCAGACGACTCTGGGGTTGCGGTGCTCATCTCGCTCTATAGGCCGAGGGAGCTGGCTTTTGTCTGCAGACAGCTTCCAGGTCATGTGGCCAGCATGACTAAGCCACTTCTGGTGAACCAGAGTAGCGCACGGAAACGCCGTTTACCTTCTCTCCGGAGCGGTACCTATTTATCTACTTGCACTTTCATGTGCTTTCGAACTGCTAGGTGGGCAGGAGCTGGGACCGAACAACAGGAGCTCACCCCGTCGTGGGGATTTGAACCACCGACCTTCTGATCGGCAAGCCCTAGGCTCAGTGGTTTAGACCACAGCGCCACCCGCGTCCTTTTTATGGAAACCACCATAAAAATTGGAAGTTGTTTTTTTTAAGTTGTTGTTTGTGTGCGCTTTTTTGTTTCAATATTTTTAATTGATTTTAACAATTTTAAGCACTTTACAATACCGTTAAATTTTCATCCTCCCCCCCCCTCACTGGGGGAAGCAGATTTCCATTCCCCTCTCTCACCGGGCAAGACAATAAACATTACACATTTAACGTAGTTAACATATTGAATATCATTGCTTGGCCCTGGCCCATTTCTGTGGGCCAGGTATTCTTCCTTTCCTCAAGTTCATATTTCGGTTGACTTCCTCAAGTCCCCCTCTGTTGAATTCATTATCTATCCTCTTTGTCAGTTTTCCAAATTCATAAACTTATCTATTTTTACACTCCTTATCCTTTTTCACAATAACATAAAATACCATAATCATTTTACTTAAACTAACTCCTTTTTTTCTATACCTCGGCACCTCATTACTTCTGATACTTTCCTAAACCCTTATCAAATTCCTTTATTCCAACCTAATTTAACTGTGTGCGATTTTTTGATTGACTTGTCTAAGATCCAGGAAAAAGCACCACATTTCGGAAATCACCCCCCCCCCCCCGGACGCCAAATCCGCCTTTGAAATCCTAGTAATGTCTGGGAAAATCCGGACGTATGGCAACCCTACAGCCTCTGCTGTGAAAGTCAAGGGGAATCCTGGCCTACGCGAGCTGCAACCAGTGCTTCTGTAATCGGTGAAACTGTTATCTGCTGTTATCTACGTGGGTCAGGTGCAGGATCTTGAAACACCTTGTTTACCTTGCTAGGAATAAAGGAACATTTGCTTCTCGCCATTAAGGATCACGTCATTTGTGTGGCAATGCTTATATCTACCAATGAAACTACTGTCATATTTTTGATTTTTACATTAGAGTGCCTCCTCTTCCAGAGGCAGTTCTAGGGTAGTGCAACCCTCTGGGCACTGGCCCTACAGGGGGCACCACAACAATGATGCAGAACGGAGTGCAAGAGGCCGGGGTGTGTGGGTGTGTCACACAGTGCGCCACTGAAATTTAAGAACCAAAAGTCCACCCACTACAGTGATGCCTTCTGAGTTCATTCCCTGAAAGAGACATAAAAAAGGTAAAGGGACCCCTGACCATTAGGTCCAGTCGCGGACGACTCTGGGGTTGCGGCGCTCATCTCGCATTATTGGCCGAGGAAGCCGGCGTACAGCTTACGGGTCATGTGGCCAGCATGACTAAGCCACTCCTGGCGAACCAGAGCAGTGCACGGAAACGCTGTTGGTACCTATTTATCTACTTGCACTTTGATGTGCTTTCGAACTGCTAGGTTGGCAGGAGCAGGGACCCAGCAACGGGAGCTCACCCCGTCGCGGGGATTCGAACCGCCGACCTTCTGATCGGCAAGCCCTAGGCTCTGTGGTTTAACCCACAGCGCCACCCGCATCCCTAATGAAAGAGATATAGGGCTAGACTATTTTCAGAGCCGTCCACTTTCTCAGGAAATCCACAAATGCACATATTATTCTGCTATACAATGTGGTACTCCCAGATCCTCGGGTCATGAATCTGCTGCTTGTTGCAAGCTACAGTGTAAATAAATCATTTCCCTCCTGGATTGGTTTTAATGAAGAGTGGGTTATAACTCATGCAAAAGAAACAAAGACATTGCATCTTTCAAAGAGGGGCTGAGCTCCGTGGTAGTTTCAACCGCCACTGCCAGTAAGTACTGAAAACCATAGAAAGAAGTTTGCTGTATTATGTAAATAAGTAAGTGCTTCTAACTTGGACACGTTGCTCCTGATGCTCATAGAATCATAGCGCTGAAGGGGGACCAAGAGAATCATCTAGTCCAGGCAAAGGCAAACTTGGCCCTCCAGATGTTTTGGGACTACAATTCCCATCATCCCTGACCACTGGTCCTGTTAGCTAGGGATCATGGGGGTTGTAGTCCCAAAACATCTGGAGGGCGAGTTTGCCTATGCCTGATCTAGTCCAACCCCCTGTAATGCAAGAATCTCTTGCCCAACGTGGGGCTCAAAGCCACGACCCTGAGATTAAGAGTCACATCTGTCTACAGACTGAGCTATCTGGTAATTTAGTAGGAAATTAGCATGCAAAGTACAGTGGACGCTGGGGTTGCGAACGCTATCCGTGCGGGAAGCGCGCCTACAACCCGCAGCGTCCGCAACCCGCAGCGCCGCATCTGCACATGCGCGGGTTCGCGATTCTGCGCTTCTGCGCATGCGCAAAGCATGATTTAGCGCTTCTACACATGCGCGGAAACCCGGAAGTAACCCGTTTTGGTACTTCTGGGTTCGGCACGGAGAGCAACCCGAAAACGCGTAACCCGCAGCGTTCGCAACATGAGGTATGACTGTACATTATACGGGGGTGAAATGCTTGCAAAATTGTGAGTATTAGGCAATTCATAACAAAATGTGGGCAACACACACTAAAATTCTCATAAACTTCCATGTGGATTTTAAAAAATGCAAAGTGATGCAGACGTGGGGCAAACTGAACTGGGAGAAACCAAATTTGACAGAATCAGTTTTGTTTTGTGCTTCTATGTGGTGCAGAGGCAAAGCAGGAAAACCTCTGCATTTCAGATGGGCAGCAAGCACACTATGATTGAAATGTGAAGGAACAAGTCTGCTAACCTAAAGTAGCCAGTCTTGACAAACTAGGAAATGTGGCTAAACTCTCAGAACAACTTGATCCGGTACAGTCAGCAATGTTTACAAACAACCCAGGAACTTAGAACGTGCCAGAAACATTTCCATCAACTATTACTTCAACACAAGAGTCACAGGATCAAAAAAAGCTCAGGCTGGCAAGGTCACTGTCGCCCACTCTGTTACCTTGAGGGCAGGGCCCTTAATAAAGTCAATTCCTAAAAAGAGATGCGTCTGGACTCAAGGGGAGGTTTTATAAAAATTGATAGGACTAACTTTCAATGGATGTCCTTTCGCAAGTGGTTCTGCAATAATAATAATAATAATAATAATAATAATAATAATAATAATAATATAATTTATTATTTATACCCCGCCCATCTGTCTGGGTTTCACCAGCCATTCTGGGCGGCTTTCAACAGAATATTAAAATACAATAATCTATTAAACATTAAAAGCCTCCCTAAACAGGGCTGCCTTCAGATGTCTTCTAAAGGTCTGGTAGTTGTTGTTCTCCTTGACATCTGATGGGAGGGCGTTCCACAGGGCGGGTGCCACTACCGAAAAGGCCCTCTGCCTGGTTCCCTGTAACTTGGCTTCTCGCAGTGAGGGAACCGCCAGAAGGCCCTCGGCACTGGACCTCAGTGTCCGGGCAGAACGATGGGGGTGGAGACGCTCCTTCAATGGTGAAGCATGGCCCATGTTTCAGGTTTGAGCCATGGAACTGAAAAAAGGTTCCGAAGTTTGCGGCCTGGTCTGATTTCCCCCTAAATTTTTTATTGGAAGAAAAGAGAAGGAAGGAAGGAAGGAAGGAAGGAAGGAGCAACAACAAAAATTGCCTTTTTTGTGTTTGTTATGTTTGTTTTTTATATTATTCATGTGTAAAACCCAATAAATATGATTTAAAACAACAACAACAATTGCCAACTGACATTAGCCATAGTATTCCATGCACTCTGATTTAAACATATATAGGTTGCCGCGCTCATCTTGCTTTATTGGCCGAGGGAGCTGGCGTACTGCTTCTGGGTCATGTGGCCAGCATGACTAAGCTGCTTCTGGCAAACCAGAGCAGCGCACGGAAACTCCGTTTACCTTCCCGCCGGAGCGGTACCTATTTATCTACTTGCACTTCGTGCTTTCAAACTGCTAGGTTGGCAGGAGCAGGGACCGAGTAACGGGAGCTCACCCCGTTGCGGGGATTCGAACCACCAACCTTCTGATCAGCAAGCCTAGTAGGCTCTGCGGTTTAACCCACAGCACCACCCATGTCCCACTGTACTTTGAAATAGCAGGGCCTTAATCTGCAGCCTGAACTCCTTTGCTGAGAGGAGCTAGGCACATTTCCCTAGAAAGGGAATGCTGCAACTTAGGTGCCAATATAGAAAAGGCCCTGACCTGTGGTGCCCTCAGATGGCAGAGGGCCCCAGAAGATGATCTAAGTTCTTATAAAGGAAAAAGCAGTCCTTGCGGTATCCTGGCCCCTGACCCGGTTGCAGCACATAGATTCCAGATTACTCAGACTAGAGATTTGTTGACATTCTGCAGAGGAAGATGATGAAATCGAGAACTGTCAACTAGCTTTACGAAATGTAAATACTCCTTGCATATGATCAGTGAGATCCCGCACTGCTCAGTCTATGCCTATTTGCGTAGGAAGGAACAGCCTGTCTTCCACAAATAATGTAAAACAGCTGAATACAATATTTTGTCCTTTGAATACATTCTACTGTAAACACGGCTGCTGTATAGGACTTGGCTGAACAGGAATCAAAGGCAAAAAGGGGTTTTTCGTTGCGATTCAATTAATGATTGACGCCTCCACGCCTATTCTGATTTCTGCAAATCTTGTTAATTTAGTGTTGCTGTTTCGTTTTAAGAATTTGGAGGCGCTGCCCTGCCCTGCTGTACAATCCCTGAGAAGGAGCAGATATTTATCTTGTTGCAAGCTTTAAACGGCCCAATAGCAGCAGTGCTGCCCTCTCCGTCACATGGTAACAGGCAATTTTCACTGGATCGTCGCTTTTGCACAATGGCCAAAAAAAAACAACAAAAAAACACTTGTGACCTTTTTTCCAGTGTCTTAAGCAGGGAGGCTGCAGCGCGTTGCCAAAACACAGTTTGCTTTTCTCGCTAGCCTCGCTGTGCATTGCATTTCTGCAACATATTCCCACTGCTTTCGCCTAAGTGGCTACCTCCTTCTTCTGGGTGCCTTTACGACATGCCTTCAGGACACAGCGGCCTTCAAGAAACGGAGCTCAGTTTCAAAAACAAATTGAAACAGAATGGGGGCGCGGGGAGGGAGCATTCCAAACGCGCGTTGCTCAACATTGCAGGATCAAAGTTTAGGCCTCCTGCCCCTTGAATTCCTGTTTAAATACAACATACGTTTGTCCCCTGAGGATTTGTTTATACTAGTGTTGTGGGTGTGACTTGCTTCTTGCTCCACTGCGAAGTTATTTGTTGAGTTGTAATCATATCAGAAATACATTAACAGGCTGTGTGGTTACTACAGGGGTAGGCAACCTAAGGCCCGTGGGCCGGATGCGGCCCAGTTGCCTTCTCAATCCGGCCCTTAGACCATGTGGTAGGCCGGACTATATTTTGAAAAAAAATAAATGAATTCCTATGCCCCAAAAATAACCCAGAGATGCATTTTAAATAAAAGCACACATTCTACTCTTGTAAAAACAGCAGGCAGGCCCCACAAATAACCCAGAGATGCATCCTATATAATAAAGTTGCTGTGTCCCTGCGTCCAACTTTCCGTGTGTCACGGAAGTGCGCTACTGCGCATGTCACACACGGACGCAGGGATTGGAGCGTAGAGACCAAACAAGACCAATAGGCGATGGCGGTTACGCCTCTACCTCCTCACCCCCGCAGCTCCGAGCCCCCGCCCCTGCCTTTACTGCTTGCAAAGCGCGGGGGAAGCCCCGCAACCTCCTTGCCCCGGCCACCGCCGGGCGCCTCCGCGCCTCGGGTCCTGGTCACCGCCGCTAGCGCCCGTTATTAACGGGCTGAATTCAACTAGTTTTAAATAAAAGGACACATTCTACTCATGTAAAAACACTAGGCAGGCCCCACAAATAAGCCAGAGATGCATTTTAAATAAAAGGACACATCCTACTCATGTAAAAAACACGCTGATTCCCGGACCGTCCACGGGCCGGATTGAGAAGGCGATTGGGCCAGATCCGGCCCCCGGGCCTTAGGTTGCTTACCCCTGATCTGGACCATGGGTAGGCAAACTAAGGCCCGGGAGCAGGATCTGGCCCAATCGTTCCAAATCTGGCCTGTTGACGGTCCGGGAATCAGCGTGTTTTTACATGAGTAGAATGTGTGCTTTTATTTAAAATGTATCTCTGGGTTATTTGTGGGGCCTGCCTGGTGTTTTTACATGAGTAGAATGTGTCCTTTTATTTAAAATGCATCTCTGGCTTATTTGTGGTGCATAGGAATTCGTTCATTCCCCTCCCCCCAAAAAATATAGTCCGCCCCCCCCCAAGGTCTGAGGGACAGTGGACCGACCCCCTGCTGAAAAAGTTTGCTGACCCCTGATCTGGACTGAGTAATGGGTGGAGGCCCTACCTCTACTCAGCTTGGCCTGAGGAACTGGCCTATCCCTGATTCAGATGTCCCTCAGGTGCAGGGGCCTTCCCATGACCATGACAGGCCCTATCAGGGCTCCCTGTGGCCACGGGGAGCCCGATTGGGCCTCCCCCAACCATGTGATGTCACATGCACGTGCCAAGCCCCCCAAAAGTTGGGCGGAACCCAGCGCGTGTGCCCAGGTGCCATATTGCTTGGCTGCTTATTGCAGGTACCTCCCCAATTCTGAAGAGAGTCTCTGGCCTCCGTGCTGATGTGGTTCACACAGATGTCTACCACCAAAAGAACCAAGATTACGTACAACTATATACCACCCACACAACAAACGTAACCAGCTGATAAATTGGTCTCAATATAACATAATATAATAGTTACATGTAAAACACACTCTTACATTGTGGACTGGCAAGACCATACTTATTATCTCCAAACTTATTATCTCCATATTTATTATTTTTTCGCTATTTGGAATCTCCAACAGAATCATATGGGTTGCAAGGGACTTGTTGGAACTTTGACGTCGTAGTTTTTCGGTAGAATGTTCCTATATCCTTGCATATTTGCAATTTGATTTGTTTTCTTTATACCATATATCTTATTGTAGTTATGTATATGTTTAGTAGCAGGGGTGTCAAACTCCGGCCCTCCAGATGTTTTGAGACTACAATTCCCATCATCCCTGACCACTGGTCCTGTTAGCTAGGGCTGATGGGAATTGTAGTTCCAAAACATCTGGAGGGCCGGAGTTTGACACCCGTGGTTTAGTGTGTTTTACATGTAAATATTATATTATGTTATATTAAGACCAATTTATCAGCCAGTTACGTTTGTTGTGTGGGTTGTTCACACAGATGCCTAACCCCTCCCTCCACGTCACATCACTGTCAAGTTGCGATGGCTACTTTACGCAAATAGACACCAATATGTTTTCATTAATTAAAGAAGCGTTGGCCCAAGAAAGGTGGAAAACATGTCCACCCCTCAGCCATCTATGGCAGCACACTGTAGACAGCAGTGCACAGAAGTGAGATTTGTTCCTTTTTTCAGCACAGCATTGGCCTAATTCAGTGCTTCCCAAACTTGGGTCTCTGGCTGTTTTTGGGTCCCTAGCTAGCAAGATCGGTGGTCAGGGATGATGGGAATTGTTGTCTGAAAAAAGCTGGAAGCACAGGTTTGGGAAACACTGGTCGAATTCCTCCAGCCGCATACGAACAGTAGGGCAAAGCAGGGAATCATTGGAAGGATGGCTGCTTTGGGGCAATAAGGAAGGAAACTCGTGGTAACAGGCACAAACATTCCAGACATCTTGATTCTATCTGACCCTGGAGATATAATACAAAAAAAGAAAAGCTGGATCCACAAAGGGCATGTTGCCAGATAAAGGCTGTTACTTAGAAAAGATCACTGCAGCATTGAAAGAAGTCCAATTTTCAACAGGTAGAAGAGAAGTTGGTGGGCTTTAAGGGCAGAAAATGAAAAATTCTCATCCAAATTATTGGGGTAGAAAGGGGGGTGGGTTCTCTTATGTGTAAACTTCACACACACACCACCGGTAACAATTTGAGAAAGCACCCCACTCACTAGCGGTCCCACCCCATTTTACTATAGTACAGTCAGTAGAGTATTCTCAAGTTCCCATGTTATAGTTAGAACTCGTGATGTAAGTCAGAGAAGGTGCAGACAGAACGCGTTGGCTGAGACAGATCTCAGGCAATCCTTTTCCAGATCCGGAGAAGTGTCCACATTGCAAAGAATAGGGAGATTAATGCCTCCTGCAGCTATCTCCTGGGGGACAGCCCTTTTCCACGCCATTAGAGTTGATGCAGAAGCTGAAATCGGACATACTTTGTTCCAATACGGATTTTTGGCACCATCTAGTGACAGGCTGAAAGTAAGACTAACTGTTCCTCAAACCACTTCAACTCCGTGACACATATAGTACAGCTACTCTGAATGATTTTTGTTCTGAAAATGATCACCCTACTCACCTGGTTGACAAACATGGCCAAACATCTGGTACAGTGCTGATCCGAGACACCACCGTGCAACTTTCCGAAGGCAACACAATCTTCATGGAGTAAGATACACAAGAACTTTTCACACGGGTAGTGACAAATGTCCAGCTCCATGTAGAGATAAGGAAGGAGTGTTTGAAGATTGCGGTTGGGATGAGGAGAACTACTTCTGGTTGTAGCTGGGTAAACAGATAGCTCTCTTGTACGGCCGATCTCTCTCCAACCAAAGTATCCTTTGCTAAACTGAGCAGGGTGGAGTCAAGTTTTGGTAGATGCAAATGCTGAGGGAAACTGAATTTACTGATGATCCATTTGTAAACAGCACTGGAAATATGTATCTTTAACATATTGCTATGCTTTTGCTAAGTTTGATGCTGTTTTTTCTTTCCCCTCTCGATTGTTCTTTGGGTGAGATGATGATGTAATTTAGCTACATTTCTCTGATGCATCATGGCAGGAGTGGGGAACATGTGGCCCTTTGGATGTTGGATTTGGAATTGATATCCCGCTTTATCACTACCCGAAGGAGTCTCAAAGCGGCTCACAATCTCCTTTCCCTTCCTCCCCCACAACAAACACTCTGTGAGGTGAGTGGGGCTGAGAGACTTCAGAGAAGTGTGACTAGCCCAAGGTCACCCAGCAGCTGCATGTGGAGGAGCGGGGAAGCGAACCCGGTTCACCAGATTACGAGTCCACCGCTCTTAACCACTACACCACACTGGCTCTCTGTTGTTGAACTACAACTCTCATTAACCCTGACAGTTGGCCATGCTTGCTAGGAATGATGACTCCTGTTGTTGGCATCCATCTGTCTCGAGAGACAATGGAGCGCGCCTCCAGGAGCGAAGTCAAACCGCTGCAGAATCACAGTGCCTGCTGTGGCTGCAGAGACCAGTAACTCCTAAGTGCTGCGTCCTGCATTGTTTTTGCTGTGTTAGCAGTGCCGAAGTGACCTTTCTGGGGCATACGCCTGGGCAGTGTGCATGGAAGCAGGGTGGATTTGATTTAAATCAAACTGATTTAAATCATGATTTAAATCACTAGCAGGGTGGATAAAAATCAACGATTTAAAAAAAAATAAAAAAAATCAGATTTTTTTATTTAAATCAGATTTTTTTTTTATTTTTTTTAAAAAAAAAAAATCATTGATTTTTATCCACCCTGCTAGTGATTTAAATCGTGATTTAAATCAGTTTGATTTAAATCAAATCCACCCTGCATGGAAGTCCTGTGTGGTGGTAGTTTAGCAAAATCTGGAGGGCAAAAGATTCCTCACCGAAGTGATTTCTTGACAAAGCTCAAATTACATGACTGCAAAAATCATGGCAATTATATATATGCAGCCAGATAATGAACTGTATTTTCTCTGCAATGAAATGGTGATGTTGGTGCCTTTTACGTATGACATAGTGACAAAACATTAGTACAGATCAATAATGGTAAGAGACAAAGACAGAAATTCAGGAGTGGATAATGTCTCCCACCCCACCTCTACACAAAAGATCTACTCTGGAAACAAATGACTCAGAAGGCAGCGAAAGTGTGTCAAATCTACTTCTACCACACTTCAGGGTGAAGACAGGCAGACATTCTTAATCCAATATGGTTGAAATTAAACAGATCATTGTTCTCTGGGCTGCTGTAAACAGCAGCTGTGCAAAGCTGGGGAATTCCATGATTCTCACCCAAGGAAATAATTCAGACTCTCCCAAAGTGATGATGAATGCTACTTGGAGAGATGTCTTGTTCTGCTTTGCTGATCACACACAATTTCCATGCCCCAAATCAAGGGCACACCCCACCCTCACTGCAATTCCACATATCACCACCTGCAAAGTCAGTAGCAGGGGAAAGCAGCCAAGACGTTGAAGAGGAGACGGAAGCAAACACCCAGCAATTTAAAGTTCCTTCTCTTCTTGGCTGCTCAAGAACAAGGGGGAAAGTTATCAGGAGGGTGAGCCAACAGCGGTGTGCTTTCCTTGCCAGGATCACGAGGGCAAGAGAGGTCTGAAAGCAAACTTTTCCAACCATGGGCATCCAAACTAGCGGTCGGAACTGAAAGTTGCTACAGGAATATGGGGAAAAGAATTCGCCATAGCATTAGGCAATCATTCCATTAGCCAAGCATTTCAGCATGACAGATGGAATACCCCCTTTTCCTCCCAGCTGTGTGCTGTTCTGAAGATTCTCCTGACTCCCCCAAATCCAATGGGGGGGAGCTCGAGGAGGGGGGGAAAGCACTGTTGTGCTAGCAGGAGTCCTTGCACAGGCTTCCACTAGCAGGCCTTGTTAGCCGATTCCTACCTGTTATATGTAATGCATCTCATTTAGGTATTAACTAGACCTAACACTGACCTAGGGACACGGGTGGCGCTGTGGGTTAAACCACAGAGCCTAGGGCTTGCCGATCAGAAGGTCGGCAGTTCGAATCCCCGCGATGGGGTGAGCTCCCGTTGCTCCTGCCAACCTAGCAGTTCGAAAGCACGCCAAAGTGCAAGTAGATAAATAGGTACCGCT
Source organism: Darevskia armeniaca (assembly GCA_034641395.1). Taxonomy (NCBI): domain Eukaryota; kingdom Metazoa; phylum Chordata; class Lepidosauria; order Squamata; family Lacertidae; genus Darevskia; species Darevskia armeniaca. The sequence goes on along the minus strand of JAWWNF010000500.1, from coordinate 450,097 downwards.
CCGGCGGGAAGGTAAACGGCGTTTCCGTGCGCTGCTCTGGTTCGCCAGAAGCGGCTTAGTCATGCTGGCCACATGACCTGGAAGCTGTACGCTGGCTCACTCGGCCAATAAAGCGAGATGAGCGCCGCAACCCCAGAGTCGTCCGTGACTGGACGTAATGGTCAGGGGTCCCTTTACCTTTAACACTGACCTAGTTAAGTTAAAAACTGGTAATAAGATGGACAATTATGTCAGTCAACTGGTGGTGGTGGTTTTTTTTTTTTAAGCAAAGCAGTTACCACCTAGGGATGGGGCAGAAATGCACCTTGCATTTCTTGTTTACATTTTAATGTCATGTTAGCAGCATGCTCTTTATCTCACTTTCTGGCCATAGTTGCAAGCTAGGTAAGTGTGACCCGACAACAGGTGCTTGCAGATACAGAGTAATGATGACTGACAGACGACGTTTGTGTGGCGCGGTTGAGATGGCAGTGATTGATAGCATCGAGTCACCTCTGGTCACTCAAGCCAATTGTCTCGGCCAGCTCCCAGATTAATTACCGAATCTGCAATGCCTGGGTTGGGTGATGGCCTGAAGCATCTTTCCCTGACTTAAATCTCCTGAGTAAGCTACCATTTTTCGGTCAGACATGGCACCTGGCAACTTAAAGCCATGCATCTGGTCATTTTAAGATTTGTTACCTGGTCATCGTAGGCTGCTTAGAAGCTTCAACCGGTGCACAGTGAGGTTCTTTGTCTCCTAAAAGGGGAGGGATGCTGAGGGCATATTACACATGTGCTCCTGTTGAAGGCTCCGTTTTTGATCTTCTAAAGCAGTCTAAACACTTTCGGGACCATTACCTAGGCTCCTTCACAATCCCAGGGTGATCGAAGCTGCCCCTGTAACGATTCCATGTTCAAACAGCTAAAATGCACCGAGAGGTATCTTCTGTTTATGGAACACCCACTTCCAGGAAAACTGGCTGCTTTCCAAGCAACAGCTTATTTCAGAAGCTTATCTCTTCGTGCTGGCTTGTGTGGGTCAGCGATAAGCTGACGACAGGTTAGTGAATTTTAATGTAATTTTAGTGCTCGAAAACTGATTTTGTTTACCGTATTTTTCGCTCCATAAGACACTATTTTCCTCCTAAAAAGTAAGGGGAAATGTCTGTGCGTCTTATGGAGCGAATGTGTGGTCCCTGGAGCTGAGCTGCCCAGGGGCAAAAGCAGATCGTGTTTTTTTAAAAAAAAGAGAGAAGGGGGTGTTGAAAGGAAGCCTGCTGAGCAGCTGCTCAGCAAACTATCGGGGAGAGAGATAAGGGAGAGAGATTCCAGCCCCGCCCCCTTGCAGAGGGAGGCTGTTTCCCCAGCGACATGTGACTGGCTGATTAGATTATCTGTCTGGAAACTGTAGAAATGGCTCCCTTTACTGAAGCTGCTGAATTGTGAGTTAAACCCCATAAAACAGGGTTTTTCCCCTTTGCAAAGTAAGCTCAACAACTTTGAGCTGATCCTCAAAAAAGGGGGCTTTTCTCCTTTGCAAAAGAAGCTGCAGAAATTTGAGCTGATCCTCAAAAAATGGGGCTTTTCTCCTTTGCAAAAGAAGCTGCAGAAATTTGAGCTGATCCTCAAAAAAATGGGGCTTTTCCCCTCTAAAAACTAGGTGCGTCCTATGGTCAGGTGCGCCTTATAGAGCGAAAAATACGGTATATTGTTTGCCGGTTTAAATGCTCTTTCCATTCACCTGCCCCAGCTTTCTGGGATGGCATTAAAATAAACAAATTAAATGGATGAAAAATGCCATGGTCTTTTTTTGAACTCCTATTATGTACACAAGTTGACATAACCATTGACTTCCTGAACTATACGGGAACAGGAGCTAGCAATGTACTTCTACTGGAAAAGAACCCTAGCATGCTATCAGGAAAGCTAATAGGCTTTGGCTCTTCATTTTGTTGCTGGATGTTTATAGCCGTATGCTGACTGCATTTTCCTTTCCCTAATGGACAGAATAAGCCCCTGTTGAAACTCAAAGAGCAGGAGTGGAACAGGAGAGTCAAAAGCTCTTAATTTCTGACTTACCTTTAAAAGCATTTGTTCTTTAGCTATTAATTAAGGCATCCAAAGATTTATTTTGTCCAGGGCTTATATTTTCAGGTATTCCATTTATACCATTTATTTAGTCTAATTGAAGTTTAATTGAAATTTCCTCTTAGTACAAGATGGGAGAGCGGCATACGATTCTTCATGCTGAGGTAAAAAATAATGAGTGTGTCGTTTGTTTTCAAGGGTAGTCGTGTTGTGAAGTCAAAGTCTAAAGCAAAGTACATTGATTTACAGGAAATTGCTCACTTCCATATATGCTAGGCATTTACAAATGTATTTAGAGGGCCCCTCGAACGCTGATAAGCTTTGCACTAGTAGTGCCAAATCTGCTTCCAATAACGTCAGTGCCTCTTTAGAAATTTTTTATGCCCACTGCTGGTATTCAAAGTTCAGAAAAACATTTTATTTACAACATCCTACAGCGGACAAAAGCCAACACTTCCACTGTCCCAACAGCTGGGAGGCTCTGTATAGAAACACATCTAAACCAAAGAAAGTGGGGAAAACATTCTTTATTTCCCCTGAAGCCTATTATTAATTTTATCGTCATCGTTATTATCATCCTCCTGACCTCCCCAGGTTAAAAGCTATTCATTGGCTTATGAAAGTGAAGCTATTCAGGTCCAAGGCACTGATACTAAATTAAACTGGTACTCTGTGCACTGCAAAATGAGCAGAAAGATCCAATGAATTAGCAGTTGTTGTGACAGTACCCAAACGGTGCATTGAAGCCAGTTGGGTGGCACTGTTATCTTAACAAGGTGTCCACATAACCCCATGGTAGTGTTTTGAAGAAGAAGAAGAGTTTGGATTTGATATCCCGCTTTATCACTACCCTAAGGAGTCTCAAAGCGGCTCACATTCTCCTTTCCCTTCCTCCCCCACAACAAACACTCTGTGAGGTGAGTGGGGCTGAGAGACTTCAGAGAAGTGTGACTAGCCCAAGGTCACCCAGCAGCTGCATGTGGAGGAGCGGGGAATCGAACCCGGTTCACCAGATTACGAGTCTACCACGCTTAACCACTACACCACACTGCCTTTTGATGGCGGAAATGCACCCTGTTCCTTGTGAGCTAATCCTGGGAGCGATAAGAGCTAAGGGAGTTCACCCCGATCGAAACTAATTTTTTAAAAATTGGAATGGATTCCATGAAGCAGCAAATGTTCATATGCCTTTCGCAACAAATCTCTGGAACCAACCAGCTCTAGATGTACCGGCAACAAGTGGGAGAAATTATATTTTTTACTTTTAAGCAGCATTACTTATTAAAGTGAATTTCCTGACTTTCTAAATTTTGTAGCTACCCATGTGTGTTTTCCTACAGGTACCTAAACTAGCACTTACCAGGTTACCTTCCTAAGGTTTTTTTAATAGTTTTTCCAGACATATTAGACGCACAGTTATGTGTTTTATTTACTTTAATCATTGATCCGGTGCATGAAACATTTGTCAGTTTATTTGATCAGGCTTAAAGACCATTGGAAATACCCATCCCATAAATTAAATTAACATACAGACTGCAGATTTCTCTGTGTTCAACAACCCTAGAAACGTAATTGATATTAACAGTACAATTCTATACATGGCTACTTCGAAGCAAGCCCCAATGAGTTCAACAGGTAATTGTGTACAGGACTGCAACCAAGAGGATCAAGAGTCATTATTCCATTGGACTAGATGACTCTTGGGGTCCCTTCCAACTCTACAAATCTATGATTCTATTAAATGACCAATGAAATACCCTCAGAGGAATGGTATTTACCAGGCATGTTAAGATTCAGGTTTCTTAAAGTCAGGTTTGTATGCACACTTTTCTGATTCTCCATGGTGCAATAGTCACTGATGTGGATATCATGAGGTGTCACAGGCTGTCACGGCCTCCCCCTCATCGGTCGTTCAATAAGGAGGCCGAGTCTTTTGCCTTTCAGTAGCTTTTATCAGTGCTCATTATTTACAGTGAAGAGCTAAATCATATCATGTCTGCTCAGTCGCTAGCAGAATCCGGAAGTGGCGCACGACGATTCTGGCACCAACAAAGCAACTTGGGGAAACGGAAACGCCTTTTCCTCCTACGTAATCTCTGCGCTGGACCTGCTTGCTGGGAGGTTCCAGGTCCCTCGCTGCATCTCTGGAACCCTGGCACTCCCTTCCCTTCCGAAGAGCAGCTGCTTCCACTCCCAGATGAGTCAGTGGTCAGAATAGGAGGCTGCTCTCTATAAACACTCAGGGCTGGACTGGCAGGGGGAGGCAGATCCCTGACACAGACCAATGTGGATCTGATGGAGCAGAGCTTGCTTACATTATTAACAGTGCAGTGAGTTCCACTGCGTTCAACAGGACTTACTCCCAGGCAACCATCAACTGGGTAACGGGTACACGGCAAAAACCTAATAGTATTTGAGATAGCATTTAGTACTGGCCTGCGAGCGCTCCAGTTGGAGAACAGCCTTTAGCAAAGGCGTCTTGGGCTCTGAAGACTCGAACTCAGAACGCAAGGGAGAAACGTGCTAGGAGGAAGGCACACTTGGCAAATCCACACCGTGATCAACTCCCGCCCGGAAACCAATGTCCCCACTGTGGGAGGACATGTGGATCCAGAATTGGCCTCCACAGTCACTTACGGACTCATTGTTAAAACCGTGTTTATGGAAGACAATCTTACTCAGCTACGAGTGATCGCCAAAGAAGATTTAGCCAGTGATATAAATTAGATCTTCAAAGATTAGACTTGTGTTTTTATTTTTGCTAAGAGTATCCATGACAGAAAGCAACGCATCGAAGCATCCACACATTTGTCCCTTATCCAATGCAAACTGTCTCCCTTTGTTCCCAACGCTGATATATCTTCCTCCAAACTGTCAGCGGAAGAATGGCGGAACAAAACCCAATATTGACTAAGTCACTAGAACTTGGAAGCTTTTTGGGTGCACACGATTAATCATAAAAAAATTATCGGGGATTTTCTTTCTTTCCCAAAGAAGCCCTTTTCATGTTTATAACAACATGAAAATAATTTAATATCTGAAAATTCCTTTTGCCTCTTTCTACCAATATATCTACAGTACTGGACATAATAAGGCAGCAGAAATCCCATCAAAGTCAATGGGATCTCGTCAGACTAACTTTGCGCACAGCTGTAGCCCAAGCCTACATCCACCCAAACTTCCACCAAGATTTCAAAAACAGAAACAAATAGCCATTGCCTATCTTGTACTTGCATGAAAATATTCTGACCTTAAACAGTGAGAAACTCCATTTTGGCTAAGTTTAGGAGAGAAGTGCTTGAACCTGATGAGGAGATCTGGGCAAAATTGTTTCTGGGTCTTTATAGCCATTGTCTGGATTCATTACAGCTGAATATACTTCGCTATACGCTCTGCAGACTAGTTCCGTGGACAGTTTTATTATCTGCTGTCTGAAACAAAACAAAACCACAGCGTTGAGAACAGTAATAAATACAAAATATCTGTTTGCATACTTCTGAAGCACCTTTGCAGAAATTAGTACAGTGATCCCTCGACTTACGAATGACCTGACTTACGAGTTTTTCGAGTTGTGAGGGATCAAAGCGGCCGCCGCTTCCGAATTTTTTCGACTTCCGAAAGGAAGTCGCGGCCGTTTTAGATGCGGTTTCCTCGACTTGCGAAGGTTTTTTCAACCTACGAATGCGTTCTCCCAATGCATTCCTATGGGGACTCGAGTTACGATGATTTCGACCTACGAAGATTCCGTCGGAACGGATTATCTTCATAAGTCGAGGGTCCACTGTACAGTCAAACCTCGGATCCCGAATGTCTCCATTTTGAAACGTTTTGGCTCCCAAACGCCGCAAACCCGGAAGTGTTCTGGTTTTCGAACGTTTTTCAGAAGCCGGACTTCCGGCGCGGCTTCTGCTGAGTGCAGGAAGCTCCTGCAACTAATTGGAAGCCATGTGTTGGTTGTCAAACATTTCGGAAGCCAAATGGGCTTCTGGAACGGATTACGTTCGACAATCAAGGTTTGACTGTAGTGGGTTTGAAAGTGCCAGTGCCCTTTCCTCTCCAAAAGCTACTGTGGGTGGACACTGAGCAAGTGGGCTTCTCTTGCAGACCTGGGAAGCAGAGGGCAGACTGCCATGAGGGAGGAAAGTGCAGGAAGGAGGGAGAACTGGGAGACCCACAAACTCTAGTCTGCCCTCTCTTGAGCCCAATTGCTTTATTTCAGCTGCAAAGCACTGCTGATTGCCACCCCAATGGATTTTCATAGCTCTCCGTTTTTTAAAATCATAATGATGGAATTTGGGCTTCAAGTGTTCAGCCGTTAATTGCTTGTAGTAGCCCATTTTATAGATAAGTATGTTAAGAAACCGGGTGCTGTGCTATATGCAGCTTTCAATAAAAGATCATTGTTCTTGATTAAATGTCTATATAAAAACACTGTGCTGAAAGTGCGTTGCTCTACAAAAGGGCAGCTCACAGGATCCGTACCAGCCACAAAGCAAGCTCCCACACTGTTTAATTTACATATGAATGATATTGTCCAGAGTTTAACATCCCAAGAGTATCATGCCCCTAAATTGGCCACAAAAGCCATCTCTATATTATTATCCGCAGATGATGCGGTACTTCTATCTCAAACAAAAGTGGGCCTAAAAAGATTGATGAGGGCATTCTCAGGATACTGCCAAAGAGAACAGCTGGCTGTGAATTACAAGAAAAATAAAGTCATTGTGTTTTCAAGAAACTATATGGATAATAAGTTGATAGAACAAGTTAAAGTCTTTAAATACCTCAGCCTTATTTTTCAGTCAACAGGGTCATGGGGAGCACATCAGAAATATGCAAAGGAAAAAGCGTCTCAAAGCACCAAAAGTCTGACACGCTTTTTCCATACAAAAGGTGGCAATCGCAGAGGAGTGGCAGATGAAACTAATGGACTATGCAGAATTGGATAAGATGACAGGGAGAATTCGAAACCGGCGGGATCAGAAATTCTTGGAAGATAGGAGTAAATATGTGAACTATCTGAAAAACAACTGCACGCTTGTAGGACTGCAAGAAGTTTTGGAGGACTATATGAAATATTGCAGGGAAAATTTAGGAGAATGGACTATTAGTTATGGATTATTAAAAGTAATAGTGAAAATAATGAAATGCAAGATTAAGTGATGAAGATTGAAAATCATTAGACGTAGTTGATGGAAGTCCTAGGCTTATAGCCACAATATTGTATAAGATAAGAGGAGATGTTATGTGGTGTTTGGAAAATATATGTAAAAAATCTATCTATCTATCTATCTATCTGCCTATAAACAAAAGGTGACAATCGCATCAGCACTTGACATGTTTAAAGCTAAACCCCTTGGTGTGATGATTAAATCAATCCCTCTATGCGTCCACATAGGCACAGTATAGAATTCCCAGCAAAGGGGGCAAGGGCATGCTGCGGGCATCGTCTCCTTGCCACCCAAACAGTTGATTAGTTGCAGGAGGAGGATGGGGAGGTGAGCAAACAAAATGATGGGTACAACCAGCTCAATAATGGATAATGAACACTAAATGCAAGGGAAGGACTTTGGGCCAAGCAGTCCTGAGACGAAGGTCCTCCCAAGAACCTCCTGGTGCCATCCTCTGATGCAATTGTCAGCCAAGGGGGTGGAGAGAAGAGGGGCAAGAGGACTTTGGCCAAAACTCTAAAGACACTGCAGGCCTGGGTCTGTGCAGGCCCACTGCCAAACGGTGGCTTATAAAGAGGCTACAGGGAATGATGAATTCTGATATGGATCAGAATCTGCAACCGGAGAATGAAACCCAAAGCCAAAACGCTTACTTCACGGTAGCACTTAGAAGAAAGTTTATCTGTGGCATTAGCAGTCCATCGGGAGCCGACAAATAACGATCAAACTGGACCTAACGCAAACAGAAGAACAGGCATTAGGCACTATGCATCTCACCCAAATTTTCTGGAATCAAGGGAGCAGGGAGAAGCTTCATGGTGGAACTAATGGCTGTGGCTGCGGTGGTTAACCTTCTCCTCCCTGCCTGCTGTGATCCTTATGAAAATCAGACCCCACCACACACCTTTATTTATGGGGACTGCCCTGATGTCTTTCAGAGTGATGCGTTTAGCTCCGTGTCTAAATTTGGCACCGAAAAAGCAGGGAAGCAAAGAGGATGGGACTATGGGCAGCTGGAGACTGCCACCTGCTCCACTTGATTTCCACCTATGATGGAGGTCTGAGTTTGAGGGCTATTCATGCACAAGAGGATGGGAAGCAGGCTTGTGCATCCTAGCCTGTCCTCCCTGTCTGTCAGGCGCCCCTCTTCCTAGCGTCTGCTTTTCCCCTGTTCCTTAACCCTAACTCTTAATGCAGGCACCCCCAAACTGCGGCCCTCCAGATGTTTTGGCCTACAACTCCCATGATCCCTAGCTAACAGGACCTGTGGTCAGGGATGATGGGAATTGTAGTCCAAAACATCTGGAGGGCCGAAGTTTGGGGATGCTTGTGTGTGCAAGTCTATCATCTATTTCAGCTACTCAAATTAAACCAATGCCACCGTTATCAATTACTAGAAACAACTCTTGGACATATTTCAAAATGATACAACAGAACTTCGCACCGGAATAGAATTTGTTGAGTATCTTTCTTACACGGCCTAAGATACCACTGAATAGGCTCGCTTTAGTCAAAGCAATTTTCTGTGCTAAGGGTTTGTGACAAAAAGACCACACAAATAAACAGCCAACATTCTTTTTGGTTATCTCCACCAATGTGATATCTCATTAAAACTTTAGGGGATAGTTTAATTTTCATGCAATGTAGCTGTGTATCAGGCCTCTTAGCACAATGAAAATATTTTTCTGAAAAACATCAAAATAAAACCAAAGCGAATGCACAATTTGGCTCAACTTTTGCAAAAAAAAAAGGAGGAGGGTATACTTCAAGGTGGTTCATTCACAGTCCCATTTATTGCTTTGGAGTCGAACAACCAGAAGAGAGGCAAGTCATTCAGTTCTAAACTTCCTTGAGACTATGAAGATAGTCTCATCCCCTATCATCCCCACACCCTATCTGAGCCACAGCACATGTCACTGGGAAAAAGTGTACAGTGGACCCTCGACTTACGAAGATAATCCGTTCTGATGGAATCCTCATAAGTCGAAATCACCGTAACTCGAGTCCCCATAGGAATGCGTTGGTAGAACGCATTCGTAGGTCGAAAAAACCTTCGCAACTCAAGGAAACCGCATCTAAAGCGGCCGCGACTTCCGATTGGAAGTCGAAAAAATTCAGAAGCGGCGGCTGCTTTGATCCCTTGTAACTCGAAAAACTCGTAAGTCGGGTCATTCGGAAGTCGAGGGATCACTGTACATTGCTTCCTTGTTTACCCCGTCTCCTCTTGCCCCGGTTTCTATTTAATAATTACTTTCCCCCCCCCTCTAAAAAAACAAACAAAAACAAAAACAAATTAAATTCCAGTATCTTACCATTGCAGCTTTTAATGACATGGAATCCATACTGGGTACATTTGCCAAGGGACCCTAAAAACACAGCAATGATAAGCAAATAAATAAATATTTAACCATCACTGTTAAGGAGTGCTGTTGGTTTGTGTATCTCAAAAAGAAGACACCTCTGTGCCACACAGCAAGCCCCTTTTGAAAACAAGGGGGCTTTCAATAGTAGCTTTTCTGCTGTTCAAAGGGCTGGGAGAGGAAAATGATGCCCAAAGTAGCACTTCGGTTCTCATCCAGATGCGGTAAATGTATATTTGCAATTCAACATATTTGATCAGTTGATCAGAATAACCATGTGATGTATCGTGTACTGATTTTGGTGTGCATGATTGTGCAGGATTACATACATTAGACACACACTCTCTCCCTAAAAATTAAAATTAGTGTCAGGGATCTCCCCCTGCCAGTACAGCTCTGAGTGTTTATAGGGAGCAGCCACCTGTTCTGACTACTGACTCATCTGCGAGTGAAACCAGCAGTTCCTCGGGGGAGAAACAGTTAGTGGCTGGGAGGGAAAGAGTGCCAGGGCTCAAGAGATATAGTGAGAGGCCTGGCACCACCCAGCAGGCTCGGACGGAGGGGGAGTCGTCAGGTCCGGCGCAAAGATTACGTAGGAGGAAAAGGCGATTTCAGCTGCCAAGAATGTTGTGTTAGCGCCAAAATCGGAGGGAGGCACTTCCGGATTCTGCTAGTCACTAGTGAGTGAACAGACATGATAAGATTCAGCTCTGCACTGTACATAATTGAGCACTGATTAAAAGAACTAAAAGACAGATGGCGTGGCTCTCTTATTGAACAACCGATGAGGGGGGAGAACCTGACAACTAGTGATGTGAGGTGTGAATGTTCTCCGGAGAATATTCTCGAGAATTAAAAAATTCTCTGGAGAATTCTCTCCACAAACTGTAAATTCTAATTTAAGAACCAGTTTTACAACCCACATTTAAAAAATCTAGTAAATAATAAGTCAAGCTGTGATATTGCCAGTGTAAGTAATGAATAATGATTTTTTTTTTAATCCAGTTACATTACTGGGCATTGTGTCATTCACCATTGGCAGTTCTGAAATGTGAGCTACAGAAAACATTTTTTTTAAAAAAAAGTTTTAAAAATACTATTCATTTAATTTGATGAACATTTGAACTCGTATGTATTTCAACTATATGTAATAGCCTTTATTCTATTTTGGTGTGACCTTATTCTCATTGTAGATATGCTTATTAAAAATGTACTCATGTAGCGGACCTGAGTTTTTTTATATTCCTTTTACTTTAAAAGCTACATTTCATACATACACAACATAATTAGAATTCAAAGTTGATGGTAAATATACAGTTAGTGGCAGGCTTAGTGATTAATGCGAGTCATTCACGTTGAATTTTCCATTTCAAGTTTGGTGCAAAAAATCAAAGATGTGAATTTACTGCATTGCCCCATTGAATAAAAGTATCTGTACAGTTTTTGGTTGCCATCTGAACAAATTTACCCATGAATAAACATATTTTTAACTAATTATATCATTTTCAATGCATTAAAATTATATCATTTTCAATGCATTAAAATGAATATTCTCCTATTTTAAATGAAAATTCTCTAATATTCTCATTAATTGAGAATATTCTCCAAAAGATTATTCTCGAGAATTTAACATCACTACCCTTGACACCTAAGTCAGATTACATCTTAACTGCACTGTCAGATTCTCTTATCGGTTGTTCAATAGTAAGACCAAGCCATCTTGTCTTTAAGTCTCTTTATTTTGTGCAAAGCTATTTACAGTGCAGAGTTCAGTTTATCATGTCTGCTCAGTCACTAGCAGAATCCGGAAGTGCCTCCCTTCTGTTTTGGCGCCAACACCAAAGCCTTGGCATCCTGAATTGCCGCCTTCTCCTCCTACGTGAGATAGGTGCCAGAACTGACGCCTCCCCCTCCGAACAAGTCTGCTGGGTGGTGCCAGGTCTCTCAGCAACTCCCTGGACACCTGGCACTCCCTGGCTCCCAGCCACTAACTGCTCCTCCCCCGAAGAGGGGCTGCCAGATTCACTCGAAGATGAATCCGTCGTCAACACAGGCTGCGGGTCCCTGTATGCACTCAGAGCCGGACCGGCGGGGGTGGGCAGGTCCCTGACATGCACCCCCAGAGTTTTATTTTCTCACAGTTTGGAACAGAAGTGGACTATACTCATTTCTCCCCAAAATTATTGCTTACCTGCTCTGGTTTGTGCTGCTGGACAATGTTATAGATGTAACTCAGGCCCACTCTATTCAATACATAGGAAGCTTGCTCGTTTATAAGGGTATCCAAGTGCGCTTCAATCTAAAAGACAGAAGGAAGGCATTTCTTACTTATCGGAATGGGAACTGAAGAAACAGCTTCTCGGCGAAAGCAATTCAGAAGAAAAGTCACTGAATGGAACAAAAGCATTTTGACTATGTTACGAAATTAAGTGCGTTCAAAGCGCATTACTTATGGGCCAATAATAATAATAATAATAATAATAATAATAATAATAATAATACAGTGGACCCTCGGGTTACGTTACCTTCAGATGACGTAACTTTCGGGTTGCGAACGCAGCAAACCCAGAAGTGTATACATTAAGCTCTGCCATTGCTGGCCAGGGGTTTGGATTGCCCCCAAGGCAAAGAGCCAAACCAAAACACCCACAGGCTCATAGTTCAGCTCTCCCAGACAAACCACAGATTGTCAACCATATGGTAAAGCTTGGCTATAGCTCATGGTTTGTCTGGAAAGAGTCAAGCCATGAGAAGAAGAAGAGGAGTTTGGATTTGATATCCCGCTTTATCACTACCCGGTTTGGGGGGGGGGGTCTGTTCGCCATATTTGTATCACCTCAACTAATTGCGCCCCATCATACCTTTCCTCCCTCTCCACTGCTTCCCAAATATTTGCCTTCATTAAAGCGAGATTTAATGTTTTTCCCTCCAATGTTCTGAGACATAGATTTTCGAAAGGCCAAGTCTCTGCCCTATGTGATTGCGACAAGGAGTCAGTGGAATCTCTTCAGCATATTATGTTTGTATGCCCCTTGTTTAGCGTGGCTCGGAGAAATCTACTGGGCCCAATAATCCAGAAACTAGATAGTACCCCAGCAGAATCCCACCTTGCCCAAATTTTGCAAGATAAGGATACTCATATGACCGTGCAAGTGGCAAGGTTTTTGGTCGCTGTTCTCTCCCAAAAGCGACGTAAAGGTTTACTGCATTAGTAAAGGCTTATTATGTTATCCCATTTATTATAAATACATATCAATTTTTATCTATTCTATGTATTTTAAATATCATTTGGGATGACTGTAGTATGTGATATGTTATATTGACTGATGTACTTATCTCGCACAAGTATTTATCTGTGTTTTATTTTTGGTGGGGCCTTTGGCTGTAAATAAACATATATCTCTCTCACTACCCGGAGGAGTCTCAAAGCGGCTCACATTCTCCTTTCCCTTCCTCCCCCACAACAAACACTCTGTGAGGTGAGTGGGGCTGAGAGACTTCAAAGAAGTGTGACTAGCCCAAGGTCACCCAGCAGCTGCATGTGGAGGAGCGGGGAATCGAACCCGGTTCCCCAGATTACGAGTCTACTGCTCTTAAACACTACACCACACTGGCTGGATGAAAACCCAAGCCAAACCATGTTTTAGGCTCAGAGTAGCATGGTTTAAAATGACGAGAGAGAAGTTAAAGAAGCTGCAATCTCCTCAGTTGGATCCCATGCTTGTTGTGCTAAGCCATGTTTTGGCTAACTGTTACGTGCAAAGTAGGCCAAATGGGATTTATTTTGTGATGAGTCGCAAACAGATGGAGGAGATGGAGGACTGGCACATACATCACCTCCCCCCTCCCCATATGAGCATAAACCCCCTCCAGAACCATACATACCCATCTGATAATTTCAATCTGTTTTCGCATTTTAACTTTTTAAAGTACGATAGTAAATATTTCTTGATTTTCTTGTTTTATCTTTTGTAAACTGCTTTTGAGATTTGTGGAGGGTTTTTTACGATCAAGTGCTGTACAAATTTAATGAATTAAATAAAAATAACCTCGCTCAGCTTTTGAACAGGAGTACCAGCTCCCAAAAAGGATGGAATTTGAGATCAGTACTAAGACTAATCCATCCAATCCACTTTCACAATAAAGGTGCATTTGGATAACGGCGTCTCACTCCGTTTATTCATCCATAATATGCATTGCCCATGGAAACAAAGCATATCAAGGCTCTAGGAGGGGCAGCTGCTATAAATAGGATTTGGCAAATTTAAATGCATGGCGAAGATAGTGTGGTGAACTCTGCAACTCAAGCATCACTTCTCAGCCCTGCACGATGATGCCTGATTGTACCTGTCTATCATTTTGCTAAGCTCCACTGGATCCCTGCCTCATCAGGACTCTATTAGAAAAACCTAGGAAATGCAAAAATCAGCTAACCCTAACATTAAGAGGGAGGGCATTTAAAAATAAAAATTCTAACACAGAGGAAAAATATACGTAGTTTGTATGTGTTGTCTTTCCTTCGTGTAAAGAAATAAAAATAGCTGCAAGGCATGGGTGAAGCATTTACCTGCTTCACTACTGCTGTTTTGTCTTAGCTTCCCGTAAATTAGATTTCTGTGGTTGTACACATCTGTATGTTGACTTTACATACTACTACTACTACTACTACTAATTTATTTATTTATAACCCGCCCATCTGGCTGGGTTTCCCCAGCCACTCTGGGCGGCTGCCAATCGAGTGTTAAAAACAATACAGCATTAAACATTAAAAACTTCCCTAAACAGGGCTGCCTTCAGATGTCTTTTAAAAGTAAGATAGTTGCTTATTTCCTTGACATCTGATGGGAGGGCGTTCCACAGGACGGGTGCCACTACCGAGAAGGCCCTCTGCCTGGTTCCCTGTAACCTCACTTCTCGCAGTGAGGGAACCGCCAGAAGGCCCTTGGCACTGGACCGCAGTGTTCGGGCTGAACGGTGGGGGTGGAGACGCTCCTTCAGGTATACAGGACCGAGGCCGTTTAGGGCCTTAAAGGTCAGCACCAACACTTTGAATTGTGCTCGAAAACATACTGGGAGCCAATGCAGGTCTCTCAGGACCGGTGTTATATGGTCTCGGCAGCCACTCCCAGTCACCAGTCTAGCTGCTGCATTCTGGATTAATTGCAATTTCCGAGTCACCTTCAAAGGATTAATTGCAGTTTCCGAGTCACCTTCCCATACCTACGGGACCGTCTCTCCTGGTATGCCCCGCAGAGGACCTTAAGGTCCACAAACAACAACATTTTGGAGGTCCCGAGCCACAAGGTTGTCAGACTGGTCTCAACTAGGGCCAGGGCCTTTTCAGTACTGGCCCTAACTTGGTGGAACACTCTGTCACAAGAGACCAGGGCCTTGCGGGATTTGACATCTTTCCGCAGGGCCTGCAAGACAGAGCTGTTCCGCCTGGCCTTCGGGTTGGACTCAGTCTGATGTTTTTTTTCTTTTTCCTCCCCTTATGGTTTTGACTGGGCGATAAATGAAGCTGCATTTAAATTTTAAATTGTATTTTAATCTGTATTTTAATTAACGGTTTTTCTTTCTTTTATATTTTATTGTAATTTTTATTGGTGTTAGCCGCCCTGAGCCCGGTTTGGCTGGGAAGGGCGGGGTATAAATAAAATTTATTATTATTATTATTATTATTATTATTATCATTAAAGGTAGCCCCACGTAGAGCGCATTGCGGTAGTCCAAGCTATGAGGACATACACATTTTGAGGAGATTGTATCACATTTATTCCGTTAATATTTAATAGCAAAGAAAACATCGGGAGGTTGACTTTGGACGTTTACCTGGTACTGTAACATTTCTAGCCGTTTATCTGTGAATTCAAACAGAGCCAGCGTTGTCTTCATCATATGAAGCGAATTCACCATGAAGGTTGCCATGTCAGCAGACCCCAAGTTACTGGCAGACACAGTACATATCTGCAGCAGGGGATCCAGCACACAAGAGAGAACCTAACGGGAAGAAGAGCAGGCAAAAAATGCTGTAACGGGTGGGAATTCTTGTCCATTCCTCTTTCTCTTCATCTCCCAAAGCGGAGGAATGATGCTGAAACGGGGGGAACTGCATTTGCCTCCGACAGGAGCTTCAGGTGCTACAAAGAATCATTGCCAGCCATCTGCGCTGTCTACTGCACAGTCAGCTGGCTTGTTAAAAGTCTGAAAGGGATGTTACGCAGGGAAGTTGCGCAAGTCATTGCCAGCCCGATGCAGACGCAATAGCTTAGGCAACTGATGATGCTTGCTTATGATGTCCAAACCTTGCTCTGAGAAAAAGGCAGGTTCAAATTACAAGGAGGCTGGACATTTAAATCAAACGTTCCAACAGCTTCCTATCAGGAGCAGCACAGCAGCAGAGCAGGCTGCAGCTCCCTCTCTTGGAGGTTTTCAATGCAACGCGCAACAAGCAAATGTCTGGGATGCCTGGCATAGTGGACATCCAAGCTCAGAATCACGTCACAGGGCCACAGAATAAAGCTGAGACTGCTCATCACTCATCACATTAAACAGGAGAAGGGAAACAACGAAGACGGCACTTAAAATGAGGTAAACAGGAAGAGGTAAGGCCTAAGGTCAAGGGATAGCTAGCAAGCAGAAGAAACCTGAAGAAGAAGAAGAAGAAGAAGAAGAAGAAGAAGAAGAAGAGGAGGAGGAGGAGGAGGCCGGGGGGGGGGCTGCAACACATGGGCCAAATTAAGCCTGCCTGACACCAGTTTAGCATCAGGGATCCTTGTTTAAACCCATGGGTTTGAATGTGGTTTATT
Source organism: Darevskia armeniaca (assembly GCA_034641395.1). Lineage (NCBI taxonomy): Eukaryota > Metazoa > Chordata > Lepidosauria > Squamata > Lacertidae > Darevskia > Darevskia armeniaca. The sequence continues at coordinate 433,687 of JAWWNF010000500.1, read as the reverse complement.
ATGAAAATAAGTTTGCTAACAGAGGTATAGCGCAGTTGGTCAGGATGTGGTGCTGATAAGAAGAAGAGGAGTTTGGATTTGATATCCCGCTTTATCCCTACCTGAAGGAGTCTCAAAGCGTCTAACATTCTCCTTTCCCTTCCTCCCCCACAACAAACCCTCTGTGAGGTGAGTGGGGCTGAGAGACTTCAGAGAAGTGTGACTAGCCCAAGGTTGCCCAGCAGCTGCATGTGGAGGAGCGGGGAATTGAACCCGGTTCACCAGATTACGAGTCTACCACTCTTAACCACTACACCACACTGGCTCTGCCCTGTGCAAAAACAGAGAATAATTGAGAGAGGAGGAGTCTCCAGCACTCAGCGAGGTGAAATGGGGGGCTAGGTCACATGATCTACCCATGTGACACTGTTAGAAATCTCTGCTGCCAAACATAAAACAATGTTTTCTCTCACAGGAAAGCCCCAGACACGACTGCAGGAGCTGCTCACCACTGTCTATTCTTGATCCTGATCTACGCAAAACAATGCCACTTCTGCTATCGTTAGAAATTGCCACGGATCCAGCAGCATTTCTCCTCTTTTATTTCCACTGGGAAACCTAGCATGGAATTTGATTGCCTGAATTACAGTTTCTGTCATCCCGTCCCCCCGAAAGCCCTTCCGTCAAGTTGCTGTGGCTCCTTGCAATTTCAACCAAATTTACCTGCCCAAAGTCAGCTTGACGGGTATCCAAAGGAATGACGCAAGAGTCGTGCGATGCTAGGACCTCCCGCAGCAGAGCAAGGGTCTGAGTCAGTGCAGAGCTTGGGCCAAGATCTGCAGGTGGCAGTTCAACCTACAAAACAAATTACAACTTATTACTAAACTGAAAACTATGGAGAGACCTGGTCTGAATAGAGATATTGGATTCTTTTCTCATTACACATGCTAAAGCTATTTTGTGTCATCTGCATACTATCCCATGCTTTTTCCTGTAGGACTAATTGCAGTAATTAACAGACATCAACAGGTTTACCATACCCATTGAGTCAATCACCCATCTCCTACTACCCTTCTGAGAAAAACCCCACCCCACCCTCCCACTATATATAAGGGTATGGTGACTTCTGTTTCAGTGTATCTGAAGAAGTGTGCATGCACACGAAAGCTCATACCCAGAACAAACTTAGTTGGTCTCTAAGGTGCTACTGGGCTATTTATTATACCTCGGGTTACAGACACTTCAGGTTACAGACGCTTCAGGTTACAGACTCCGCTAACCCAGAAATAGTACCTCAAGTTAAGAACAATGCTTCAGGATGAGAACAGAAATCATGTGGCAGCGGGAGGCCCCATTAGCTAAAGTGGTACCTCAGGTTAAGAACAGTTTCAGGTTAAGAATGGACCTCCAGAACGAATTAAGTTCTTAACCCGAGGTATCACTGTACATACATACATATATAACAAATGACCATCATGAATCCTGCTGTGTAAAGAGCTTGGAAACTCCCTATATCAAGGGCATGTTGTGGGCCTGACAACATATAGGAAGCACATCAGTGAACTATACCATGTATCAGACGTCTGTCCATTCCATGGTGGCATCCCTTCAAGGGGCCGAGAGCCACATCCAGCCCCTCTCTGCCTTCCATAGCTCTGTTACAACCTAACCCCTTTGCATTGTTTACCACCAGCAAAGATCCTGTTCTTTTTTTCAGCCAAGAAAAGGGTCTCGTTCTGACGTGTGGGCCAGGTGTTGGTTCAACCTTCCTTTCAGATGCTGCGAGAGTGAAAGCCACAGCTCTCTGTCCACAGTACATGAGAGAACTGCTCTGTTGTGCTGAGCAGTCCCATCAACAAAACCTGGGTACATTTCTTGGCTGAGGAGATGCATGTGAACTGCTGAAGAGCCACACTTGGCCTATGTTTTAATGTGGGAAATTGTCCTGGTGGAATTGTGCACCACACACGTGTCTACTGCAAGCCTAAAACCGTTCCTTAAAATTAGCTGATCTGCCGTGAGACTCCCTATGAAAACACTGTACTCTGAGAGGCTCGTGGGTCGTCACCAGGACCCTCAGCAACTAGGTAAAGGTAAAGGGACCCCTGACCATTAGGTCCAGTCACGGACGACTCTGGGGTTGCGGGGCTCATCTCGCTTTACTGGCCAAGGGAGCCGGCGTACATCTTCCAGGTCATGTGGCCAGCATGACTAAAGCCGCTTCTGGCGAACCAGAGCAGCACACGGAAACGCCGTTTACCTTCCCGCTGCAGCGGTACCTATTTATCTACTTGCACTTTGACGTGCTTTCGAACTGCTAGGTTGGCAGGAGCAGGGACCGAGCAACGGGAGCTCACCCCATCGCGGGGATTCGAACCGCCGACCTTCTGATCGGTAAGCCCTAGGCTCTGTGGTTTAACCCACAGCGCCACCCGCGTCAATGCTACAGAACTAGGAGCAACTAACAATTGAACCATCTGAAATGTAGTCATGCCTCATAAAGGGGACAGGTGCCAGGGAGTGCATGCAGGGACAACGAGGGCAAGTAGCAAGAAATCCAGTACACTGACTCAGCTTTCTTTTGCGTGTCAGGGCCAAAAACAGAGGACTACAAAAGGGCGAAGGATTCTCTCTACCTCCTGCCCTGCTTTCTGGTGCTCACACCAGGACAGAACTGAGAAATACATTGCACACTAGACCACTGCTGTAAAAACCTTGCTGGATTTTTATAGTGGCCACAGTGGATCAGCAATGATGATAACAGCAACTATGATCCCAAGTGTCTACATAGCGTAGCAGTGACAGACTGCGACAGAATGTATAAGCTCTGAGTAGTAGCAGTTAGAGAATAATCAGGGGCGTAGGAAGTGGGGGGCGGGTCACCCCAGGTTCCATCATGGAGGGGGTGACAAATTATCAAGGAACAATTACTGCCCTACTAGGGTGGATCATAAAAAACTTTTTTTTTTTTAATGCCTGCTCCAAAGGTCTTACTACACTAGGGATTATATAGCTACTGTATTTTCCGGCATATAAGACGACTGGGCGTATAAGATGACCCCCAACTTTTCCAGTTAAAATATAGTTTGGGATATACTCGCCGTATAAGAAATACAACCCGGCGTATAAGACGACCCCCGACTTTTGAGAAGATTTTCCTGGGTTAAAAAGTAGTCTTATACGCAGGAAAATACTGTATATATGAAATGTCATGCATATCAGTTAATATCTTGACCCTCTTCCACGAAAATAACTGTTTACTTGGCTGTTTTCCTATTTCGTGAAGGTTGAAATTTCAATTTAGTGGAGCACTTACTGTTCCCAACCCTAACCCTGCGGAAAGCCATCTAATTAGACTTTAATTTGATTTTGAGGTGTTTTTAGGAGGTAATTTAATTATTGTTTGATTTTATATCAATGTTATGTATCTGATGTTAGCTGCCCTGAGCCCAACTTTGGCCGGGTTTATTTTTACTTACGGTATTATTATTCCTTTGTAAGAAAATATGAAATAACGTAAAACCATTTTTTGCAGGGGGGGGAACGATGTGGGGGGGGTGACAAGAAATTTTCCGCACCAGGTACCACCTGACCTTCCTACGCCTCTGAGAATAATAACTGGCAACCTTTTACTCTTTAGTGTCCCAACGCAAATACATGCGGTGCGAGTTTACTGATTTGTTGACCTGCATTCGTTTCAGGTAGGTGTTCCTTAGCAAAGTATACTAAGTTTGTCACTCAGTGGCCTCGTTTCACTTCTTTTAGTGCAAAAGGCTTTAAGCACCAGTTTTGAGGTGGCACTGAAGTAAACGGCATTGGCCAGTGTGCAGAACGAGGAAAGGGCAGAGAAGTGTGGGGAGCAGCAGAGGTGAGACTTGGCGGAGGAGGGTGCTGATGGACCAGGGAGTTTCACTAAGAGGGCAACAGTGCACGGATGAAATGCAAAAGCCAACAGCAAGGTTGCCGATCACTTCGATAGTACAGAATCTGGACTTCCAAGCTTGATGCCTGCACAGAGGGTCCACTGACAATGCTACAGAACCTACAACTGCAGAAGTAGGGAAGGGAGAGAGAGGGCTGATTAACCCCTGAAACAAACCTTATCCATCAGTTTACTTGCATGAAGGCTCAAACTGTTGAAGAATATCTTTTTACTCAAGACATGCATCTCTTCCATTGTAGTTAACAGCATGGCTGCGGTGTCCCCCACAATATTACTGGAAATTGGAAGAGAGAAAGAGAGGCAGTAAGAAATTTCACGATAAACAAAGCAGGCATATATCAAAGCCCAGCTATTTAGCTCAATAAAACACTACAAAATGTTTTCTGAAAAAGTAGCACCTAGTAACTAAAAGAAACCTATATCTTGCCTGGTGTTTTTAGGTGTTCTCTAAAGGCAAGAGGAGACATGGGTGCCGCTGTGGCCTATACCACAGAGCCTCGGGCTTGCCGATCAGAAGGTCGGCGGTTCGAATCCCCGCGACGGAATGAGCTCCCGTTGCTTGGTCCCTGCTCCTGCCAACCTAGCAGTTTGAAAGCACGTCAAAGTGCAAGTAGATAAATAGGTACCGCTCCGGCGGGAAGGTAAACGGCATTTCCGTGCGCTGCTCTGGTTCGCCAGAAGCGGCTTAGTCATGCTGGCCACATGACCCGGAAGCTCCCTCGGCCAGTAACACGAGATGAGCGCCGCGACCCCAGAGTCGTACACGACTGGACCTAATGGTCAGGGGTCCCTTTACCTTTAAAGGCAAGAGTCCACCAAACTCTGAGGAGTGGGAAGCCTGCAGCCTTCCAAATGTTGTTGGATTATTACTACTTGACTACTGGCTATGTTGGTTGGAGCTGAATGGAGTTGCAATCTTACAACACATTGAGGGCCCGAGGCGTCCCATGGCTCTGCTAGATGCTGATATTATTGAGTTCCATAACTTATTTCCCTTGTGCAGAACAGCTGGTTTAATGTCCTTTACAATGTGGAACATGTACTTGCTCTCATCAATGAATTCATGGCTTTGAAGTAAAGTGAACTGACGTGATTCTATTCTCCTTTTGGAAATTCTGCAGGAAAACTGGAAAAGCAGGACAACTTCAAAGCTGAGTGTTTTGCAAAAGGATGCTTTTTCTAATGGCCAATTATGGTCTGACTAGTTGCCTCGGAAGCGGAGCATAATGGTACTATCATTGCTTGAATAGGGTAGGAGCCCAGGGATGTTATTTTTAAACAAGTAGCAAAGTGAATTGAAAGCACATCAAAAGGGTTTTGTTGTGATAACATCAGAATATTTTTTTCCAAATTCAAGTTATAAATAGTATAGAGATTATCTTTTTTTAAAAATAAAGATTTCCTACTTACTAAAAGCAGTACTAGGACTTTGTTACTTTCCTCCTCAACGCAAAACCTGCTCTGAAATTCTAAACACTGTAATGCAAAGCAAGGAATTTGCTTTTCTCTTTTGTTTCCGTTTACCTGATGGTGTGGTGGTAAAATTTGAGAAGGTTAGAAATTTTATACAGCAGGACTGCTCCCGGTTCAGCTACAATCACCTGTTCAATCCTAACCTGGAGAAAACAGATTGACACAAACATCAGTTATGCAGAATTCTTTCACACCCCATTATGAAGACATCTATGTTGTCCTCCTAAGGGACGCAGGTGGCGCTGTGGGTTAAGCCACAGAGCCTAGGGCTTGCCGATCAGAAGGTCAGCGGTTCGAATCCCCGCGATGGGGTGAGCTCCCGTTGCTTGGTCCCTGCTCTTGCCAACCTAGCAGTTCGAAAGCACGTCAAAGTGCAAGTAGAGAAATAGGTACCGCTCCGGCGGGAAGGTAAACGGCGTTTCCGTGCGCTGCTCTGGTTCGCCAGAAGTGGCTTAGTCATGCTGGCCACATGACCCGGAAGCTGTACGCCGGCTCCCTCGGCCAGTAAAGCGAGATGAGCGCCACAACCCCAGAGTCATCCACGACTGGACCTAATGGTCAGGGGTCCCTTTACCTTTATGTTGTCTTCCAGCAGGTAAGACATTAGGGGTGGGGTGGGGTTCGGATGGTATGGGTGCAGCAGAAGAACTGCTGGATTGGTTCTGCTGATGCCCTGACCTTGCCCTCATCCATCCCAGTATTCAGAAGCAGGAAGCCAGGGCTGCAGTGCTGGCCCTCCCACTGACCATGCCTGTTTTCCTGGGACCAGTAACTTCAGGCGTGAAGTGATAAAATTTTGCTTCAAATGAGGTTGGAAAATTCATCATGACTAAATTCTTTAGGGAAATAAGAAGCCAGTATTGTTTTGATGAAATATATAATGAGAACAACGGACAAGTTTCCAACAAGTTTTGTCCTGCTTTTTCTTGCTTTTTCCCACTCTTTGTTTAGGACTATATGGGAAAGTGCACCTTGTTCAATCAATCAATCAATCAATCAAATCTTTATTACGGTCATAGACCAGCATTTAAAATCTGAAAAGTGCTTTACAGAGTTAAAGGAGATTAAAATGAAGAATGAATATAGCAGTCTAAAATTTTTAAAGGGGCTAAAAATATCCAAGAGGCGGGTCCAGCTTGCATTTCCCCAGCTTCTGCTCAAGGTCTTCATTCCATTCCGGAGCAGAAGAGCTGCTACCCACAGCCCAACACCAAGTTCAATACTCTGGGGAGGTCAGGGACTGAACAAGAGATCTTCTACATACAAAGCCACTGAGCAGTGTCTCCTCCAAAGTAAATGGGGGTGTGGAGCCAGAACTGTTTGACCTCCACAGTGCTTTGGAGCTTTCTGCATCAAATCACATACAGATTGACCCTATCGCCCCGGGGGCTCACTGCGACTGTTTTCCCCGCTGACTGGTTTGTTCTGGGAGGATAGACTGTGCCTGCAAATCTGCGTGCAGAATCTAGCTACCATCCGGGTTATCTTTTGATCTTCGCCTAGTAAAAGGGCATTTAGTTTAGTCTTATCTGGAAGGTCAGCTAACCTCTCCAATAGGGGGGCAATGATGTCTCTGCGCGCCTTGTCATAAAAAGGGCATCTAAAGAATAGATGCTCGGGGCTACCTACTTCCCCCAGTGGCAGGAGCAGTCTCTCTGATCGTATGGGATCTTGTGCACCTTGTTAATAAATGCACTTATTCCAAGGGCACACATAAACCAACATACTCCACCTTCAGAGGCCGGCAAACGCCTTCTGTGATGTGTCCAATCACTTCTTGCATATTTTTTTCCACTCCTGAAAGGAAACATAGCAAGTGTTATTCAGAGGCATTTCAACAACCATGCTTCCCATTACCACACACTCCCTTGAAAAAAGGAACACCTAGGCAACTCTAACACATCACAGATTCTGTGAGAATTATGTATTTCCCCCCCTCATGCTATAAGCTGCCTTGAGCATAGTTATAATTATGGAAAGTCAGTACACAAATAAAATGATTATGTATCCCTCGTACCTAAGGGACCGCCTCTCCTGGTATGCCCCGAATAGGACCTTAAGGTCCTCAAATAATAACATTTTGGAGGTCCCGAGCCACAAGGATGCTAGGCTGGCCTCAACTAGGGGCAGGTCCTTCTCAGTACTGGCCCTGACTTGGTGGAACGGTCTGTCACAAGAGACCAGGGCCCTGCGGGATTTGGCATCTTTCCGCAGGGCCTGCAAGACGGAGCTGTTCCACCTGGCCTTTGGGTTGGTTTCAGTTTAACCCTGATGTTTCATTCCTTTATGGTTTGATTGGTGGGCTACTTAAAAATGAGGCTGCATTTTAAACTTTAAATCGTATTTTAACCTGCATTTTAATTGATTGTTTTGTATGTTTTGTTATGATTTTATTGGTGTTAGCCGCTCTGAGCCCAGTCTTGGCTGGGAAGGGCGGGGTATAAATAAAAAATTATTATTATTATTATTATGTAAAACCGCCCAAATCCAACTTGCTTACTTTCCACATCTCTCTGTGCGCACCTTGGACTTTGCCAACACATTTTTTTAAAATCCTCCATGCCCCCATACCCCAATTACACAGAATAAATATCTGCTGAAGTACACCGGCATGTTTGTCGCCAGGTACATCTTTCCCTGGAGATTCCAAATACATATTTCCTATGTGGTGGGAATGTAAGATTGTAAAAAAATATTGCGAAATGATCTATAACGAATTGGAAAAAAATGTTTAAAATAACATTTGTAAAGAAACCAGAAGCTTTTCTGTTGGGTATTTTAGGACAAGATGTGAAGAAAGAATTGAGGACCCTATTTATGTATGCGACAACAGCAGCAAGAATTTTAATAGCACAAAACTGGAAGACGGGAGACCATCCAAAGAACAGTGGCATGAAAAGTTGATGGAATATGCAGAATTAGCAAAATTGACAGATAAACTGCGTGAAAAAGATAATAGTGACTTTGGAAAAGAATGAGAACCTTTTGTAACATATTTGCAGAAACAATGTGAAAGTATGGACTCTTTGGCAGGGTTTAAATAAACATAAAAAAGGTAAAGGTAAAGGGAGCCTTGACCGTTAAGTCCAGTCGCGAACAACTCTGGGGTTGCGGCGCTCATCTCGCTTTACTAGCCGAGGGAGCCGACGTTTGTCCGCAGACAGTTTTTCCGGGTCATGTGGCCAGCATGACTAAGCCGCTTCTGGCGAAACCAGAGCAGCACACAGAAACACTGTTTACCAATTAAGAGAGAACAAGAAAGACAATAATGTGATAATATACTACTATATATAAGCAGCAGAATGCAACAAGTGGTTTAACAAACTAGAAACGGAAATGGAGGGAAGCCAAGGGGGAGAGGGGAATTTATAAAATGATTGGTTAAGTTGAATACAGTGGAAGCTTGGGTTGTGAATGCGATCCGCGCGGGAGCTGCGTTCGCAACCTGCAGCATTCGCAACCCGCGCTGCTGCGTCTGCGCACGCGTGTGACGCAATTTGGCACTTCTGCGCATGCGCCGGAACCCGGAAGTAACCAGTTCCAGTACTTCCGGGTTTGGCGCATCCATATCCCGAAAATGTGTAACCCGCAGCGATTGCAACCCGAGGTATGACTGTAATGTATATGTATGAAAACCAATAAAAACTGATTTAAAACAAACAAAACAAACACACATTTCCTGAAATGGAGCAATACCTTCAGTAGTGATATGTTTTAACAGGGCTTCCAGATGCTCTTTTTCTGACGCAGTAGCCTGATGCAGCCAAGCCAACATGTCTCCTACATATCTAAAACCAAAAGCCAAAACATCCTGCTGCATTAAATGATTATTCTAGCAGCAAAACCACAATGCAGCGTACGCTTCTGTGACTGCTGTACCTCAAAGGATCATGGGAATGCATTTCGATAGGCCGGGGGGTTCCTCCTGGACCTCCTCTAGTAAGAGCATCGATAAAACCACGGACCACAGCACTTCTTCTCGCTGTTGCAAACTCATCAAGGGTGTATCTACAGTGGAAATGAAGAAGCACTTTATTAAAATGCATGTGCTTTATATTGCCACTACAGTCATTAAGGCGCTTTGCTTCATGGGAATGTAAGTATGCCATGCACAGAAATAAACTGTCTGAATAATTCACCACTTGAGCTCCGAAAACACTTTTCATGGCATGAAATTGGTCGGTACCATGCCTCAGCCTCCCAACACAGGATCTGGTGGTTTGTTTCAAAAGACAATAAATTATATGTGGATGAGCTAATCATCTGCGGTTCCAGATGGGAAATGACCACCTAAGCTAGAAAATATGGGAATATAAGCAACTACAGTGGTACTTTGGTTTAAGAACAGCTTACTTTATGAATAACTCTTTTTTTTAAGATTAAGAACGCTGCAAACCAAGAAGTAGGGGTTTTGGTTTGTGAACTTTGCCTTGGAAGCAGAACATGTTTTGCTTCCTGTCAGGGGGCTGCATCCCTCCTCCAGTCTGGCATTAAGTAGTTATCGGGAGCAGCCCCCGATCTTGAAGACAGATTCATCCACTTCCCCTTCGGGCCAAAGCAGTGGAGGGGGGGGGGTGGAGAGACTTGAGCTAAGAAGCCAGAGACCTCGTTACGAAAAGGGGGGATGGAAAAAGCGAAGGACAAAGAGTTTCCGCTTCCCCCACTGGGCTTCCTGGCGCGAAAATAGAAAGAGAGATCCACTTTCAGAATCTGATGATGATGATGGAGGAGTCAGTTTTACGACCAGCTGCGCTTGTAAAGCAATTAGCCTAGATTAAAGCCTTAAAGAGCTACATGGCTTGGACTCTTATTTCAAGCGATCAATTATGGAGGCAGCCCAGCCCTCCTGACAGCATTCCGTTTAGTGCCAGGAAGCCCAGCGGGGGAAGCGGAAACACTTTATCCTTCGCTTTTTCCGTTCCCCCTTTTCGTAACGAGGTCTCTGGCTGCTTAGCTCAAGCCTCTCCATCACCCCCCCCTCTCCACTGCTTTGGCCCGAAGGGGAAGTGGATGAATCTGTCTTCAAGATCGGGGGCTGCTCCTGATAACTACTTAACGCCGGACTGGAGGAGGGATGCAGCCCCCTGACACTTCCTGTTGAGTGTGTTCCATTTGTAAATTGAGTCCCCCGCTGCTATAGGAAAGCACACCTTGGCTTAAGAATGCTTTGGTTTAAGAACGGACTTCCGGAATGGATTAAGTTCGTAAACCAAGGTACCACTGTATTATATTGGTGGCAGAGGGTTTTTAAAAGCCGGGGGGGAGGGGGCTGCAACACATGGGCCAAATTAAGCCTGCCTGACACCAGCTTAGCATTAGGTTTCAATCAGGGATCCTTGTTTAAACCCATGGGTTTGAAGGTGGTTTATTATGAAAATAAGTTTGCTAACAGAGGTATAGCGCAGTTGGTCAGGGTGTGGTGTTGATAAGAAGAAGAGGAGTTTGGATTTGATATCCCGCTTTATCACTACCCGAAGGAGTCTCAAAGCGGCTCACATTCTCCTTTCCCTTCCTCCCCCACAACAAACACTCTGTGAGGTGAGTGGGGCTGAGAGACTTCAGAGAAGTGTCACTAGCCCAAGGTCATCCAGCAGCTGCATGTGGAGGAGCGGAGACGCGAACCCGGTTCACCAGATTACGAGTCTACCGCTCTTAACCACTACACCACACTGGCTCTGCCAAAGTTGCAGGTTTGATCCCCATAACGGACAGCTGCATATTCCTGCATTGCAGGGGGTTGGACTAGATGATCGTCAGGACCTCTTCCAGCTCTATGATTCTATTATTCTTTAAACCAGGATCCCTTGGATGTAATGCTAAGTGCAGATTCTTGAAAGTGAAACCAAACTTTCCAGAGATTCTCCTCCCAGCTATTTTATTGGAGGGGGGTAGAGAAGGCAGGGGGGGGGTACATGAATCTGATGTTTTGCTTCAACTTGCTGAAGTTCATCCACCTAGCACTAAATCAGAGCCTGATGTTATATGTGAACTGTATGTTATGAAGACGTAAAAATGTAAAAACAATTTTAGGGTGTATTTCAGCAGGGCATTTCATTAAATGAAAAGGAAGTTGATGCTATAGAAATTGGTAGGTGTTCCAAGACCTTGTGGTTAATATCAAGCACTGCTAACATTCTTTAAAAAGCAGTCAACCGGTGCTGAAAAAAGGAAAGTCATTCCAGCAAATAGACTCATTAAACAGAGAATGGACGATACTGAGTTTCAACGCAACTCTATGTTGGGTGGGGGTGTCTGCTCGCCTCAGAACATTGGCATTACCCCTTCAGATCACGTCCCAGCATACCTATCATCTCTCGCCACTGCTTCCCATCGGTTTGCGTTTATTAAAGCGCGGTTTAATGCCTTTCCTTCTAACGTTCTGAGACATAGATTCTCCAAAGGTCTAGTTTCTGATCTATGTGTCTGTGACAATAAGTCGACGGAATCACTTTATCATATAATCTTTTCTTGCCCACTGCACAGAGATGCCCGGGCAAATTTACTAAGACCAATAATTCAGAAAATGGTTGGTACCTCAGCAGAGTCTCATCTTGCCCTAATCTTGCAAGACAATGATCCTTACATAACCTTGCAGGTGGCAAGGTTCTTAAACTCCGTTTTGTCCCCAAAAAGGCGAAATGGCCAATTACATAACTACTAAAGGTCTTTCGCCATTTTTCCTTTTAGATTGCAGTTTTAATATCTCTGGGTGATGGTTATTTTTGACGGCCGTGGTACGATATTCTGCTACTGTGGTATTTCCGTATTTCTGTGTTATATAGAATCATAGAATCATAGAAGAGTTGGAAGAGACCACAAGGGGCATCCAGTCCAACCCCCTGCCAAGCAGGAAACACCATCAGAGCATTCCTGACAGGTGACTGTCAAGCCTCTGGATTGTTTTATGTATGTTTACGCTTGTTTACGCTTATGTTGATATATCTATATGGGCTTATAGCTGCAATAAATTTCTATTCTATTCTAAAGGAAAGTCATTCATAACACACAATTAGCAAGCAATAAGGAAGCCCCGTTATGATGTGATAGGAAGTTATCCCAAATCTTTAGCAAGAAATAAGTAGAGTGGTGGAAAGTCCCACGCCTTGAAATATTTGATTGCACAATGAATGAACTTTTTAAGCTAGCTTCTGGTCCGAAGGATGAAGCCCCCACAATATTAATCTTGGTGACATTATGTTCTGCAACTAAGATATGCAACATACTTGTAGAGAACAGCCCTGTCTTGCAAAGCTTCCATTGCTTGAGCTAGAACTGGGGAAATGTCACAGGATTCTTGGGTTAAAGTTCTGCATTCGCCTGCAAAGAGGAAAAGATCAGGCCAATAGTAAGCAACGTTTTCAATCTTTACAGCGTTCTAAAAATAATGAATAAAAGTTGTTTCAATCCTATTTGTAACCAAAACGCTTATTTTAAAAACTCCTCATCTCAAGGCCTAGGAGACTAGGCTTAGGAGTCCTGCCCAGGGCTGTCGTTTTGAGTCATATGTGCTTATTTCCAAATCTTGGATAAGGATGCCTAGGGGCTAATAAGGGAGCTTAAAATATTAGAACATTAAAACATTCCAGCTGCCATAAAACTCAGGGAACAAGCTGGGCTATTACAAAGACTAAGACCTCAGATGCAAACTCTAGATAATATTTTAGAGACTAAGACCTAAACCACATTTCTAATGGCTGTCATATTCGTATTGTTTATTGTCATATTCAATTGTTAATTCAAACTTAATTCTATTGTGTTTTATGTTTGCTTAGTACGGTATGCAAATCTGGTCAGGGACCGTAATAAATTTTATTATTATGAAAACGTTCCTGTTATAAAATTAACCTACTCCTGTGGTGGGGTGGGTGGCTGAAAGATAGGAGAAGGAGAGGAGATACTGCTGATGCCGTTGGTATTACTTGGCTGACTGCAAACATTTGCAAAAAGACTTAATTTTTCTCCCATTTGTCTGTTTTGTTTTATTGTGTAGTTGTTGGTGCTTATTGTTTTAATAATTTTATGTAATTATATGCATGCGAGGTCCTCCTGAAAAACAATATATAAATACAGTAAAATAAATGTTTCTATAAACCATAATGATTTTGGTGCACCAAATAGTACTGGCTAAACTTACCCATTAACAAAAAATACCAGTATATATCCCAGGATTAAACAAGAGTGTACTTGTTTAAATAAATAAATAAGTTGATGCTGTATAGAATTTGGTAGGTGTTCCAAGACTGCCATCTTGTGGTTAATATCAAGCACTGCTAACATTCTTTAAATACTGCAAGCATCTTTTCAGGAAAAAGCATTATCCCGTAAAACTAAGGTACCTTGAGCCCATCGGTAAAGCTGCTCATAAGCAGTCTCTTGAAGCAAAGCCATCTGTTCCATAATTTCTAGGCTGCAAATTTAAAACAATTAAATATTTTTTATAAGTGTTTTAAGAAAAAAAAGATATTTAAACACATAATAATCTTTTGAGCTATTTCCCCGTTGCAAATATATTCACAGCCCACTTTACACAGCTTAAACTGAATGCTGACTACAACTTCAGCCATTGCTTTGTAGTTGTTCATTGAGAACTCACCCTGATCTCTGCTGGTTTGTGCGCAGAAGAATCTTGACATCGTTGTGGATTTGTTTTACTCTCCCCAATACCTTAAAAAAGTCCTAGGAAATGCAAGATTGAAAGTCACTGGTATTTTATTAAAGCAAACTGTCCACACAGAAATATCCCCAGATCATTATATTACAGGCCACAAACTTTCCAGTTAAAGGAATTTCTAGTGGGAGGATAGGCAATATCTCAATGCTAAACAATGCAATAATTTTACTAATACTAAAACCATTTCTCCAAATACACATCAAGGTATGTTTTTGCCTATATTTAAAGACAACCACTAGGCATGGTCTATGAGCTAAGTCATATTGTATCCTTTCAAGGAAGCAGGTTTGCCATACATCCGGAATTTCGTGAACATAGCCAGTATTCAGCCCTTGCAAAGCGCAGGTGGAAATCGCTGAAATGTCCAGGAAAACCTGGACATATGGTAGCCCATGCCAATAGTGTAGATTTTGACAAATTTCATTAAAAAATAGCTCAGAAACTCTTCTCTCTCTCTCTCTCTCAGATTTCACCAAAAAAAGTGCAACAACAACTTTGGGAAAACTAAAGAAAGCTCAACAACTTTGCCAAAAACCTGTGTGTGCCAGGATTTTCACTTTTTGAAATATGGCAACCCTACAAGGAAGATTTATTTCTTCCTTTTTATTTGTAGGACTAGAAGAGTCTGTGTGTGTACATGCACGTGTGAAAGAGAGTGTAAATGGCTGATAGTATTTTGATTATTTTAGGTAGAACAGGAAATCATGCAGACACAAAATTATGGTACTAACACAAAAAATATACCGGTACCTATAAGCAGTTAAAAACTCATGACTTATAACTCATAACGAAGAAGTAAGGCTTAGCATATAGAGAATGCTTGACTGGCTTTTTAAATATATAACTGATGAACACAAGTCTTCAGTAACAAATATGCTTAACTTACAGGTTTCAGCATTAATATGTTTAGCCCAAGAGTTTTAGTATGAAAGTGCTGGTGAATGTCTGTTGTTAAATAATCGGTTTTGATCATATTAACAACGCTTTATGATACATTAGGAGCTATAGGGAACACACAATATGAAAGGAACAAGATAAATGGAATAGAAAGGTTCCACCTCAAGTGCTTAAAGCTAGAATATTATTGCCGTGCATGCTCATGTTACTTACCTCTGTAACAGGCCCATCTCTTGTGCTTCGAAGGACATTCACCTCCTCTGGAGAAAGCTGGAATTCTGCTATGAAAGCATCTGCTATCTGTGCTTTCAGTTCTAACCTTTGGCTGCAATTAAAAGGTTGACATTTGAAAATGGGATACTTGTAGCACAGTCATATATGTGTGTGGACTCAGAAGCAAGTCCCAATGAGTTCTACGGGGTATGCTCCCAGAAACGTTTGTCTTGAATGAGCCTTATACATCACTACTTCAAAACAGAATATATAGATGGAAAGAAAAAATAGAGGTTGAAGTGTAAATGAAACTATATTTGAAGTGAAATATAAGAAGAAATTTATTAATGGGTTGGAACCAGAGCGTCCAGCCTGTGAAAGGAACAGCTACGTCTGTCCACAGAGGACGCCATGATCCAATGGAGGTTCTTCATTGCAGGATTGTGGTGGGAAGGCAATATTCACCAGTTTTTCCTTCTTGCAGCAGCCCTCCAGGGTGCCCCACCCATATGCATAGATTTTCAGGGGGGCACTGGGGGAAGGAGGAATAAGTGAACAGTGCATCCCAGGCCCCTTCTTCCAGCATAAGCAGATCTTCACTGAGCATAGGTCTGGATCCGACCCAGAAAGCAGAATCAGTTTCAGATATTCTGATAAACACAGTAAGAAGATCAGATAAATGGAGCAATTGGCTTTTTAGACAAATTACACCGGGGGGGGGGGGATGTGGGTGGCACTGTGGTCTAAACCACTGAGCCTAGGGCTTGCCGATCGGAAGGTCGGCGGTTTGAATCCCCGTGACGGGGTGCGCTCCCGTTGCTGGGTCCCAGATCCTGCCAACTTAGCTGTTTGAAAGTACACCAGTGCAAGTAGATTAATAGGTACTGCTCCAGCAGGAAGGTAAACGGCGTCTCCGTGCACTGCTCTGGTTTTGCCAGAAGCGGCTTAGTCATGCTGGTCATGACCTGGAAAAACTGTCTGTGGACAAACGCCGGCTCCATCGGCCAGTAAAGCAAGATGAGCACCGCAACCCCAGAGTCGTTCGCAACTGGACTTAACAGTCAGGGGTCCTTTACCTTTACGTTTTTACACCGGGCGGGGGGGGGGGAGAGAGCATCCTGGAAATAGGATTTTAATCCACTGAAGAAAGACATCCAGCAATCTATGCCACTTCAGTGTATTAAATATATAGCCCCGGTGATTCACATTGAATCATCCAACAATATAATGATGCAACAAGCAGGAAAATAATACCCACTTAATAAATTAAGCATCTGCAAGAAACTGCTACTTGAGTGTCATTCAACCAGCTTTATATTTACATATCAGTACTCAGTGAGTAAAAGCTAGATGTTGGGCCACTAACAGCAAAAATGACTTGCTACCCTCCTTTGCATTCTTGGCAATTTCAATTATCACGCAAATTTGTTTTAAATTATATAGCATAACTGAGTTTACTGAACATACCCTGATACTGATCCTGTCTACTTTAAATAGTAATGAATAGATATCCATTCTTATTGAGAAACTGAAAAGTCCAAGAACCATACTTCTTTAAAACTCAGAAATTATACTCAGAGGACCTTTCAATGCTCACACAGTATTATGCAAAGTGAGTTAATGTGAAATTCTCTCATTCTGAATATTCTGTGATTAGAAAAAGGGAAAGATGCATATCCCATGGCTAACATCTGAAGAAGAGTTGAATAAAAATGACCACTGGAAGCAGCCTTAAGGTGACTTCATTCAGTACAAATGTGGGAGAATCCAGAAAAGCATTCTAATTTGACATAAATATAACAAAAGAGTCAAATACATACTTCTCTGCTTGAAGCTTAGTTGTCTTTTCTATTAAATCCTGGGTTTGTTCCTTGGTTGCCTGGAGTACAGACCAGAATAATTAGTTAAACCCCATTAAGGTCTTAAGGTATATTTCTACTTTTTCATTTGCTGTTTCAATCAAATTATAAGTCATTTAAGCACAGTAGAACAGTGAACAGAAAGGCAGTTAAGTTTCAGAAACAAATAAAGCTACATTTTTCTTAACCTGGCACAAAAGCAGAACCCAATATATGCACTTTCTGTATTTATATACCATGGCTAGGCAACCTAAGGCCCGGGGGCCGGATCCAGCCCAATCACCTTCTAAATCCGGCCCGCGGACAGTCCGGGAATCAGCATGTTTTTACATGAGTAGAATGTGTGCTTTTATTTAAAATGCATCTCTGGGTTATTTGAGGGGCCTGCCTGGTGTTTTTACATGAGTAGAATGTGTGCTTTTATTTAAAATGCATCTCTGGGTTATTTGTGGGGCACAGGAATTCGTTCATTCCCCCCCCCAAAAAAATAGTCCGGCCCCCCACAAGGTCTGAGGGACAGTGGACCAGCCCCCTGCTAAAAAGTCTGCTGACCCCTGTTATATACAGTAGATCCGCAACATACACAGTGGTTTCATTCCAGAAATAGCGCATAAAGACAAATTTGTGTATAGTCAAAACACACTGGGTGCAATTGCAGGTGGGATTGCCAAAGTTTCTTTTCCCGGGGGCATTTTCACCCGCCCCCTCACTTTTTTTCCAAGCAGGTAAATGCGCACAAAATAAATGTCCTTAAGTTGCAGGTGTACTCTACTGTCTTCCTAATACTAGAACTAGGGCCCAGTGCAATACAGAAGTGTAGCAACTCCTCACTTAAGACATGAACTTGGATCAGTCACCTTTTCCAAGCCTAATCTACTGCACAGGATTCCTGTGTGGATAAAAAGGAAACCCATTAAAGGAAGGGTGGGATAAAAATCATAGAATTGTTCAGTTGGAAGGGACCCCAAGGGTCATCTAACCCAGCCCCCTGCAATGCAGGAATCTCAACTAAAAGCACCCATGACAGGTGTTAAATGTAACAACAACATATCCACCCCATTAACCTGTCAACAATATATTCATCCCATCAAACTGATCATAATGATTCAAAGGAAAAGTGTTTTAGAAACGTTACCAGGATGATTTACATACACACAAGCTCCGAATAATGTACACAGAGAGCTCTTATGCATGCAAAATGTCCTATTAATTTCACTAGATGGAGTAGATACCTGAACAGTGAAGGGATCCAAACACAGTCCTGCTTTTGCCATAGAAATTAATGGGGACCTCTTTTCATGCAGGGGATACTTTTGTGCCTTAGGGGAAAGTACTGTGCAGGGGAAAGTACTGTGCTGTTGAAACTACCAAGTCCCAGTGTGCCAGAAATTACCACATCTGCACACACACCCATTCTTTACCTTCAAGTGATTGGTCATGTCCTGGCAACAGTTGCTCATAAACTTCACATCTTCATTTATGCTTTCAAGTTCCTGAAAGAGCACAGAAACAGACAAGTAGCCTAAAACACTAGCACTCATATTGATATTTGCTTTTTCCACATTTCTCCCCCCCCCCCAATTTTCTGAAACACCAGAACTATTGGACAGTTTCCCTAACAAGCATAATATTCACTGTTATATGATACAATCACTGATAAGAATATCCAATGATTCTTCCTCCCTGAAGCTCCAGATTTGGTTTTTCAGCGCTGGAGAGACTGGATGTGCACTGCAGCAATATAAGACAGCATTACTTTCAGCATTCATGCTTCCCAACAAGTGCTGGATAGCTCCAGAGATACAACTAACGGTGTTGCTCTATACATGTCTACTCAGAAGTAAGACTCATTGACTTCAATGAAGCTGTCTCCCAGGTAAGTCTGTACAGGATAGGTAAAGGTAAAGGTAGCCCTGACCATTAGGTCCAGTTGCGGACGACTCTGGGGTT
This sequence comes from Darevskia armeniaca, assembly GCA_034641395.1. Lineage (NCBI taxonomy): Eukaryota > Metazoa > Chordata > Lepidosauria > Squamata > Lacertidae > Darevskia > Darevskia armeniaca. The sequence continues at coordinate 414,702 of JAWWNF010000500.1, read as the reverse complement.
GCGGCGCTCATCTCACTTTACTGGCCAAAGGAGCCAGCATTTGTCCGCAGACAGCTTCCGGGTCATGTGGCCAGCATGACTAAGCCGCTTCTGGCGAACCAGAGCAGCACACGGAAATGCCGTTTACCTTCCCGCCAGAGCGGTTCCTATTTATCTACTTGCACTTTGACGTGCTTTCGAACTGCTAGGTTGGCAGGAGCTGGGACCGAATGGGAGCTCACCCCGTTGTGGGGATTCGAACCGCCGACCTTCTGATCGGCAAGCCCTAGCAGGATAGCAGGCAGCAATAGAAAATTTGTGGTGGCAAATGTGAGATCTGGTAGTATTTTATATAGATTTTGTGAACATGCTCATAGGGGGTGTTGAACTGTGGCCAATGAGAGTGCCCAGTGAGAGAGGCACCCCTTGATAGAGAGAAGTGGAGGAAAAGGATAACTGTCAGTATTTTTTCTAGAACCCAATGTGTATGCATGAAACAAGACACTATACTTCTAATCTTACTCTTAACAAGATTGTCTTAACAAGTTCCCTGTTTGGCCAATGTGGTTGTTTTTTGCTTTCTGAACATGAACATATTTAGCCACATTTTTCAGTTTTCCCATTATATCTTGTGTGCTTCTTTCTTCTCTCTGCAAATTAGACAGGTACAGTAGAGGGGAACTGAACCAAGCAATGGAATTATCAGCCAGACATTTGCCTCAGGGACATATAGGTGGGTTTACAGAGGCCCTTGACTGTCAGCTTCCTGCTGGACATATAGAGGATTAATGAATAAAAATGGCATACCTCTTTCACTTGCTTGAAAATGTGAACAAATTCTTCATTTATAGCTAAGCTGCGATGTTCCATATCTCCACGTAAATTTCTTCTGGTACGCAGGCTATTTTCTACAAAAAAGACTGAAAGAGCCTTGAGCGCTTCTAACATCTCCTATAAAAATAAATAAAGACCATATTGACAGTTCATATACAAAATTGACTTTTTTTTTAAAAAAAGACAGAAGACACAGAAAACATCTTCAGATTTCCAAATAAATCACATTTTAACAATGCTAAACTATCTTTACAATTCAGAGCAAATATATAGATTAAATACTCAACGTATATATGAATATAAACATCAACTTGATACAATTATGCCATAGTCAACTCAATCAACTAATTACTTGCAAGTAAAGCTAAACCCTGTCCTCTATTGTAAAGACTAATTCTAGGGCACCAGTCCAGCTTGAGCTGGGGTTCCAGATGGGAATGCTCATTCCTATCTGCAAAATGTATTCAGTCAGTTCAATAAGGCTCTAATGAGACTTATGATATATATGATGATATTCAGCTTCATAAGCAGGAAGTTGCTTCCCTATGTAAATTGGGGGGGGGGGAGGCCAGAATGCTCTTTTTCAGCCAAAGTAATCAAAACAGGGTAGTTTAATAACCATTCTGTCTTGAACAGCTTTGTGAAAGCAATTGCTGGGTGTGTTTCAAAACCCTGCCTTTCTTTTTTTAAAAAAAATTTTTATTTGCATTTTTAATACAGAAACAAAACAAAAAACCACATCCCACATCCCCTTCCCTCCACCCCCCAATTGTACAACTTTCATACTAATCTCTAAATACCTGGTGGCTTCCCTTCCACCCTTTTCCTGGTTTTCTTTATTTTTCTATTAAATCGCATATTCCAAATTTTTAACCTTCAAATGTCATCCTCTGTTGAATTCTATTAACTCTTATTCTGCTGGATTTACTCAAGACCTGCTAGGTTATTTACTTGTTTATACTGGTTCTTAAAATATTCAATAAACGTTTTCCAATCCTCTTTATATTCTTTATTGTCTTTTTCCTCTTACCCTGTTCGTTATGCCTGGCAATTCAGCACATTCGAGCATTTTAAACCGCCACGCTTCCTTGGTGGGTAATGTATTCGTTCTCCACCTTTGCGCCAATAGGATTCTAGGTGCAGCGATGGCATATGTTATTTGTTTTGTTTTGTTTTGTTTTGTTTTGTTTTAGGGACTTCTGTTGTTACCATTCCCAAAAGGAATGTCTCAGGCTTTTTTTACAAGTAGGTAGCCGTGTTGGTCTGTCATAGTCAAAACAAAGTAAAAAATAAAAAAATTCCTTCCAGAAGCACCTTAGAGACCAACTGAGTTAGTTATTGGTATAGTTATTAGAAGTGTGCATGCACACGAAAGCTCATACCAAGAACAAACTTAGTTGGTCTCTAAGGTGCCACTGGAAGGAATTTTTTTATTTTTTACTTTGTTCAGGCTTTTTTTGGCGGGGAGGGGTGTTTTATTATTATTATTATTATTATTATTATCATCTTATCATTATTATTATTGTTGTAAATTACGGTACTTCCCAGAATTCCCAGATTACTTTACAGGACCACCACATGTGGGGGGAAAGGATCCCTCTCTACTTCATTACATTTCCCTGCCTTTTCAATGGGGTTGTCTAGTCTACCAAAAAAAAAAAAAGAGAGAGGTCTCATTTATAATTTAATCAATTTGAACCCCTCATTGCCTGCGAGCTCAACGGGGCTTACTTCTGAGTAGACCTGGTTAGGGCTGTGCTGTTGTTCAGACCCAGCTAGAAAAGGAGGGTAAGCCGTCAACTAAGACAGTCATTTTTAAAGAACTGCCCCCCCCTCACCCTAAACTCTTAAGAGAAAATAAACCACACGAATGATGCCTTCTCTATGGCTCCGATTCACAAAGCCTGTGCCTATTTCTCAGATACGGCAGGACTGACAACAGGTCCCCGTGTTCAGCTTCGCCCACCTTGTCCGTCTCCAAGCGCGTCTCCAGCACTTTGCGGAGCTTGCGAGAGAGAGGGTTGGACCCGGGCCCTCCAGACGAGGAGGAGGAGGAAGTGCCCCCCGACGAAGCAGCAGCCCCGGCCGCGAACGGCTGCAGCGGCCGCTGCTGGTCTTCAGCCGCCGCCGCCATGTTTGCTCTCTTCCTCCTGCCCTGAGGCCGCCGTGGCGGAGGCGGTGCCGTCACCCGGACCGGGAGCGTCGCTGCACCGGTTCCCTCCACCTCCCCGTGGCCGGAGACGCAGAGTTCCGCCCTGCAGTGTTTTCTCAAACGCAGGTCTCCTGCTGCTGCTTGGACCACGGGTCCTGGTAGATAGGGATGCTGGGAGTTGTAGTCCAACAAGAAAAGCTGGAACAAAATAAAAAATTAAAAAATTCATTCCAGTAGCACCTTAGAGACCAACTAAGTTATTAGAAGTGTGCATGCACACGAAAGCTCATTGTTGTTGTTCAGTCGTTCAGTCGTGTCCGACTCTTCGTGACCCCATGGACCAGAGCACGCCAGGCACTCCTGTCTTCCACTGTCTCTTGCAGTTTGGCCAAACTCATGTTAGTAGCTTTGAGAACACTGTCCAACCATCTCATCCTCTGTCGTCCCCTTCTCCTTGTGCCCTCCATCTTTCCCAGCATCAGGGTCTTTTCTAGGGAGTCTTCTCTTCTCATGAGGTGGCCAAAGTATGCCCTACTGGAGCCTCAACTTCAGGATCTGTCCTTCTAGTGAGCACTCAGGGCTGATTTCTTTAAGAATGGATAGGTTTGATCTTTTTGCAGTCCAAGGGACTCTCAAGAGTCTCCTCCAGCACCATAATTCAAAAGCATCAATTCTTCGGCGATCAGCCTTCTTTATGGTCCAGCTCTCACTTCCGTACATTACTACTGGGAAAACCATAGCTTTAACTATACGGACCTTTGTCGGCAAGGTGATGTCTTTGCTTTTTAAGATGCTGTCTAGGTTTGTCATTGCTTTTCTCCCAAGAAGCAGGCGTCTTCTAATTTCGTGACTGCTGTCACCATCTGAAGTGATCATGGAACCCAAGAAAGTGAAATCTCTCACTGACTCCATTTCTTCCCCTTCTATTTGCCAGGAGGTGATGGGACCAGTGGCCATGATCTAACTCAGTTGGTCTCTAAGGTGCTACTAGAATGATTTTTTTTATTTTTTATTTTGTTTCGACTACAGCAGACCAACATGGCTACCTACCTGTAACAAGAAAAGCTGGGTATGTGGGAGACGGGTGGCGCTGTGGTCTAAAGCACTGAGCCTCTTGGGCTTCGGCAGGCTACCTAAGGCCCGGGAGCCAGATCCGGCCCAATCGCCTTCTCAATCCGGCCTGCAGACGGTCCAAGAATCAGCATGTTTTTACATGAGTAGAATGTGTCCTTTTATTTAAAATGCATCTCTGGGTTATTTGTGGGGCCCGCCTGGTGTTTTTACATGAGTAGAATGTGTGCTTTTCTTTAAAATGCATCTCTGGGTTATTTGTGGGGCATAGGAATTCGTTCTCCCACCCCAAAAAAATATAGTCCACTCCCCCCCCCCCAAGGTCTGAGGGACAGTGGACCGGCCCCCTGCTGAAAAAGTTTGCTGAGTCCTGCTCTTGGGTTTGCCAATTGGAAGGTGGGCTGTTCAAATCCCCGTGACGGAGTGAGCTCCCGTTGCTCTGTCCCAGCTTCTGCCAACCTAGCAGTTCGAAAGCATGCCAGCGCAAGTAGATAAATAGATCCCGTTGTGGCGGGAAGGTAAATGGCATTTCCGTGCTCTCTGGCACTTGTCACTGTGTTCTGTTGCGCCAGAAGCGGTTTGGTCCTGCTGGCCACATGACCTGGAAAGCTGTCTGTGAACAAATGCTGTCTGAAAGCAAGATGAGTGCCGCAACCCCATAGTCGCCTTTGACTGGACTTGCTGGGAATCTGGGCTTGGGAGAGCACATCTTTGTTTGAGACTGTCCTGCCATGTGATGCCTCAGATCTTTCTTACACAGCACATATGGAACAAATAGTACCCATGTAGAAAACAGAAGAAAAAATATTGTGTACGTTACAAAAAGAAGGGGAGTTGTTATTGTAATTAACCAGACCTTAATCTAATATGGTATTTACAAAAATGAATTCCAAAAATCGTTAAATTTGTCCAAGGCAAGTCTATGTTTGTACATACTACTGTGTGTAGTGAGTTTGTACATATCCTTAATCCAATCATTAAAGGGAGCTGCGTTGTTATTTTCCCAGTTCATCAATACCCGTCTTCTTGCCATAGTAAGGACACGAAAAGTCAATGCATATTGTCCCTTTGTTAGATTCCATGTCTTGGGTATATAATTCCAAAGGATATAAAGGTAAAGGGACCCCTGACCATTAGGTCCAGTCGTGTCTGACTCTGGGGTTGCGGCGCTCATCTCGCTTTATTGGCCGAGAGCCGGCGTACAGCTTCCGGGTCATGTGGCCAGCATGACAAAGCCGCTTCTGGCGAACCAGAGCAGCGCACGGAAACACCGTTTACCTTCCCGCCAGAACGGTTCCGATTTATCTACTTGCACTTTGACGTGCTTTCGAACTGCTAGGTGGGCAGGAGCTGGGACCGAGCAACGGGAGCTCACCCCGTCGCAGGGATTTGAACCACCGACCTTCTGATCAGCAAGCTCTGTGGTTTAACCCACAGCGCCACCTATTCCTCTGAAAATTTAAGATTGTTCTGTACAGTTATGTTTATCATAGACCTTCATCTTTGTATTGATGGTTAGCATCACATTTTCCTTGCCAATACACTTGTCACCAGTGCTGATGCATGGAGTTCTGATGACGTCCTGACCGAGGATGTTGGTCTTTGTCAGGCTAATGGTGAGGCCAAACTCTTTGGAGGCTTGCGCAAGACAGTTGCTGAGTCTCAGTAGAGCTTCCCCAGAGTGCATTGTCAAGGCCACATCATCTGCAAACAACATCTCTCGGTTAAGAGAGATGTTACATTCTCCTGGAAATCCAGAGATTAGATTAGAAAAATATGGGAAATTGCTGTCTCCATAGTTAACATACTTTGCATTCAATAATTTGCAGTCCTCAGGCCAATAAATGTAAAGAAAAACAGACTCTTCATCATTTTATGGAACAGTAATTACTAAAATAAAACCGACCAGAATACACACACACACACACACACACACACACGTACGTATGTATATTCATTGTTAGGAACTGCCTATATTAATAGTATAATATTTTCTCAGGGTTATATATTATTTGTAGTGGCATATTAATGAGTTGTACATTATGTTATATCTGCATTTTAATTAAGAGTATAATTAAAAAAATTGTTTCACCCTTGGCAAAGTGGGCTCAAAGTGGGTCATGAAAGGTTATGCCACCATAAATTTGCCAGTTATTACGGTGCTCGAAGTAAGATTTGCTTCTACTACAGCGTACTAACATAGCTACCTCTCTTGAAGAATTAGCATTTATATATTCTAATTCTTACCTTAACCCTGTGAAATAGATCTGTATTATTATCCTTGCACTGGGGGTGGGGTTTTGAGGGCCTTGCCTAAAGCTACCTAATAAGTTCATACCAAAAGCACAATTCATACCAGAGACATCAATCTCTTGGTTGATCGCCAGCGCACACATTCTTTCCCTCTCCCTCACACAGCGCCGGCACCAGTGCCTCCTCCCTCCCTCCTCCTGGCTTCTCTCCGCCCTGCCTAGAGGAGGAAGGGGGCTGGGCTTTGTTGGTGCCAGCCCCTCTCCGGAGCCCTTTTCGCACGCCACTCATTGTCCCCCCGCTGCCACCCCCTGCCACTCGGCCGCCATTTAAAGCAGTCCCTCTCCGGAGCCCTTTAGTGCGCCGCTCATCGTCCCTTGTTCATTCCCCCCCCCCAAAAAAATATAGTCCGGACCCCCACAAGGTCTGAGGGACAGTGGACCAGCCCCCTGCTGAAAATGTTTGAGGACTCCTGCTTTAATGAATGAATCTCCAACTGCTGCTGCAATGATAGCTGCAGAGCTGTCCTTTGAGGCCGTATCTCGCACCTCCTCTCAGCAACATCCATGCTGCCTCTACAGTGGCCTCTCAGGAAATAAGAGGTGCTGCTGGTCTCCCACCCCCAGGGACTGCCCTCTGGGGTCTCCTGGGCTTTGCACTGACCCAGTGTGATTCAGGGTGGGCCCCATTTGCAAGATTCAGACTCGATTATAACCCTACATATGGCAAAATTTCTGACATCAGTTCTGACACTTAAGAAACGCAATGGATCCTATATAATAAAGAGCCTGTGTCCCTGCCTTTCCGTGTGTCACGGAAGTGCGTTGTGCGCATGTCACACGGGGACGCAGGGATTGGAGGGGGCGGAGAGGGGGGCGGGACGATGCAGAGACACTTCCGGCAGGGCGAAACTGCGCCGCCGCCATTACTGCCTGGAAAGCGCAGGGGAAGCGGCGCGAAGCGCCGCTCCCCCCGCTGCCGGCCACCTCCTCCGCCTCCGCCTCCGGGCGGCCGCGCTCACCTGTCTCGGCAGCGGGCGGCCCGGCCCTCTGGCCCTCTCCACCCAGGCGCTCCAGCTCTGCCCCGCAAAGTAATGGAGATTCGGCAGCCGCCGATCCATAGCAGCCATTGCTGCTGCTGCTACCACCGCCGAGCCTCCAAGGCCTCCGAGGGCTCCGCGCCCACCGCATGGTCCGGCCCCGCCGCCGTTCGCCGGAGGAGGAGGAGGGCAGCCCGGCTGAGGAGGGGCGGGAGAGCTGAGGCAGGCAGAGGCGGCGCACTGAGGCGGCTCCTGCTCCTCCTGCTGCTGCTATCTGTGGAGCGGCGGTGGTGGCGGCTCCGACGCTGCCGCCGCATGAATAAAGAACTGGCCTCCGAGGGCGCCTCAAAAACACCCTCCTTTCCCCCCCCCCGCTTCCTCCTCCCTCGCCTCCGCTTTTCTCCTCCTCTGGGGTAGCGGCCGAGGCTGGAGCCGGCGGCGGGGAGAGGCTGTAGGAAGCGGGGAGTGGGAGACGCCAGCGGGAGGCGGAGCCAGGTCCTCTCTGAGAACGCCTCACTCATCTCACGGCCCAAAACGGAGGAGCCCGGAGGCGGAGGAGGCGTCGCCGCGCTCTCGCTCTCGCTCTCCCTTCGCCCAAGCTGAGCCCTGCTGTCACCACCAGGGAGCCGGATTTTTACCTCCCTCGCCACCAGCCTCCCCACCACCCCCTGCCCGCCTTGCGCTGCCGCCCGGTCGCCGGGGATGGGGGGGGAGGTGTGTGTGTGTGTGGGAGGGAGAGAGAGAGGCGAGCTATTTCTGGAGGTGTGGGAAGTGGGGGGGGGGGTGTGAGAGGGAGAGAGCCGAGCTGTGTTTGTGGGTTTCCCAAAGGCATCTGATTGAACAGGCTGCTGGGGAGGGGAAGGGTTAATGGGAGGGAGAGGAGTCTGGGGAGGGAAGGGTTAATGGGAGGGAGAGGAGGCTGGGGAGGGGAGGGTTAATTGGAGGGAGAGGAGGCTGGGGAGGGGAGGGTTAATGGGAGGGAGAGGAGTCTGGGGAGGGAAGGGTTAATGGGAGGGAGAGGAGGCTGGGGAGGGGAGGGTTAATTGGAGGGACCGCTACACCCCCGAATGGCCCCATATGTTCTAGGGCCCGTTATCTGATAACGGGCTTAATTTACTAGTTGTTATATACAGCTTGAAATTTTAACTTAATTTTTATCATATTTTATTCAATTGAGTATCCCTTTAATCTATTTTACTGTTAGCAATTGTAAACCAGACTGTGCTGTTTCTGTTTTTGGTTGTTATGTCTATGGGCTTAAAGCCGAAATAAAATGAGTTGAGTTGGGTGGGCCCCATTCAATCCCACAACAATCTTTGATTCCCACTTCAACCATTGATTAAGATCGATTTGATCCCCACTCCTGTTCCCAGTGGAGATATTTATCCACTCCTTGATCCTGATGTAGATCTTCACTCACCCCTTCTTCCCTGGCGGCGAGGGAGAGCCATTTTGTTGTTCACCTCAAGGGCAAAAATGTCTTGGGCTGGCCCCGGTTTAAGCCCTGACAATTTGAAATCTACTAGCAACTTGGCAATTGCTTTCTGTCAGTTAATGTCGACCGTCATATGTACAAAGAGCCAAAAACATTGGGGGTAAGATTGCTATTTCCCCAATAATGCCACAATAAGCATAAAACATGATAATATGAATTTTACTTTACATCTTAAACAATTGACAACAACTTAGGCTTTTGTTTGCTGGCTCAAGTCAATATCAAACATCATGCTTCTGTGACTATTCACCAGCAGGGCAGATCCAGTTGTCATCAGAATCATTGTCATAGATGGTGTTCTGAGAGCTGGTCACTTGTACATTTTCCTCATTCTTGACCACACTTTGGTGCCTTCCAGTCACCACCCACGTAATGCACATATCCTGAGCTATTAATCAGCCATGTTGCTTTGTACTCTTCGGAGCATTCAAGAGTTGTTGCCCAAAACATGCATATCAAAAACGGCATCATCCATAGTTGGCAGTTCAATACTGTCAGTCAGGCACCATAATGTTAGTTGGGTGCGGAGCATGAGAGTTTCACCAAATCTTTGAAACTGCCTACCTACAATATGGCAATGCAAAACGATAGCTGCTTCCTGAACAATATCTCTACCAAAGGGGCAAATTCAAATAATGCTTCTGCATGCAGTCGAAGAGACACCTCATCAGAATATACCAGGCCACCTATAGAGTTTGACTGGCAAAACCTGATTCTTTAAGCAAGCTGCTTTTTCATCATGTCTTTCGGCGTGGATTATAGAACTCCAGAAAATGTGTATGCATAAACAACTACAGTAACATAATTTGTGCAGACATCTGTTCAGCCTCAAATAATTGTTCCTTTCACATCCGTGCTCAAAGGCTTTCTCGTGAGCTCTGAGGTGTAAAGAAGTGTCACCCATCTCATCACTTTTAATGATCTCGTCACCCTTTGCGAGTGTAGTCACACCAACAATCCTTATGGCAAATGTCTCACCTTGGCATCACGAATAACTGAAGAAGAGCACATCTTTTCTAATTGTAGAAAAGCAGTCCCTCAACAGCTCCAGAAAGCTCGAGTGTGGAAACAACCAGTTGTTTCTCTTCCGGAAGCTTTGTGTGTGTGTGTGTGTGTGTGTGTGTGTATACGATGATGGCATGTAGAAAAATTATGGGATGAACTACTTTCCGCAGTTCACATTGTGAACGTTGCCATGTGGAAAATGAGTCCCCTGACACTTCCTTGTGTGAGCACATTTAAAGAGTGGAGTGTTTATCAAATGTTTGCTTACCTAAACTCACTCCACTTTCTTGGATCATCACACACACAAGACTGCCTATCTGTTGGGCTGATGAATGATTGAGATCTCAGCAAACAAAGCTCTGTGTATCCGGTGGCTGAGCATGAGAACCTGTCAATTGGGGTGAAGTGATACTGACATTTTCAGCAGGCATCTTTCTCCTTTCTCTTAGTCCTGGTTTTTGTTTTGTTTTTTAGCAAAAGGATGTGAGGCCGCTTCCAGACTGATGGCTATTTTCAGGTGGGATTCAATCACATACTCCTGCAATTTCAAGTCGCACAATTATAATTGATTGGGAACTCTTGTGTAACAAACAAAAGACCAGACTTATTGCAATCAGGAAACTGCAGTGTGAAGCATGAGCTAACACTTGCTTTTACACAATTTCGCCTAGTCTCCCCGCAAACAAATCAGGTGGATCGCTCATTAAACAGCCCACAGTCACCTAAGCTCCCGGCAAACAAATCAGGGTGAATGCTCAGCAAATAGATAATAGCTGCTACTTGTGCATTTGCGCTCAAAGAGAAATAGACAACGGCAGAGAGAGCCCACCCTATCTTCCAGGCCAGCAGGCAGGAGCACTTGACTAGACCCCCTTCCACAGTTGTCTCATATCCCCAGTGCTATTTTTTTCTAGAAAAAGAGGTGCTGGAACTCACCCTTATTCTCTTATAATGGCAATGGCCCCCATCTGAGAGATGCAGGAACTGAATTCCGATGAGTTCCGGCTGAAAAAAGCCCAGCATATTCCCCTCCCCAGATTTGATCCCAATTCAAAGATGATCTTACCCAAAAGCAAGCTAAAAATACCAGCTCAGGTGGCAGGTTTTGACTCCCATTTAATGTAGCTGTCAGCTGAGAATTTACCTCAGGCACAATGAAATGTCAGCGGGGTTGTGCAGCAGAACTGCATCATGGACCGTGTGCTTCAATGTGCTAGGAAAAAACACTATCCAAGAAGAGGTCTCACTTCAATTGTTGCATTTACCACCTGTTTTACATTTCTCTCTCTCCTGTTTTTGAAAATGGATTTGGGGTTCAAGCTGGCATTCATACCTAAAACGTAGATTGATGTTTTAAACCAGGGGTCAGCAACCTTTTTCAGCCGTGGGCCAGTCCACCATCCCTCAGACCATGTGGTGGGCCGGACTATATTTTGAAAATAAAAAATAAACGAATTCCTATGCCGCACAAATAACCCATTTTAAATAAAAGGACACATTTTAAATAAAAGGACACATTCTACTCCTGTAAAAACATGCTGATTCCCGGACCGTCCGTGGGACAGATTGAGAAGGCGATTGGGCCGCATCCGGCCCACGGGCCTTAGGTTGCCTGCCCGTTTTAAACGTACACATGCCTACTGGACTTCTCTCAAGATGTGATCAGCAAAACCCACTTCCAAAAGGGGCCAGGCAAGATGTCAAAATATGAGACAATGTGATTTGAAGGCTGAGAGTGGTGTCAGACTTAAAAGTTGGTGTGCATATTCAAGGCAGCATACCGTGTACTGTGTTTCAAGTGCAAGTGTGCCCTCCTACACCTGTTTTAAAACTTGACATGTAGAAACACGCACAAACCTACATATGGGATGCCAAAGAGGTGGGTCAAACCCAAGACCTGTCATTTGCTTGGCCTGCCAGCAGAAAGGCAGCTGAGTTTTTCACCAGTATGTCTTGGGCCAAGCCTGGGAAGCACTGGGTGTGTTTCCTGAAACATTTTGAATTAAAAAAACATAACCGAGAATTTTTTTCTGGAATTTTTATCTCCACTCTAAATTGATGGGAGATCTGATGTAGCACGCTTGACTTAATTTTAATAATCTAAAAGAACTAAAAACTAAACAAGTGCCATGTTAATTTTATATGCAGTATTTCTGACACACACACACACACACCCGTTAGCCAATGTAGATGAACTAAAATATTTAATTAGGGCAAACATAGAAAGCATTTTTAATGTGGTTTATATGTTATTTTCAAACAAATTTTAAAAATTACTTGGACATACTTTTTATTGGACATACTTTATTTTATATCTTAAGATGCGACAACTAATACCATGAACTTCCCTTACGTTGCTTTTTAAATAAAAATAAAAATGGGAAGGCACTGAAAACCTGTACCAATCTGAGCATGCTAGTGGTGCATAAATATATGTTCTTCCTATGGACAGTCCTCTGAAAAATGTGAATGACAACTTGCATTTTAGATTTGACTATTATTTATTTATTACATTTATATACCATGTTTTTTCTTCCAAGGAGCTCAAGCTGGTGTACAAGGTTCTTTTCCTCCTCTCCGTATCCTCCTCACAACAACCCTTTGAGGTAGGTTAGGCCAAGAGATGGTGGATGGCCCAAGATCGCCCCGTGAGTTCCACGGATGACTGGTGGGATTCAATCCCTGGTCTCCAAGGTAAGTCCATGACAACTGGAATGAACACAACATCCGTGTTAAATGAACAATCAAAGCTGTAATTCCCTTTTTTTCAGGTGGTTATCTATAGTAAACACATATTTATCCACACAGCTCTTCGGGCGTGCTAAATGAGTATGCTGAAAAATTTCACAGTGCCTTCATTGTTTACTAAGTTAATATAAAAAACAATGCATTTTATATTAATTTAGTAAACAATGAAGGTGCTGTGAAATTTTTATTAACCGATCTCTCAAACCATCAATTTTTAAAAACGGGGAGGGGATCCATGAGTGCAGCAGCCCCCATCAAGTATATAAATAAAAACGCTTAAGTGACCAACTCCGTCACCGATAACTTGGTTCTGCCTCCACCCCCCAATATATCCTGGCTACACCCATTGCGGGGGGAGGGGGAATCCAGAAATCGGACAATGTTGGGTTTTAGGGTGATATCTATGACACTCGGTTTGAGAATCAATGACTCAGTGTGCAGGGCTCTGCAAAACGTGGGGTTTTCTCCGCCAAACTTTGGCACCGGTTTGAAGCGATTTGGACAAGGTTAAATTTCTGGGTGTCAACTACGAACCCCGCGTTTGATTCCTCCATTACTCAGAGCGCTGCAAAACGACTGCGAAACTCTGGCGCAGGTTTGGAGAGGGGGGTCCCCAATGTCGGGGTCCCCTAGTTAATGAAGTTTGGGGGGGGGAAGGTTGGCAGAATTTCTTTCCACCCCCACCCCCTTTGGGTACCCCTTGCCAGGAGCAGCAGAAGCAGCCAAGGAACAACGCTTCCAAACCCCAACGCCCCCGGCCATTCATTGCAGCCGACTCGTTTCACGATGGAGCGCAAAATGCATTTCTGCAAAGTGGGAAACCATCGACACGTCGCGAGGTCATCATTCTTCACCTTCCGTCCGCCGCTTTTTTCGGGAGGGGGGATAACTATTTGTTAGTGGTGATTGACCCCCCAATATTCTTCAACGCGATCCCCCTCCCAACTGGCGCGCTGCTGGAGATGCGCCCCTGCCTTCCCGCCTCCTCGAGGGCGCGCCTCGCTTCCCCGTCCTTCTTCGCCTTACAAGGCTGCGCGCCAGGCATCCCCCTCCCCTTTCTCCCTCTCTCCCTCCCTCCCTCTCGGGATGGCAGGGGGGCGGAGCTCCGCGCTCCGGGATTTAGGGACCCTGCCCTGGCCCGCCCACGCCTCTTAGAGCCCAGCCCGGCGACGGCAGCGAAAGCAGCATCGCCGGAGGAGCGCAAGGGGGGTGGGAACGGCGGCGGCGGCGGCACCGTTTCCTCCACCTCCTCGGGTGCCCAGAAAGGCCGCACTTGGCAGCGTCCATGTGGGCCCGTGTTGGGGACGGCAGGTTAGTGACGAGTCGCGTTGTCCGGGTGGGGGTGGCGGGCAGGAGACGGAAACCCCCCACCGCCTCCCACGACCCTCGCCAACGCCTCGGGCTGGCAGCGCGCACAGCGGCCCGGGAGAAGGGCTGCTGCGCAAAGCTGGGAGGGGGCGAGCTGCTGTTTCTTCCAAAGGGGGGGGGGCTCCCATCCCGACCCCCATCCCCGTCCCCTCAATCCCAGGCCCTGGATCCGTTCCTTGGCGTGCTCGGGACAGGCGGGATCAAACTTCCCAGCAAGTCCAGTTGGCCACTGGGCGCTGCTGCTGCTCGCACCCATGTTGGCATTGCGATAAAAGCTACGGCTGGTCGCTTTGGGGGGTGTCCCCACCGCCCCCTCCGCCTTTGAAGGCTTTGTCAAAGGCGGCGCTGCTCTGGCTGTCTCCCTCGCGCATTTTTCCGAGAAAGGGGCGCTTCCAGCTTTTCTTTTGGGTGGGATTGGAAAGCATGCCGGCGAAGTCGGGTTGCGCAATGGTAAGTTTCCCCGAAGATGGGATTTATTGCCGTAAGGAAAGTGGCGGGGGGAAATCGCAGCGGAACTTGGAGGCGACGTCGTCTAAAGTCCCCGCCAACGTGCCTGAACGAATGCTCGTTCAATATCCTGCGTCGTCTAAGCACCCCTTAGGATGAATGCTGGATAAACGGGTTGTCTGGAAGCCCTGGGGATTTCTGACCATTACAGCCTCTTTGAAATTAGGCAGCCACCAAAGTAGATGCTTCAAAAACAAAAGGAGGGGTGGGGTGGATCTGGGCATGCTTAAAGAAGGCTCCACTGTATGCCTTGGGTCTTAATTTGCTTCGCTTTTGTGGGAAGGGGCATCAGCCAAGTTTTCTCCACAAGGTTGCCAAATTCCATCAAGCCCACCCTTTCATTCTCCTGCCTGTTTTTCACCACTTTGAACTACAGTCAATATAATTAAGCCCCTCTTGTTTGTTCTGCCCTGGTAGCAGATTTTTTCCTCTACATTTGACAAGAAAAGCAAGGGCAGATTTTTGTTTAGGACCCAAAAAGGCTCCACCTGGCCCTCTGCTCATCCATGAGCAGCACAGGGAAAAGGCAGTCATATAGACCACCTTCTTTACCTACGACTCTTTTGATTTATTTTCTAAGTACCCCAGTTATTCTCTGAGAAATGACATCACCTTGCTGTTCTATCGTTGGTTCCCATGCAATCCAGCACTGATTCTGACCCCTGTCTTACAGAAGGCGGGTGCGGGGGTTGCCAACTTTTCACCTGGCCTCTCTAAACTCTGCCTTCCACAGCCACCAGATGTGCAGATATTAGCAGGTGATGAAGTCTATCTGCTGTGAAAGGCTTCCCCTACTGATTTCTGCACATCACAATGCTGTCAAAAGCACAGGTCTCTCTCTCTCTCTGTGTGTGTGTCTGTCAGTTTGCAGCCCTGGCTGGCTGGCTCACTGAGCTGTTGCAGAGCAGGCAGAGAGGCATGTCTGCTGATGGATTCACACAACCCCCTACCCCTCTGCTTTGAAAACAGCAGCACACAAAACTGGAATTGGTAGCCCCACCCTAACCCAACCCCCCTTGTTCTCTTTCCTCTTGCCTTCTGCATGCTGAAAAATTCCACTCCCATCCCAGTATCCTTTCCCCATTCCTTTGTTGCAGCAGCAAGTTGATGTTATTTGCTGATAATATTTTTTTTTCTTTGTCCTTTCCTTTTCCCACCCTCCCCTCCCTGACTGCTTCTTATTACAACCACCACAGCTAACACAGGGCAGAACGCACTGAGAAGAGTGGGAAAACTTTCCACCGCACCAGGAAGGTGACCCTGGATGATAAAAGAACCAAATACAATGGCTGTTCCGGAAGATTCTATTGGACTGCAACATTACCGGGACTAAAGGCCTTTGGGTTACTCATGTCCTCCTAACCCTCACGGCGCACAGCGAAATCGTGTCCCCGGCCTCCTTTTTTTGACACGGCTGCGGGGGGGAGAGCTATGACTGGGAAAATGGCGTCTAGCCTTACTTGTACGGGGGTAATATGGGCGTTTTTCTCCTTCCTCTGCGCCGGGGTTTCCTGCGTGGGCTTCTTCATGCCTTACTGGCTGCTGGGCTCTCAACTGGAGAAATCGGTGTCCTTTGGCACTTTCCGGAGATGCTCCTATCCAGTACGAGACGAGAACCTCCAGATCACGGTGATGGTGGAGCAGTGTGGACGCTATGCATCTTTCCAGGCCATCCCAAGTGTGGAGTGGAGGATCTGCACTGTGGTGACAGGTCTGGGCTGCGGTCTCCTCCTCCTGGTGGCCCTTACGGCACTCATGGGATGCTGCGTGTCGGAGCTTATCTCCAGGACTGTGGGCAGGGTGGCTGGAGGACTCCAGTTCTTGGGCGGTGAGTAACAGTGAACTTTTGACCACGGAACCCGCCTTTCCGCCAGTACAGAAAACAGTGCCTATCTATGTTGTTCTCGTTACCCTTGCGGAATTGCCTTTGTTGCTTGAATATATTTGTATGTTAAATTTTCTGCCGGATCCTACATTTGCACTTGGTTAGGAATGAGAAAGGCTGCTCTCAGCACATCTCGATTTCTAAATTTTCAAACGAGCGAGTGCGCTGCTTTTACAGTACTGTACACTTTGGAGTTTGTTTGTTTTTTTACAATATGGAAGAATGGCGCTGTTTCAGAGCTAGTCCTAAGCTATGGCTCGTGAAGTGGCAGATTCCCTTTTTCCGCCATTACAGTACGTACAGGAAAAGAGAATTTGACTGGTCGCCCAGTCCTAATGTTTGTTTGGAAGAAAGCCCTATTGATTTTAATGAGGCAAGCAAGCAGTACGATTATATCCACATTTTACTGGGAAATAAGGTCCTCTGTGTTCATTAGGACTTTTTGCTCTCAGTCAGGTTTATGTGTAGAGTTGCAGACTTCCTTACTGGTAAACACATTTTGGATTGCAGCTCATATCATGTTTTGTAGGTAGATTATGCATATTTTCCCTCTCCTTTTTTATATATATAAAAATGTGTTTTGGATACTCGGTTTTACTGTTTCTGACCATATGGTTTTAATTTTAGCTTTTCCTCTCTTTTTTGTGGCAAGAGCACTCCCTACTTCTTTGTGTTCCTTCCACTGAACAACTGCTTCTAATTCCAACCTCTGCAGCTGCTGTTGTGGAAGGGAAAACTGGATCAAAACCTCCAATTTCCCTTGTTCTTACGGTGTAGTCTTTGTGTTTGTGGTAAACTTGTGATCCTGCAATGGAGAAAAGTGATTTTTGGCTTCCTAACAGCTGCATTGCCTCCACCTTAGCTAGCATTCTTGAAGATACCTATCTTTGTAGAAAACTCGGGGTTGCAATTTGAGCATGGGATGAACAAGGCCAGAGAGTGCTAACAAATGACAGTTGCATTCTCAAAAGTACCTGTTTCTGGCTGCTACTGGTGGTTCATTTTCTTCACCAATCCAAGCCTGATTAAAGTGTACGAAAAGTAGTGATGGGGGGTGGGTGGAGGCAGAGCATTTTCTGCATAATCCCTCCCCACTACTATTTTTCTGTAATCTCCCCCCATTTTTTATTTTTTATATTTTGAAATGCACTGGTAGATAGCGGTAGCATTTCCTTAGTGACATTAAGAAAATGAACATGGTATAAGTCAAGATGGACAACTGGAATGGTTGCAGTACTAATCAAATCCAAAATCAAAGTTGTAGTTCAGTTTTTTGGTAACTGTCTAGAGCAGGGGTCTGCAACCTTTAAGACAAAAAGAGCCACTTGGACCCGTTTCCGAAGAAAAAACAAAACCTGGGAGCCGCAAAACCATTGCGACATTTAAAACAAATATAACACTGCATATAGTTTCTTACCTTAATGCTATATATACAGGATCGTGCAGTCAGCTGTCAAAAATGGAGGAGGAACCCCCAGCAATGGTGTGCAAGGTCCTATATAGACTTTTGAAATCCCCCCCTTGGAGTCCAGTCCACCCCCAGACACATCATCCTACATCACAAATAGGGAGAGTCAGAGAAGGTAACCTAAGAATTCTCACACCTGTGCCATCTCTCCTTGACCCCTCCCAGACACACATTTCTGCAAAACTGGTTTACTGCCCTGGCCAGGCAAGGCTAATGTAGAGCTAAGGACTATCCTTTGTTCTAGCCCGGACCAAATCCACAAATTAAAGTGGAATGATATTCCCTTTGTGAGGGAAATGGCCCATCATCTAGCACTCAGGCAGAGCCTCCCCTTCCTTGCAGAGAAACAGCTTGTCAGTTTAGGAGTGAAAAAAAATGGTTCTTCTTGTGCTGCTTTATTCATTTTAATTAATTTTGTAAGCAGTAGCACTGGAAACTTTAGCAAGAGCACACTAAATCCTGAATTCTTTGATTACTGAAGAAGTTTCTCAGGATCCTCAGCCCTCGCAAAGGAACTACATGCCAGGGAACTCAATTTCCCAAGCTCCCTTGCAACGATGAATCCCATAGGCATGAGGGAGGGGGGAAACAGCCCGTGCAACACACACACACACACAGTGACCAGCTGTGTGTCGAAAGGAGTTCTCCCTGCAATTGCCCATTGTCATTGAGATTTTGGGAGGGGGAGAAAGACGTTGTTGAGCTTTTTTTTCCTTTTTTGGCTGCTGATCACTAAGGCAGCAAGAGAGGCAAGTCAGCGCCGGGGTACTTAGAGCCTTTCCCTCCCCCTCTCTGATTCGCTCCTTCGCAGCCAGTACAGCGCCCGGAGCCGCGGCAAAGGTGTAAGAGAGCCACGTGCGGCTCCGGAGCCGCGGGTTGCCGACCCCTGGTCTAGAGGAAGTACCTATATTTATGTCTACAGCTTCTCCAGCAGTTACCGGCAGTGGTTTTCAGTGCTGTCACTTTCCCTCTTAAAATCTAAATAATGTCAGAGAAGTGTGTGCTATTAGTTGTCGTGTCTTGAAATATTTACAAGTAATTCTAAAAATAGCTTCAAAGCAAATCTTCAAATTTCATAATATTCAAACCATGCTAAGTGCATTTTATTGCAACCCCCCCACAGTATTTCCATTCAGCTACTTTCACGTTAGTACCTTTCAGATACTAACACCGTATATAAAATTGAGCATGGCGTGCATTTTTAAGTTTGTTTACAAAAATTAAGTTGAAAAAAGGCTGTTAATTTAGATCTCTATTCGATTTAGGGCAGTGGAAAAATCCACCAGCAGCCCCCTTTCACTGGTGAAGAGACATAAATTCCTTATCCTGAGTTTTGACTGCAAGCTGTGAAAGAGTCTGATTTCCAGACTGCCTTGTCTTGGGCTATGTGTGGCCAGTTAACTTTTTTCTGTTAATTGAACAGTATCTAACAATGCTTTGCATTCCTGTGATTGTCATTCAGCCTGTCCCCTACAATGGTTACACAGTCAGAATGTTGTTGTAGGCATGCTGTTTTTGGGAGAGTGACGCACTGTACCCTCATGTGCAAGCTTAGCAGTTTGAAGTTTATCTGGGCAAACAGGAAGAACAGGAAGATTCTTCTCCTCTCCTTTTTTCTCCTCTTCTCTCTCTCAATCTCTGTTTCTGTGTTTTAAAAGGCACTAAAATTCAAAGGCGGCTACAGGACCCCAGTGCTTTTAATCTGTCGCCACATAATCTTGTTATATAAATAGTTGTGCATCTCTAGCAATGAGAGGTCTGCAGGCCTGTTTAGCTGAAAGGTCCGACATGAATTCAGGATATGTACCTCACACCGTCCGGTTTGTTTAAGGGCTTCTGCGTGTTAAAATGGGCATCCCTTCACATTTCACCATTTAGGTTACTTCTTGTAGCTAAACTGATAAGCAACCCTCCTCTACAGCACACTAAGGTGGAAGTTGCACCTATGCAGATTTGCAAGTATCCTAGGCTCCCTTGTCCGAAGACTAGCAATGCTACAAGCATGACAATTGCGGCAACTATGGCGGCCACCCAGAGACCACCCCCTCCAGTCACAACATCACCCACAGACAACACCCTTGGCAACCACTGAATGAAAAGCACCAATCAATAGACAGTCTTGGGAGGAAGGCAACCCTGGTTAATGATGCTTAACCCCTTGCTCCTCCATCCGTTAGGCGATGGCCAGGGAATTGGAAGCAAAAGGCCTTCCCTACCTGATGTTCTCAACCTGTAGCTCAGTGGTGGTGGTGGGGGATGGGGGAACATATGGCAGAATTTGGGAACCATGAGTTCAAATGCTACGCCATTTTTAAAAACGAGGAGAAGCGCTCAGAAATGTGTATCCAAATGCATACCTCATACAAGTCCAATTATACATACCATATTTTTTGCTCCATAACGCGCACTTTTTTCCTTCTAAAAAGGAAGGGGGAAAGTCTGTGCGCGTTATGGAGCGAATGCATGGTCCCTGGAGCTGAATTGCCCAGGGACCAAAAGAAGATCGAGCTTTTTCTTTTACAAAGAGAGAAGGGGGTGTTGAAAGGCTGCCGCTTTACAGCTGATCAGCAAGAGATCGGGAGGAGAGATAAGGTAGTTCCTGCAGAGGAGGCTGTTGGTTTCCCCAGCTACATGTGACTGGCTGATTAGATTATCTGTTTGGAAACTGTAGAAAGGGCTTTGAGCTGATCCTTTTGCAACTGGGGCTTTTCTTCTTCCAAAAGAAGATGCACAACGTTGAACTGATCCTCAAAAAGGGGGGCTTTCCCCCTTTCCTCCTCAAAAAACTAGGTGCGCGTTATGGTCCGGTGCGCGTTATGGAGCGAAAAATACGGTACATGACATCTGAAAAGAGGAATTTGAGAGGGGAAAGTTAGGAGGGTCTCTTTAACATCTCATGAAAGAGAAATTGTGCTTCTCATGAAAAGGCTGACACCTACACAGGAGAAAAAACAATGGCATTAAGATAGGAGAATGAGGTTCTTCTCTTCCAGTTCCACTGATGTTGAAATATAATGCATGCTTTACATAGTTATGCAACAATCATTCCTTTAAGCTCCTTTTAAAATATTTAATCTAAGGTTTTTTAAAGTTTCGTCTGGATCCTTATTAATAACTTCCGAACTACCAGCCTGCTTCTAGAAGAATAGCATTATGACTTAATTTTAGCAAAAATAAATAAAATGTAAAAAATCAAGAGCCTGTAACACAAACGTATTTATTACGGCGTGTGGTTTCGCAGGTGAAAACCATACTTGGTTGGATACACTCTGGGATCAAGTGAGAGATTCGGAGAATAGAAATCTGCGAGCGGATAGACCCTTGGGTATTGTGAAAACGAAATATTTGGCTGTGTGCTGTCTTCTCCTGCATGGGCTCACGCGTTCCAGAGGTTGCTGGTTTCGCAGTGCGGACAGCCCACTTGAAAACAAGGTGGTGCAAGCTCCAGAGCTCGCTCCATTTTGTGGAGCAGGCGTGTGAAGAGATTTGCTTGGCTGTGCTGCCATTCTTCAACGCTCACACGTGCGGCGGTGGCAGTGCTGCGGCCTGCATGAAAAATAACAGGGGTGGCTTGCTCCCATGGCAACCCACATCGGTGCTCCTTGTAGGCCATTGCTCTCTCCGCCATCCCTAGCGTGGGACAGGCAGTTCACTGTAGGGCTTGATATTGAGAGTCACTCAGGGACGCCTCTGATGTAAAGTTGGCTGAGGCCGGGAGGAGGATGGGTTCAGAGAGAGAAAAGGGGATATAAATGCTATTTCCTGTACAGGCTGCCGCACTGCTAAATTTGGAGAGCCAAAGCAACAGGAGATGTCTCTTGCTGTTTTTGATACTGCTCACGTAGTAAGTTGTAAGAGGAGAGACTTTAAAAGTCGTTTCCTTTATGAAGCCTCCCTAGCAAGCTTTTCCATTCCCTTTACCTCATTCTCTAGAATGGCTTTTCCATATCTCTCTCGCATATCAACTAATTCATGGGTAGGCATCTAAGGCCCGGGGGCAGGATCTGCCCAATCGCTTTCGAAATCTGGCCCGCGGACAGTCTGGGAATCAGTGTGTTTTTACATGAGTAGAATGTATGGTTTTATTTAAAATGTATCTCTGGGTTATTTGTGGGGTATAGGAATTCGTTCATTTTTTCCCTTCAAAATAATAGTCTGGCCCCCCACAAGGTCTGAGGGACAGTGGACCGGCCCCCTGCTGAAAAAGTTTGCCGACCCCTGATAATCCCTCCCTTTCTGTGGTGAAAAAAATGTGCCTTCCAGTTTCCCTCTTCTTCAAATTTCCTATTTCCAAACTCTTTCCCCCATAGTGCAATCCACCATTCCTTCCCCCCCAAAATGTCTCCCACCTCAAGGCTACCTGACAGGAGGAGTTGGTAGTCTTGGACCCTGAAGCACATTTCAGAGCTGTAGCTCGTGGGGAACCCATGGCTACCCCAATAAAAAGTTCAGGATTTGCATGAGGGAAGGAGGTAGGCCCAAGTGCCTTTGCAGAATGCAGGCTTTGCATGTGCGGAGGGACACTTCAAGCGTCCCTCCGCCTGCAAATTCAAGTCAAAAAGAGGTAACAAAAACCCCAGGCCCCCAACATCTTGGTCCAATTTGCTTGCTCCCCACTGGAGACGGCCCAAATGTTGGGTGCTTTGTGTAAAATAAATAAAAGTTTGCACACATTGTTGGAGCGCTTTCGGCTACCCGTGTTCCAAATTTCAGGTGAAGCTTTAATCCAGGGGTCAGCAACCTTTTTCAGCCATGGGCCAGTCCACCGTCCCTCAGACCATGTGGTGGGCAGGACTATATTTTGAAAAAATAAATAAATGAACTAATTCCTGTTGAATAGTGGGTGGACATAGTAGACGACACAGTGATTTCCAAGCAGCTCTATTTATTCTCAGGCTGGAACAGAACAGAACTGAATAGCTCAGCCGGCCTGCTTATATAGGCAGCCGGCTGACAACATTGTAGCAACACAACCCAGGGTTTCCCGCCTAAACTAACTGACGGGGACCTGAGTGGAAACTTCATACACACAACACCCCTAGTGGCCTAGGGTGAGAACTTAATACATAACACCCCTCCCCACCAAGATAAGGCATTAGTTACAATCGTAGTGGTTCCATTATATACAGCAATTTCTTGTTAGTTTCAGTAAGGCACATAAGCATATTGGTTTCAATTTTCAAGTTTGCAAGCATAACTAAATTCTACTTACAATACAGTGTTACGTGAGCAATTTGTCTGGTAACATAGTCCTTTAAGTAAGCTGGGCGCTTGGAGACCCTACCTGACCGCCGAGGGCCAGTATCAGAGTCCAGTTGGCCGCCCAATTCCTGCTGCAACTGCGGTGTGACCAGCGGTGGCGTTGAGCCCGAGTTCCCTGGCTCTGTTGTTGCTGAAGGAACTGCTGCGAGCGGACTCGGCGGAAGGTCAGGCATGGCAGTGGTCTGAGTCTCCGGAGAGCCAGGCAGAACCACCGGAGCGGCTTGGCTCAGCTCCATGCCCGCAGTTTGTGAGGAAGGTGTAGGTGGAGCCTCACCTTCTGTTAGCGTCTGCTCTGGAGCTGAGGCTGCAGTTGGGGGCACAGCGGTAGTGTCCAAATCCCCAACCCTGCGCCTTAGCTGGTCTATGTGCCGGCGCCACAAGCGTCCGTTCTCGAGTGCCACCTGGTATGAGCGGGGCCCAGTGACTCCCACTACCGTGGCTGGCACCCAAGGGATGTCCCCCACAAAGTTCCGGGCAAAAACTCGATCCCCCGGAATAAAGGACCGTGGCGCGTTAGCACAGCCTGGGGGCTCAGCCACTGCAAAGTCTGGGTGCAACCGGTCGAGCGGAGACCTGAGGCGGCGGCCCATAAGCAGTTCAGCCGGACTCCGCCCTGTGGCTGCATGAGGGGTGATGTGCTGCACAAGCAAGTATTCAGTGACCCGCTCATGCCAGTCCCTCTGGTCCAGGCGTGCCAGTGCCTCTTTTGCTGAGCGCACCATTCTCTCAGCCTGCCCATTGCTGGCTGGATGAAATGGTGCCGTTAGGGCATGGCGGATGCCCAGCCCCAAGAGGTACCTCTCAAAGGTGCCTGACGTGAACTGAGGTCCGTTGTCAGAGACGAGGACATCAGGACACCCATGGGTTGCAAACAGGCCCCGTAGCACCCGGATGATAGCTTCGGTAGTGGTGGAGGACATCAGGGCCACCTCCAGCCATTTAGAATAGGCATCCACCACTACCATAAAGGTCCGGCTGTGAAAGGGGCCAGCTAGATCGATGTGCACCCTCGACCAGGGTGCCTTGGGCGTCTCCCAGGTGTTGCCCTTACCTGCCGGCGGTGCAGGTCTCGACTCTTGGCACGCTTGACAGGAGGCAACCCAAGCGGTGATGGCATCGTCCATCTTAGGCCACCAGACATAACACCGAGCCAACGCCTTCATTTTGACGATCCCCGGGTGGCCGATGTGCAGAGCCTCGAGGACGCGTTGGCGGAGTCTTTGGGGAACCACGACTCGGTCTCCCCACAGTAGGCAGCCACGATGAGCCGAGAGCTCGTGCTGTCTGGTTGCAAATGGCTGGAACTCTGATGTGAAGGGCCCTTCTGGCCACCCCCTCCACACCCAGTTGAGCACCCGTTTGATGGTGGGGTCCTGAGCAGATGCGGAGGCCACATCGGCAGCTGACACTGGTGCTGCAGGGAGGTCCTCAATCAGGAGGAGCGATGAAGCAGGAGCTGGGTCCTCCACAAGCGTTGGAAGAGGGCAACGACTGAGGGCGTCGGCGTGGCCCAGCGATTTTTCCAGGGCGATGGACGAGTTGGTAGCTGTAGGCTGCCAGAAAAACAGTCCAACGCAGCATGCGTGGTGAGAGGACCGGTGGAGTTGGTCTGTCACCAGCGAGGAGGCCCAGGAGCGGCTTGTGGTCAGTGATGAGGTCGAAAGTTCTTCCGTAGAGGTATTCGTGGAACCTCTTCACTCCAGCCACAAGTGCCAGTGCCTCCTTGTCAAGCTGGCTGTAATTCCGTTCGGCCGGAGACAGCGTCCGGGAGAAGTAGGCGAGCGGTGCTTCCCTTCCATCTGGAAACCGGTGACTGAGGACAGCACCGATGCCAAAGGGCGAGGCGTCGCAGGCGAGGACCAGTGGCCTGGCTTCACTGTACTGTACCAGCACACTGTCTGATGAGAGGAGGGCTTTGACTGCGTTGAAGGCCGCCGTTTCCCGATGACCCCAGGACCACGGTGCCTTCGTGCTGAGGAGGCGGTGGAGAGGCTCGGCTAACGTTGCTTTGTGGGGCAGGAACATGTTGTAGAAGTTCAGCAGCCCCAGAAACGCCTGCAACTCGGTCTTGTTCTTTGGGATCGGGGCCTGTTGGATGGCCCGGATCTTGGATGCAGTTGGGTGAAGACCAGAGGCGTTGATAAGGTAGCCCAGGAACTCCACTTGCGGAACGGCAATCTGGCACTTTTCTTTCTTCACCTTGAGCCCGGCCTCCTGGAACCTGGTCAGCACGGTTCGGAGGCGCTCGTACAGTTGCTGAGTTGAGTCTGCGGACACCAACACATCATCGAAATACGGCACCACGCCCGGAAGCCCCTGCAGGAGACGCTCCATGAGGCTTTGGAAGATGCCAGGAGCCACGCTTACCCCGAACTGCAGCCGGCGGCACCGGAACGCTCCTCGGTGGGTGACGATCGTCTGAGCTTCAGCGGTGGTGTCGTCGACAGGCAGTTGTTGATAGGCTTGGGCAAGGTCCAGTTTAGCAAAGACCTTGCCTTCACCCAGGGAATGCAGCAGGTGGTGGACGACGGGAACCGGATAAGCGTGCTGCTGAAGTGCCTTGTTGATCGTGCACTTGTAGTCTGCGCATATTCTCACCGACCCGTCTGGCTTGACAGGCGTGACGATAGGTGTTTCCCACTTGGCATGGTCAACTGGCTCCAAAACGCCTTGCGCGATCAGTTTGTCAAGTTGTTCATCCACCTTAGCCTTGAGAGCGAACGGGACCCGGCGTGGCTTCAGCTTGATGGGGGCGACTTGCGGATCAAGGCTAAAGGAGATGGGCGTGCCTGTATATTGGCCCAAGGTGCCGTCAAAAACCTCGGCAAAGTCTTTGATTAGGCCTTCAACCTCTGTGTTAGAGATACAGTTGATGCCGGTGACTTCCAGGCCGAGGGCATCAAACCAGTCAAGCCCTAGGAGGCTAGGTCGCAAGCCTTCGACCACCACCAGTCGGAGCAGGCCCGAAAAATTCTTGAAAGCAACCCGAAACTGGCCAACACCTACCACGGGGATGTCGTTTCCCTGGTAGTCTCTCAGGTGTATGCGGTGTGGGTCGAGTTGCCTCTTGGACAGCTTGGGCACGAGTCTCTTGATGGTGCTCCAGGACACGATGGACAAGGCAGACCCGGTGTCGATCTCCATGTCACACGGAGCTCCTTCGATGTGCACGGTGACGTGTAGTTTGCGTCGCGTAGGCGAGTCAGTTTGGCCAATCGTGGTTCCGGACGAGCAGCGGCAGTTGGTGAGGGCGAAACAGCTCCTGTTGGTGGACCGGGGTGAAGACTTAGACTTGCGAGACGGTGAAGGGGTCGTGTCAGATGGAGCTGATCGGCAGACCTTAGCGATGTGACCTCTTCTGGAGCACTGCCGACAGATGGCGTCTTTGAATCGACACTTGGCACGGGAGTGGTTGCCTCCACAACCAGCACATTCTGATTGGTCCTTGGACCTCTGTTTGAACTTCCCGCGCTCCCGCTTCGTCTGGTGCACGTCATCGTCTTCACTGGAGGATGCCTCATCACTGCTAGCCTCCTCGTGGTGCACTGGGATTGGCTTTTTAGCAGGATGCGGGCTGCTGGCCTTGCGGATCTCCTGGGCGGAGAGTTCAGCAGCTTCTGAGGCCACAGCCTCCTCAATGGCCTTCTGCAGCGTGAGGTCTGGCTTGGCGAGGAGACGCCGTTGCAGACGGTTGTCCCGGACCCCGCAGACGATTCGATCCATCAGGGCATCGTCTAAGTCTCGGAACTCACAGTGCAGTGCGGCCTTTCGGAGGGCGGCGATGTAGCTGTTGATCAACTCCCCCTCTGCCTGGTTCCGGTGGTAAAACGCATGGCGGGCAGCAATTTTGGATGGCTTTGGAGCGTAGTGGTTGCGGAGCTTCTCTTGTAGCACGTCCCACGGCGTTGCCTGGACTGCTAATGGCGCGACCAGAGCTCGGGCCGTCTCAAACACCTCGGGCCCACAGAGGCTGAGGAAGAGGCCTCGCTTACGCTCCTCTGACACTTCTGTCAGCTCGTTTGCTTGGAGGTAGCAGTCGAACCGAGCGAGGTATGAGTCCCATGATTCAGAGGCTGGGGCAAACGGCGGTAGAGGCACGAATGAAGCCATGGTTCCGATGCCGACGTAGCAGGCGATGGATGGAACACAGTGCTCTAGCCAGAACGGTCAGCTCTGAATGGGTTCTGTTCAGTGATTTCGCTCAGTGTTTCAGCTCAGTGATTTCACTCAGTGAGTGTCCGAATCTGGCTGTGCTCTGATGTCCATCAGATCCCATCCTCGTCGCCAGTGTTGAATAGTGGGTGGACATAGTAGACGACACAGTGATTTCCAAGCAGCTCTATTTATTCTCAGGCTGGAACAGAACAGAACTGAATAGCTCAGCCGGCCTGCTTATATAGGCAGCCGGCTGACAACATTGTAGCAACACAACCCAGGGTTTCCCGCCTAAACTAACTGACGGGGACCTGAGTGGAAACTTCATACACACAACACCCCTAGTGGCCTAGGGTGAGAACTTAATACATAACAATTCCTATGCCCCACAAATAACCCAGAGATGCATTTTAAATAAAAGCACACATTCTACGCATGTCAAAACACCAGACAGGCCCCACAAATAACCTAGAGATGCATTTTAAATAAAAGCACACATTCTACTCATGTAAAAACACGCTGATTCCCAGACCGTCCGCAGGCCGGATTTAGAAGGCGATTGGGCCGCATCCAGCTCACGGGCCTTAGGTTGCCTACCCCTGTTCCATGGCATTTGGAGTACATGAGCAAGCCAGCCAGTCCTGAGCAGCTTTCCATAGTAAAACTACTAATAGCAGCTTTTTATTTTGCAAGCATTGTAGATGCACATATTGGAAAATCCCCTGAAGGCTCATTATAGTGCCTGAAGGGCAGAGGAACGCTCACAGCCCAATGTGTCGTCCATATGTGGTTTTGTTTGCTCCGTGCTGGAGTGTTTGCCTCTATTATGAGACATCTCTCCCTTCCTTTCTCCCTCTCCCTATCTTACTATATTTTTATTCTGCTTTTCAGACACACACACAAAAATCTCTCAAAGCATCTCGCCGCAATTAAAATTCAGCACACAGTGCCCAGACAGGCAGGGTACATAAATGAAAAGAAGAAGCAGGCCCCGCCCTCAGGCTTACAAACTAAAAAAGACAAGACAACAGAAGGGGAAGGGAAGGGAGCTGGAGCGAAAAGAAAGAAAAGGGAGATCAACATGTCAGTGCCAGAACAAAGAGGTGTGTTGGGGAGGGACCGCCGCTTGGCACAATGGAGCCCGTGCTTTTCCAGGTTCAATTCCTGGCATATCCAATTAAAAGGAAGGAGAAGGAGCTGATGGGGCTGAGACTCAGCTGCTGCCAGTCAGAGTAGACAGCATTGGGCTAGGATGGACCAACAGATCTGATTTGGAAGAAGGCAGTTTTATATACAGTGGTACCTCTGGTTACGAACTTAATTCGTTCTGAAACTATTAACCTGAGACTATTCTTAACCTGAGGTACCACTTTAGCTAATGGGGCCTGCCACTGCTGCCGCGCCGCCACCACGCAATTTCTGTTCTCATCCTGGGGTAAAGTTATTAAACCGAGGTACTACTTCTGGGTTAGCGGAGTCTGTAACCCGAAGTGTTTGTAACCCGAGGTGTTTGTAACCCGAGGTATCACTGTATTCACAAGCAGGGATATGCAACTAAATTTCTAATTTCCCTGCAAGGGGCAACCACCTGGACCTTCCTTTCACTTCTGTGCTTGCAGGACAACTGACCATTGGAACAGTATTGTTTTGAGGAAGGAGCAGGCAGAGGAGGAATATTCCTGCCAGCTTCTCATTCTTTGGCTGATAATATCTGGGGCTGGATAAAATTTGTGCAATGAACGTTGAATCCTAGATGTAAAAATGCCCCATTTTCAGACTTCCCTAGTAATCTAGTGTACTTCAGAAGATGCATCTGTACAGATTTTCAGGGTTCTGGCTAGCATTGGAGTAGCTCGACTACTTTGGGTGCAATTCATGTCTTCTTGCTGCAATAATAATA
Organism: Darevskia armeniaca; assembly: GCA_034641395.1. NCBI lineage: Eukaryota > Metazoa > Chordata > Lepidosauria > Squamata > Lacertidae > Darevskia > Darevskia armeniaca. The sequence goes on along the minus strand of JAWWNF010000500.1, from coordinate 385,584 downwards.
ATAATAATAATAATAATAATAATAATAATGTACAGCCATGAATGAGTTACAGCCTTTTTATTTGTATATCTAACCCCCACCTATGAAGTAGGGTCTTTAGCCTACAAAAGCTCATGCCATACTAAATGTTTTAGTCTCTTTCATTTTTTATTTTGTTTAGGAATTTATCTCCCATCCCTCAGTTGTTGCGGTTCTCAGGGTAGCACTTTTCCAGCGCCACAGGGCTCATCATTATTTTTGCTGCAGCCGAATAACACCACTTATCTTCTGGGATTGGAAATGGTGTGAGAAAGGCCAGATTGTCTCCGCATGGACTCCTGGCATCTATTATGGGATGGATGGCACAAACGTAGAATATGGAAAGTTGTATCCCAGTGTACAGGAGAAATCAAGCTTTTAAGAATGTAAGAAAAGCCCTGCCTCTAAATTTGATTTGATTTTCATTTGATTTATTGTATATCTATGCTGCTTTTTGTTCGGCTGAATCTCAAAGCAGCTTACAAAGAATAAATAACCATAATCTACTGAAAAACAGCAGAACATCACAAATACAGCATAAGCCATTTAAAAGATTTTTTAAAATCAATAAAACATACGATATATAGAACATTATTTTCAAAATAGCAACTAAAAAGAAGCTGAACGTGTAAATTGGCGGCAGCATAGTCATTGATAATCACAACTTCCATGAGTCCCCCCACCCCCAGCAAAAATGGAATTTTCGAAAACCTGGACATATGGCAACGTCCCCCCCACCAAATTGCTGCAAACTCTTGGTCATTTTGGTTGCCCTTTTCTGAACCTTTTACAGCTCTGCAATATCCTTCCTGGTTCTGCTTCAGCAGGGCTTGTTCTCCTATATTTCATAGTGTTTCCCATCAGTTTTCCCAGAAAAGTCCTTAAGGTAACTTCCCTGTAATTTCCCAGATCCCCTCTGAATACTTTTTTTTTTTTAATGAGTGTTTTACATTGGATTTCCCTCCTGTTTTCAGAGACAGAGGCTGATTTTAGGGACGAGTTGCATGTTTTTGCTAGTAGATCAGCAGTTTCACATTTGAGTTATTTAAGAATTCCTGGGTGGATGTTATCCAGACCCATTGATTTGTCAGCTTTTATTTTGTCAAAAAGGCCTAGAACTTTGCCTGCTGTCGCTACTATTTGCCTAAGTTCCTCAGACTCACTTCCTGTGAGAATTAGTTCAGGCCCAAGGATCTGCCCTACATCTTCTGCTGTGAAGACAGATGCAAAGATTTCATTTAGCGTCTTGGAAAAACCTTTTTCTTCCGTTAGCATACCTTTGAGACCCTTGTCCAAAAGTCTAACTGCTTCCGTAGCTGACCTCAGGCTGCTAATGCATTTGAATAGGGGTTTTTTTGGGTGTGTGTAGGTGTGTGTGTGTGTGTGTGTGTGTGTGTGTGTGTGTGTGTGTGTGTGTGTATTATTAATGTTTTAGCAATGTGTTCTTTTTCCCATTCCTTATTGCTACCTGCCTTTCTTTTGCCAAAGTTTATGTTCCTTTTTATTATCATTTGGACAACACTTCCATTTTTAAAAGCAAGACTTCTTGCTACTAACAGCTTCCTTGACTCTGCTCATTAACCACGCTGGCATCTTCTTGGCCCTGATCTGTGGTATAAATTCTAGCTCAGCTTCTATTTCTCCAGCAATGTTTTTTATGGCTGCCTGGAAGATATTCAACTTGTAGTGTTTCCTACACGGAAAGGCAGTGAATTTTTACACCAGTTGAATTTTTGAAGCTATTAGATGGCGAGTTTATGAAATACGTATTATTTAATACGCTATGTGTGCCGCTCGGAAAATGTTGCTTAAATTTTTATTTATTTTTTATTGTCAGCCCTTTTTAGAAAATGTGTACGGTACTTAACGGTCCTCTTGTTTTTTCTCCAGTAAGCAAATTGCAGCGGATTAGCTAATTATGATGGAAGTCTGTGTAGACAATATCAGATGTTCCCCCTATAGCATAAGTCGATTTAGACATGGGCTGTAACAATTTCAGAAATGTTTTTGGCTCATCTGAGTGTCGTTTCCCCAGATTTGTTTGTAAATCATAAAACGATCAAGCCTGGGTTCTCTACACTTTGATTGTAAGACAGAATGCCAAATAACTTTGCAACTTGTTGTCTCATGGGATGATGAACATGTATATACAGACCCCTTTCCAGGAAGCTGTTTGGTGAAGAGTCAGCTGCTCTTCTTTCTTACCCTCTTGACAGTTTATACTTGGATTCTTGCTGCAAAGCATCAACTCAACCTCAGGTGTGGCTCCCAGTTGCCCTAGGAAGCATCCTGCATTCACAGGTGTATAAAAGGATTTACGGAAGCCTCTTGGCACTAATCAATCGTACCCAGCTGCCGCTCGGCAAACTACCCAGATGGGAGGCTGAGTGGAGGGAGGGGGCCTCGTTCGCAAGGTGAAGACCTCAGGAGAGTTGGAGGTTCTGTGCTGTGATGCACAGAGGATATTGCGTTGTCAGAGATGCAATGCAGATCTCTTTGGGGTTGGACACAGATTGCGGTCTGAGCCAAAAAAGATAGGCAAAAAGCGTGTTAAAGGAAAATTACATATTTCCCCAACATTTCTGAAGCTCTGCACCTAGCAGATTTCATATATTATGTGGAAGCACATAACCTGGAAGAACAAGTGAGCTGCGCTTCCTCTTTGAAGTATAGCAACTTGACTTCGCTCTTGGTTTTTAAATCATGTCTCCCATTTATGCTTTCAGATATATCCTTAAGAAGCCATTGTGGCAATTACCTAGGAAGGGTACACTATAACTGCCTTAAATTCTTAAATTTCGTTTCCTCCGGTGGTTTCTGTTTGAGCTACAGGCCTGATTTTGTGGTACCTGGCCCAGGTAAATACTGTCCTTATTTTGCCTTGGGGAGAGATTACAGGGGTGCCGTAAAAAAAATGTTGCTATGAATTGCTAGGGTTTGCCATTCTTCAAGTTTCAGCCCTCTTCCCCAGACTCTCTAGAACAGCATTCCCACCCTTGGGTCCCTAGATGTCATTAGACTACAACTCCCATCATCCCTAGTCAGCAAGTTCAGGGATGATGGAAGTTATAGTCCAACAACATCTAGAGACTCCTAAGATTGGGGAAGGCTGCTCTAGAAGTTAAATCTCTGTGTGGGAGGGCAGATGCATGTTGCGTCTCCGGTGCACATGCATGTCAGCGTGAACCCTGAGGCACAGGGTAGTGCAAATCCTGCCATTTTGGACATCTCAGCTGCTGAGGCTCATTTCCCACATAGGGCAATTATGTTTTTCTTTATCCCAAAGAACTAACACCCTTTTTGCAGAGTGTTAAGAGTTTTTGCAGAGTTACTGTATTTACCTGAACGTAATGCGCCATCGAATCTAAGGCGTACCCTAATTTTCGCGACGTAATTTGGCCAAAAAGGTGCGCATTACATGCGAATAAATACGGTAGTTAAAAACCAGCCTATAGCAGATCAGGTGGGGAGGAGCCTTCAGCGGTGGACAGTAGAGAAGGAGGGAAGTCCTTGGTGGTGCTTAGCGTGTGACTAGGAATATTGCAAGTGTGCAATGAGTTCCCTGAGAAGCAATGACATACTTAACAATTGTGTGTGTGTGTGTGTGTGCGCGCGCGCGCATGTGTGTTCTAACGGATGGGGCATGAATGATGCACGCATGGAGTCATCCACCGTGTCTAACTGCTGACAGAGGAGATTCCTATCTTTGCAGAAATATATCGGGATCAGAATAATCTGCCTCTCCACTGAAGCCAGCCTCGGGCAAGCGTTGCGCATGCATTCTTCCCATATGCACCCAGCATCAGAGAGCACTGCTCAGGCGTGCAAGCCATGAGGCAGCCAGAGCTGGATGTTTCTTTGACGGAAGGAAAGCGGTCTGTTGTTCCTGGAAATTCACGGATGGGGGGGGGGGATTGCATGGTGGCAAACAATAAAATAAAAAATGTACTAGTCGTATACTTTCAGAAATCATGCACATCTGGCCAGGAGTCAGGAAACAGAAATGGCATTCTCCCTGTTTGCGTGATGGGATTTTATCTGTCTGCTGCACATGATGAATGTATGCAATCAGCTCTACATGACTCTGCCCTTGGGGAGTTCTAGCGCAGAACGCAGTGGCCCGTGTCCTGATGAGAGAAGGCTGGAAGGAGCAAATAAGAGCTTGTTACACAACAACAACGACAGGGGCTATCCAGCTTCCAGACACTACCGAAGGGGCTGCTGTTGATCCGTGACAGCCAAAGTGCCTTGGAATCTGGTGCTTTCAAGGAATGTCTTGACTCTGATTAAAATGTTCCACGAGGCCCTGCTTCAAACGCTGTCTGCAATGTACCAGGGCAGGGTGGAAAGGCAGCCTGTGGACCTCTGGATGTTGTCGGGACTCCCAACTCCCATCAGCCTCAGCCCATATTGCCCGTGGTCAGGGATAATGGGAATTGTAGTCCAGCAACATCTGGAGGGCCTAACATTCCTGTCGGGAGCAAGCCAACAGTAAATCACACCTTGCAAGTTGGACCTAACTCTTCACTAGCAAAAACACGTTCTGCACACAAGTGTCGGGCCTAAGGGGCACAGCAGCTCAGTCCCAGTCAGTCTTTCCCCCATGAAGCAGCTGCTGAGACTGAAGAAGAAGAAGAGTTTGGATTTGATATCCCGCTTTATCACTACCCAAAGGAGTCTCAAAGCGGCTCACATTCTCCTTTCCCTTCCTCCCCCACAACAAACACTCTGTGAGGTGAGTAGGGCTGAGAGACTTCAAAGAAGTGTCAAGGTCACCCAGCAGCTGCAGCTGGAGGAGCGGAGACGCGAACCCGGTTCCCCAGATTATGAGTCTACCGCTCTTAACCACTACACCACACTGGCTCCCTGCCTCCCCACAGCTGCCTAAGTCTCATCTCCAGGGTTCTTTTCAAGCAATTGGAGACTGTCTGCACATTGCCCATCTCTCCTGCCCTTTTCATGCCTCTACTGGTTCTGGGGGACCAGGGAGGACGGGTGTTTGTTGCAGCAGGAGGGGGAGACACCCGTGTCTCTTCACCAGCCTGACTCATCTCAGCATCTTGGCCTTGTTTCTGCCACCGTCCTGCTTCGGCTTCTGCCTCTGGACTTCTCTAAGCCCACTCATCCCTGTTAACCCCCCTCGGCTTCTGATACCTCCCCTCCCCAGTCTTCTCCCTCTGACTACTCATTGTTGTCCCACCACCACTCCCCAGCATAGCTGTCAACCCTCCCTTTTTTGGCGGGAAACTCCCTTATTCCAATGCCGTTTCCCGCTGCTATCCCGGATTGTTGATATCCCTTAAATTTCCCGGATTTCAAAGGAAGCAGCTCCTCTCCCTCCCTGCCGGCCAGGGAGGCTCCTCAGCTGCGTTGCTCGGCTGCCAATAAGGAGTCTGAGACTGACTGGGGGCGGAGCTTGCATGCCTTGTGCAGCCGTCTATGCCTGCCGTCTATGCGCTCGCTCATTTGCTCACGCGTTCACGCGCAGCCTCTGGAGCGCAGGGTGGCGAGGCTACTTGGTGCCATTGCACCGCCCTGGCGGCATCCCTTATTTTCAAATCCGAAAGTTTGAATAAATCCCTTATTTTCAAATCCGAAAGTTGACAGCTATGCTCCCCGGCCTCTGAGTCTTCTTGGGGGTTCCCCAGCTGGTCCCTCCCACCATTTCTCTGTGTCCAACCTCTCCATGACAGTTCCCCACCCTTGTACTAGGGCAGCGTTTCCCGAACTTGGGTCTCCCGCTGTTTTCAGACTATAATTCCCATCATCCCTGACAACTGGTCTTGCTTGCTAGGGATGATGGGAGTTGTAGTCCCCAAACAGCTGGAGACCCAAGTTCGGAAACACTGACTGCCCTAGGGTGTGAAGTGGTATCTTCTTTTTAGCAGCCTTAATTTTGTGGAATTGCTTCCTAATGGAGCCCAACGTTTCAGGATTTCCTCCCTCCCCCTTTTAAAATACTTTTAACGATTTGATTCTGCTGTGAATGTTCTGTTATATGGCTTTTTGTCCATTTTTACTGCATTTGAGATGTATTAATTAACAACCCTGAATGTTGAGAAGAGCCGGGTATTAAATGTAACCTTTATTACGAATTTAGAGCACTGAACAGTCTGCGGTGAATACCCATTATAAGACATCTTTATGAACTATGGTCACTTGGGAAGCAATTATTAGTGTTTGCAGAATCTTTAATCACCGCTTTGATATCCAACAAGCAAAGGGTTTTATAGAGTCCTGACATTCATTTTGCAGAAAGAACAACTCAATTTAATGGTAGCTTTGGTGCCAGTGGGCTTAAAAAAAAATCAATTCAGCAGTTACTGGCACAGCCTTTTATCCTCATAAGGAGTTGTTTGTGTTCTTCGCGATTCATGAATGTATATTACTAAATTAATTCCTACTTCCCTGCAGTTCAGAAATAATTGATTCAATAATAAAGAGTTGTGATCTGATACATATAGCTGCTTCTAGGCAGAGGACCAGATAGTAGATAGGTCGCTTCTCTCCGCAGACAAGGGATTTTTCCCGAAATATATTGTGTGCAGTTCCATGAAAATTTGACGCTATCCCATCTAGAGGTAGCTAATTTTTTCATGAGACTTGGGGCACTTTGCCTAATAGGACAGTTCTCTTTTGCAGCCTTGCATACAGAAATTGCGTTATCAATTAAGGATAATAGATAATAAATAGATAATAAACCTGAAACTGTTCTTAACCTGAGGTACCACTTTAGCTAATGGGGCCTCCCACTGCCGCCGCGCGATTTCTGTTCCCATCCTGAAGCAAAGTTCTTTAAAAAAAATAAAATTATTATTATTATTATTAAGAACTTTTAAATTCCACACAAAATATCATACAATACAATTTCATACCATTTCCCCTTTCCCCTCCCCCCCAGGACATCCCCCAACTTCCATTGCTGCTTTATTAGTTCATTATTCTTTCTGCATATTGTCCATGTAACATTTGTTTTCATGTTATTCCAAACCTTGGTTATTAATAAATTTTCAATAAAGTTTGTGGATGTTTATTCAAATCCTGCCAGTGAATCTAATTCTGTTTGTTGTTTTTTCAAATAGTTTGTAAATAGATCCCAATCTTCTTTAAAATCCCGATTGTCCTTTTCACGCAATTTGTTTGTTAATTTTGCCAGTTCCGCATAACTCATCACTTTTTCTTGCCATTGTTCCTTTGTTGGTAACTCTTCTTTCTTCCATCCTTGTGCTACCAAAACTCTTGCTACGGTTCTGAAGCAAAGTTCTTAACCTGAGGTACTATTTCTGGGTTAGCAAAGTGTGTAACCTGAAGCGTCTGTAACCCGAGGTACCACTGTAAAGCAGATTTGAGGGACGCAAGGATGGGAGAGGGAAAGGAAGTCCCGTTGGGCAAATGGAAGTCCCGTTGCGAAGAGGATGACTTGGTTGGGTGCGACCGATGGTCTCCACAGGGACCTAGGATTATTCAGGCAGCATTTCCTGCCCTCTTCGCTGTCCTTAGTTGGAAGGCAGGAGCTCTCTCCAAAGTCCTCTGAGGCAAAGGAGTGGGGCTGAGCTTCTGGATCTCACTAGGAACAAGATGGGAACTGTCTTCCAAGTTTTCTCAGGGGCCGTTGCCAGGCAACACCTCCCTCCAAGTTCCTCCGAGTGAGTGGGGCTGAGCAGCTGGAACTGTGATGGAAGCAGTCTCCAGCAGGGTGGATAAAAATCAATGATTTTTTAAAAAAAATTTAAAAAAATCGGATTTTTTTTATTTAAATCGGATTTTTTTGATTTAAATTGGATTTTTAAAATAAAATGCTTTTGGAGAAAAAAATCTTTCTAAATATAGTCTTCTATTTAAGTTACATTGTAGCCCAAAGGCTATTCATCAGGAAATAAGGATTTGTTTTAAGTTTATCAAGTGTGCTAAAACTCAGTCTACGTTTTTTTTTTTAAAAAAATGTTTAACCACATCGGTTAACAAACATGGATACATATGCTATCATGTTATTGTTTTAGTTAAATAAATTGTTTAAATGGTTATTAAGGAAATGATTATTTTTCTCCTTCCAATAAAGTACAGCAGAAAAGTTGTCCAAATATAAACAGTTAACTTATTAAACCTCACCATAATTTCATAATTATCTGTCTATGTATTTCTAGTAGTATAACCAAATCAGTAATTTTTGATATAACTGTAACATATAACCTTCATATGGTTGTAAATATTAAGATTATACCAGCAAGAATGAGTCTTTCTGTAAAAAAAATATTTAAATCAAGTCTTACTGACTAGTGATTTGAATCGTGATTTAAATCAAATCCACCCTGGTTTCCAGGCAGCACTCCCAAAATATCAGTATCTTGCAAATTTGCTTGGAAGCCTAAGAACTTCTTTTTTGGGGGGGGGGGATATTCCTGGAACTGCCAGTTTTTTAAAGGTCATTCCTTGTGCACAACAATCTCCAGTGAAGAATTGTGCATGGATTTCTCATCAAAGTGGGATGCATATGTTTTGTTCTCATTTTAAGCTTCCACCTTGAAAACCCATCCAAGCGGTCTACCTTCCTTGGCCCCTCAATAAGAGGCCATTGTTGTAATGCAGCTTGCTTTTTAAACAAATGCACGGCAGTGACGGCACAGTGTTAAACATTCGTCTGTAAGGCACACACTTGAGAATAGATCCCTGCTGAAAACAGTGAAGCTCAGTTCCAAGTAAACATGCATAGCCTTGAGTGACACGTGCCAAGTTTTTGCTTATTTAATTCTAAATGTGTGCCTTTACCTTCCAGATCTTGCTTGGTTAAGCTAAAAATGAAATTCCAATAACATTTCCCTCTTCCGAAGTGGACTTTAGGAACTCCCTCAGGGATTTTTGTGTTGCTTGCCTTTGTTTTATTCCCAGCAAAATGTGTGCTTGGTGTTTTCCAGTCCGTTGCTGTGTGATTTATGAGCCTTTCATGAGCAGACATTCAGCAGCTTGTAAATAATTGCACTGACAAGGAAGGCCAGTCTGGTAAACAGATTATTCCTAATTGTGCAGGGAGAGAGTCAGGAATCCTACTGTCACATCCAGAAGCATACCTCATTCCTCATGTTTTTTCCAAAGCCCTGGCTGAAGACTTAAAGGGCAAGCCACGTCATAGTTGCGTGAGCGGAGTATAAATAAAATATGTGTGCATTGAGTCCGGAAAGAATCTACATATGCAAGTGAACTGGTCAAAAAATGAATTGGTACTCTTCCAAGGCTGGTTGAACATTATTGCCACAGACTGAAAAAAGCTATACTCTATTGCAGGGGTCAGCAACCTTTTTCAGCTGCGGGCCGTCCCACTGTCCCTCAGACCATGTGGTGGGCCGGACTATTTTTGGGGGGGTGGGGGTGGGGGAATGAACGAATTCCTATGCCCCACAAATAACCCAGAGATGCATTTTAAATAAAAGGCCACATTCTACTCATGTAAAAACATACTGACCGTCCGCGGGCCAGATTGAGAAGGCGATTGGGCCGCATCCGGGCCTTAGGTTGCCTACTCCTGCTCTATTGTTTTGGCACAACATACCCTAGTATACTTAATACATGATACTCTGTGCAACATTTACTGCCCTGGGAACCTCTAGCTAGAATAACGAGTTGTAAATACAATAGATAATAATTAGAATAATTTGTAACAGAAGCTCCACCTGGCTTCTTCAGAGATGAGCAGCTACTAACAAGGTATCCACTCAGCTTGCTGTTTGTGAAAAATCAGCCTTGGAAAGGCTGAACTTCCCTGATTTGCAATTGTCTGAATTGTTGCTGCCTTCTCCCTGACCTCCATTTTTTTTTTTTTTTTTTGTCTGCAGGCTTGTTAATTGGTTCTGGCTGTGCTCTTTATCCTCTGGGCTGGGACAGTGAAGAAGTCCGGCAGACCTGTGGTTACCTTTCCAACCAGTTTGAGCTGGGTAAGTAAGTGGCTGCCAATGGAGCAGGTTTAAATAAAGTTAACGGTTTGGGCTGAGTCTGCTAAAGCACTTTCCACGGTCTGCTTAAGCCTGTATGCCCTGAGCACTGAAATTCCGCCGCCACCAAAGTTAGGACAGTTGCCACCAGCCCTCCTGTTACAGAGTAAAAGGTCTGCCTGCTGCCTACTCTTGAGAACCTGTCAGGATTTTATTGTATTTGATTTGTGGTATGGTACCTGTCTCTCCTCCCAACAGTAGCTTGGGAGGTCTGCAGGAACACCACGAGACTGCAGATGGGTGATTTGGGATTGTAGTATATAGCATGTCTCCCAGTTGTCATCATGGAGGCATGTGCGAAGTGCTTGTGCTGGTCCCGTGGGTTACCCAAAAGGCGAGGTCCAAGTCCGGTCCGTGGTCAGAGGTGCAACGTAAAGGCAGTCCGTGGTAACTGAAGCTGGGTGCAGGGCAGGGAGTCAGGCAAAGTCGGGAACAGGTAGGCAAGCAGGGAACCAGGGCGGGTCAGGAGCTCAGGCAGGAAAGCAGGACAGGTTTCAAGCAGGAACACTGGCAGGAACTGGTCACCAACAATGTTGCTCCTGCAACTTGGGGCTGGGTCTGGCTGGCTTTTATCTGCCCCGAGGCAGAGGGCGGCCCCGATCCTCTGGTGACTCGCCTCTCCTGGCTTGGAGGCGAGCACTCCTCCTGCGGGAACCCAGTTCCCTTCGCCTCTCTGCCCTGAGCCTCTGCAGCTCAGGAGAGGCTGGAGGGTTACCGGACCCAGAGGCAACCTCAGCTTCCCCTGACAGGGCTGGGAATGGAGCACCTGCAGGCAATGGGTCCTCCATCCCATCAGGAGCCAGAGCAGACTCATCAGATGCCTGCACTGAGGATCCAGCACAGGTAAAGACCCTTCTGACTCAGGCCCTAGCCCCGGCTCTGCTGGTTCTGGAGGCGGGGAATCCTGTGCAGGCTGGGATCCCTCAGGTTCAGCATCTGAGTCTGAATCCCAGGCCATCACATCGCTTGGGAAAGAGGAGAAGAGGGATCTGCTGCCTGCTGCATTGTATCCAGGGACCTGATGCTTCCATCTGCTTCAGAGTGGGCCGTTCGTGTCACTTAAACTCTCGAGCTCGTGAATTGGAGTCATGGTGGCTCTCCCCATGTTGCTCTCCCAAGTGCTGCAAAGCAACAGAGGGTGGCCGCAGCCTGCCCAGTTCAATGAATAAGCAATCCAGAAGCAGAGAGTTGCCTGGAGGCAATGTGCCCAAAGGGGTTTGGGGGGACAGGTGAGCTAATGAGCAACCTGGATCTCTTATCTGGAGATCCTAAGCCAGGGGTCGGCAACCTAAGGCCCATGGGCCACAAGCGGCCCATGGGGGTCATTTAACTGGTCCATGGACCCCCGCCGCCTGCTCGAGGACCCCTGCCACCTGCCCGCTCAGCTCCCGTGCACCACGCTAAACTGGCGTGGAGCAGAGCGGGGACCGCCTTCCGCGACACTGGCTGGCTTCCCATTAGCTGCAGGAAGCTCCTGCAGCCAATGGGAAGCTGCACACGCCTCCGTGCCGAAAATAGCGTTTGTGCATGCATGCGCTTGTGTGCGCATGCGCACGCGCACTCCGGCCCACCTGCGGGATTGTGAATCGGCCCAAGCCACAAAAACTTTGCCGACCCCTGTCCTAAGCAAACTCTACTGGGGCAGAAGTACTGTATTTTTTCGTGTATAACATGCCCCTATGTATAAGACGACCCCTATTTTTTGGAATCGCAAAAAAAAAAAAACAATTTTTAAGGGGAAATTGCCCAAAGTTGTTGAGCTTTTTTGGGGGGGGTCACCGACCCCAATCGCTCGACCACCTGCCCACTCAACGCAACCACAGCCAATTGCACGCACGCCTCCCCACTGCTGTAAATCAACCACCCAATGGTTGCAGCCGCAGCCAATCGTCAGCAGGCCTTGCCACAGCAACCAATCACACACCCAGTCGCCGCTGACAATCAATCGCCTGGCTGCTGCCACCAATCGCCCAGCCCCCCTCTGCTTTCCTTGTATAAGACAACACACAATTTTTTGCCTATTATTTCTAAGGAATACATATCGTCTTATTCCTAAAACTAGCATTCATCATCTGGCGATTCAAGCTTTTGGGTCATCCCTAGTGACAAGATACCAGTTTGTACACAATGGGGATATTGCAGCCCAAGTGAGGCACCCAAGTCCCACACATTGAAATGGGAAGTTATGCCTAATTCTCCGTCTTGACGTTATTGGGGTAGAAAAGTCCCGTTTTAATATTCGCACATCCAGAATAATTACATGCCTCGTAACAAAAATGCACCTCTTAATTGTTATTTGCAGTGTTTCCTTGAATTAATTGCAGTTTGTATTTTTAATTTAAAAGAAAAATAATAATGGTGAAACCCATCTAATATTGTCCTTTGTGTTTTGTTTACCTGTAGGCACCTGTGAAATTGGCTGGGCTTACTATTGTACTGGAGGAGGAGCTGCCGCTGCGATGTTGATCTGCACTTGGCTGGCCTGCTTCTCTGGCAAGAAGCAGAAACAGTACCCTTACTGAGGCCAGAAAGACCCAGCACAAAGAGAACCAGTTTAGGGATTTGGAGCGTGGGGGTGGGGAGAGAGAGAAAGGAAAATAAATGTGCATGTAAGCCTTTCTTGGAAAGGTGCCGCTGTTCTTCACTGTAGCCAGATCAATACAAACAAGAGTCAATTTTGTTTGACACTGAATGAACAGTGGGGTTCTCTGTAACAGGGGTATAAACCAGGAATTTCATGGAGCTTATGCTCTTAACCACTTTATTCCTAGCCTATTGTGGTGTAGTAGAAAATGCAGGAAGTGTTCATTTTCTTGTGTGTAGGGAGGAGGAAATTAAGGGTTTTTAAGCAGTGCTTCAGTTAAAAGGGTTAAAAAAACAACATGCTGGAAGACAAGGTTGTAGCCTTATAAAATACAGTGGTCCCTCGACTTACGAATGACCAGACTTCCGTATTTTTCGAGTTACGAGTGAAGAAAGTGGCCGCGCACTTATGAATTTTTTCGACCTCCGAATGGAAATCGCAGCCGTTTTAGATGCGGTTTCCTCGACTTACGAAGTTTAGATGCGGTTTTTTTCGACGTACGAATTTTCTTTCTCCCAATGCATTCCTATGGGGACTCGACTTACGATTTTTTCGACCTACGACAGTCCCTTCGGAACGCATTACATTCGTAAGTCGAGGGACCACTGTATTATTTAACATGACGGGATTGGACATAAAGGGGGCATTTCTTCACGGTTTAGTTACTCTCACGGTGTGAGTAACCAGATTTCTCTGACGTGATCAGCTACGTCGGCTCACAGCTCCAGCACCTGCCTTGTATGTGTGTGGATGGCATCTATTTTGAGGCCTTAAAAGTACTAGCCAATCTGATGCGGAGTTTAATTTTGTGAACTTGAACTATGAAACTTGTGACTCCTGTAAAGCACATCTGCCTACTTTTGCACAGACACTTTTTCCTTCACACGGCACCTAACTGCAGATTATGTGGAGTTTTTTTTTTTTTTTACAATGTACCAGGCTCCAACCAATTGGACTCGTTTGCCTGTCTGCGTACCATTAAGCGATTTGTAGTAGTAGCTCACTGTGGAAGGCTCCGATACTCAGGCAAAGCAGCCAAGGAGTTTTCATCGATATATACTGGTATATAAAAAAGCACAGAGATCCACATCAAGTCATTTCTCTCCTTTCACAAATGCATATGCTAACTCGCTCCTTGACTTTCACATAACCTGCAGGAATATGGCCAAAGTACACATTGCATACGTTTTTACAGGTATCTTGTGTGTAATGAAAGTCCTTTTTGGCATGGCGGGTGGCGAGAACTGAGCATAGTTCCATCCCACCATCACAATTCCACGATGCAAAAAAAGGGGGCGTTACTCTGTTATTGCAGACATTTTATAAAGTGCACATTTGGCGTGCGCTTTCTTCACACACAGCATCACACCTATGCAGCATAGGCTTCTCTTCATTCACAGATGGAAATGCTCACAGATGGCCTGTTCAGCCCCGCCTCTTCCTCCATGTTAATTCATGCGCACGTACCTCAAAGCACAGCACATCTACACCCACAGACCCCATTTATACACACTTTCTCTTCAGGCATGCTTTTTTACGCTCTCCTCTCGATTCATTACATTCACTCCATAGAGAAGCGACGGAGACCAGTATGTCCGCTCCTGCTTCTCTTTTCCTTCTTCCGCTGCGCGGCTTCAGATGTTCACCCAAAGTAGCAACAAAGGAAATGCAAGCGACTTGCTTCCGCTCTAGTAGTTTTCATGTGAAAGGGAGATGCGGGCACTGCCTGCTGCAAGGTCTGCATTCTCCTTGGCACAGAGTGCGCAGCTCGATGTCGCACAAGACCAAGAAATAGCAACAGAGGACAAGTCCTTCTTTGTTTACTTGGATAGTTTTGTTTGTTTCGAGACCACTACTTTCATTACTGCTTCGGGAGATGAGCCGCTCACACAAAATCACTGTGGAGCAGAGCAATTGCGATTAATACTCCTTGCACTTCTGTTTTGTTTTGCTCTGCTCTAGATCATACGAATTTCAGTATTATACCATGTTTTTAAAACAAAAACCCTAATGGACTAAAGGGCCATTTTTTTCAGTATTTTATATAATCTGTGTATACACGTGTTCTCATGTTTTATTAATGGCCTTTTCAGACCTATATACATTTTATTAACCTCAATGTTTTTCAAGTTTCTTACCAAAATGCAATATTTTACTCAGCGTATGTAGCCTTTTAGATAGGGACGTTCTATGAAGGGCAGGAAGGAGACAGTTCTGTCCAATGAGAATTGTGGGTGTGGCACAGTAGAATATTATGACTTATGCAAGAGCAATGACAAAACATCTTCCAACTTTTGTTACTAATAGCTAGGTACTTATTGATGTATTGTGCTGTATTGTTTATTTTAATATTCATCTTTGTAATATAATATGAAATGTACGATATCGTTTGTATTTTAGAATCTGTAAATAAATGTCTTCTCTATGATACTTCAGCTGTCTGGTTGAGTTTCCCTCCCTCCTTTATGTTTTATTGCTTACTTACTAAATGTATATACTCTTCATCTATCTTTCATAGCTGTGGCTTTACAGGATGAATGTAAATATCAGCCTGCACCTTGAAAGTAGGATATCCATTTGCAAAGGCTGCCAGACCAAACAGGGTAGGACTGACATTGACCAACATTCCTTTTCTGGAAAAGTGAAGTGTTCAAAGAACTCCCACAAGGCTCCATACATAAGAGGTTTGCCATGTTCATTCTGATCTGTAGCTGCCTGAAACCCTGCCAGCAAAGGAGAGGATGCATCCTGCTCAAGGACCTCTCCTTCAAGACTTGTATTCCTGTCGGTGGTGACGTTGAAGAGAGCCCCCGGCTCCAGGTCATCAATGAGGAATGCTGCATCTTTCACACAGATAAAATTGTGGGATATGTCAGTCAAATCCAACATTCTAAGAGAGGACTAACTGCCTCTAAGTGACAGTCAGTTTGGTCCGTTGGTCGGTTAGGCTGCTGCTGATAGAAGTGTTAAGTAGTAAATGCTCTGATGGAGTCTTTTTAGGACTCACTAATATCTAATATAGAGTTTATATCTTTTGTAATCTAAGTATGTACCCAATGAATCTGACAGTTGTTGTTCAGTCGTTCAGTCGTGTCCGACTCTTCGTGACCCCATGAACCAGAGCACGCCAGGCACGCCTATCCTTCACTGCCTCTCGCAGTTTGGCCAAACTCATGTTAGTAGCTTCGAGAACACTGTCCAACCATCTCATCCTCTGCCGTCCCCTTCTCCTTGTGCCCTCAACCTTTCCCAACATCAGGGTCTTTTCTAGGGAGTCTTCTCTTCTCATGAGGTGGCCAAAGTACTGGAGCCTCAACTTCAGGATCTGTCCTTCTAGTGAGCACGCAGGGCTGATTTCTTTAAGAATGGATAGGTTTGATCTTGCAGTCCATGGGACTCTCAAGAGTCTCCTCCAGCACCATAATTCAAAAGCATCAATTCTTCGGCGATCAGCCTTCTTTATGGTCCAGCTCTCACTTCTGTACATTACTACTGGGAAGTAAACTGGGAATCTGACAGTAATTTAGTTAATTTTGTTATCATTCAGATTCATATGTATTTTTCTTTTAAGAGGGACAAAAGGGATTAACAACCAAGAAGGCAGGAAGGTAGAAGACATAATTATTAAGAAGGACTCAAACGAGTCAGCAATCCGCTTGCTGCTGTGTAAATTTAAATAAGGAAACGTTTAACCCTGCTATATTATATATAAACGTTCCTACAAAAATGACCTGACCCCAGCTTTCTCTCCTTCCACTGTTCCCAGGACACAGTTCCAAGTTTCCGCCCTCGTCCCAGACACTTCAGGGAAAAGAAGTGGCACATAAGCAGGACCTCAAACACATTCTATCTATCCCAACAGGACTTGCCCAATCATTAAAACAAGATTCCCTGTTTGTCTCCTTCAAACCAGGTGCACGTGGTCAGCAGGTGGCCAGAGCCACTATCAGTCACTATGGGAATGTGCAGTCAAGAGTTTATAGAGGCAAGGCTAGAGTTCCCCCAAGGAGTATCACTGCCCACTCCATCAAGGGGGCAGCCACCATACTGCGGTCCACAGAAGTGCATCCCTAGAGAAGGATTCCCTTCCACATTGACACTCAAGATGAACAAATATGCCTCTACCAATGCAGCCTTTGGATGGAGTAGCTTAAGTCCGTATCCGCTCAGGATGAATGGGGTAGTGTAGCAAGCAGCTCCACCCGGATCAGACCTGAGGCTCCTTGGGTCTCGTTCCTCTGATCAGTCTAGCAAAGGAACTCCCAGAGACCTCCCTCACTCTCCCGGTTACGTTAAGGATCTCAATGTCGGGCCAGTTCAGTCCTACTGTAACGGAACAGTTCTCAGTATTGTTATTACTGGGTGTTGGATCGGTTGCAAGAAAGTTCTTTCCCCTTCCTGCTGCTCAGCACTACCCAATAATGTCAATCAGTGCTAACTCTACCACCAGGAGTTAACTCTTTCCTGCATGCTTATTGCTCCACTCTCCGCTGACCAGAAGAACACTTCGCGTTAAGTCCAACTTGCTCTGTTAAATGTAGGATCTCAAAGGTGGGGCAACATTAGCCAATAGGGTTGAGGGCAGTCCACAGGCTCAGGCAACCTATGCAGAGGTTAAACTGACGTTCCATGTACACACTTGCTACCAATCCCACTTTTTCTGCCATATAATTGAAGTGGGCTTAAGGCAGAAAAGGGGGGGGGGGAGAGGAATCAAAGTGGTGCAGTCAAATCTCTGTCTCCAGTTGAGACAGTTATGCATTCACATAACCTTTTGAGGAATAGCCTTTAGGTGGACACCAAAGGCTTTGAATAGAGGATGAAGCAGCCTTAAAACGCAGAGGGGCCTCTTCAAATGTTTACAGCACCAGTCTGAACTGGGTGCTTTACAAATAAAAAACAATTCCAGGAAAATGGAAGAAAGGTATTTTTAGATTCTGCAAATTTCCTAAGAATAATAATATTTTTTTTATTTATACCCTGCCCTCCCCAGCCAAAACCGGGCTCACACAACAAAGCATACAAGCAAAAGTGGGGATGTAAATAATACCCCAAACAATAAGAGTAGTCGCAACATGACAGTTTGCTTTAGGAGTAAACAAACTTGAATTTCTTGGTCATTCACAAAGCTTCAGAAGTCCCAAGAGAGTTTTAAAAGATACCACTCTGGTGGAAAGCTAATTGAGGCTCCCTAGAGAAGAGCATTGCTAAAAGATCTTGCATTTTCAAACTTGGAGGAGACATTTCCCGAGATAAGCATAGCCAAGACTGTTTTGCAGCACAGTCATCTTGTAGGATCTTCCCACACAGACCAGACCAGCCTCTTTTCCTCCATTCACAGGAAAGAAGCAATCAGGCTCCTTAGCTGAGATAATCTGCTACAAATAAACGGAAAATTCTGACTCCATGAAGAAGTAATTTTCCCCAATCACGAAATGACTCATGGAAGCTGCATTAAACTAGTATTTCTAGCAGTTTGTGTGGTGCTAAATTTACTCTTGTATGATTGAAAATTAGCAATGCTGGTGACACTGACTTAAAAAACAAACAAACAAGTCTATAAAAACCAGCTAACACAAAAATTGCCACCATTTAAAATCCCTGAGATAGGCACAGAAAGTGAAACAAATGTGCACTTCAAATGAACAAAGTTAATCCAAAAGTTCTTGTGTTACACAGCCGACAGCAATCCAACAGAGGAAATATTCTGGAAGTCCCTTGTGCCGTGTGAAAGATGCTGTCAGTATAAAGGCACATACTTCTGTACTTGCTGGGCTCCAATTTCTGCTACATAAATTGCTCCAGTTTTCTTGCTGACATCCACAAGATGGGGCTTAACTTCACTTGCAAGCTGAATTGTGTCCATCACAACACAATCCTTAATTGATCCTACTGGTGGGGCAGCCAAGATTGACACCCTGTTAATATTTATATGTGCGACGATCATATACTTTTGATCTGGAGTTAATCTACAGGAGGAAGGGGGGGAGAGGGAGAAGGGGAGAGAGAGAGAGAGACTATTTAAAGAGAATTCTTTAAATCCTATTTAAAATCCTGCAGTATGAGCATAATGCACTTTTGCTCACATTTTTTTTTGGGGGGGGGTTTACCTTCTGTTTGCAAATCCCTCATGCCACCTGAAAAGTTGAACTGGGGTCCCCTGATAATCCCAAATTAAGCAGGGTTCAGACAGAATGGGAAACTGTAGTTTGTGAAGTACATCAGCATATTTTATTCAGCAGATAACTTACTTCTTCTGCTTATCTATTTCCTTATTATTGAAAACCTATTAAGACATCTAAAAAAAGGGGGGGGGAACCGTCATAATCCCACCCTCCATGAATGGCAGCCCCTTCCACTCATCAGGTTCTTTGGCACTAAACTCAAATCTCAACATTGTTAGTTAAGAACAAAAAACGTTTTTGCACATTAATCAGAATTCATTAGACCCGCAGTCATTTCTATGAAATCCCAATGAATGAAAGGAAAAGACCACACTTAGGTGAGTTTTATATTTTTGGAAGCCGCCCAGAGTGGCTGGGGAGACCCGGCCAGATGGGTAGGGTATAAATAATAAATTATTATTATTATTATTATTATTAGGTGAGAGCCTCATTCCTATATTTCCAAAGCAGCATGGAATTACCCCATGGGGAAGCAACTTCCACACAGCTGCAAGTGCAAGTGAACAGAACCAATATTATGCGGGTGCAGAATGCCGCGGCGAGGCTCCTTACGGGGTCCTTGCCGTGGGACCACATTCATCCAGTGCTTTACCAGCTGCACTGGCTCCCGGTGGAGTACAGGATCAGGTTTAAGGTGCTGGTTCTCGGCCTTTTGGCTAAGATCAAGTGTAGTGTGTGTGTAGTGTGCTGGTTTTGACCTTTAAAGCCCTATGCGGCCTAGGACCCTCGTACCTACGGGACCGCCTCTCCTGGTATGCCCCGCAGAGGACCTTAAGGTCCACAAACAACAACGTTTTGGAGGTCCCGAGCCACAAGGTTGTTAGACTGGTCTCAACTAGGGCCAGGGCCTTTTCAGTACTGGCCCCAACTTGGTGGAACACTCTGTCACAAGAGACCAGGGCCCTGCAGGATTTGACATCTTTCCGCAGGGCCTGCAAGACAGAGCTGTTCCGCCTGGCCTTCGGGTTGGACTCAGTCTGATGGTTTTTCCTCCCCTTATGGTTTTGATTGGGCGATAAATGAAGCTGCATTTAAATTTTAAATTGTATTTTAACCTGTATTTTAATTAACGGTTTTTCTTTCTTTTATATTTTATTGTAATTTTTATTGGTGTTAGCCGCCCTGAGCCCGGTTTCGGCTGGGAAGGGCGGGGTATAAAGAAAATTGATTGATTGATTGATTGATTGATTGTGTGGGGTAAAATTTGAATGGCTGCAGACCGTTCAAATATGGTGGAAATGCCCAATGAGCAGAATCTAAAGGTGCCCTTCTTTTCACAGAAGGAGTCCTTCAGTTCGCAGAAAGGCCTTTGAGCAAGTGGAGACACTTGCAAACAGAACTGTGGGGGTGGGGAGGACATTCCTCTTCTCATAAACCTTAATCACTCTATGGCCTTTTAAACTGGGGGGGGGCATTGTTTTGTTCGTTACTATGGTATGTATTTTTGTGGTTTTTATATTGTAAACTGCCCAGTGATCCTTGGATGAAGGGTGGTACAGAAATTTAATAAATGATAATAATTTTTCACGTATTCCTCATCTTGTACGTAGCTACCCCCCTGCACAAATGCCAGCACCCACTCCTCTGCAGTGTAATTTACAGGGGGCACTGTGAAAATCACTTTTCTTCTTCTATTTGCAGATGCCGGGAGCTTCTTTTTCTTGAGCAGAATTCCACTTACAGAATTGCTGGATCCGATCCAAAGAGAAGTCAGGCACCCATTAGAAAGCCTAATTTACGGCTTTGGCAGCCAAATCAAGCTTTTGCATGCCATAACCCTTCCGATAATAAAAGGGCTGCAAAAAAAGGCAACATCTACCATCTGTCTAGCATCTGATATTCGTACACAGTTATGGAAATACAATATGCAAAATTATCTGGATGGATGCACTAATGAGCCACCTCTCCTCTTTCGAGCCAGATGGATACATTAAGGAAAGCCAGTGTAAAACTTATATGGCACCACCAAACACACGGGCATTTTCACCTCACTGTTAGGCAGAGATATATCTCCAGTGAACACAGTAGCTCAAACACACCCACAGTGCCACATAAAATGTAAAGTGGCTCTAACACTGGCACTGGAGCTCTTCATAAGGCAACTTACAAACAAAGGAGTTCTCTATAATCAACATGAGCCCTTCTCAGTTGAAAAGTCTCCCCTTCCACCCACCGCACAGATTTGCATGCAAGCTACAGATACTATACCTGACAGAAGAAGGGCCATCTTGGGTAAAGCAGCTACTCCAACAGCCCAACCATTCCCCTGTGGTTTTCTGAAAAGCCTGGATTCTCCAGTTGGCTCTGTCAGCAACCCATACCTACTGAAAATACAAAATCTGTTCATAGCCATTTTTAAACACTACCTCAGCGATCCTGCATATGCTCTATGATGTTTAATATCACATGAAATGGGGGCTACATGTTGCAATTCTGAGCAGGCTGGTATAGGATCTCGCCAACATTACTACTACTACTAATAAATTTTTATTTATACCCCACCCTTCCCGGTCCAAAAACCGGGTTCAGGGCGGTTAACAACAAATACAAAACAATGATTAAAAACAACGTTAAAAACAGCATAAAAACAAACATCAGTGGGATCACCAGGGCTAACTGGCCAAGTTAGTTTTGCTAGGCCAGTAGGGAGACCATGGAAGAATTTTAATGTGGGGATCCAGAAGGGTATCTTCAGAAAAAAAGGGAAGGGAAAAAGGAATAGTGGGTCAGGCTAGATTGAAGGCCAGGCAGAATAACTGTCTTACAGGCCCTGCGGAAGGAGATCAGGTCCCGCAGGGCCCTAGTCTCATGGAACAGAGCATTCCACCAGGTTGGAGCCAGCACTGAAAAAGCCCTGCCCCTTGTGGAGGATAATCTGGCTTCTTTGGGGCCCGGGGCCCTTAAAACTATTGTTATTCATGGACCTTAAGGTCCTCTGTGGGGCATACCAGGAGAAGTGGTCCCGTAAGTACGAGGGTCCTAAGCCGCATAGGGCTTTAAAGGTCAGAACCTTTTACTGAACTCTCTTTAGGGAAGAATCCATACCTGCAGCACAGCACAGCACGTGCTCTTTAATCCTAAAGGTAAAGGGACCCCTGACCATTAGGTCCAGTCGTGTCCCTGGGGTTACAGTGCTCATCTCGCTCTATAGGCCGAGAGCTGGCATACAGCTTCCGGGTCATGCGGCCAGCATGACAAAGCCGCTTCTGGCGAACCAGAGCAGCGCACGGAAACGCCGTTTACCTTCCCACCGGAGCGGCACCTATTGATCTACTTGCACTTTGATGTGCTTTCGAACTGCTAGGTTGGCAGGAGCGGGGACCGAGCAACGGGAGCTCACCCCGTCGCAGGGATTCGAACCGCCGACCTTCTGATCAGCAAGCCCTAGGCTCAGTGGTTTAACCCACAGCGCCACCTGGGTCCCTGTTCTTTAATCCTAGCTTCCTGCTAAACATACCTATATGACACGAGTGTTAAGGCAAGAAGAGCGGCTTCTGATCGCGGTTGGAAGAAGAGTAGCAAACCACCAATGTGGGTCTGCAGGTAATTTTAAGCCTCCTGGTTTGTTTCTCCCAGAGGCAGAGCTTGTTCATAGTAAGCCAACATTTGTTTCAGATTATTATTTGTTTCTAAGTTTAGGAAACAAAGGAAAATCATAGACGCATTTTCCTTCTATATGAAAAATGCAAGTTTTTCAGTTAAAACATTGGTCCAGTACATCTCCACAATACTAACATGGACTCACTCGTTTCTTGGTTTAATTAAAACTCTTTGATGAAAAATAGCATGGAATGTTTCATTCACAGGCAAGGAAGGGGCGGGGGAGAGAAGCATGCCATAAAAGATTGGAGAAAGCCCAAAAACCTTAAAGCACCAGTCCTCATCACTTCCTTGAAAACTGCAAGTAAATTACTGGAAGTTTAAATTCAAGTGAGAAAATTTCAAGCCCTGGTTATGATGACAATTTATAAAACTATATTACAGCAATCACGGCTACTTTACCCGTCCGACAGCATCCACCGTTACACTGTGTGGGATCTTGAACTGTGCAGTGCCAGAACCATTTTCTCCATGCAGCCATAGAGTCTTAAAGTCTGCAGGTAGAAAGGAAGCACAATATATTGCTGTGCATTTTATAATAAAACATCTGCATTACATCATAATAAATAAATAAATGTCTGAACAAAGACATTGGATTCTTATCTCATTATACATGACAAAGCTTTTTTAACCTTCTCACCCCTTGCTTTTTCCTGTAAGACTAATTGCGGTCGTTAACAGTCGTCAACAGGTTTACCACAGCTATCAACCTTTCACCCATTTCCACCACCCCTCTGAGTAATACCCCTCCCCACCCTCTCACTATATATAAGGGTCTGATGACTTCTGTTTCAGTGTATCTGAAGAAGTGTGCATGCACACGAAAGCTCATACCAAGAACAAACTTAGTTGGTCTCTAAGGTGCTACTGGAAGGAATTTTTTTATTTTATTTTGCTTTGACTATGACAGACCAACACGGCTATCTACCTTTAACTAAATATTTTTTTTTATTTATACCCCACCCTTCCCGGTTTAAAAACTGGGCTCAGGGCGGCTAACAGCAAATATAAAACATTGATTAAAATGCAACTTAAAAACAGCATAGAATACAACATAAAATGCAGCATCCATATCAATAAAATTCAAAAATTCAGGGGTCATTTTTTGTGGGGGGGGGGGGAACCCAGTCAGTAGACATCAAATGATCACCAGGGCCAACTGGCCAAGTTGGTCCTACTAGGGCCAGCAAGGAGGTGTATGAATAAGAATTTAAATGTGGGGTCCCAGAAAGGGTTTCTTCATAGAAGAGAAAATGGAAAAGGAATAGAGGATCAGGCTAATTCAAATTGAAGGCCGGGTGGAATAGCTCTGTCTTACAGGCCCTGCGGAAGGAGATCAAGTCCTGCAGGGCCCTAGTCTCGTGGGACAGAGCATTCCACCAGGTCGGAGCCGTCACTGAAAAAGCTCTGGCCCTGGTGGAGGATAGTCTGGCTTCCTTAGGGTCCAGGACCTTTAAGCTATTATTATTCACTAGTATATTAAGCCCGTTTAGAAAACGGGCGCTAGCCGGAGCAGCAGGAGCCGGGGGACTGGGAGGCTTCGGCGGGGGCGACCGGCTGGCCCAGCGCGCAGTTGCCAGCAGGACTGTGGGGGAGGTAGCCGTAGCCCGAGTGCCTCCCACGCCTCCGGAAGAAACCAGAGGCGGAATCCCGGTGGGGGGCGCGGCTTCGCGCCGCACCAGCAGCAGCGGCGCTGCCCTGACGGCGCGTGTGTGCCGCCGCTCCTCTCGGACACGCCCCCCCTCAGCACAGGAATCGCTTAGGGCTACCTCCTGTTTGCCAAGTGCCTCCTGGAAGCCCACAGGCCGATCCCACCCCAAAAAAACCCCTCTGGTGTTCCTGGCATTTACAGGTATACGCTCCCTAGACATGGAGGTTCCATTGGGTTTGTCTGAATCCTTTTTGCTCCTATAGGTGGTGGTGATGGTGACTGGCAGCTCCCTCTTCAGCCACCCAGTCCCCCTCCCCTCCCTCTCCCGCATGTTCTTGCGGCGGGGGCTTCTCTTGAAGGGGTTTCCCCCTCCCCGAGTCTTCAATACCCCCAAAGAGGGTTGGACACTCTGGGAGGGTCTTCCCTCCGCTGTGGGAGGCAGGATGCTGAGGGAGGGTGTAACGGTTTTGCACTGTGTGTTACAAGAATATTTGTTTTACCCCAACCCATCATGGGTTAAATCAGTCTCAAGCCTGAACTGACTGAACATTCCATTATGGGAGGGGCAGTTGAAGCAGTGGAGAGAAGGGGTTTGGGAGAGGGAGTAGGTGGTTGAAAAGAAGGTCTGTGAGAGTAGGTTTAGGTTAGGTAATTGTATGGTTATCTTTTATATGATTAACGAAGATATTAACACTGAAACTAAGTATGTACACAAGAAACCTTAATACAACCATTATGATCTTAAGCAAATAAAGCTTCCATATTTAAAGTGCCGATCATAAAGTCGTCTGTATTTTCCAGCAAAGGGACATGAAACCCACAGGAGGGGATACCCATTAAAGATACTATACTTTCCTCCAGAGTGGAAAGGATAGATTGTGGCTGCGGAGTGCGCTGAAAGGGCTTAATAGGGAGACAGACCCAGGTTGTCAATAAGTTGCCTCAGGGAAGAAGAAGAAGAAGAAGAGTTTGGATTTGATATCCCGCTTTATCACTACCCGAAGGAGTCTCAAAGCGGCTCACATTCTCCTTTCCCTTCCTCCCCCACAACAAACACTCTGTGAGGTGAGTGGGGCTGAGAGACTTCAGAGAAGTGTGACTGGCCCAAGGTCACCCAGCAGCTGCATGTGGAGGAGCGGAGACTCGAACCCGGTCTCCCAGATTAGAGTCTACCGCTCTTAACCACTACACCACACTGGCTCTCGGGGGAAGAGGCGAGCTTTTCTGTAAGGGATTTCTAGTTGCTGAACACCTTATATGGTAGACATAAAGGGATAGTCTCATATATAGCCCTAGGTTTAAAAGGGTACCTGGCCACATTAGTTGCTGGAAAGAGACTCTCTTTTGTTTATAAAAGTAACCTTCAAAGGCTAGAGGGTTTACTGGAAAGGCTAAAGGGATAGGTGGGAGGTTAGATTTACCTCAGCAATCCCTGTTAGTTCTTTTAATAAATTGAGAGGGTGAAGTGAGAAGACGAAAGCGAGGGGCTTTTCGTTACAGAGGGCGAGTGGGGAGGGGGCGCTGCTGATGGTCGACAGAAGAGGCCCGCTGAGGGACCCCCAGGACGCCCCCGAGGAAAGAGACGGGAGGGGCGATTGCAAAAAGGACACCCCCGCGGCCTCTGGAGAGGCTCCGTTTGGACCTGCGTGCCTTGGCTTCCCCCGTCGAGGCGACGCTTATGCCTGGCCCTGGCAGCAGCAGAGAAACGCCAGCCCGGGCTGGAGGCAGCGGCGGGGCAAAAGTTGGTCCTGGGCGGTAGAGAGCCATGGCGGAGAGAGGGGCGCTGACACGCCCACCACCATGGCGGAGCCGCCTGTTGCCGCTGCCCCGCCGGCAGCCCCGGCGACGGCCGCCCTCGCAAGAAGCGAGGGCGGGGAGGAGGAGGGCGAGCGGCAGCGGCGGAGCGCCCCTGCGCCCGGGCTGGTGTTGCTGCTGCTGCCGAGGCGGCTGCCGCTGGGCGCCCTTAGCAAGAAGCGAGGGCGGCGGGGAGAAGGAGGGCGAGCGGCAGCGGCGGAGCGCCCCTGTGCCCGGGCTGGCGCTGCTGCTGCTGGCGAGGTGGGCGCCGCTGGGCGCCGCTAGCAAGAAGCGAGGGCGGCGGGGAGGAGGAGGGCGAGCGGCGGAGCGCCCCTGTGCCCGGGCTGGCGCTGCTGCTGCTGCCGAGGCGGGCGCCGCTGGGCGCTGCTAGCAAGAAGCGAGGGCGGCGGGGAGGAGGAGGGCGAGCGGTGGCCGGGATCCGAGGCGCGGAGGCGGCCGACGGAAGCAGCGCTTCGCGCCGCTTCCCCCGCGCTTTGGCTGGTGCTGCTGCTGCATGGAGGAGGCTCCGTGCAAGGCGACGGCACTGCCCCAACTGACAGCGCGCGTGCGCCGCCGCTGACTTCCGGCCTGCATCCCTGTTGGGGGGGGGCAGTACAGCTGTCCAATCCCTGCGTCCGCGTGTGTCATGCGCAGTAGCGCACTTCCGTGACACACATAAAATTGGTGGACGCAGGGACACAGCAAGATTATTATATAGGATGGACCTTAGGGTCCTCTGCAGGACATACCAGGAGTGGCGGTCCCGTAAGTATGAGGGTCCTAGGGCTTTAAAGGTCAGGTGACAGTTTTCTAATTCTTTAGTGATTTCAAAAACAGGGTAACTTTCTGTCCTCTTCCTAAAAACAGAGTGAGGGAACATATTCTAAATATTGTAAAACTAAAAACTATCCAGTAAGGATTTGGGCATTCCCCTACATTTAAAAACCAGCAACAACAACAACAACAACAACAACAACAACACATTTCCTTCTATCATAGTCTGACTGCTGAAGTTCTACTGAAGTTTCAAATGCTGCAATTAACAGAGCCCTTAAAGCGTAAACCCTTATGGGAGAGACAAAAGACCTCAAGAAATCCTATATAATAAAGAGCAAGTGTCCCTGCTTTTCCGTGTGTCACGGAAGTGCGTTGTGCGCATGTCACACGGGGACGCAGGGATTGGACAGCTCTACTGTCCGCCCCCCCAACAGGGACGCAGGCCGGAAGTCAGCGGCGGCGCACGCGCGGTGTCAATTGGGGCAGCGCCGCCGCCTTGCACGGAGCCTCGCCACCCAAAGCGCGGGGGAAGCGCCGCTTTGCGGCGCTCCCGCCGCCGCGCCTCGGATCCCGCCGCCGCCGCCGATCGCCCTCCTCTTCCCCGCAGCAGCGCCAGCCAAAGCGCGGGGGAAGCCAACCAGCTCGCCCTGGCGCTGCTGCTCCTGCGGAGGGGTGGCGAGGTGGGCGCTGGCGGGCGCCGCGGAACGCGCTCCAAGCGGGGGGAGCAGGGCGCGCCGGGGCCCCGCGAGCCGCTCTGCCGCTCCCTGCCTCCTCTTCCTCTAGAGCCTGTTAGTCAACGGGCTAACTTCAACTAGTACAGAAATGAAAGTCAAATAAGTTAGGAGAACACAGCAAAAACAAAGAAACAAACAAACCACTAGTGCAGGCACTGGGAAATTCCCCAGCCCCTGGAGGTTACTTTGACACGTGGGTGGAGACACCTACTTGTCTAGTATGTCATTATGATACCAGCTCACAATTTCAAACAGGCTGCCCAGCCGACTGGCACTGACGGCAGGCCTTGCTTGGCCCATCTGCAGGCACTGTACCTGCAAACAGACATTTCCCCTCTGCATACTAGCTTTGCAGGCCCACAGAGGAAAATATGTCAATTTGCAGGTGTGGTTTGGATCCAAACCACACCGGCAAATGGACTTCAAAGGGACTTGCTATTCAGAAGCCCCACTTGCCAAGGAACAATTGGGAGAGCATTTTAAACTCCCAATTGTTCCTTGGCACCTGTGTCTTTTATGTGCCGCACACCTGACATCACATGTGTCACATTGTTTGGCTTGGGGGCCAAACAAGCTGGGGCTGATTAGGCCTGGTGGCTGGAGGTTCCCTATTGCTGTACTAGTGCATCAAAGCAATTCAGAAAGTTGCACGTATAGGCCATTCACGTTCATTCACTTACCTGGCGTCAATTTGACCAAGCGGTTGTTCATTCCTCCATCACCATCTACAATGTAGATGTCCCCGCTTTCTTCCACAAAAATCTCTGCTGGCTGGTCAAACTGCAAGGGATTTGTACCAGAACCTGCTCTACCTGCAGTACCTATGACTTGAAGAAGTTCGCCTGAAGGACTATACTGTTTAATTGTGTGTCCATATTTGCCTATATGAAGAAGGAAATAGACATTTTTCAGTAAGATCACATTTTCTCTGTGAACACCATAATTTTAAAAGGAGTGAGGTTGTGAAGAACTGGGCAAAAACTGGAGGGGACATTAACGGGATTTACTGTTCTCAAGTGTGAAACCTCTGTGCTGTGTGCACTGGTCTTGGTCTTCCACCATGAACCTGTTCTTGTTCCTCAGCCTACTGAACGCCCAGGAAGAAACATCGTCCTCCCTTTTTTAATCACCTGAACTTGTACAAACTGCAAGATTTGCACAGATGCAGAGCTGTATCTTTTAGGATGATGCCCTGGTGGTACTGTGTGCTTTGTGTGGGCTGTACTGTAGTTAAATTGTACTGTGTGGGCTGTACTGTGTATCTGAAGAAGTGTGCATGCACACGAAAGCTCATACCAAGAACAAACTTAGTTGGTCTCTAAGGTGCTACTGGAAGGAATTTTTTTATTATTTTGTTGGATATCAGGTCCAAGAACATACAAGACCAAGCTGCTGAAGGAAGGAACTGCAAGGAGAGGCACATGAATGGTCTGGTTATTTCAATCTGTCTCGCTTCAACTTTGTGTCTTAGAATGGACTGTTGTGTTATTTTTTCATGTTTTATATCATGAGGCAGCATGGAGACAAGTTCTTTTGTGCAAAGGCGGCCTCTAAAATTCACGTCTAACTTAAAACATCACAAGCACACTGTTTTGTTTCACTCTGGTGTTATTTAGTAATAATCATTCCACATACCAGTTCCAACATCTGTGATCCACACTGAAGTTCCATTGGGTGTGTTCAGCACAAAGATACCATGAGGCATTTCAATGGAAGCATTCCATGCTTGTAAGAAATAGCCATTCTCAGTATAAACTACAACCTTAGGCACATTTTCATCACCTCTCTGTAAAAGTGTACAAATATAACAGAGAACCAATCAGATAATGCAGAAGGAAATTCCAGAATGTTTTCATAACATTTCCTTATTGCATATGCATACATACATTCTCACAACTCTTATTAGCTCCGCCAAGTATTGCTATGTCTGGTTCACATGCAAGGAAAAATTGATCGTTGGCTTCCTTTCACTGAATCTTAATGCAGAGGTACAAAAGGATGTACAAAAGTATGGGATGCGGGTGGCGCTGTGGGTTAAACCACAGAGCCTAGGGCTTGCCGATCAGAAGGTTGGCGGTTCGAATCCCCGCGACGGGGTGAGCTCCCGTTGCTCGGTCCCTGCTCCTGCCAACCTAGCAGTTTGAAAGCACATCAAAGTGCAAGTAGATAAATAGGTACCACTGTGGTGGGAAGGTAAACAGTGTTTCCGTGCGCTGCTCTGGTTCGCCAGAAGCGGCTTTGTCATGCTGGCTACATGACCTGGAAGCTGTACGCCGGCTCCCTCGGCCAATAATGCAAGATGAGTGCCGCAACCCCAGAGTCGTCTGCGACTGGACCTAATGGTCAGGGGTCCCTTTACCTTTACAAAAGGATAGTGGATTTTTGTCCTCAGCGTTTGCACTTTGATATATACTACAACCAAACAGCTGCTTTTGGCCCCCTCTCAACTGTCACCAAGCAGCAGTCATTCTATCAGGCTGCAGAATAGAGAGAAACAGAGAAACTTCACAGCTTTTGCTGAGAAACCAGCCACCTTTTGACTCTTCCTCAACTGTCACCTAGTAAAAGGCGTTAGTCCATCAGGCTATGTGAATTGCCTCTGTCCCAAATATTATAAGAACTGATGCCTGAACGTGATTTCCCTCCTCTCCCTCCCCATCTCTTTTTCCTTGTGTGCCATGTATTGTAGATTATAAGCCTAAAGATCTTTGTAAAGCCACTCTGATAGCCTTTTAGACTAAAGAATGGAGTAAAAGTGTTTAGCCTAGATGGTCATGGCATAACACAAAAGTGGACAGAGTACAATCACAGTGAAGCTTTCCTCATAATCGTACTTCCATACGAGAAAAGGCATAACCTGTTGAAATTCAAGAAAGAAAAGTGCATTAAAGACGAAGGGAAACAGAAGTTCTTTAGGACCCTATTGCCTGCCCATCAAACAACTCACTCATCAGTTGCAGCTCTGACTTCACTTATTGGCTAAAACCACTGACAGGTAGGAGCAGCCAGGCTTGGTTATTTCACAGAAATCTCTTAGACAGTTATATTCCCATTTTGCTTCATAGTTTTCTTTTTAAAAGGGCAAGAAACTTACTTTTTTAAAATGAAAGCTCAGAGTCTGGGGCCCCTCCCTGGGGGCACCAATGAAGGCTTTTGCAGGCTCATTGGGTTGGCAATCCCTGATCTAAGATACTGGTGAGGAAAAGATGCTGCGAGTTATTTTTTTTTTTTAAAGGAAAGCAAAGAGACAGGATATGCAGGCTAGAAGAGAAGGTTTCTAGGAAGATCAGGGATACAAGAGATCAAGCAGAGTCTGGGTGTAAGAAACTGAACAAAGAACTGGCAGAAAGGCAGAGGGAAGGGTCTGACAGAAAGCAGCCACCTTATGGAATGGAACTAATGTGCAGCAGATAGGCAGGGCAAGTATAGAGGAACTGTGGCACATTTGAAAGGACAAGCCTCCTTTCTTGATCTTGCAGTCAGATCTACAGAAAAAGGAAAGCTGAACTCTCAGCCTCTGAATCCATTTAGACAACCAAGCTTTGGGAAACATGAGAATAAAAGCACAATTCCTAGTACAAAGACACGGCCCAGCATTTCCTACACTGGAAAGAAAATGGTCATTAAATGGAGATGTCCTAGTGACTTGCTGATGTCATCTACTTCAAATAATTGTGGCTTTCTTCACAGGCACTGTTATAATGAACAATCTTAGTCAACCATAAAGACTGAAAAGTGGAGTGTAAAGGGGAAATGTAGGAGAGGAATGACAATTGGCTCCCTATTCTAGTATTAGGCTTCTAAGCTCCGGAGTAAACATGATATGAATATTAAAATAGCATGCCAAGTTATGGAACTTTTTGAAGAAAAGATGGTATTTTATAGTGAAAGAAGCAACAGCATTCATTTACTCCTTTAGGTAGCTCTTGCCACTACACTTTTTTTTTTTGCATTTTTTTCCAGTATGGAAAAAGTGCACCCACACTGGAAAAAAGTCATGCGAATGTCTGCTCCTCACAAAGCTCTCCTCAACACCGGAATGCATGTCTGCTTCCTTACAGGTCCACATGCATTCAGCAAGGAAAAATATAATCAGAAATGTGAACTTTTCTGACATTGAAGGATGAGCCTCCACCCAGTATTCTATGCAAGAGTGCCTAGTCTGGTTGCTGTAAAAACAGGAACTGCTAACAATCAAAGCTACACACTGGACAAGTCTGCTGGTCAGAAAAATGTCTTTTCTTACCTGTCCCACGTATACTAATCCATTGACGTCATCCACAGCAACACAAAATGTCTGACCAGCAAAAGGAATCAAAGGCCAGTTTACATCAAGCTTGTAGAGTGGCTTCTCTCTTCTCCAGAGAGGGTAGAAAGTCAACTCACTTAACATCTTAAAAATAAATGGCAAAAGAATTACTGTTAAATGAGCCATCTCCAGAGAGCAGTATTTAACGTTTATCTATCACATTTTTATCTCACCCACTGCATGCCTGAGGTTTTCCCATTTTTGTTCTCATTGCAACCCTGTGAGGTAGGCTAGGCTGACAAACAGTGATCAGAGGCACCATGTCTCTGAGCATCAGCCGCTGGAGAGCGAGACTGCCCTCATGTCTTGCTTGTAGACTTTACACAGGCCTATGGTTGGCCACTGTGGGAAATAGGATGGACTAAACAGGGCACGTGCGTTCTTTGGAGCATGGATAATCATGTCCAGGCTATTGTGGTTCAGGAGTGGGTTGAAACCGGCAAACTAGTGAAGCTGGTGAAATGTGCTTCAAGCTACAGAAACCATTTAGGCCTCCAAAGGCGAAGTCAGAAGTAAAACTCCAAACTGCAAGCCTCATTGCCATGCATCAACAGAAACTCCATCTTGCCTAGATTGATCTTCAGTTTACTGGCCCTTACCCATTCCATTATTGATTCCAGACATTGGTTCCATAGCTTCATCTAGATTTAATGAAGAAGAGAAGCAGAACTGGTCATCACCAATGTACTGATGATGACACCACATCCCAAATCCCTATAATTTCATTTACAGGTTTTGCGTAGAAGGCAATGCTCCCCTGGCTGCAAAAGGGAAGGAGAAGTTTCAGGAATGGGGAAGTGATAAAATACATATTTTTTTCTTCCCCCTACATCCAGCCCTCCTCTGATATACCATACTGCATTAGAGGGCTGCCAGCCCAAAACATGAATGTTTTAACAGCTAAGCTGTCAGGGACTTGAGTAGGTCAAACCCCTCTCTTCACCCTACCCTCCATTTTCCTTTCTAGGTAGTTTTTTTGTTTTCAAGCAGCACTCCAAATTCCACCCTTCAACTGTTCTTAGCCATACAAACCTAATGGCTGGGGTGTGATACAGTAAACAATTTCTGTTTCTTTTTCTCAGTTCTACTGCCATAAGCACCTTTCCATACCTCCAGAAAACTCACCGGTTCTGATTAGGCCCTTTTAGAGCTTTTTCTTTTTTTTTTAAAGCCCTCAGTTTTGTTTTTATTTACAAATTCAGAAACTGTAAGTTTGTTTCGGTAGCCTCATTCCCCTTCCAAACCAACAGTCCATTCTCACAATGCAGTTCTCATGTAATAATAATAATAATAATAATAATAATAATAATAATTTATTATTTGTACCCTGCCCATCTGGCTGGGTCTCCCCAGCCACTCTGGGCGGCTTCCAGCAAACATTAAAATACATTAACACATCACAGATTAAAAACTTCCCTAAACAGGGCTGCCTTCAGGTGTTTTCTAAATGTCATGTAGTTGTTGATCCCTTTAACCTCTGATGGGAGGGCGTTCCACAGGGCGGGCGCCACTACCGAGAAGGCCCTCTGCCTGGTTCCCTGTAGATTTGCTTCTCGCAGTGAGGGAACCGCCAGAAGGCCCTTGGCGCTGGATCTCAGTGTCCGGGCTGAACAGTGGGGGTGGAGACGCTCCTTCAGTTATACTGGACGGAGGCCGTTTAGGGATTTAAAGATCAGCACCAACACTTTGAATTGTGCTCGGAAACGTACTGGGAGCCAATGTAGGTCTTTCAAGACGGGTGTTACGTGGTCTTGGCGGCCGCTCCCAGTCACCAGTCTAGCTGCCGCATTCTGGATTAATTGCAGTTTCTGGGTCACCTTCAAAGGTAGCCCCACGTAGAGCGCATTGCAGTAGTCCAAGCGGGAGATAACTAGAGCATGCACCACTCTGACAAGACAGTCTGCGGGCAGGTAGGGTCTCAGCCTGCGTACCAGATGGACCTGGTAGACAGCCCCCCTGGACACAGAATTAACCTGTGCCTCCATGGACAGCTGAGTCCAAAATGACTCCCAGGCTGCGCACCTGGTCCTTCAGGGGCACAATTACCCGGTTCAGGACTAGGGAGTCCCCCACACCCGCCCGCCCCCCCAAAACAGTACTTCTGTCTTGTCAGGATTCAGTCTCAATCTGTTAGCCGCCATCCATCCTCCAACCGCCTCCAGGCACTCACACAGGACCTTCACCGCCTTCACTGGTTCTGATTTGAAAGAGAGGTAGAGCTGGGTATCATCCGCATACTGATGAACACCCAGCCCAAACCCCCTGATGATCTCTCCCAGTGGCTTCATATAGATATTAAAAAGCATGGGGGAGAGGACGGAAACCTGAGGCACCCAAGTGAGAGCCCAGGGGTCTGAACACTCATCCCGGTACCGGTAATGTGAGGGGGGGGAAATGATATAAATACTAATACATATACTGAAGTATTACGTCCCAAATTTATCATTTCACAGCCAACTAGAAACACATTTTTTCAGTAATACGGACTATTGCTTGGTCTGCAGGGCTGACCCACCCATGAGGCAAGGTGAGGTGACTGCCTTAAGTGGCAGGATCCACAGGAACAACAGATCCCAATGTAGATCTTTATGCCCCGCCCACATGATTTCTTGAGGTAAATCTTCACTCACCCTCTTCCTTAGTGGGGACTGGGATGCCATTTTTGTGGTTCGTCTCAGGGCCGGTTCTGACAGAACAAATATCCTCCGAACCTGGCTTGGTTTCCCATGGACTTGGACACGCTTCCACCCCCCCACCCCCCAATAGTTTTCATCCAAGCTGCCTCCCTATTAAAGAAATCGTAATCGATTTAGGTCACAGGGTTTCCCAAACTTGGGTCTCCAGCTGTTTTCGGACTACAACTCCCACCATCCCTAGCTAGCAGGACCAGCGCTCAGGGATGATGGGAATTGTAGTCCAAAACAACAACAACAACAACAACAACAACAACAGATAGAGACCCAAGTTTGCGAAACCTTGGATTATTGGTTCCTCACAGATGTGTGCCTATTCACACAGCACAAAGCTGTGAAGGGAAAGGGCCGCCCCCCGACCCAAAGCTCCCTGGGAGCCGCTCCCTCAGCCTGGCCCACCTCACAGGGCTGTTGTGACACAAGGGATCCTGCCAAACGCGGCGCGTGAGCGGAGGGTGGGCCGTTATGTACCTGCCAACCCACCTGCACCTCAGACCCCGCCGTGTACAGGCTGATCAGCAGCACGAGCGAGGCGACCCCTCCGAGGCCCGCCAAAAGGCGGCAGAGCCGGGAATAGCGGCGGGCGGCCATCGAGGAGGAGCCTCCGCGGGCGAGAGGTCGGGCACGAGCCGAGCTGCCCCCCTCCGCCACGCGAGCGAGGCGCGCATGCTCAGCTCGTTCGGGGCGGAGCAAAGCTTCTTGGGAAGTGGAGTTCCCCCGGTCGCTCAGAGCAAGGCGAAGTACGTGGGGAAGGGACTACAATTCCCATGAAGCCCTACGGCGCCAGAGAAAGAGGGCGTGTGTGTGGAAAAGCAAACGGACCCTTGTCAAGAGAGGCAAGGCCAACTTTCTGAGGGGAGTTTGGTGTCGGCTGGCAGGGGCCCTAACCCACCCGCGGAGCTCAAAAAGGCAGCTGGGGAGGACGGTAAGTGCCTCCAGGGAAAGGATAACTCCTTCTTTTCCACACACCGCCTTTGCTTTCCCTGGTGCTGGTTTCAAAGGCAGACGCAGGCTATGGCTGAGGCAGTTTGCAAAGCGTGTGTGTGTGTGTGTGTGTGTGTGTGTGTGTTGTGTGTCGGTCAGTTTGGGGGAATTAATAAAGGAACCAATTTGTCCACTGCTGGTCAGGCAAAGTTTACGTTTATTCCATTTACACTTCCCTTTATACTTAAGAGAATTGTAGTGTTGGGAGGGAACCCTAAGGGCCATTTAGTCCAGCCCCTTGCAAACGCAGGAACCTTTTGCCCACAGCTGTCCCCGGGGGGGGGGTCTCGAACCACCAGACCTTTGGGTTTGTGGGAGTGGGGGGGTATTGGTTCGTTTCGGGTTTTCATTCTTCTTTTTTATTACATATTTTGTGCTTCTATATATTCTGTTTTGTTATGCCATGAACGGCCGCAGGGTGGATTTGATTTAAATCAAACTGATTTAAATCACTAGCAGGGTGGATAAAAATCAACGATTTTAAAAAAATAATTCAGATTTTTAAAATTTAAATCGGATTTTTTTTTTAAATCGTTGATTTTTATCCACCCTGCTAGTGATTTAAATCGTGATTTAAATCAGTTTGATTAAATCAAATCCACCCTGAACGGATGAGATCTTCGGATGAAGGGCAGTATACAAATGTGATTAAAAAAAAAAAAAGCAACCAGACACATTGACCCGTTGCACTGCACACACACAAACCCTGGGTCTTCCAACTAAACTTCAATAAGTTTCTGACAGTAATTGCTGTTCAACGGCGGCGTGGATCCCCTCAGAAGGTGGTGGGTTCTCCTTCCTTGGAGGTTTTAAAGCAGAGGTTGGATAGCCACCTGTCATGGATGTTTTAGTTGAGATTCCTGCATGACTGGATGACCCTCAGGGTCCCCTCCAACTCTACGGTTCTATGATTCCCACTGGATAAGAAGCCCTGAAAGGATTTACAACCAAAGTCAAAACAAAACAAAACAGAACAAAACCCACGGACAAAAAAAAATAATCACAAACATTTTAAAATGCAGGTTTAACAGTACATTACCATACCCAGTGCCCACTGCCAGGCTATTTTATGCCCTTGGCAAGGCTGTCGATTTGCACGCACACCAAAAATTGCTCACTGCAATTTTAAAAAATGAACGTCTTGTAGGAATGATAAACTTCTTCAAAATAAAAACTAAAAATAAAATATTGTCGGAAATTTATAAGCTAATCTGTATAAAACTGTGCCCCTCAAAGGAGGTTTGCACTTAGGTGGCTGTCTGGTTGGCCTAATGATAGCACTGACCATATGTGGCAATAAAAGGGCGTGAAAGAGCACAAGCAGTAAAATGTTCCCCTGCCCTCAAACAGCATGATTTCAACTCCCTGGCAGCAACTTCTAAAACAGATTTACTACAGCTCTTATCCTTGCAAAATCGTTTCCAATCTGGCCAAAGGTTAATTGAATGATTTGATTTTGGCAGGCTCGGTTCCAGATCCCCTATCATGCATGTGATAGAATAGTAAAAGTTGAGTCCTAGAATACATTCTCTTCTGTGGCACAGTCACCTCCAGCTGCACCTTGGATTAAGGATTAAGGAAGAAAGATCTCATTGGATCAAATTGACCACTGTCCTTGGACTGGACATCACAGCAGTTTGGGAACCAAGAAAGGAAACCCTGTTTTCTAGGCTCTGCAAACAGGCTTGTAAAATCAGGAAAACAAAGGCAAATACAGCACATAGTTATGTCTCAGTTTTCTGCCTTCTGAAATATCAATCTTTATATTGAAGAATGTGTGTGTTGGTGGTGTGAATAACTAGGGATGATGGCATTGTGAAGAAAAACTGTAGGTTGGTAGGAAAAATCCTTTATCTGTTGTAGAAGCTTTATGGTGCATTTACATACATGCTTACTCCTACGTAAGGCCTCCTGAGTTTAATGCAACTTACTCCCAGGTAAGTGTAAATATTTTCAGCCTGAATTATCTTCTTGTTATGAGGCTGCTGTAAATTCAGCTATGGAATTCAATACCATAAGATGTAGTGAAGTGTGTTTTACAAATTTAATAAATAAATGCAACTCTAAAACAGTTTCCCTCCTTTGTTTCCAGCGGACATCATGGCCTTGAAAGAAATTTCTAGCAATAAATGCTTTGGTGGTTTTCAGAAAGTGTTTGAGCATGACAGGTAAATGTTTTATTCATGTAATTTTTTTAAAGGATATTTTACAACCCTAGGGGTTGTATTCAGTTAAGCCCTACTTAGTTGAGTAGACCTACTGAAATGAATGAACCTAAGTTAGCCATGTCCATTAACTTGAATGGACCTATTCTTGAGTAGGACTGCCATTGAATAGCACCTTTATGCTGCAGGCCTATACCCACTGGGCAGTATTCAGCTAAATAAAAACGCTAGTGCAAGGATTAGCACTAGTGCAAGGGGTCCCCCCTCTTCCTGCACCTGCCCTGTGCCATAGCGCCTTTGGGTGAAACCTACCCACTTATCTATAACCCATAGCCACCAAAGTTTAGAAAATTTGTCCCTATGTGCTTGGGGCTGGACAACAGCTAATTAATAAACAAATGCATATTCATTTTTGCCCCTTCCTGGTGTTTTTTGGCAGACAGCAATTTTGCATATAGCAGTTCCGTTGATATTTAGACTTTGGTGTCATACCAAAGTACTGAGAAAACATCTTTTTGTTCTTCAATGTTAATTACATTTTTAGTAGCTTAACCATCACTACATCTTCCTTGCTTTTTCAGTGAAAGTCCAGTTGTCCATTGCAGAGGTAGGAAACCTGTCTCCCTCCAGATGCTGTTGAACTCCAGCTCCCATCAGCCCCAACCAGCATGGTCAATGGGCAGGAATGATGGGAGCTGTAGTCCAATATCTGGAGGGCCACAGATTAGCCACACCCACCCCACTGTACTCCACACTGTCCCTTCAGTCTCTATGCTCAGTCCCTCGTGTGTCTCCATTTGCATTCTTGGATGCTCAGGTAGACCCTCTTTGATCATCTGCATCCTGTTCCTTCTTGTGGCAGCTCCAATTGCCTGCTGCCTCTACTTGCCTTGACTGAATTAGTTGCACTGATTTCCATGGGGGAACAAAAACACTCTTAAGTAGTTAAATAAAGCATGCGGCTTGAGTATTAGCCTCTGGCAACTCTGATTGGAGGTTGCGGTTTCTTATAAGCGACATTATTTTTGTCCAGTTTCGTTAGTCCATGTTAACTGCATTTTGTTGTCAACAGCATTGAGCTGAAATGCAAAATGAAGTTTGGGGTTTATCTGCCACCCAAAGCAGAAACTGAGAAATGCCCTGTATTGTACTGGCTCTCAGGTGAGTAATCTGAAGTGGCCCTTGAAAAAGATATTACCAAAGGTGGTTAAAATTAATTCAAACATGTTGTAGGTGTGATTTAAGTAGGCTTCTTCTTATAGTTATTTCAGAGATTCATATACTACTTTTCATCAAAAAATTATCACAAAGTGGTTTCCAGGAAGAGATCAAACAACAAATAAAATAATAAAATAGTTTTAAAAGAAATGAAAACATAAATTCTACGAAACAGCGCAGCGTCAAAACTCCATAGATCACAGCAAGCTAAATGGGCCCACCATAAGTCTGAAGCCTGGGGAAACAAAAGTGTCTTGAGGTAGTGACAGAAGCTTACCAAAAATGTTGTCTGTGCCACTAGGAAAAGGGAGTTTTCATACCAAGGGAGCCTTATATTGCATCCCTACACAGGGAGCAGCACCTGCCAGGGAGAAACCAATCTTATAGCCCAGACAAGATTGCAAAGTGTTTTTATAGATTATCATCTAGATCAGGTTGGTCCAACTCGCAGCCCTCAATGCATTTTTTGGCAGCCCTCTGCACCATTTTATGCCCCCCTGTAGCCCTTGTGCCTCCTTCCCAAAGCTGGGTAAGCAAGGCTTTGGGCTTTGGGAAGGAGGTGTGAGGGGTCTGAGAGGGTCCTACAGTCCTCCTTCCTCCTTCCCAGAACCTTGTTAGCACTTTCCCAGCTTTGGGAAGGAGGTGGGAGGGCTCTGGGACCCTGCCAGAGACTCACACCTCCTACCCAAAGCCCAAGACCTAGCGGAGTTTCAATTTTGACTTGCTCCATGTGGCAAAACAGTTTGCAGTCCACAGGTTCCATGTCTGAGTGCTATTGTGGTCCACTTGGTATGGAAAGCTGGACTGCCCTGATCTAGATACATGTGTGATTCAGTGATAAAGCCAGACTGCCTTGCTTATACTATCAGCTGAGCTTCAATAAAAGCTTATAGATAGGATAATTTGCGGCATATCTCTTTCTGCAAGATGCTGTTAGGCGCTGGACAAAATTTGACACCCTAAGAGACTCAGCTTTTGTGTTAAATTAGAAAGTTTCCTTACAACTGCTTCAGCCAGAATTTAGAGAATCAGTGTTGAGGTTCACACCCAGGTGGCATCTTGCCCCAGCGAGAACTGTGCTGTATGACTAATGAGGTGTCACATAGCCCTTTAAGGTATTTATACACCACATAATTAACAAAGAATAGGCAGTCACTCACCCATATGTGGTGGGATTGTGCATTAGTGCCAGATGTTTATTCTGTCTAAGATGTTTGACAGAATATTTGTAATAGTCCAATGGATCGCACACCCTGTTCCAACTTTGGCACTGCTCTCCCTAACTAGCGGCCCTCAGAGCATTATCTGTCATGTCCTACTTTTTTGTAGGAACTGCCCTTATGAAGATTGCTAAAAAGTGGTAGGCTCTTTTCAAATCTACCACTCAAGGAAGGCACTCCAAAAACTGGCAAACAGCACAGTCAGAAAAACTGGCAGTAAATTGGTCAGTGTGATTGCAAAGAAAGACCTTTTCATAAAAATCTGTTTTCCCTTCTTGTATGTGCCTGTGGAAATTCTTAGCTTCTGGTATTATTAGGATTAATTTAAACATGGTAGCATTTCAGGTCTAGTGGAACTTTCTTTACTCTTCAGCAATGAATGAGACCTTATGTGTAATAAAAAAATTATTCACTGTCAACACAATGTCTTTTTTGTTTTCTTTGTCTACTGGTACGTTAATAAAAATGTAATGAAGAAAATGTTTACTAAACAACCCTGCAATTAAACAGTAATTGAATAACTTTTGCATGGTGGCAGAATTACAAGTAAATTGTAAAAAAAATCAGATATTTTATTCCATCATATTCCAGCGAAAGAACAGAAGAGAAATAATCAAATGCTTTGAATATACCACTTTGCCACATGCAATATATGTATCTTAGAGTCCAGATTATAAACAAACAAACAGGATGATAGTGGCAAGTTATGGCCCTTTATTGGGGGGAAATTCTGGAAATTAAAGGGGAGAAGCTGTCATTAATTGGTTGTATAACAGCAGTTACAACTATTGTTGTTCCTAGGTTTATTTATCTTTTCCAGTTCTTCCTAGGGGAGACATTTAGCTAGGGGAACAGCTAAATGAGTGGCAAAAATGCTTGAAATCTTTCTGAAAGAGAAAACCTGGAACAACAACAAAAAAGGCCCTGTTACATAAACATCTATCACTGGGAGGAAGGGGGAATTTGTTTTTTGAAGTTATACTTTGAGGCTAATCAATTTAGACACTTAGGCCCAATAATATCAAAGGATACAAACAATGGTTCAAAGTGGAAAGTGCATCCTCTTACTTTTGGGCTAAAACACGCTCACTTGGATAGCTTCTGAGCCAGAACCCTATTGGCAGTGCTCTTACCATTACAATGCTCTTCTGTCTTTTCAGGATTAACGTGCACAGAGCAAAATTTCATAACGAAAGCAGGTTTCCATCAAGCTGCAGCTGAACAAGGCCTTGTTGTGGTTGCCCCAGATACCAGCCCACGTAAGTGCTAGGCCAATGAACATCAAATTAATTGCTTTTAATTATTGCTGTTACGTAGCTGT
The DNA here is from genome assembly GCA_034641395.1 of Darevskia armeniaca. NCBI lineage: Eukaryota > Metazoa > Chordata > Lepidosauria > Squamata > Lacertidae > Darevskia > Darevskia armeniaca. Next base: position 344,348 of record JAWWNF010000500.1, on the reverse strand, counting down.
GTGTATTACTAGTAAGTTAAGCCAAACTTTGTATACAAACCTAGAATATTGTCCATTTGTATCCATCTGATATTCTGATGTTTTCCTATGCAGTTCTAGTAGTTGCCAGATCAGCACAGATACAGTATTGATAAGCAGATTTTCCTGTCAATGCATTTTCCTCCTGGGTGGTGGGGTGGGGGGTGGGGAACAGCACACACTTAAGATCTGCCTTTTATTTCCCCACAATTGGCTAGACAGTTGCATGCGCTTTTAGCTCTTCATCTAGTAAAGTCCATCTAAGTGTGCAAGGTTTTCCTCGTTACCAGGTAGACTATTCTGCCTGGCAACCCTTTGCCAAGCAAAGAGAGGCATGCCCATAAAGCCCCTTGAACATAAAGGAAAAGTGCCACTCCTCTGCTGTGAATGGTGATTATCAATGTAGACTTTCTTTCCATGGTAGGTGGATGCAATATTAAAGGAGAAGATGAGAGCTGGGATTTTGGCACTGGAGCTGGTTTTTACGTGGATGCCGCTGAAGATCCGTGGAAAACGAATTATCGCATGTACTCTTACATAAAGGATGAGGTGACTTTTGGCTTGGTTAACGTGCCTGTGTACAATTCTCTTGATGTAAATATAGAATGGGATATAATACTGAAAAGTCTGACACCCAACTGTGTCCATACAGTCATACCTTGGGTTGTGTTCACTGCGGGTTGCGTTCGCTGTGGGATACGAACGCGCCGAACCCGGAAGTATGGAACAGGTTACTTCTGGGTTCGGCGCTTTGCGCATGCGCAGGAACACTAAATTGCGCTTCGCGCATGTGCAGAAGCGCCGGATCGCAACCCACGCGTGTGCAGACGCAGTGCTGCAGGTTACGGACACTGCGGGTTGCGAACGCACCTCCCGCATGGATCACGTTCGCAACCCGAGCGTCCACTGTATTGGCAAGATCTGGCATTGGTACTTGCACTTTATCTCTGAGAAAATAAGGCACCTGTAAATTTGTCATGCATTTCCTCTCACGCATTTTCTCACCTGCATTTAAGCTCTGAGGGTCTAATGTTCTGCTCTGAGAAATTCTGTAATATGGTACCCTGTAATTCCTTATGAACTTTTACCATCTTCCCTAACTTTGCCCAACATCACCAAAGGCAAGCGAAAGGCCTGGTGTCTCTTTAAGTGTGCAGGCAATAGCATTGCTTCTTTAAACTTGCTCTGCCTTCATATACTTGTAAGGACCCCTGAAACTGTTATAGTAAAATCTCCCCAAGTTGAACAGTTTACTGATAGTTTCCCTGTTTCTTTGTAGCCAATATATCCTATATTATAATCTTCAAGTGTCCCTGCGTCCACCTGCAATTTTCTGTGTGTCACGGACGTGAGGTACTGCGCATGGCACAGACGGACGCAGGGATTGGAGGGGGAGGAGAGGGGGGCGGGACGACGCAGAGACACTTCCGGCCGGGCGAAACTGCGCCGCCGCCATTGCCGGGGGGAAGCTGCCGCCGCCGCCCACCTATGGAGGCTCCCGCCGCCGCCTTTGCTGCACTCGGCCGCGGCGGGGGAAGCGGCGTGAAGCGCTGTTTCCCGCCACCGCCTTCACACCCTCGCCGAAGCGCCTCCCGTTCCTGGAGGCTCCCGCCGCCGCCTACACACCCTCGCCGAAGCGCGGGGGAAGCGGCGCGAAGGCGGCCGGGCCCCTGCAAAGCCGCTGGACGTCCATGGCGGGCGCCGGAAGCCTTCGAGGGTGGCTTCCTCCTCCTCCTCTCCCCACAACTTGGCCTCTCCCCCTCCCCTCGCTTCTCCCCGCGCTCTGGCTCCGGCTCCGGCTGGGCCTGCCCAGCAACGCGCCCTGCAGAGTCTACCTGCTGCTGCTGCCGCCGCCGCCGCCAGCGGGGCCGCTTCCCTCGGCCTACGCTACCTGCTCTTCGGGCAGCGGCGGCGGCGGAGAAGGAACGCAAGAGCTGTCTTCGTCCCCCCGCCCGGGGCCCCACTGACCTCGGCTGAGCTGCGCCGGCTCCACTGCGTCCCCGCCGCCTCCGAGCCCCGCTGCCCCGCTGCTCAAGGCCAGGCGACTAACGGGCCGCCCCCGGCCGGCCTCTCCTTCACCCCGCCCCTGGCCGGCCTGCTCGCGCTTTGCTCAGCCCGGCGAGGCCGGCGCAAGGAGCAGCCCCCGGGCAGCGGGAGAGGCGCAGAGCTCTTGCCTGGCGTCGGGGGATAGGGGGGGAGATAGGTGTGGGGGGAAATAGGTGTGTGTGTGTGTGTGTGAGAGAGAGAGAGAGAGGCGGGATGCAGCGTTTTTGCACATGGGGATGCGAGGTGTGGGGGGGGGGAGAGAAGAAGTCTGGCATATCCCGGTCCCCCGGCTCCTGCTGCTCCGGCTCCTAGAGCCCGTTTTTAACGGGCTAAATTCACTAGTCCCACAGAAAGCTTACTGGGTAGCATGTGTGCTCTTCTTTGATTAAGTGTTGGACAAAGGCAAGAGCCATTGATCTCTAGAGATGGACCCTAGTTGCATTTTATTTTTATCCGGTGTAGGTCAAAATGTTAATATACTCACATCTGTTTCCTTCCCATTGACATCTTCCAGTTACCTAATCTGATAAATGCCAACTTCCCAGTTGACTCTGGAAGGATTTCTATTTCCGGCCATTCAATGGGAGGTCATGGTGCTCTAATCCTCGCTCTGAAGAATCCTGGAAAATACAAAGTAAGATTCTGAATTCTTTAATGTATATCAAATAAAGTAAAGGAATTAGATAATGATGCAAAGAGAGATAATGTTAAGAAAATTTACCCTGGAAAAGTAAGAGATGCAGTCACCTTTATCAGTGCGGTTTTTAAATCAGTGGTCAAATTCAGTGCAGTTTTGAAAGGTTCAGTGCACCATCTTGATTCAAAATGCTGTCTGATTGTATCCAAACATAGACAAAAACCTGCTCCTTGATATCAGGAACCATAATGTAAAATTTAGTTATGCTATTTTAAGAGATGTCCAAATACATATCAAACAACTTTCCAAAATACAGTGGTACCTCAGTTTTCAAACGTATTCTGTTCCAGAAGACCATTTGACTTCCGAAACGTTCGAAAACCGAGGCGCAAAGGGTGGTTTGCAATTTAAATGGGGAAAATTGAAAAAAAAAACCAAAACAACTCAGCGGAAGCTGTTCAACTTCTGAAAAGTATTCGAAAACGGAAGCAATTACTTCTGGGTTTTTGGCGTTCAAAAAATGAAACGTTTGGCTTCCGAGATGCTCGAAAACCGAGGTACAACTGTATATAGTAGATTGGCATTCTGGATGTTTACAGTTAATAGGCGGTGCAAATTGAAGTACAGTATGGCACAATCCTATGAAGATGTATTGATAAATGGGGACAGAAACAAATAAAGTAAATAAAAATTGTGCTATGTCTATACATGTCAGAACACCAGGACAAGATGGGTTTGCACTGTCCTTTCCTACACATGACAAAAGGTGAAAATAAGCAGCTGTTTTCTAGAACCATGCTGTTTTCTACAACTTTACAAATGCAGTTTTTTAAAATTCAGAGTTGCTGGGGGAAATCTAGATTCATATATTAACACAGTCACTTTGTTTTCTTTGAATCTTCCATTTCTAATTAGTCTGTTTCAGCCTTTGCGCCAATCTGCAACCCGATTCAGTGCCCGTGGGGGAAGAAAGCTTTTAGTGGATACCTGGGGTCGAATGTAACCGAATGGGAGGTATGTACTGGAAATATCAGCATGGTGTAGAATAACCACAGGAGCACCATCAAACTGCTTCATCAATATAGATTTTTTTAAAAAGGCAAGGCAGGTTGGGTGCAGTCTTGAAAAGGGGTATAACATTATATAGTCATGGGAAACAGGAAGTGCACTCTCTTTGGATTCTGTGGTTTTACATATCAGGACATATTAACAATAGTCTGTTCCTTAGCAGGTCTTAAAATTAGGTAAATGCCATGATTTATTTAACGTGGTGCGGCTTGCGTGCATGATGCAAGCATGTTGTACGGCGTGTGCAAGTGAGGTGAGCACGTTGCGTGGCATGTGTGCATGGTTGCCATGGAATTTTGAGGGGGCCCGGCCCCCTCCTTAGATATGGGGGGCCTTAGCCCCCCAACTCCCCCTAGGCGGCACCCTTGCTGGCATTGCTTACTCCTGTACATTTCATTCTCGTGGTTGTAACACTGTAAAGCCTTCTGGAGTGCAGGAGGAATGGTGGTTCTTGGCAGAAATGTTTCCAGCGTTCTCCTGTGTTGGAGTTGAAAAATAAGAAAATGGGGTGGCTCATAATAATAATAATAATAATAATAATTTATTATTTGTACCCCGCCCATCTGGCCGGGTTCCCCCAGAACAAGCAAGCCAGAATAGTGGTCCTTTCCTTGGCTACTCCCAATCTCTGGTCCAGAACATTTTCCTAGACAGGCTAGAAAATAGTGGCAGACTTAAGTTATCACAGGGAAGGGCAAACAGGCTCCTGAACACATTCACTCTACAGCAAATCTGCCTCTTTTGCTGCTGCTGCTACACTTAAAAGTCCACTTTCTTGCTCACAGTGATGTCATTGTTACCAGTCAACCAAGGAATGTCCGAAACTCCATCCATCAGCATAAATAATTTTATCTGCTGTTGACTTTCTATTCCTTATGTCCACTACAAAATAAATCGGTGTGTAATATGAATACTGAATGTGAGCCTGGTCAACATTGCATTTTAATTTGGAATTGACTGTAAATTGGATAGGAATTGTGACTCTTTCTGTTGTCATTGTTTTTACAGCATTGTGAGATCTTGGGCTTATCCACACTTACCTTTTGCCCTGCTGTTTTCAGGCACAGGCTCATGCTTTAAAGCTGCATGTCCAAGCACCACACTGCCCCCCCCCCGGTTTCCCTGCAAAAACCCACTCCTTAAAACTGAAGTGCAATGATGGCAATTTGAATTTTCTGTGGATTGCCCTTTGCTCTGCTTTAGCTTTGAAGAGCGGTTTTTGCAGGGAGAGCTCTGAAGCCTACAAAGAGCAATCAGACACAGAGCTTTAAAGTGCAGGTTATGCCTGGAAAGTGTGGAGGAAAGGTCAATATGGATAACCTCTTGTCTTGATGCTGCAGTTTTTAGAAGTGAATGTATCTTTATCTGTTGCAGGCTTACGATGCTACACATATTGTGAAGTCCTACCAAGGCCCTTCTTTGGACATTCTGATTGATCAAGGCAAAGACGACCAGTTCCTTACAGCAGGGCAATTGCTGCCTGATAATTTCATTGCTGCCTGCACAGAGCGCAAAATCCCAGTGGTCTTCAGAATGCAGCAGGTAATGTCCTAAATGCTTTGTGTCTTGTGTTAAATTTTCAGTAGTAAAGGTCGATGATGCTTCTCTTTGCCTCCTGAGGCAGCATTATTATCATTTTCAGGTTTATTTACCGTATTTTTCGCTCAATAAGACGCACTTTTTTTCCTCCTAAAAAGTAAGGGGAAATGTCTTTGCGTCTTATGGAGCGAATGTGTGGCCCCTGGAGCTGAACTGCCCAGGGGCAAAAGCAGATCATGCTTTTTTTTAAAAAAAAGAGAGAAGGGGGTGTTGAAAGGAAGCCCGCTGAGCAGCTGCTCAGCAAACGATCGGGGAGAGAGATAAGGGAGAGAGATTCCAGCCCCGCCCCCTTGCAGAGGGAGGCTGTTTCCCCAGGGACATGTGACTAGCTGATTAGATTATCTGTCTGGAAACTGTAGAAATGGCTCGCTTTTCCTGAAGCTGCAGAACTGTGAGTTAAACCCCATAAAACAAGGTTTTTTCCCTTTGCAAAGTAAGCTCAACAACTTTGAGCTGATCCTCAAGAAATGGGGCTTTTCTCCTTTGCAAAAGAAGCTGCAGAAATTTGAGCTGATCCTCAAAAAAATTGGGGCTTTCCCCCTCTAAAAACTAGGTGCGTCCTATGGTCAGGTGTGCCTTATAGAGCGAAAAATATGGTAGATATTGCCTGCTCCCCTCTCTCATTCAGTCACACACATCCCCCCCAAAAACCCCACTACACCAATTTAAAGAATAATACATTCTTTTAAAGAATTAAAAATAAATTGGCAAAACAACCCAAAACACTTTCAAACAAATAAAGAGCAAACAGTAAACAACCAAACAAATTCTCCTTGTTAATTCCTGATGGCTTAACAAAATAAAAACAGCTTTTCCTCATGGAAGAGGATCCATGAACAGTAGTTGAAAAGGCCCCCATTAGAACCTGTAGGGAACCTGCATAGGCCTTGTGTAATAGAAACGTTTTCAGCAGGCATTTACTAGTTGGCTAAGAAGGTGCCTGCTGAATCTCTCTTGAGTGGGAGTTCATAGGTAAAAAAAGGTAAAGGACCCCTGGACAGTTAAGTCCAGTCAAAGGCGACTATGGTGTTGCCACGCTCATCTTGCTTTCAGGCCTAGGAAGCCGGCGTTTGTCCACAGACAGCTTTCCGGGTCATGTGGCCAGCATGACTAAACCGCTTCTGGCATAACAGGACACCGTGACAGAAACCAGAGCACACGAAAACGCCGTTTACCTTTCCGCCGCAACAGTACCTATTTATCTACTTGCACTGGTGTGCTTTCGAACTGCTAGGTTGGCAGAAGCTGGGACAGAGCAATGGGAGCTCAACCACGTCGAGCGGATTCGAACTGCTGACCTTCCAATCAGCAAGCCCAAGAGGGTCAGTGGTTTAGGCCACAGTGCCACCCACTCCCCTGTGGGTGTTCATAAGACTGGGTTGATGGCACTAAAGGCTCAGTTTTTCACTGTCATCCAAAGAGCCTCACCAGCTTGGGAAATGAATAACAATGCTCCCGACTGAGCTGAGGTACAAGGTTTCAGCCAATCCCTGAGAAACCCTAAGTTGCTCAGGGCTTTGTAAATAAATACAAGAACCTTGAGCCTGGCATGATCCCATTTCTGAAACCCCGGAGAGCTGCTGCCAGCCATTGTAAATGGGTCAGTGATGTGACTCAGGATAAGGCAGCTTCCTGAGTTCCTGTGTTCTGCTCTGCATGCAGAAGGTCCTAATTTCAATCCCGGGCTTCTCCAGGTAGGGTTGGGAACCCTCCCTTAGCTGAAGCCCTGGAGAGCCACAGCCAGCCAGTGTAGACATTACTGAACAAGATGAACCCTTTTTCTTGAATTGTGTTGAAGTAACGTACCAAAGGATTGCAATACTGTGCAATATGTACACTTATATCCCTCTGTCAGTCTACAAGTGCACATTCTTAAGTTGTTCTGGCAAGTTTCCTTTAAAGGTAGATTATACCTTCCTCGGTCAACAGAGAGATAGATGATGGTTAGATAATTTATTACACTGAACGTGTACACTGAACCCAAGGTGAATTTTCCAACTACTTTGTTATTGAGTATTGTTGTCTCTGAATAGCACTGTGAAAAACAATGCTTTTGAACCAATGTTGGCTACAGATATGGCCTTTGAAACCATTTGATTTCTTTTCCCCCTCCCCAGGGCTATGATCACAGTTACTACTTTATAGCAACATTCATTAACGACCATATCAGGCACCACGCAAAATACCTCAATGCTTGACTCGAGTATCGCCTGACAGTACAAAACAATTGGAAGATAATCAGTGGAAATTAACAACGAAAAAGTACGTGAATAATCAGTGTATTGAAATGAAGTCCTGATTTTATGCCTCAGAATAAACACTTGGAATATGCCTTGTCTGATTTGAATTAATCACATTTGGGAATATCACTGTAAAGTTACCATTCTAAGCTGAAAGCATTTCTAGTTATATTATAGCTACACTGCTTTATCCAAACTATAGAACTGGCAAACATATTCCCCTGTTTGTGTAGGGCTTGCTCATGGTTGTTGTGTGTCAACGCAAGCCTGCTTGTAACAGGGGGGAAAGGATATTTTGAAAGTGGTATTTTGGATCCTGCATTCAAAACTAGAATTTAGGTTGCCTGGTAGAACACACAGAATCATAGTCATCCCACCCCCACCCCCCCACGTTTTTTAGCTTGAAAAGTACCTGAGAGGCTGAGTGAATACAGTAGTGAGGAACAGGAGTGCCTTAACCTCCCCCCTCCCAATTTTACCCTCCCTTTCTCCCCACTGCCATTTCAAATATGTGGTTGCCCCCGCAGCAGTAATGTCTTAATCCTGGGCTGCGTATACATGATGTCCTATCATAGTCATCCTACAATAAGTAATCTTCAGTATACCCACTGACAGCACACAAACAGCTATGCCCTGGCACAGTAGGGGTGCTAGGGAAGCCCTGTGAGGGTGACTGTGGTTTAACATACATTTACTACAACAGTAAAACTGCTAGCGCATTTGCAAAGCTAAGCAGGGTGTGGTATGGTTTCCAACTGGATGGGGGACCGCGTGTTGAGATCTGTGCATTGCAGGGCATTGGAGCAATTGACCCTTGAGGTCCCTTCCAACTCTATGATTCTATGTATATACATGTGAGAGAGCTGCTGGCTGCCCATAGTTTAGTTTGTTTAAAAGTAGCTGCAAGATAATGCCTTTGAACAATAATTTGAATACATGTCACTCAGTTTTATTGTACACCATTCAACTTTATTCATTTTTATTTACACCTGTCCTTCCACTAAACAGAGCTTCTGTTAGACACATAATGTAAGCTTCTTAGCCTTTTTTCACTACCCCATTGTACTCTGAATCAGGATGTTAAAAACGTAAATATGGTGTCTCTCATTAATGATGGAAGTATGGATTCTCCTAAGGTTAAAATCATACACTGTTGCTCTGTGCGGTTCAGTTGCATTTGCAGTTTTTATGTGGTCAATGAAAACTGCAAAGCACTCTGTATCCAGTGTAAATATTTATCAGGATTATGAAGCAAAATATGGTGGATAACAAACCCTGACTACTACAGTCCTCAGTTTTTACTGGAAACATTAGGGCAGAAAGATATAGTACGGGTTTTCTGTAACTAATTTTTGCATTCAAAGCAGCTACATTGGAATCATCAGGCCAGTTCAGAAATGGAAGGATCCTCGATACACTTGTGGTGGCATCGCAAACGGGCAAAAAATTACTGGGAGATGATATATGAAGAACTTAAGAAAATGTTTAAATTTACATTTCCCAAAACCCCCGAAGCATTTTTATTGGCTGTTATAGGTGAGGAGTTACCAAAGGAAGCTCACAATCTGTTTTTATATGCAACAGCAGCCGCAGGAATAAATTACGCAAAAAATTGGAAAGAAGAGGTCATCCCAACAAAAGATCAATGGCTGTACAAGTTGATAGAATTTTCAGAGCTTGCGACTATCACAGCTAAAATAAGAAATTTGGATGAGAGGAAAATAAAGGGTGAGTGGGAATATATTAGTGAATATTTAAAAAGATGTGACATTAAAACTGCTTTGCAAGTAGGGATGAATTTTTGAACAAGAGTTAACAAAAAAAGAAAAAGAAGAAGAAATGATAGGAGTAAAGTAGGGAGGAACTAAGTGAGTTGCAGCCAAATCTTGAAGGCCTAGAATGCTGGTAAGGGATAAGTTGGGAAGTCTACATGGGAAAATGTCAGACAGAAAAACTGTATGAAGTATAAAGTGTAAATGGAAATGGAAAACTGTATAAACAATTATATAAAAAGGAATCATCAGGCCAGGTCACAGACCTGTGTACAGTGCAGTGCTTGGCACTTTATTCGACAGACTGCCAGTTCAGCTTCAGTCAGTTAAAATATTGACATCTATCACGCTGAGGCTGCAGCATCTGTAGCTGCAGCAGGAGCTTCAGCAGCATCTGTAGCTGCAGCAGGAGCTTCAGCAGCATCTGTAGCTGCAGCAACAGCTTCAGCAGCATCTGTAGCTGCAGCAGGAGCTTCAGCAGCATCTGTAGCTACAGCAGGAGCTTCAGCAGCATCTGTAGCTGCAGCAGGAGCTTCAGCAGCATCTGTAGCTGCAGCAGGAGCTTCAGGAGCTTCAGCAACAGAATTTGAATAGCAGGTTGGCGAGCAGGCACTAAAAAGATAAGGAAGCCTAAGCCCATAGACATTCTTAAAAATGCGAGGGAACTGAAGGCCTTTTCCATACAAGGGTCCCATGCAGCAATCGCAGATTTTAAAGCTAAAATGTGGAGAGAGAGAGAGAGAGAGAGAAATGTTATGCGTTCTTTACACTCAACCTACTGAGAAAAAACAAAATAAAAAATAATCCCCCCCCCTTCCAGTAGCACCTTAGAGACCAACTAAGTTTGTTCTTGGTATGAGCTTTCGTGTGCATGCACACTTCTTCAGATACCTGCTACTGAGAAAAGAATGTACAGCAGGGCTGGCCAATGTGGGGCTACAACCCTAGCACCTCTAGCCAGCATGGCAAATTGTCAAGGGTGATGGGAGTTGTAGTCCAAAACATCTGGCGGGTACCATATTGCGCTTGAAACCCATTAGAAATATTCTGCTTTTATTAATAAGTAGCATTTAGATGGTGCCTGTGGTCTTGAACATTCAGAAACACTGAGTCGCGCCCGACATGCATGCATGTGACGTCACACATGTTGCACGTGGCATGCATGATGACTGTGGCTTTGGGAGAGGCCGGCTAGGCCTCCTCCCAATGCGACATTTGCCCACTAGGCCCCACTGGTCCGTGTGGAGTCTTCTGACTCTGCACTGCCCAGGGTGACATTCTGCCAGGTCTCCTCTGCCCCCTCAAGATTTGGGGGACTGAGCCCCGTCCCGGCAGACATTGTGGGGGGCTGTAGAGGTCTTGTCCCCATGGAGTTAGCGCACTTGTTCAAGACATTGCATGTACCTTACCCCCACTTAACTTTATACAGGGAATGCCAACCTTTGTGGACCAGTGGCTGCTATTCCAGCACAGGGCTGTGGGAATCCCTAAGGAAACCTTTTTGGTCACATAGTTATTGCAGAGGGTGGGGACTGACTGCTATTGCATCTAAAGTTTCCCTTAAAACCTGTGGTTGTGATGGAGGTCCCCGCCTTACTTACTTGAGCAATAGCACATGAATGTCCCTTGGGATCTTGCGATACACTCTCCAAAGGTTGTGTTTGGCAAAACATAAGGCGGCCATGTCAGTGAGTCGTTGTGGCTCAAGATGGCAGATTTCATCCCAGAAGTAGGCGTGCAAGAAGTTGTTTTCCACCTTAAGGGAGCTCAGCCTGAGCTTCAGCAACCCGCAAGGCAAGACGTACAGTAGGTTCCCTTCTACGTTCAGATATGTTAGGTTTCTAAACGATCGCAGACCAAAAGACATCCTACAGGTCACTTACATATGTCTCATCAACTTTACCAAGCAGTTGGCATCCCCAGCTGGTTCCTCCCAACATTCCTCTGAGTTTAACCAGTCCCTGACAATGGGGGTGTGAGTGAGGGTATAACTAGCCTATTGTACGAAGGTAAAAGTCACATTTGTTGCTCTACCCACTTTTGATTCTGGCTCTGCTCACCACAGGAATGTGGCCCTCAGAGCTTTGCCCAGAATGGAATGTGGCCCACTGGAATAAGAGCTGGTACAAGAGTTTGTGCTTTGAAAATCTGATCAGGAAACCCCAGACAGTTGACACTAAAACAGTAGAAATCAGTTGGAGACTGAAATATATACCTGAGTTTTCCAATTTCATTAGGGATTAATTCAAGTTCATTGTAGGAAACATCGAGGCCCTGCAGATTGGGCAATGAAAATAGCCTATAGAAAGAAAGCAAATACACACCATATCAAAGGCATATGAAACCCAGCACATCACTCACCGTCTTATATTTATTTTACTCAAGAAAATAAGCCTATGGTTTATTTTCGGGGGGTGTCTTATTTTTTTTATTAAGTACCAGTACTGTATGGTTCTGGGCGCCTGCCTCCTCCTGCCGCGGCCGGCGTTGCTGCTGCTGGGTCCCGCTGGCTCGGGGCGCACGGCGCTGCTGGGTGCCAACCCGGCAGGCCGCTTCCTCCTCCTGCCGGCTCCCGGAGGCTTGGGGCCTGGAACTGGCTGTTGCTGCTGCTGAAGTGCCAACAAAGCGGCCAGCAGCGCCGCATGGAGCGCCCCGAGCCGCGACAGGAGGAGGAGGATTCAAAGTGCCACAAAGTGCGTGGCGCTGCTGGGCGCTTTGTCGGCGCTTCAGCAGCAGGGTCCCGCTGGCTCAGGGCACTCGGCGGTCTCACTCCGTGCGGTGCTGCTGGGTGCCGACCTGGCAAGCCTCTTCCTCTTCCTGCTGCGGCTCCTGCTGCGGCTTCCTGGCAAGCCTCCTCCTCTTCCTGCTGCGGAACTGGCTGTTGCTGCTGCTGAAGCGCCGACAAAGCGGCCAGCAGCGCCGCGTGGAGCACCCCGAGCCGCAGCAGCAGGAGGAGGAGGATTCAAAGTGCTACAGAGCACTGCTGGGTCCCGCTGGCTCGGGGCGCTCTGCGTGGCGCTGCTGGCCGCTTTGTTGGCGCTTCAGCAGCAGGATCCCGCTGGCTCGGGGCACTTGGCGGTCTCGCTCCATGCGGTGCGGCGCTGTAGCAGCAGCAGCAGCCGCTTCTGGGCGCTGACCCGGCAGGCCTCCTCCCCCTCCTGCCGCCGCGGCCAGCGTGCTGGGTCCCGCTGGCTGGAGCGCTCAGTGGTCTCGCTCCGTGCGGCGCAGCGCTGCAGCAGCAGTAGCCGGTTCTGGGCACCGACCCGGCAGGCCGCCTCCTCCTCCTGCGGCCGGCGTGCTGGTTCCCACTGGCTTGGGGTACGTCTTATTTTCGGGGTATGCCTTATATTTTGTGACCCCTTGAAAATCCTGCTATGCCTTATATTTTAGGTATGTCTTATATTATGAGAAACACGGTATTCAGCTGCTAATGCGTGCTGAGTAATTCAGGAGGCCTAAAATTGCCAAAGAGAGCCTCACTGAACCAGGAAACTACTTTGTGTGTCCTCCAATTTGTCACTATTGAAAAGACGGATTGATTTGCACAAAAAAATGCGATAAAAATTATAGTTCCTAGGAATGGGCAGGGCTTTTTTTTTTAAGTGGGGGAGAGGTAAATAAAAGCAAAGAGACTGTTGGCATCTCAAATAATTTTGTTATGGCGAAAGCTTTTGTGGACGATAGTCTACTTCATCAGGTGCAAATAGACTCTGATGCAAGTGGTTACATGTGAAGAAGTGGACTTTAGTGTGGGAGATTTGCAGTCAAATGCAAGTTAGTATGTGAAAGGGTTAAGGACCACAGAGTTCTAAAATTACTGGGGTAGTCTCTATGATGTCACAGAGTTCCCTAAGTGTGCTGGTGTTTATGAATCACACCGCTGTATTTTTCAGGTGATTTTTGTGCTTTTGTGATATTAAAAGCACTACTACTGTACCCAGCTGGAAGAGTAGTCAGCAAATTGAAGGACATAACCAATAATTTAAGATTCTTCATTCGGCAGATATCTTCTGGGATGAATTTGATGGGGTTGTTTCGGAGCTTTAGCACTTCTAAGTGTTTAAGATGAAATACCTGCGGGATCAAAAAGAAAATTGAATGGGCAAATGTAATAAAATGAAGAAAACTGGGGACAAAGCCAGGACTGGGTGCTTGATCTTTTAAGTGGAGGGCAAAGGTGTTAAGAGACTTGGAGAGTGACTGGGGCACAGACAGCTTAGGAGGAAGGATAAGTAACCTTGGGTTGCATGTCACAAATAAACTATGGTTCTTTGTTACAGGTAGATAGCCGTGTTGGTCTGTCATAGTCAAAACAAAATAAAAAAATTAAAAAAATTCTTATCTCATTGTACATGACAAAGCTTTTTTAACCTTCTCACCCCTTGCTTTTTCCTGTAAGACTAATTGCAGTCGTTAACAGTCGTCAACAGGTTTACCACAGCTATCAGCCTTTCACCCATTCCCACCCCCCCTCTGAGTAATACCCCTCCCCCCTCACTATATATAAGGGTCTGGTGACTTCTGTTTCAGTGTTTCTGAAGAAGTGTGCATGCACACGAAAGCTCATACCAAGAACAAACTTAGTTGGTCTCTAAGGTGCTACTGGAAGGAATTTTTTTATTTTGTTTTGACTATGGTTCTTTGTGATTGCTCAGTATGCTGGTGCATATTGATAAAATTGCAGGTGCATAGCTTCTCTCCTGTTGCTGCTGCCGCCAGAAAATGAGCCAAGATGGGATTAGAACCCTCTCAGATAGCTGCCTTCTCCCGTCAAACCACCACATAATGCATGGAGCCATGTCTTCCCTACTACTTGCATAAAAACAAGGCAGGATTTTGTTTGTTTGTTTGTTTTTGTTTGTTACATCCCACAGTCACACTTACCTCTGTAGGAAAGAAGTACAAGTAGTTAAATGACAGGTTAAGGTACAGTAAAAAGCCGGCCAAAGGTGAGAGGTCTGGAAGTTGAAACAGAAAAAATGCCTACGGAGAAAACATAGAAAGGGGGGGGGAACCCACATGAGATTTATATTTTCTATAAATAATCTGCTGTAAGAAAGAACTGCTTTCTTACAGCAGCTTACGGCAGCAACAGGGAACAGGCTAATACATGACTATTTCCATCCCTGGAAACCGCTCCATACATTGGGTGAAACAGTTTTGGAGGTATCTGCAGCCTATTCGATTCGAAATAATATACACCTATGCTTTAAAAGATATGCTGGAATGCAGCCTGTGGATGTAGTACCTACCAGGGATTAGACCTTGATCTGTGGAAACCATGTTCAAACTGACGATGTGATCATGCACATTTGACTACTCATATAGGGCCAACCCTGTTACTGAATGTAAAACGTTGATCTGAAGTGATCTGAAGTGGTTTCAGAGATAAGACAGGCATCTGTAGTCTCACACACACTACTTCAAACAGTTTCTATGATAGGGATGGGGACCATTTAGCCCTCCAGATATTGTTGGACTACAGCTCCCTTCTTCCCTGAGCACTGGTCTTTTTGGCAGGACTGATGGGATCAGGAGTTTGGCAACATCTGGATGGCACCAGGTCCGCCCCCCCCCTACAGACTTAGGAGTTCTGTGTGAACAGCACTTTTACTCTCAGTCTTTCTATAAAGAACAGGGTAAAGAAGTCTAACAAATCACTCTGTAGCTCTGTGTAGCTCTGTGTAGCCTATAAGAGAACTATGGAGGTTTGTGGTTGATTGGGAAGACTTAGACTCAAATCCTCAGTGTACCATAGAGCTCCCAAGGTGACCTTTGGCTTAACTTCTCTTGGACTGTTACAGTGATAAAATGGAAATCCCACTGGAGGCCCCCCAGTAAGTGCCTCAGAGAAAAGAGTCAAAGGCAACACAGCCACACTTTTAGGAAAATTACCTTAAGACTAAGCCCAGTTCTTCTATGCATTAGGCAAGAGAGTACTGCCATGTAAGCTGCTGACATCGATTCAGTCTCCTCCTCTTCTAGATTTAATTTAGGCTTGCTTCCCATACCGGAGATAAGTGAGTCATCATAATCCAGATCGGGTTCATAATCCAGCTCAGGTTCTTGACCTGGAATAAAGCTCGCTCCTGCATATGTGGTGGGAATGCAAAATGGTTAACCAATTTTGGTCCTGGATGTTTAATATCAAATATCACTGGACAAAACTTGTTTCTGGCTCGTCTTTAGCTCTTCTCTCTTTTGATAACGATGTCAACCCCTCCGCCATGTGCAAAAACATAGCCTTAATGTTACTAGTGGCTGCCAGATTAGTTATTGCCCGTTATTGAAAGTCTTCTTACACTTTAATGTGTGAGACATGGTTCAGCAATGTCTGAAACACTGCTTTGTCAAAACACTTGACCAGACACAGATGCGTGGTCTAAGGAAAGGCTAAATCTCAGAATTCTGATGCAGATTTGTTTACTTTCTTTGAACATATTGACAGGGAGGGATCTTCCCATAACCCTCTAGCTATGGGGTCAGCAAGGTTTATCTTGCCTGGGCCGGATCGGTCCCGCGGAGATCCCTCAGTGGGCCGGATCGCATGCCCGCCTGCGATTTTTGGCGTCTGCATCTACGCAGACATGATTTTCGGTGGTGCAGAAGTGAGTCCCCATGCCGCGCTGCGTTGGTTTAGCGCAGCGCGCAAGCGGGAAACTCAGTTCAGGGGCGGCTCGTGGGCCGGTCAAACGACCTCCGTGGGCCACTTCCGGTCCATGGCCTTAGGTTGGTGACCCCTGCTCTAGCTTCTCAATCTTCATTATGGTAGGGGTATTTAAATATCATCTGATATTCAGTGAATCAAGATTGTAATTTGCTCTACAAATTCCATTGAAAAAAAGAGAATGCAATAAACATTGTGCAGGTTGTTAAGTGAGAAGGACAGTAGCATCTCTTTAACGCAGCTGTTGCGTGTCGAGACCCCGCAACCACCCCCTCGAGGATGAATAAAACGCAAGGACACAGGATATAAAGTTAATGTTATTGGGCAGATTTAGGCCACAACTTTATTGGTTACAGAATGTGAGCGGTATTGGCTTAGGCATTGAGTAGACCTGACTATATCTGACTCCTCCCCGCTGGGAAGGAAGTCTGGTAAGGGTAAACCTCCGGTAGGGGGAGCCCCCGTTGGCGGAGACCAACTCATGCCCCCCCGGGTTCCCAAAGGGGTCGTGGCATGGCCCTAGCCCCGCCCTGGGCTTCAGACAAGATCCACACCCCGGGATTCTTTTAACAGAATACCCTTCAGCTTGGAGGGGCAGGCGATGGCCAGGCCTCCCCTCCCCCACCATAAGGTCACCCAATGCCTAACCGCAAAACCTTACATTAAGTTGTGACGGTTGCTAAGCGGTAGGCGAAAACCAAATGGCTAAGCCAATCTGCCAAGTGGAAAAAAATCCTACCAGGCCCCTGACACAAGACAGGCGACCAACCGAAGTTCAAAGCAAGGCCAGTGAAGGAAACCTGCAAATAGGGAGGGAGGGCAGGAGATTGCAGAGGCGAGCTGAAAGGGAAGCCCTCCAGCTCGTGCCTTAGTTTTAAAGGGGACCCCGGCCCCGCCCCCCAGCCAGCCGATTGGCTGGCTGGCTGATGACGTGGCCGTGGATGCGAGGGACGGCGTCCCCACCCCCGGAAGAGAGAGGGTGGCCACGTGGTCCACCGCAATTCCTCCCCACAGGTAAGTGGAGCGGATTTCTGGTAGGAGTACACATCCCATCAGCATCAGGCAGCATGGCCAATTGTCCAGGATGACTAGAATTGCACCTTAACAACATCTGGCTGCTGCTGCTTTAAGGTACCAACAAGGACAACAAAATATAAATGTTGAACAATGTAACAGGCATTAGATAGCATAAGAGATAACAAATGCTTCCCCCCCCAACATTTCACATTATGTCATTTGCTCCTCCGGCTTTCAGTCATAGCATGTTACAGTCCTATATATAGCACAGATTAAATCATTTTGGGGGATATTCAACACTAGCCCTGCTGAGAGCAGATTCACTGAAGTTAATGGATATGTCTAACCTCCGTCCATTAATTTCAACAGGTCTACTCTGAATAGGACTTTGCTGAACCCAACTCTTCTCCTCTCACAATGGTCTTTGCCACTTCTTCACTTCAAGCAGTTTTTTCCTTAACCCACCCCTGATAACCGGCTGATCTCTTAGTAATCCAGCACACAGTTTAGCAATGCCTGGGTCGGCCAAAAGGTTGTGCCTTGTGACTAGCTGACTGGGCTGACCAGCTTCTGTTTATGCTATCAGAAGTGTGACATTTGGTACTAACCAGCTGCAAAGCAATGTATGTGCTAACACCCCATTCATGAGACGTAGATGTATGTACAGCATTGACTGAACAGTAAGGCATGTTTTGGGGTTCAGTCTCATCACCGATTACACTTGTCCTCAATGCTTGGTTCTGCCACTGTCAGTCTATTGGGGTGAAGGATCTGAAGCAGGGAGCCTGCTCTACATATGAGACTCCCTGCAGGATTTATAGCAGATCTTCCACTTCAACAAGTGGAGCACAGCAGCACCAGGCAAGGGGAAAGTGGCCAAGGTGTGATTTCCTAATCATGTGAGAGAGTGAATTAGGTAAAGGTAAAGGGACCCCTGACCATTAGGTCCAGTCATGTCCGACTCTGGGGTTGCGGCGCTCATCTCGCATTATTGGCCGAGGGAGCCGGCGTACAGCTTCCAGGTCATGTGGGCAGCATGACAAAGCCGCTTCTGGCGAACCAG
Organism: Darevskia armeniaca; assembly: GCA_034641395.1. Taxonomy (NCBI): domain Eukaryota; kingdom Metazoa; phylum Chordata; class Lepidosauria; order Squamata; family Lacertidae; genus Darevskia; species Darevskia armeniaca. The sequence goes on along the minus strand of JAWWNF010000500.1, from coordinate 326,221 downwards.
AGCAGCGCACGGAAACGCCGTTTGCCTTCCCGCCGGAGCGGTTCCTATCTATCTACTTGCACTTTGACGTGCTTTCGAACTGCTAGGTTGGCAGGAGCAGGGACCAAACAACGGGAGCTCACCCCGTCGCGGGGAATCGAACGGCCGACCTTCTGATCGGCAAGCCCTAGGCTCTGTGGTTTAACCCACAGCGCCACCCGCGTCCCTGAGAGACTGAATTAGAGATTCACAAATTCTGGGCATTTTGAAGCCATTGTTCTCATCCTGGGTTTCCCCTCAGGGGGAAAACATGTAGAAATTTGGAAAGGAACTGAAATATATGGAAAACTTACTTTCTTACCAAACCTCATTATTTTACTGCTTTAACGACATGATTTATTTCATTAATACAATTGTGTATGCTACGTTTAATGAAATAAATATGCAGAACGTAAGGCGACGAGTATGGTTGTGGATGCCCGGGCTTAGTAGAAAAAAGTATTGTGTCTTTACAGAGGGCTTGTGATGGAAAGTTTACTTCCCTACTACCGTAATTGGATTGCCCAGAATATTCACCCCCAAATTAAAGATTTGCATCTCACATTACTTAAGAATGCAAGGACACATAGCATATATTTGAAAGTAGCTTATTTGCTAGGCGGCATATAATTCTGTCTTGTTTGCAGCAGCTGCCACCACCTTTAGTAAAATGCTTGTAGATTCTGAACTAGTGAATTGTCATGATGTTTAAAATTTGATTAAGACAGCTCACCGATCACTTCTGTCATTGACTGTTTCCAGTAAAGCTTGTTTATTACCTTATTTTATATCTCTGTGTGTGCGGCATCGAGGCTTTTAGATGAATAACAGTAACAGTTCTTTTTAAAGGAGACACACACAGGGAGAGTATATATAAATGGTTTCTACCTGAATAAGTCACTCTCTTCTTTCTTCTCTCTTTTACCCCCTCAATGAACAATTCTTTTTCTCCTGCAGGGAGAGCCAGTCTCTCTGCCAATCTCTCCGCCAGTCTCTCCTCCAGTAACCTTTCTGAAAAACATCATGAGTCGAGTTAGAGTGGATTCTGTTTATATGGAGATAAATATCTTCAGATCTTCCCTTGCAAAACAACCTTGTCTCTTGGGATGTGTGTGTTGGTTGTTGTTTCGGCTTTTAAAACACTTGGGGGTGGACTTCAGTGTTGCACTATTACAAACGTTCTGTCTGGTTCCCACATGGAATGATCCCCCCTACCACATGCTGTTCTGGGGTTTATCTTTAGAAAGCTTGAGGGGGGGGCAAAGACAATTATGGCACAAGTGGAAGCCCTTGTCCAAGGTTTCTGCTAATGGGAGTTCCTAAGCTGAATCCCATATCCGCCAACATTCCTCCAATGAAAATAGGGACATCCTATTCCATTATTATTATTATTATTATGCCACCCATTAAACCAGAGGTCGGCAAACTAATTTTAAGTGGCCTCCGAGTCGCCCCCGAACCCTGCCGCCCACTCGGCAAGTCCCCGTGCGCTGCACTAAACCGGGTTTCTAAACTGGGTTTCTGGGGGTTTTCCTGTTGTTATTCTGTCTCTCACAGCTACAATAAACCTACCATTAAAATTATGGACTGGTCATTTCTTCGCCAGAGGGCAAACGGGCAAATTTAGCAGGGGATCAAATACTTTTCCCCCTCACTGTATGTATGTGTTTGCCTTGTACATTTATGAACATTTATTTTTTATATATAAGACCTTAGGATTCCTATAACAGACATCTTATGGAAAAGCGGGACATTCCAGGATCAAATCAGAAACTGGTACAGCTTCTGTAAATCTGGGACTGTCCCTGGAAAATAGGGACACTTGGAAGGTCTGAAATCCTGCTCTTTGTGTACCAAACTGAATGTATGTACCCTTCTATATTCTGCTACAGGGCAGGTTAATTTAAATAATCAGGAAAGAAGATTGAGGACTCAGCTATACACCTGCAAATATAACGTTTTAACTGCATTTTAAGTGCATTATACAAATGTGACACTAGATGGTGCAGAGGAGCTAATGGCAAATTCCATATGTATTTTACATGGTGTTTTTTTTAAAAAGCATTTTCACAGCATTTTTTATATCTGTGTAGATCCAGCCTAATATTATATTGACTGTTCGCAGAGAATCCACAGAGCACTTTTACTTCAGTGGAACAGTTGCTACAAGAGCTCAGACACCCTTCTCATCAGATTGGTATTATTGCAAATATCCTTTATTAGGCATAACAGACCACATGTTATCAGACACTGTATACAAATTGTGCAAAATACGCGCTCGACAGAACAAAACTTATGCCAATCAAATCCTTAACTTCAGAATTCCCAACTCATGATTGGTATTATTATTAATTAGATTTATATACTGCCGTGCCCATCATCATAAGAGCTCAGGGCGATTCACAGAATAAAATACAGGATAAAAAGAAGCAAATAAGTAAATCAAACCAGCAAAACAATAACCCCCCTCTCTTTATCCTGATTCCCACCCCTACTTTCCTTACATCCTTCTGTTCCACCAAACTCTTGATACAGACCTGCTACTAGGTCTCCCTGCCCCCGCAGACTCTGATTCCAATGTCTCTGATTTTTTTCTTCCAGGAGCACCTTAGAGACCAACTAAGTTTGTTCTTGGTATGAGCTTTCGTGTGCATGCACACTTCTTCAGATACTATACATGTGCATGCACACAAGGATTTTTTAAATTTTGTTTCGACTACAGCAGACCAACACCGCTACCTACCTGTGTCTATTTTTGTGTGTGTTCCTTTCCTATATGCTAGAAGTGTGAGCCCCCTCTCTTTCTTTTGATGCTGCCTTAAAGGGCAGCTCCAGCCCACCTAGCAGTTCGAAAGCATGTCAAAGTGCAAGTAGATAAATAGGTACTGCTCCGGTGGGAAGGTAAACGGCGTTTCCGTGTGCTGCTCTGGTTCGCCAGAAGCAACTTAGTCATGCTGGCCACATGACCTGGAAGCTGTACGCCGGCTCCCTCGGCCAGTAAAGCGAGATGAGCGCTGCAACCCCAGAGTCGTCCGCGACTGGACCTAATGGTCAGGGGTACCTTTAGCTTTACCTTAAAGGGCAGCACCCTCTTATCTCAACCACCTTCAACAGCTCATTTTCCAAGCAGGACGGAATGCGTCCTGACAATTCATCTTCTCTTTGCTTTCTGGCTGCTCTCAGTTTTCCTCTTTCCGATTCCCCATCAAGCAGATTTATGGGTCACATGGGGATAGGAGAAGGTGGGGAAGTTCCACTGTGTAGCTAAAAGTCCTGGCATGCCTTCGGCTCAGCATTTCTGCTTTATCTCTGCACACTTTGAGGAGAGGCATGACCTCCGGACCTGGCCTCGTTTATTGCTGGTGGAGGTTCTTCCAAGGATTTATATCTCTGCTTCCTTTTAACAACTGATTGACATCACTGATCCTAAAATAAAGTTTTCCCCTGGCGCGTTACACCGTTCTTTTACGAAAGTGCATGCTATAGTCGCTAAAAATGTTGATTTACAATTAAACAAACCTCATGCAACCTATGATTACTTAAAATGTTCGCTTTTACCATTCCAGAAAGTCCCATTTTTAACCTAATGGGATTTACTTTCCAGCCGCCCTAGGATTGCACTGTAAGAAATATCCGCGTAGGAGATCTCTTACACACCTAATTGATTAGTTTTCATTACTACTACAAGCTTGTATCGTTCATTACCATGCAGAAAAACAGCAGTTTTGTGCTAAAATGCAGTCTGAATTGTGTGGGGGGAAGATTTAAACAGGGAAAAATATATATATAGGAAGACTAAGTGGGAGATTTGAAGACCCTGAAAGTCCTGATCAAATCCAACATAAGTGTGAAAATGTGCCGTTTTCCTTTTCACTTAAAAAAAATAAATAAATTCTGACATTCTCTTAGAGTAAAATTCAGTGTTTCCACTCACATTTTCAGCTGTGCAATGGAGAACAAGAAACAGGCCTTTGGGGATGGCATTAATTGAAAACAGCAGAGAAAGAATATGCAGAAACAGAGTGTGTAAAACAAGCCAGAATTCATAAAACTGTAGCATACAGTACTGTACCTAATTCCATTTGTCTCTCAGATTTTCTTGGTGGTTCAGGAAAAGGCAGATCTGCATTTGAGAGCAGCATAGTATGGACTTCACTTGGGCCTCTCGTTTCCCTAGCAATCAGCTCACTCGTGAGTACTTCATAGTTAAGGCGAGAAACAATTGGCCTTGTAGTTTCAATGTCGAAGGATTTTACTTGAATAGCGGCGACTATAGACAGATCTTTCCATATAAAATCTCTTTGTAAAAGCAGCCTGTAATCTCCTGGAAATGGCTTTTGCATCCTTAAAGGTACACGGCGTTTTTGCAATGGGAAGCTAGGAGGACCACTAGGGTATGAAGTAATACTAAAGGTTCTCTCAATATTAGCTGGAACTTGGATTTCAGAACCAATGTCTGGAAAACTCAAACAAATTGCTTGGCTCGTCTCAGGTAAATGAAGCTGGCTATAAGAAGCGCCATGTTTTCCTTTGAGTTTTGTGTCTTCCTCACAAGCACCTGTAATGCAATATGACAAAAAGAAGAGTCAGGCTATTTAAATTGCAAACTAATGTTTCCTAAATAGAATTAGCCTTGGTTGTGGAGAGGGCATTTTGCTTCCTTATTAAACACAAAAAAGACAGTAATTTGCAATGCCTTTTGAAGAAGTGAAAAGCAGAGCTGGCCCAAGACATTTTGCTGCCTGACGCAAACCAGAAAATGGCACCCTCTGGGAAATTGCAGTTTGTTAAGAGTGCTGGGTTAAAGCATAGATAGGGAATATCAGGCTCAGGGACCAAATGCAACGCTCTAGGCCAGGCATAGGCAAACTCCAGCCCTCCAGATGTTTGGGACTACAATTCCCACCATCCCTTACCACTGGTCCTGTTAGCTAGGGATGATGGGAATTGTAGTCTCAAACATCTGGAGGGCCAGAGTTTGCCTATGCCTGCTCTAGGCCTCTGCCGGGGCTCAAGCTACTCTCTTCAGTCCTGCTTTTATACCCTCCAACATCCGGCTGATCCAAATTGGGACACTTAATTTTTTGGGACCCAAGCTGCAGGGTGGATAAAAATCAACGATTTTTTTTTAAAAAAAAAATCAAATCAATCGGATTTTTTTTATTTAAATCGGATTTTTAAAATAAAATGCTTTTGGAGGAAAAATCTTTCTAAATATAGTCTTCTATTTAAGTTACATTGTAGTCCAAAGGTTATTCATCAGGAAATAAGGATTTGTTTTAAGTTTATCGAGTGTGCTAAAACTCAGTCTAAGTTTTTTTTTAAAAAAATGTTTAACCACATCAGTTAACAAACATGGATACATATGCTATCATGTTATTGTTTTAGTTAAATAAATTGTTTAAATGGTTATTAAGGAAATGATTATTTTTCTCCTTCCAATAAAGTACAGCAGAAAAGTTGTCCAAATATAAACAGTTAACTTATTAAACCTCACCATAATTTCATAATTATCTGTCTATGTATTTCTAGTAGTATAACCAAATCAGTGAATTTCTAGTAGTATAACCAAATCAGTGATTTTTGATATAACTGTAAAAACTACTCTGAAAATTTATTATTCCAAAAATGAAACCTTCATATGGTTGTAAATATTAAGATTATACCAGCAAGAATGAGCCTTTCTGTAAAAAAAAATATTTAAATCAAGTTTTACTGACTAGTGATTTAAATCAAGCCTTACTGACTAGTGATTTAAATTGTGATTTAAATCAATTTGATTTAAATCAAATCCACCCTGCCAAGCTGTCACGGGAGCCGGCAAACAAACATATTTTTTTTGTCCAGTGTTGTGGCGCAAGACCAAAAAAATGAGCACTTTTGGGTTCAGTGCTCTGGCATGAGCCCGCTAACTTGCACCAGAGTGCTGAACCCAAAAATGGGACATTTAAGGGTTCAGTCAGAAGCAGGGATGGCTTCTGTAATTGCGGGATGTCCCACTTAAATTGGGACAGTTGAGCGCTATGTGCTTTGTGCCTTCCTTGAGTGTTTTTGGAGAGAAGGCACTATAGTGGTGGGAGAACTCTCTTCTCAGACACCCCTCCCTCCATACTAAGGAATAAGCCCCACTGATCACAGCGGACTAATTCTTGGCATAGATGCCTAGGAGAGCACTGCCGAAGTTTCAAGTCATAAAGCATTGACTAGACCAGGGTTAATCAATGTTATGCCCAATCCCAGGTTACCCATTGTGCCACATTACCTTTACGGCCTTTTCCGCTTGGTCCAGCCCGTTCAGTCTTCCCCTTTGGGGACAAAGGTCTCCGAAGCAGCTTAGGTTCAGCCATGGACCTGGATTTATAATCCTGTTGTAAAACTGCGTGAGAAACATGAGTGTACTTTGTTCTTAAAAACGAGAATCCAGAGATGCAGAAGCTTAGTTGTCTTCTAACATTCTGTACTCAGGACTCAGTACTGCTCCAAATTTTCTTCCTTATAGGACACATGCCCACAACTTTCAACCTAGCACCAAATTAATATTATTATATTTTTTAAAAACTTAGCATCAACTATCTGCTATGTGGACACTCTTTGACGCAGCTGCACCCACATCCCTGCAGCGCTTACACAGAAAAATTGGGGTGAAACTTTAGATTGGTTTAAAATAATGGATTTTCCATCCCTCTCACTCTGTGTGAGAGAATGTAAAATCATCAAACATTAGAGTTGGAAGGGATCCTGCCCACAGCCACCCCTGGGTGGACTCGAACCACCAATCTTCTGGTTAGCCAGATGTGCTGATCCCTTGTGCCACTGGTGTTTTCATTCCTCCACCCCGAACTGGCAGGATATGTTCCCCAATTTCATTTTCCCAGTGTGAACAACCAGTCTATTCTTTAGAAGTAACCCCAGTGCATGCAGCATGGATGTTATATTGACAAATAAATTGTTCAATGCTTTGAACTGCAGCTGCAAACCTGTTGACTTCTTTTTTTAAAAAAATCCTTGGAGCAGTTGCACGTCTCATTGTAGGCATGTGAGTTTACACAAATGGGAAGAGTTGGGGGCCTGGTGAGCACTTAATGTTCCTAACTCCTATAGTTATAATTTGTGGGTTGCCATCTGATTTTATTCTGATCTTAATTTGATTTTAAGCTGTATTTTACTCAATTGTTTGATCTTGTGTTTTTAATGTATTGTGTGTTTAGATGTTAGCCTCCCTGAGCTTGGTCCTGGCCGGGGCAGGTGGGGTATAAATAAAAATTACTACTACTACTACTTCTTCTTCTTCTACTACTACTACTACTACTACTGTAGTGTCAGTATGAGGCAGTCAAATTCTTCCAGAGTAGAGGCACCCTTTTTGCCACGGCTTAATTTCTATTCATAAAAAGAGGGGAGGGGAGAGGGCAGCAGCTCTTCTGTCTGCAAACTACTCCATCCCATCTGGAAAGCCCCTTCCACAACTACTGATGTATAGGGACTCTCCATACTGCACATTATATATCCTTAGCTCCCAGAGTTCAGGATTAATTAATGGACCAAAGGATGTAATTTGAAAATGAAATGGGCTGATTGTCACAGCTGGTCCTTCTGCGGCTTGTGTTTGCAATGCAGGTTTTGCAGTGAGAAGATTGTGATGTTTGGCGATGACTCTAGATTCCCTATTGCTCGAGTTAGCAGCTCATCACAGATGCTTAGTGCAGGTTAGCTTTTATATATCCATCTGTTTCAGAGCACATACCCCTCCGAAGAAAATCCATTCAAGTTTTGAAGCAGTTCTGCTGAGAAACACTTCTGTACATCTGTACATTTGGATGTGCCTAACAGTGGTGGCTAACCTTGGCACTCCAGATGTTTCGGAACTACAACTCCCATCACCCCTAGCTAACAGGACCAGTGGTCAGGGATGATGGGAGTTGTAGTCCCAAAACATCTGGAGTGCCAAGGTTAGCCACCACTGGAGTAGGTTCATTATATTTAGTGTGTCTCTGTAAAACAGTGATATGTAGGACTCCAACTCCCAGCAGCCTCAGCAAGCATGACCAGTGGCCAAAGATTAAGTAGTCCAATGGCATCTGAAAGGCCATAAGTTCTCCATTCAGGCTCTGTAAAGGCTGCTTGGCAGCCTGATATTCTGAATAATCAATTCGGTTACAAATTCTCTTTATTTTTAATTGTGCATGGTGGTCAACCAATGTGTCAGTCGACTCATAATAATTTGCCCTAAGTTGATATTGTGCATCAACCTACAGCTGGCAGAAAACTGCCTCATAATGCTACCTTGCCTTAGGAAGTCTGTACAACTAGTCTGTTTCAAGCTTTTCCAACTGTAAGATAGTAACTTACACAGCTGCTCATGTAATTAATAACTTGTTAATGACCTCTCGGCTGCCATTTATGTTTTTCCTACCATGGCCAAGACATAGATGTTTTGCTGGGCTCACTGGATCTGTCAGAGACACCACCTGAGGAAGTTTGCTTGGCATCCTTGGAGACAAGTCCAAACAAACATGGTGGGAGCTGCCTTCTGATTGGCTAGAGAATGACCATTCCATTCTACAAACGGCTACAAGGGGAGGGATCAATACGATTGACGGAGGAACCATCCTATGCTGAGGAATGGTTTGCCACTACGTGTAAGAGATGGAACAGCTGGGGTTCATTAGGAGTCAAGAGATCTGACGGGGCCACTGGCTCAAACTCGGACAACCTGTGGTACAGAGAAGGCAAGGTACAGAGAATGTGCATGTGTACCGACACACACCAGGGACTGGGTAAGCGAAGCCAACAGCCAGTACAATTTGTAGGAGCGACAAACTATGGCAGAGGGAAGCATGTTTCTCACAACAAGCCACAGCCTTCCACCGTAAACACAACTACCGTAAACCTTTAACAACATAAATAAATTGCCAACTGGTGTAGAAAACTGAACTTACAGTCGGAAAAACTGAACGTTTTGGCAGGTTTGTCCAACCCTACTGGTGAAGGTGCGGCAGAGCTCAATTCTTCCTTTGTGTCTGGTATAGAAATGCAGTGGTTTACTGCAGGAGGGACGGAATTCTCTATCCTTCCTCTGCCAACCACTCCATCCGCTCCCAGGGTAGTAGTTTTTGTGGGTTCATTTACAAGGCTGGATGATAACATAGTTTTAAATATCACTTCTGGAAAACTTCAATCTGGTTCCCTTCTCATGAGTTTATTCTTTAAGTATTTAAAGTCTTTAAGTTTATTCTTTAAGTACCTAAGGGACCGCCTCTCCTGGTACGCTCCGTGTAGGACCTTAAGGTCCTCAAATAATAACATTTTGGAGGTCCTGAGCCACAAGGATGCTAGGCTGGCCTCAACTAGGGCCAGGGCCTTCTCAGTACTGGCCCCGACTTGATGGAACGATCTGTCACAAGAGACCAGGGCCCTGCGGGATTTGGCATCTTTCCGCAGGGCCTGCAAGACGGAGCTGTTCCGCCTGGCCTTTGGGTTGGTTTCAGTTTAACCCTGATGTTTCATTCCTTTATGGTTTGATTGGTGGGCTACTTAAAAATGAGGCTGCATTTTAAACTTTAAATTGTATTTTAACCTGCATTTTAATTGATTGTTTTGTATGTTCTGTTGTGATTTTATTGGTGTTAGCCGCTCTGAGCCCGGTCTTGGCTGGGAAGGGCGGGGTATAAATAAAAATTTATTATTATTATTATTAAAGAAACTTGCATTTATTCCAACAAATTCGCCGGACTGAAAGCTCATTCCGGTTCCAGAGGGACGTCAGCCAACACAATAGCAGCTAGAGTGAACCTTCAGCTCCAAAGTTCCCTTGCTCATATGCCTTAACCCTACATAACATTTGAACAAGGCTAATTGCATTTATTTATACCCAACCTCTCCCACACCCTGAGATCTATCTTCCTTCTTCATTTCAGTCTGGGAATGAATCATGCATGACAGGAAGGTGTGTGTGTGTGTGTGTGTGTGTGTGTGTGTGTGTGTGTGTGTGTGTGTGTGTAAATAAATGCACAGCCAAGTTTAGTAGTACAAATATTATGTTCCACGTGCAGTAAGGGAACTCAGGACAGTAGAGGGTGTGTATGAGCCAGATACTCAAACTACATGTTACTTTAAATGCATTTTTAAAACCCCATTTTCCAAAACTGCCAGAGCGGTCCTAATCCTAACACACAACTTGTCCTGCTGAAAATTAACACACACACATGGGCGTAGCCGGGGGGGGGCAGGGAGGGGCAGCCCCAATAAATGAAAATCAATAAAAATGCATAGCTGAGGTTCTGCCCCCACAAAAGAAGGTCTGCCCCCCCCAACAAAAATCCTGGCTACACACACACACACACACACACAGAGAGAGAGAGAGAGAGAGAGAGAGAGAGAGAGAGAGAGAGAGAGAGAGAGAGAGAGAGAGTTTGCTGTTACAGTATTAGCATCTTTTGGAGCAAATAACTGGCTGGCATGATTTTCAGCTGGAGACCAGCCTGGTGCAAAAAGGTTAAACCTCTCCTCTGCCCTGCTTGATTTCACTGCATTTTGGGCAGGGTGTGGTGTGCGGCTGCTTTTCGTTGTACCAAAAAAAAAGAGTGCGGAATCCCGAGCACAGAACTGAAAGACGTATTTATAGTAAATGGGTGACTTGATCCTCCCTCCTGCTGCTTATTCCATGAATCTGATCTATCAAGGCCAGGAGCATCTGATCTTAGGATGGACATCAGCATAGGAATGCAGGTTGTAAACCCAACCCATCAGCAAGTACAACCCTTGTGCCAGATATGTGCAGTTTTGTTAATTCTGGCATAAGCGCAAAGTTTGCCGCTGTCATTTTGAGGTTTATTAGTGGTTAGGTCTTAAAGAGAAGCAGGCGCTCTTCTCAGCTCCACCGTGTATAACAAACAAACAGGACCTGGGTTCTACATGCTGCTTTCCCTTCCCTTCGTTCATACCTGTGAAAGAGCAACCAGGTCACATTAATTGACAGCATACCCTTCAACATCCTCAGGTGAAAATAGGGACATTTCTCACTCTCCTGCAACTGACCCTTCTCAACCCCCCATTTTTGTCTTTCAGGTTATTGTGGCTACAATGCCTATACAGTGATCCCTCAACTTACGAATGACCCGACTTACGAGTTTTTCGAGTTGCGAGGGATCAAAGCGGCCGCCGCTTCCGAATTTTTTCGACTTCCGAAAGGAAGACGCGGCCGTTTTAGATGCGGTTTCCTCGACTTGCGAAGGTTTTTTCGACCCACGAATGCGTTCTCCCAATGCATTCCTATGGGGACTCGAGTTACGATGATTTCGACCTACGAAGATTCTGTCGGAACGGATTATCTTCGTAAGTCGAGGGTCCACTGTATATTTACTTACTTGGGAGAAAGTTCAATTGAACTTCTGAGTAGAAACGTATAGGATTGTAAGACGCCTGCTTCTTGGGAGAAAAGCAATGACAAACCTAGACAGCATCTTAAAAAGCAAAGACATCACCTTGCCAACAAAGGTCCGTATAGTTAAAGCTATGGTTTTCCCAGTAGTAATGTATGGAAGTGAGAGCTGGACCATAAAGAAGGCTGATCGCCGAAGAATTGATGCTTTTGAATTATGGTGCTGGAGGAGACTCTTGAGAGTCCCATGGACTGCAAGAAGATCAAACCTATCCATTCTTAAAGAAATCAGCCCTGAGTGCTCACTAGAAGGACAGATCCTGAAGTTGAGGCTCCAGTACTTTGGCCACCTCATGAGAAGAGAAGACTCCCTAGCAGTGGCGTAGCGTGGGTTGTCAGCACCCGGGGCAAGGCAAGTAATTTGCGCCCCCTAACCCATGGATTTTAGCACTCGAGTCTCTTTCACTAGATTAGTTAAAGAAACCCTTACCCCCTAAGCACATGTATTGAATATCACGTTGGCAATGTCTATCAAGTGCCTACAGCTATGGTTAATAGCTTTCCTCATGAGCAGCTTTTTAAAAGAACTCTTCAAGTTTAACTAGAATTCTGAAATTATATACATCTCAGAGAATACATATAGCTCCCATCACTTACAGTTCAATCCTAAATAATCATATAATGCGTTTTGTTCCATGTAGGTTCAAGAAACTCATAGAATCATAGAATCATAGCGTTGGAAGAGACCACAAGGGCCATCCAGTCCAACCCCCTGCCAAGCAGGAAACACCATCAAAGTATTCCTGACAGGTGGCTGTCAAGCCTCTGCTTAAAGACCTCCAAAGAAGGAGACTCCACCACACTCCTTGGCAGCAAATTCCACTGTCAAACAGCTCTTACTGTCAAGAAATTCTTCCTAATGTTTAAGTGGAATCTTCTTTCTTGTAGTTTGAATCCATTGCTCCGTGTCCGCATTGGCTTTTTTAGCTGCTGCATCACACTGTTGACTCATGTCAAGTTTGTGGTCTACCAAGACTCCTAGATCCTTTTCACTTGTACTGCTCTCAAGCCAGGTATCACCCATCCTGTATTTGTGCCTTTCATTTTTTTTGCCCAAGTGTAGTATTTTACATTTCTCCCTGTTAAAATTCATCCTGTTTGCCTTGGCCCATTGATTTCTACATCATTCATAGGATAATGAAATCATTATCATAAAACCCAATGGAAAAATAATTGAACTGCAAACATATAATTCAGCAGATGACAGATCACTCCTTTGTAATGCAAACATGTCAGCTAAAATGAAGTTTAATGCAGAAATTTTGTTTTTTGCTGTAGGAAGGACATCACAAAGCCACCTCACCTCATCAAATTCACAAAAAAATAGATACTAAATTTCTAATATGGGAGAGGAATACATGCTATTAAAAGATACTGAAAGCTAGCATGCCAAATAAGGGAGATGTGCCTGCCTTTAAAACAAAATAAAATAAAAAAAATTCCTTCCAGTAGCACCTTAGAGACCAACTAAGTTTGTTCTTGGTATGAGCTTTCGTGTGCATGCACACTTCTTCAGATACACTGAAACAGAAGTCACCAAACCCTGATATATAGTGAGAGGGTGGGGAGGGGTATTACTCAGAGGGGTGGTGGAAATGGGTGAAAGGTTGATAGCTGTGGTAAACCTGTTGACGACTGTTAACGGCTGCAATTAGTCTTACAGGAAAAAGCGAGGGGTGAGAAGGTTAAAAAAGCTTTGTCATGTATAATGAGATAAGAATCCTGCCTTTGTGTAGCAAAAGGCCCCTATTACTTGCAGTACTGGGTCTCAGCTAAGAGTACATTTTTATGACAAAGGCCAGAGCTGGGCCCAGAAACAGGCAGGAAGGGTTCGCAGGGGACCCTGAGCCCTTTGGTCTTAGGTTGCCGTGATCAGCGTCTGAGCAAAACTGACCTCGTTGGGCGGTGGTAGGCAGCCACACGCAGGGTGACGAGTCCCACACTGGGCACAGCCGTGTCAGCTTGGAGGAGAACCGGAGGCCGCTTTCCCGCTTCCAGGAAAGCCACCCCCCATAACGCGACTTCCCTTGGGCTCCCCACACTTTGCTCCTCAGCAACCTCACCCCACCCCCAACCCAGCGAGGGCCACAAAAGGGCATCCCAGAGGTTTCTCCGGCAGCCCCACCCTCCTCGTCCTCTCCCCATTGGGGTGACCCTCCCGGCTACCCCATCCCGCCTCAGCGCACGATCCGGGTGCCCAACGGGCCACGTCCACTCGCTGCCCCAGCGCTCGCCCAGCCCTAGCCCGCGCGCGGCCTTCTGACTGGCCACTCGGCCCCGCCAATCCCGGCTCTTGGGCCGGCGCTCGGGGGCTCCATAAATATTGGCTGCTCGCACTCACCGTGCCTTGCTCCCCCGGTTCGGGTCCTGCTGCTCTGATTGGCTCCGGCACCGGTCCCCGAAACCCAAACAGCGCCTCCACTCAGCCGCCACGAAAAATGGCGCCCAGCCCTCGACGCCCAACAAAACGAGGGTGGCCTCCGCGCAGGCGCCGCAAGAAGAGCTCCTCCCGCCGAAGCTTACGCTGTGCGCTTTTGAAACAGGCGACGGAGACGGAAACAGGTGGACGGAAGGGCAGGTAGTGGAAACGGGTCAGGGGGAAACGGGTCAGCGGCGCGCCCCCCCAGATGTTGCGCCCGGTGCGACTGGCACCGCCTGCACCCCCCACGCTACGCCTCTGCTCCCTAGAAAAGACCCTGATGTTGGGAAAGATTGAGGGCACAAGGAGAAGGGGACGACAGTACTTTCCTTTGTTCCTCTGAAATTTTTAATGTGTTTTTCCCTTCCAAATATTCTTTAACATCTTTGATTGTCTCACCTCCCTCTCTGTATAGATCTTTATAGAACTCCACAAATCTTCTTTCTATTTCTTCCGGCTTGGTAATTAACTGGTCTTCTATTTTAAGTAAGTTAATTATCCTCTCACTTTCCCTTTTCTTCAATTGCCAGGCAAGTACTTTGCCTGGTTTGTTAGCCGATTCAAAGTATTTCTGTTTCATTAATCTTAACTTCCATTCAATTTCTTCATTTAATAGAATAGAATATTGTGATTGCAATAATTTAATTTTCTTTTTAATCTCTTCATTATCTGGGCTTTTATATAATTCTCTTTCATTTTTTCTAATTTCTTCTATCAATTCTTGTTTGTTCTTCTCTTTCTGTTTATTTTGTATCGAATTTTGTTTTATAAAGAAACCTCTAATTACCGCTTTATTAGCGTCCCAAACCGTCCTTAAATTCACCTGTAACAATGTTTGAATTACAAAGAGCTATTAAGGAGGCTAAAAGCGGTAAAACACCGGGACCAGATGGATTGCCATCAGTTTACTATAAAAAACTAGAAGAAATCATATCAAATCCTCTTAAGGAAGTTATGAATAAAGCTTTGAAAGAAGGAGCCATGCCGGACACATGGAGAGATAGTTTTATTTCTTTAATACCAAAACAAGGAACGGATAAGCGGGTTATGGCCAATTTTCGGCCGATAGCCCTATTAAATAATGATTATAAATTATTTTCATATATTTTGGCGGAAAGAACAAAAAAGATTCTTCAAGAAATCATTCACAAAGATCAAGCAGGTTTTCTCCCTGGGAGACAAATTCAAAATAATATGAGAAATATAGTTGATATTCTAGAATATTTGGATTTAAGGATAGACAAACCAGCTGCCTTTATGGCGGTTGACGCGGAAAAGGCGTTTGATAATGTGTCATGGAAGTTTCTACATACTATATTTCAGCAGATGAATTTTGGGAATTACTATTGTAATGGTATTAAAGCAATATATACGACTCAGAAAGCGAGAATAATTGTGAACGGGAACATCACTGAAGAATGCATGATCAATAAAGGAACAAGGCAGGGATGTCCGCTCTCTCCATTGATTTTCATCTTGATAATGGAAGTTTTAAATAATCAAATTAGAGAAGAACGAAATATTAAAGGAATTATGCTAGGAAGGAATAGATATAAGTTGAAGGCGTTTGCGGACGACCTTCTGATAACAACGGAGGACCCGAAAAACAGTTTATGTAAAACACTGGAAATAATGCAAGAATTCGGAAAAAACTCAGGATTTAAACTAAATTATAATAAAACTAAGATACTAGTCAAAAATTTATCAGCAAAAGAGAAGGAAGAATTGGAGGAAGTAACAAAAATTAAAATATATTCGAAAATAAAATATTTGGGAATCTGGCTGACGAATAAAAATATAAATCTCTATGAAGATAATTATGTAAAATGTTGGACAGAAATTAAGAAAGATTTGGAGAGATGGAATAAATTAAATTTGTCATTCCTAGGACGAATCTCAACAATTAAGTTAAATTGTCTACCCAGATTATTATTTTTATTTCAAAACATTCCGATATTAGATAAAACAAAATGTATAGAAAATTGGCAAAAGGAAATATCAAAATTTATTTGGGCAGGAAAGCGTCCTAGAATTAAGGTCCTAATAGACATCAAAGAAAGGGGAGGCTTTGGTCTCCCGGATTTGAAATTATATTATGAGGCGGCATGCCTGACCTGGTTGAGGGAATGGTGCTTGCTCAAGAACACAGAATTGTTAGATTTGGAGGGGCATGACATCCAATATGGATGGCACGCATATCTTCAGTATGAGAAACATAAAGTACACAAAAATTTCCTAAACCATATAGTAAGAAGAGCTTTATTCAAAACTTGGGAAAAATATAGAAGACTCCTTGAATTTAAGACCCCAAAGTGGATTTCACCAGGGGAAGCAATTGCAGTCAAAAGGAGGAATATGAAGGGGAATTGGATGACATATGAAACATTGTTGACAGAGGAAGAAGGTACAGTTAAACTTAAAAAAATATGAGGAGATAAAAGAACAACTTTTGGGATGGTTTGATTACCATCAAATAACAGGAATTTTTAAACAGGATATGAAAATAGGATTTAATAAAGAGGCATCTAAATTTGAAGTGGGGCTGCTAAATAGTAATAGTAAAATATTGTCAAAAATGTATCAACTTCTTTTAGAGTGGGATGTTAAGGAAGAGGAAGTAAAATCAACTATGATAAAATGGGCACAAGATATAGGCCACCCAATTATGATGGACGAATGGGAAAAACTTTGGCGTACAGAGATGAATTTTACATCGTCATACAACATCAAGGAGAATATGTACAAGATTCAACATAGGTGGTACCTGACTCCATTAAAACTGTCTAAAATATATAAGAATGTGGCAAATCTGTGTTGGAGGTGCAGGGAAAGCGTGGGTGATTTATATCATATGTGGTGGGTATGTAGAAAGATTAAGATATTCTGGGGTGTAATATACGAGGAGCTAAAGAAAATGTTAAAAATTACCTTCCCCAAAAAACCGGAGGCATTCCTACTGAGTATTATTGGAAAAGTTATCCCCAAAAAAGACAGAGAGGTCTTTTTGTACGCCACAGCGGCAGCTCGGATGGTGATCGCAAAGGGTTGGAAAGATCTGGAGGCCCCGAAATTAACAGACTGGCAACACAAACTACAAGAATTAGCCGAAATGGCGCAGTTAACAAATAATTTAAGGGATAATTCTAGACAAGTATTTAGAGAGCAATGGGATAAGTATAAATGTTATGTAAGGAATTACACTAAAGGGACAGTACCTATGTTGGCTTTTGAATGATCTTGGTGTGAGGAACAGATTGGTGATACAACTAAGTTTACAGATAGATATATGAATGTAAAGTAAATATAATAAGAAATGTACAATAATTGTTCTGCATTCTCGTGTACGGGAAATTATACAGATGGGATGGACAGGAAGTCGATTTGAATAGGATTATTGTTTGGATCAATGTTGTCGATATTATAGTTGTTTATTTGGTTAGTAAGCATGGGAAGAAAAAGGAAATAGTAGAAATTAAGATAATCAAAAACTTTTGTTTTTTTGGTTTTTTTTTCTTTTTTAATTTATTTTTATTTGATTTGTATTTTCAGTTATATTGTACTCAATTGATAATATTGTAATTATTGGAGTGTATTAGAAGATGGAGTTTCAATAAAAATATTATTTTGCAAAAAAAAAAAAAAGGAGAAGGGGACAACAGAAGATGAGATTGTTGGACAGTGTTCTCGAAGCTACTAACATGAGTTTGGCCAAACTGCGAGAAGCAGTGAAGGATAGGCGTGCCTGGCGTGCTCTGGTCCATGGGATCACGAAGAGTCGGACACGACTGAACAACAACAACAATGGGACCCCTGACCATTAGGTCCAGTCGTGACCGACTCTGGGGTTGCGGCGCTCATCTCGCATTATTAGTCGAGGGAGCCAGCGTACAGCTTCCAGGTCACGTGGCTAGCATGACTAAGCCGCTTATGGCAAACCAAAGCAGCGCACGGAAACGCCGTTTACCTTCCCGCCGGAGCGGTACCTATTTATCTACTTGCACTTTGACATGCTTTCGAACTGCTAGGTTGGCAGGAGCAGGGACCAAGCAATGGGAGCTCACCCCGTTGCGGGGATTCAAACCGCCGACCTTCTGATCAGCAAGCCCTAGGCTCAGTGGTTTAACCCACAGCGCCACGCGTGTTGTACTGCTGGTGTATTTGGGTACTTTTCCGTGTATAAGACTAGGTTTTTTTCTTTAAAAATTAGCTTTAAAATTTGCCCTCGTCTTATACATGGGCAGTGCAGAGGGGGGTTGGGCAATTGGTTGCAGCCGCGAGCTGGAGATTTTCAGTGGTGATAGGGCAGGTGATTGGTGGCTGTGTGTAAAGGGCTGTTTGTGATTGGCTGGCTCTGTGGCAACAGCGCGGTCGATTGACGGCTGCAGGTGAGCGATTTTTGACAATCCCCACCCACCCCAAAAAAGCTCAAAAATTGTGGGCAATCACCTCAAAAAAAAGCTCAACAACTCTTGGCCATCTCCCCCCATTTTCTTAAATCAGAGTCTTGAAGACAAAACTCTGGCTATGGCTCAAGTTATGTTTTAACCCGGTGGGCTTGGCCCCCCTGATATTGAGGGATGTTTTCAATCATCGTGGGAAAAGGAGATTATAAATGAAGTGCAGACCTGCGGATTGTCGCATCTCTTCCTGGAGTCTATGACATTTAGCCAAGCTAAAGTTGTGATCTCTCAAAGACTGAGGGATATCGCTAGGCAAGAGGACATTGCTCTTGTGAAACCTGGGATGTATTTGGGGGAACAGATATATCAGATTTCACCAGCTCCTTATCTGGCGGAAAACCACTATGTGGAATACCGCAGGCTCCTTACAGCCGCTAGGTTAAACGTTCTAGAATCGGCGGTTTTGTGGGGAAGGTTCAGGGGAGTCCCATACGCCCTGAGACTTTGCCCCTGTGCTCTGGGAGTGGTTGAGTCAACTGAACATATTCCTTTGATCTGCCCATTCTATGCAGATCTTAGACAAAAACTTATAGCTCCACTCCTATGCCAACATAGCCCAGTAGACAGAGAAAGACTGGTTTTGTATTTGCTGAACTAGTTCACTGGAACAACAACCTTCTCGGTGGCCAAATTTCTTTTTTTGGCCTTTAAGCGTCGTAAGGCTAAAATTGACTGAATTGACACGGGTCTAAATGTATAATATACTTTTTCCTGTTTCTAAGTGTCACGCTTTTCCAGATGTTTAGACGTTTTAACTTTTGTATGGATAATATGTGCTTTCAGACTGACGGTCGAATAAATTGATTGATTGATAAATCAGAGTCCCCCAAAATAGGGGGCTTCTTATACATGGGGGCGTCTTATAGATGGAAAACTACATTTTGACCTAATAATTAAAAGTGGTGAATGCTTGGCACAAACCTAAGTTCACATAGGCTCCAAGCATGATTTGTTTTGTCCATAGAAAACAGCTAAGTTGGTAGCCTAAAACAATATAAAGTCTTTATTGTCAGACTACAGTTTCCATTCAAGCTTAAAAATAGACTTTTCTGTTTTTATATAAAATACCTGCTTTACTTTGGGTCTTACGACCTTTATCAAGGACGAAGAAAAGATGTAGAAACGTAAGAAATCGCCCCTGCTTGCCTTGCCTTTTCTTTTTTTTAAAGGTCTTTTCCCCCCGCTACCGGGCGGAGCTGCCCACAGGCCCGCAGGGGCGAGGGGAGGGACGGGCTAGCGAGGATGGGGTGTCACCTTTGTGACAAGCGTGACACCCCTCCTCCTTGCTGGCTGCCCCGGCAGCTCCGCCCCAGCAGCGGGGAGAAAAGCCCTTTAATTAAATAAAAAAAAGGAAAGCAGGCGCTGGCGGCTGGCTAAGCAAGCAAGCCAGCCAGCCACCGCGCGCCGAGCAATGCTTTCGGCGCCGCCGATTGCGGGGGGCGGTGCCCCCCACCCCAGGGTGCTGCCTGGGGCGGCCCGCCCCCGCCTCCCCTCGCTACGCCCCTGGCTGTTGCATATCCTTGACATTCAACAGATGAAAATAGGGGCATTTCTCCCTGCCCACTAAATGACCCTCCTCGACCCTCCAGTAAATAAAATTTAGAAAGGGGCAAGATTAGAAAGGGGCAGGTGCACTTTTTTTTTTTTAAATCAACACTCCTTGTTTTCTGCTCTCCTTTTCTTCCCACCCAGGGGGGCCCTGCCCTCAGCTTGTCCCTCAGAGCTGGTGCATCACATGGGACTGGACAGCCCTCATTCTCCTTGCCCACTCGCCAGCAGCCGCTACAAGCTGCCAAAGGGAGGAGGCCGACAGCAGCAGCCATGGAGAGGAAACAGGATGCTCCCTTGCCAACACAGCTTGGGACAAGTGCCAGATCCTCCTGCTCTTGGAGCTTGGCAGCAGCAGCACTAGCAGAGGAAATCGGGACATTCAGGCTTCCGGTTGGCGTGCCGGAGATGGCGGTCGGGGGGATATGTCGCTCCTGACATTCCCCCGTCGGACTGGGCAAAGGGGTGCTCGCGCCAGCGCCGCGACCCCCAAAACCCCCGGGAAGGGCGTCCCGGGGTCCGGAGGACCCGCAGGAGCTCGGACGCCGGTCCCGATCCCAGGGAGCTCTTAGCGGGGCTCCCGGGAGCGATCGGGCGGCGGAGCTCTAGGGTCCGCTAACAGCCCCGTCCGGCGAAGCTGCATGACCGTCAACGCTGAGCGCGCCGATCCCTTCTAAATCTTCAATTCGGAACTGTAAGTAATCTGCAAGAAAAAGCTTTAATTTTGACCCAATTCGACCCTGGCTTGAGGACGAAAATACGGAGGTCCGTCCCTTGCCATTGTATAACAACGACAGGGCATTGTTGCACAGCTTTGAGAAGTATTGCCTGGAATTTGACACTTTGTTTCGGAGATTTAACCCTTGCGCCTCCCCCGGTCCTAGGGGGCAGATGAAGTTAATTTAATCTTTATGAGCAAGAGGATTATTTTGGAGCTTTGGAACTTTTGAAAAGTTTGCAAAAGTTTGGAAAAGTTAGAAAAGAACTGTTTGCTAAAAATGGTGGTGAAACAGGATGTGGATTTGACAACATTGTTGGAGAAATTGAAAAAACTTAGAATGGATTACAATGCTGGAGTGAAAGAACTGAGAGCTGAACTGGCTGCAGCTGGGAGCAGCACTGTGACTGAGATAAAGCAAAGCATAAACAATGGTCTGAATGGTCAGGATTTACAATCCAACCCTGTGAACAGTGTACTTGTTGAGCCCAAACAGAGAAAGCCTACCCAGAAGAAAACCAGCTGCAAAAGATTCATCTATTTTAAGCCAAGAGCTGTCGTCATCATCAGGAAAAAGAGAAACAATAGAAGAATAATCAAAAAACCACAGCTCAACGACAAGCAGCGGAGAGGAAGTCGAGACAATCTGGACCAAATATGGAAGGGAAGGCCAAAGATTTTAATGGACATTGTTTTGGATGCAACTCTACAGCAAAGACAATGGGTTCCAAAGTTGGATCCTGCAGGAATAGGATGAACACTTATATGAAGTAACTGTTTTGTGGCCTACTGGTTTTTGAATTTGGATTTGGCAGGAAATGATATAGTATGATTTTTGAAAAATAATGATATAAGAATGATAGATATTATAAATGATAAGTAATTTTGATGCTGAAATAGTCTGCACCGGGGACTGGGGGGGGGGAATAGGGACCTGATTAAAGTAAAAGATAAGAATGTTAAAGATGTGAGTGGTTGGTAAGCGATTTGAAATTAAGAAATTATGGAAATGTTAATGATGTGGAATTAGAAACCTGGTAAAAATGTATATTATGATAAATGAAAACAATGAGGGGGGGCGTGAGGAAGTCATCAGAGATTGTATAAATTGTATGTGATCTGGCCTGAATCGGGGCTGGACAAAAATTGGAAAACCT
Source organism: Darevskia armeniaca (assembly GCA_034641395.1). Lineage (NCBI taxonomy): Eukaryota > Metazoa > Chordata > Lepidosauria > Squamata > Lacertidae > Darevskia > Darevskia armeniaca. Next base: position 304,461 of record JAWWNF010000500.1, on the reverse strand, counting down.
AATAAAAATTATTTATAAAAAAAAAAAAAAAAAGGAAATCGGGACATTCCCGGATCAAATCAGAAGCTGGAACGGCTTTCGTAATTCCGGGAACGTCTGTGGAAAATCGGGACATTTGGAGGGTATGCTGTTGCATCCCATCCCCTTGCACAGTAACCCCTCCTCCAAAAAACCCCACCCTTTCCTTAAACTGCAAGTTCTTCCCTACCCCAGGAAGTAAATCCACCCACCAACCTGTTTAAGAGTGTCAGGGATGTACCCACGCCTGCCAGTCCGGCATTGAGTGGATACAGAGAGCCTCAGCCTGTGTCGATGATGGATTCATCTCAGAGCGAGTCTGCCAGCCCCTCCTCAGGGGAGGAGAAGTTAGTGGGTGGGAGCCAGGGAGTGAGAGGTCTCCAGGAAGATGCAGAGAGACCTGGCACCACCCAGCAGGCTCGCTCAGAGAGGGAGACGTCAGTTCCGGTGCCCATTTCACGTAGAAGGAGGAGGCAGCAATTTAGAGTGCCGAGACTCTGGTGTTGGCGCCAAAACAGAAGGGGGGCACTTCCGGATTCCGCTAGTGTCTAGGCGGTCATGTTTGGACTGAACTCTGCACTATATATATTTGCACAATTAAAATGATGGAAAGACAATAAGGACTTGGTCTTTACTATTGAGCAACCGATAAGGGAACCTGACAAAAAGCAAAACATGTCCTAAAATCCTTCCACTTAAAAGAATTTATTAAGCTTTTGCGGTGATCAGAGAAAAGCCCCTTCTGCTGTGATACACAAATTGGGGAATATTTCCCCCCAAGGAGACTGTACCTTATTCTGATGTCCTTTTGGGGGGGTCAAGTGAAAACCTGTATATTTATCCAGACTGCCATGTTACATTTTTGATGCTGGAGTTTTAGCCTATACATGCTGACGTGGGAAGAGGGGGACCAGATGCAAAACACAGCTGGGCTGCCGTTGTTTAAAAGAGGCAATTTCAGCAAGCTTGGCTTGCAAGCCGAACCCACTGAAATTCCCTCTCCTATACCATTATTAAAGGCGCTGTCCTTTTTTTTTGCATCTCCTCCCTACGTCCTCCGCTGCTTTTTTGTTTTCTAAAAACCATAAGCTGCTCAGGAATTCCTGGGGACTGAAGAGCAGGTTGCAAGTATGTATCATCATTAAGCAACCATCCAACACACAGCCTGCAGTGGGAAGCCACACACGCCCCGCCATGCTGTTTTCGGCTGCATGCTGACAGCACAATGCAAAGGACTTTGTGAATGCCTCCGGAGCTCTAAAGCACCCCATTGACTTAACAGGTTCCATGCCCAAGCTTAAAGGGGTGTGCATAGCTACGCAGAACACGAAGTTCCCAGAGATTCTGCTGCTTGTTCTAAAGCGAGTTGAACGGACTGTGCCTCCTACCTAGGGGCTGCCAGCTGGTCTGGAAAAATAAAAACAAGGAAACAAAACCTAGCCTGGCTTGCTCTTCTGCCTTTTTCAGCCAACTGATATGCATTCCTTGGCAGGTTATGCAGGCCTTGGCAGGTTTCCCCCAGCCTCCTGGAGAATAACATTAGCCCCTCTCAGTCCTTCCAGTATCCATAGATACATCTCTGTGGAAGGTTCCTCCCTGCAGCATGCAAGCACACAAACAAAGGGGTTTTGCACACACAACTGTCAATACATGAAGGCAAGGTTCCTCATCATGTTGTGCACTGAGCATTCCATGCATAAAGTTGTATGCACTTGGGGTCCTTTGCAGACTTTCCAAGGAATTTGTGTAGATGGCTGGGGCAGCACCAGATTTTGGGGGGCGCGGGCGATTCCCCTGCACAGGGTGATGAGCCAAGGGGGTGAATAATAATAATAATAATAATAATAATAATAATAATACCTATATTTATATGGGTACCTACTGAGAATATCCATAAAAAGCAACTGTACCAAAAGGAATTATTGTGATACATATTTTTTTTCATACTTAATTTTCTGTAGATTTTGTATCTAAATTGACTTCCCTCAACTAGCACTCCATTGCATCACATGATAACTCATATATCCTCTATAATAAAGTTGCTGTGTCCCTGCGTCCGTTCCGTGTGTCACGGAATTGCGCTACTGCGCATGTCCGTGTCCCACACGGACGCAGGGATTGGAACGGGCGGAGAGGGGGGCGTGTCCGCGAGGCAGCGGCGGCGCATGCGCGGTGTCAGTTGCGCCAGCGCCGCTGCCTCGCATGGACGCAGAGGGCCGCCCCATCCTCGCCGCTGCTACAGCCGCCCCCAGGGAAAACGAAGAAGGGGGAGGGAGCCCCTCTCCACCCCCCAGCAGCCGCTGTTCTGCCTCCTCCTGCCTCCTTCTCCTCTAGCGCCCGTTATTGAACGGGCTAAATTCAACTAGTAATATAATATTCCTATTCCAATTACCATATTCCTGTTGTTTTTATCCTTTTGTCTAGACATGCATAATAATTTTTTATTTATGTATACATTTATGTATTTTTGTGTGTTAGTTTTTGCCCTTTTTTTCTTTTGTGATTTCTTTTCTTTCTCTTTGTAAAATGAAAAATGAATAAAAAGAAATTGAAAAAAATGAATAAACAGAAATGGGAAAAAAGGAATTATTGTGAAAATAATAATATTTAGAGGGTGCACCAAATGTTGCATGTGCTCTGGGTGCCATATTACCAAAGTTCGCCTCTAGCGGAGTGGGGGACAGAGGGGGGAGCTTGCTGCCCATTCCCCATGCAGGTTTAGTATCCATGGATCATTTTGGGGGTTTTTTGGGTTTCCCTCCCTTCTCTGGCTCCTTTTGGGGTTGCAAAAACTTAATATTTCCATTCGCTTAGTCCGCAAGGCCTAGCAGGCCTGATATATGCAGTAGTTGCACTCTTACATCTCAGAGGGTTGTTTTTAATTATTATATAATTTTTACTTGTTATTAAGGAATAAGTGAGGGACCAGGTGGTGCTGTGGGTTAAACCACAGGCTTGCTGATCAGAAGGTCAGCGGTTCTAATCCCTGCGACGGGGTGAGCTCCCATTGCTCGGTCCCAGCGCCTGCCCACCTAGCAGTTCGAAAGCATGCTAAAGTGCAAGTAGATAAATAGGAACCGCTCTGGCGGGAAGGTAAATGGCGTTTCCATGCGCTGCTCTGGTTCACCAGAAGCAGCTTTGTCATGCTGGCCACATGACCCGGAGGCTGTCTTCGGACAAACGCCGGCTCCCTCGGCCTATAGAGCGAGATGAGCACGCAACCCCAGAGTCGGACACGACTGGACCTGATGGTCAGGGGTCCCTTTACCTTTACCTTTAAGGAATAAGTGACATTCAGATTCTAATGCCACCTCTAGTATTAATCTAGTGCTGATGAATTTCGAGATGACCACTGGGGAAGAGAAAGAATGGAGGGGGAGGGGCTAAGGAAAGAGGATAAAAAAACACCCACCTTTGACCTTGACTCATTAATTTGGGACCCATTTAATTTCTGCATAATAGTGCTAGCACCTCACCACCTGTCACTCACTAAAATATTAGTGTGCTATTTTCCCCCCAGTACAAGTGAACTCATATTTCATTTATTTTGTTGGTCAAACTTTTGAACCTCTTTAATAATTGCATCCTCTCTTTGATTTCTGGGGGCTTTCACCTCCTGCCTTTTCTTTGCTATGTTGCAAAATTCTCAGTCCCTTTTTCTGTTGTTACAGTACTTGCTCTCATCTCACTTTCTTTTGCTATCCTTTCTATCACCAGCCTATTGCCCCTTTCCTCACGTCGTCTTCCACATTCTCTTTACCTTCTCAAACATTTCTATCCTTTCTTTTTCTCACCTTCTGCTTCCTTTGTCCCTGCTGGTATTGCCTTTCTGTCTCCTTCTCTTTTTACTCTCCTCACTTTAATTCACCTTCTCTGCCGCTCTAATTTACCTCTCTGTGACTCTTGCCGCCTCCTAATGTCAACTTGCCTGAAATCAAAATCAACAGGATTTCTGGGGAAGTCTCACCATTCTCAAAACCTAATATGGGTGGTAGCTGTTCTTTTTGCCCCTTTGATGGATGATGAAGTTTGAAGAAACTCTGTAGCTTCTCACACACGGAAGCAACATATACCTGTAGTTTCAAAAAAAAAAATGTTTCCCCCCTCTTTTAGTTTGTGAAGTCTTTCTGTTTTACAATTCTTTTAAAAATCCAACTAAATAGCTACACTTCCAAATCCACACTGAACTATTAAAGATGTCGTCCTGTGCATAGTTACCTGAGAGTAGGTCCCATTAAAATAAGAGTGCTTTCCTGATTCATAGGATTTGCTTTGCAACTAAGGCTTCCCCCGCTGCAGAGCTGAATTTCCTCTACCTTTCCTGCATTTACCTGGAAGTAAATGCGGGTGGCGCTGTGGGTTAAACCACAGAGCCTAGGGCTTGCCGATCAGAAGGTTGGCGGTTCGAATCCCCACAACGGGGTGAGCTCCCGTTGTTCGGTCCCTGCTCATGCCTACCTAGCAGTTCGAAAGCACGTCAAAGTGCAAGTAGATAAATAGGTACCGCTCTGGCAGGAAGGCGTTTCCGTGCGCTGCTCTGGTTCACCAGTGGCTTAGTCATGCTGCCCACATGACCCGGAAGCTGTACGCCGGCTCCCTCGGCCAGTAAAGCGAGATGAGCGCCGCAACCCCAGAGTTGTCTGCGACTGAACCTAACGGTTAAAGGTAAAGGGACCTAACGGTTAGGGGTCCCTTTACCTTTCCTTTACCTAAAGCCCCCAAACTGAACATTGGCCAGTCTGCTCAGAGAATTAGGCTTCACCAGGCAGTAGTATGACCTGGATTCATGCATTTTAAATTGTCATGGATGTTCCTAAGAAGTCTTACTCCCTGAATAAACTTCCTCAGAGAAAACTGCACATGCAGGCTGTGCAGCAATGGAAACCCAATCCATGCTCTAAGGGAAGCAAGTAAAGTAATATAGACTTTATATTTTTATAAATATTTTATAAAAGTATAAAATTTTATTTTAGGATTACTTACTTACACACAAAAACACACTGCCTGCCCCCCCCAGCCCTTCTATTCCAAGTAAGAAGTGCACTGGATTTTTGAAATGAATTTGAATTTTGGGTTGAATTTCCCCAGCATGCCATCTTAAACTGGCTTAAAATCTGATCAGTTTTGATGGCTTTGCGGATTTGTTTTTCAAACCACTGATCAGATTTTTCTGTTCTGCTACATTTTGTATATTTAAGCACATCCCCCACACCCAAACACCTTGATACTGTTTTCATAACTGACGCAAAGCACCCTAGGACTTTTGTTAAAACTGAAGGGTGGTGTTAAAATGTCTTAAATACCGTATTGGCCTGAATATAAGCCTCACTCCCCCCCCCCCAAAAAAATTCTGACCGTGAAAAGTGTGGCTTAAATTCTCGACCTTACAAAAATTGGTTTTTACGATATCGCTGCTGAAACAGACATACAGTAAAACAGAACGGGTTTGAGTGCCTGTGAAATTTTAAGGGAGCGGCTTATATTCGGGTACAGTATTGTCTTTTTTGTCTTTTTCCGCCCTGAATTTTAAAGGTGCGGCTTGTATTCGGCTTATATTCCTGCCAATACAGTAAATACGAGGCCAAAGGCAGCTCTCTCACCCGTCCTCAGTCTCCCCACAACACCTATAATGGTGTGAGAAATAACAGCCCGCCTCACAGGGGTGTTGTGGAAAAGAACAAAATAGTTTATAGAAGGGGAAGTTCTGTCAGGCGCAGCTTTCCCCGCCATGGCATTTGGGAAACAACGCAACTGGCAACGTTTTCCTTGCTATGACACCAGAACCAGATGGACTCAAACTCTCATCAACCTCAGTCAATATGGCCAAGGGAAAGGAATGATGGGAGTTGTAGTCCAACAATATATGGAGGGCTGGGGCACAGGTTATTCTTTCCTATACTGGAGGCCAGAGATGCTGAAGGAGCAAACAGGACTGAGTAGGCAATAGGAGTATAGCATCTAGATCAAGGAGTATAGCATCTAGATCAAGGGAAGTAATAGTACCACTGTATTCCGCTCTGGTCAGACCTCACCTGGAATACTGTGTCCAGTTCTGGGAACCACAGTTCAAGAAGGATACTGACAAGCTGGAACGTGTCCAGAGGAAGGCAACCAAAATGGTCAAAGGCCTGGAAACGATGCCTTATGAGGAACGGCATAGGGAGCTGGGTATGTTTAGCCTGGAGAAGAGAAGGTTAAGGGGTGATATGATAGCCATGTTCAAATATATAAAAGGATGTCATATAGAGGAGGGAGAAAGGTTGTTTTCTGCTGCTCCAGAGAAGCGGACACAGAGCAATGGATTCAAACTACAAGAAAGAAGATTCCACCTAAACATTAGGAAGAATTTCCTGACAGTAAGAGCTGTTCGACAGTGGAATTTGCTGCCAAGGAGTGTGGTGGAGTCTTCTTCTTTGGAGGTCTTTAAGCAGAGGCTTGACAGCCACCTGTCAGGAATGCTTTGATGGTGTTTCCTGCTTGGCAGGGGGTTGGACTGGATGGCCCTTGTGGTCTCTTCCAACTCTATGATTCTATGATGAGAAATAAGGACCCAGGGGTGCCAACTTGAATAAAATATGCCCCCCCAGTAAGCCCCGCTTTGCATAACCAATCACATGACACAGTGCACATACGTCATTTGAATGGCAATGTCCATCACCTTTGGGGACCCCTCCTCAGGTGTTTTATTGGTGAGGGGAGAAGGTACCTCAGACCCTAGGAGTTGGTTCCTATGCAAGGACTTAAAGGAGCAATGAGCGATAATGGAGTCACATAGAGGAACAAAGAACAGGCGATGCAAAAAAGCAACAAAAGTTCAACAAGGGTTAGGGTTTCGCCTTTTTTTGTTTTGGCAGGGCTCTCGTGTCTTCATGACTGGCAGAAACATAACAGCTGCCATTTCCCTCTCACCGTGGTCACCGTTTATGCTGGGAAGAGCTTCAGCTGTTACATTCCTGCCCACCCTGCAGTTTTGAGAGTCATAAAGCCGTGCTAGAAAGAAGCTGAGCCGAGGAAGCATGCGGATGAACAAGCAGCGTTGCCACTTTCTGCCTGGCTCTGCTCACGCCCCTTAACTTGGGGTAGCTGCATCTGTAAGTTTGGGTTTCTCTCAGTTTCTCATTTCCCCATTCTTCAGCTCAGTTCCCCAAATTCCCACATTTGGGTTTTTGTTATCTAAGAAGTCCTCGTGACGATGCTCACGGTCCCTTCCAACCCTACAATTCTATGGATCTATGAAAATTCATCAGCATATTAGTGCTAACATGCATTTTTGCAAAGCGTGTTTCCCCCTCCCCAATATTTATAATTTCCTGAATGCAATGCATTTTTTATTTTGACAAATATGTGCATATTTACGCACACGTTACCTCAGTATTTGCACTGCTGTACACATTACTTAGCTGGAGAACTGCACTGCCAAATTTGGAGAGCTGCGAATTTCGAAAGACGGCTGTGTTTCTGTTTGCATATTGCTTTGGAAAGCGTGATCTGGGTAGATTTGCCTTGAAATGTGAACTGTGTCAAATGTCTGCCCCACCCCTACCCTTCAGACACAAAGAAATCAATTTCATAATGCAGGTAAAAGCAAAAGGAGCAGGGGTGGAACAAAAGGTGACAACTGCATAGATGAGGGTAAAAGGTAAAGGGACCCCTGACCATTAGGTCCAGTCGTGTCCGACTCTGGGGTTGCGGCGCTCATCTCGCTTTATTGGCCGAGAGCCGGCGTACAGCTTCCGGGTCATGTGGCCAGCATGACAAAGCCGCTTCTGGCGAACCAGAGCAGCGCACGGAAACGCCGTTTACCTTCCTGCCGGAGTGGTACCTATTTATCTACTTGCACTTTGACGTGCTTTCGAACTGCTAGGTGGGCAGGAGCAGGGACTGAGCAACGGGAGCTCACCCCGTCGCGGGGATTCGAACCGCCGACCTTCTGATCAGCAAGCCCTAGGCTCTGTGGTTTAACCCACAGCGCCACCTGGGTCCCTTAGATGAGGGAGCTCTTCATAAAAGAGATGCAGAGCAGGAAAAACCCTGCTCATTGTGTAGTTTCTGCCATTACTGCTGTGTTAGAGTTACAGGTAGGTAGCCGTGTTGGTCTGCTGTAGTCGAAACAAAATAAAAAAATAAAAAAAATTCCTTCCAGTAGCACCTTAGAGACCAAATAGGTTTGTTCTTGGTATGAGCTTTCGTGTGCATGCACACTGAAACAGAAGTCACCAGACCCTTATATATAGTGAGAGGGTGGGAGGGGTATTACTCAGAAGGGTGGTGGGAATGGGTGATAGGCTGATAGCTGTGGTAAACCTGTTGACGACTGTTAACGACTGCAATTAGTCTTACAGGAAAAAGCAAGGGGTGAGAAGGTTAAAAATACCCCTCCCACCCTCTCACTATATATAAGGGTCTGGTGACTTCTGTTTCAGTGTGCATGCACACGAAAGCTCATACCAAGAACTACGTAGTTGGTCTCTAAGGTGCTACTGGAAGGAATTTTTTTATGCTGTGTTAGAATTAGAGAAGCGAGACCTTGTGAAAGTCCCTTAAAAGCACAAGGATGCTGTCAACATTGGGAGTTGGAAACCTCTAGGCAGCAAAGAGGGGAGAGAGGTTAATTTTACAAATAGGCCTGCTGGATCTACCACATGGTGAGGAAAGCAAGGAAAATCCTGGTCCCAATTGGAGCCTACCCTAACTTTTTGCAGCTTGGTTCCCTGTTCTGGGCAGGAAATAACAGCAAGAATGGAAGCAGCACCAGGCTTGATTTTACTTCCACCCTTTATCTGTGGCTGTAGCTCTGTCCCGAGAGCTCCAGATATTGTTGCTACTGCAAGCCCCACTCAGCCCTCTCCTCCCCTTTGTTTCCTGTGCTACAGTAGTCTGCAGAGAGAGAGAGAAAACAGTAGCCTGTAGGCTTGCGGCTGCACAATCATGCAGCTCACCCTAGGGCATAGCTGTCAACTTTCGGATTTGAAAATAAGGGATCAGCAGCCTCACCTGTCCCGGGGACAGTCTATGGTTCTCGGGGACAGTCCACGCCGTGCTAAGCCCCCCAGGCTACAAATTAATTTACAGCAGGCTACACACCATCATCTTTCCCCACCTCAGGGTCTCTTTTCCAGGGAGTCTTCTCTTCTCATGCGATGCTTCAGGGTCTGTCCTTCCGGTGAGCAGCCAGGGCCGATGTCCTTCAGAATGGATCGGTTTGATCTTCTTGCAGTCCGCGGGACTCCAGCACCACAATTCAAAAGCGTCAATTCTTCATGGGGGGATTGATCAGGTTCACTCTTTTGGCTCTCTGGCATCCATTAACGACTTATTATACAAACGTGTTGCAGGCTTTGCATCCTTTAACACTCTTTTGGAAGGAGTGTATTTGTGGGCTGGGCCAGAGTGGTTGATTTTACATGCAAGCAAAGCACCAGCAGTGCTGTTGTCTAATGACATCCTATTCTCTGTAACTATTGGTGAGCAACGCAGCCGAGCAATGCAGCTGAGGAGCCTCCCTGGCTGGCAGGGAGGGAGAGGAGCTGCTTCCTTTGAAATCCGGGAAATTTACGGGATATCTAACAATCCGGGATAGCAGCGGGAAACGGCGTTGGAATAAGGGGATTTCCCGCCAAAAAAGGGAAACAGCGAAAGACGGCGCTGGAATAAGGGAATTTCCTGCCAAAAAAGGGAAGGTTGACAGCTATGCCCTAGGGACCCTTTACAAAAATGTAAGACAAGCCTGCTGGATCCGGCCAATTGTCCATCCAATCCAACTACCTGCTATTGAAAGCCCGCAAGCAGGATCTGAGTGGAGTCTCCCCTCCTGTGGTTTCCAGCATTGCTGCCTCCAACAATAGAGGCAGGGCATAGCCATTGTGGCTAGTAGCCACTGATAGCCTTTGTCTAACTCAGGCACCCCCAAACTTGGCCCTCCAGATGTTTTGGGACTACAACTCCCATCATTCCTAGCTAACAGGACCTGTGGTCAGGGATGATGGGAATTGTAGTCCCAAAACATCTGGAGGGCCGAGTTTGGGGGTGCCTGGTCTAACTCCTCCTCAAAGCCATCACTTTCCCGGATGTAACTTGACAATGAAAGCATTAATAATCCCAAACTCTTTCCTGAAGTCTCTGGAACAATTATTGTTAACTTGTGAAATACTTTTCAGTTACAGATCAGCATGTAACTTTACAAATGGCGAAATTTTTAACTTCCGTTTCGACATATAAACGTCGTAATGGACTGCTGTTTGGAAGCTGAAAATTCCTTATAGTATCTATTTCTAATTTGTACTCTCTTAAGTTTTATTGGTTCTAATTTTTTTAATCAAATTGTACTGTGTATTTGTTCTAGTTCTGTTGTTCTTATGAGCTTAAAGCTGAAATATAGTGATTGATTGACTTTTCAGTTGTGAAAATTAGCAGACTAATACCAAACAGACATCAACAGTTTGCTCCTCAGCGGAGTCTTTTTGACGAGGGTCCAGTTCAGATTTAATGCTAAGCCAAACTCTGGCTTTAGTGTGAATAAGGAAGTGTGTGGGTATCCAGAGTGAAAATCACGACTGCTTCTCACCTCCCTCAATCCCCTTGCTGCTGTGCTCCCTGAAGCTAAGCCATCGTTTGGCCTAGTGTTACGCACCTACCAGGGCTCACGGTTTGCCTCGTTCCTAGAAAACCACAAGCTGTAACCAAGGTTTTCTTCTTGGCTTACCATTCATGGTTTTTCTGGAAGAGACAATAACAAGCTCAGGTTTGCCCATAATGCTAAGCTAAACCATAGCTTACCTCTAAGTAGTGCCATAGCAAGAGGACCAGGGAAGGAGCAAAGCAGCAGTGATTTTTTCTCTGGCTTGCACACTTATTCACTGACTTACTCACTCACAGTCCAATATACCTGAAGGAACGTCTCCACCCCCATCGTTCAGCCCGGACACTGAGGTCCAGCGCCGAGGGCCTTCTGGCGGTTCCCTCGCTGCGAGAAGCCAAGTTACAGGGAACCAGGCAGAGGGCCTTCTCGGTAGTGGCACCCGCCCTGTGGAACGCCCTCCCACCAGATGTCAAAGAGAACAACAACTACCAGACTTTTAGAAGACATCTGAAGGCAGCCCTGTTTAGGGAGGCTTTTAATGTTTAATAGATTGTTGCATTTTCATGTTCTGTTGGAAGCCGCCCAGAGTGGCTGAGGAAACCCAGCCAGATGGGCGGGGTATAAATAATAAATTATTATTATTATTATTATTATTATTATTATTATTATTATTATTATTACTAAAACACTGTTTGAGAAATTAGGCTTAGGAATTGCATGTGCTGAACTTTTTTACTTTTAAAGAATAGATTACACTTTTATTTCACCTTTCTTCCATGGAGTAACTCAAGATGCACATATAAATTCTCCATACATCTCCCATCCAGGCACTCACCAGACCCTTTGAGAGGGTGTACGCAGGTTCGTCCTTGTGCACAAAACATATATTTTAGTCTGTCAACCACGGTTGACTGTGAAACACTCTGTGTGCTTTTGCTCCCTTCCTCTGTTCCATTAAACACTCGTATATTGCATGGAAGCGCATAGCTTGGCTTCTGAGTACTGAGGCTGACGAGGGTGGTCATATACCAACGTCACATCTCCACATGCATTTAAAGCACTTTGCTTCCACCAAAGAACTATGGAAACTGTTGTTTAAGGGTACTTGGAGTCGCTAGGAGACCCCTCACAAAGAGACATTTGCCTGCACCCATAACAAACCCAGGATTCTTTGGGAGAAGCTATGGCTGCGTGCGCTGCTCTGGTTCGCCAGAAGTGGCTTAGTCATGCTGGCCACATGACCCGGAAGCTGTATGCCGGCTCCCTTGGCCACTAAAGCGAGATGAGCACCGCAACCCCAGAGTCGGTCACGACTGGACCTAATGGTCAAGGGTCCCTTTACCTATGACTGCTAAAGTGGTACAATGGTGCTTTCAATGGATGTGGCCCCAAAGAGGCCATTTTTAATAGTTGTGCAGAAGAGGGAATTTCAGAAGGTATAGCTTGCATGACAATCGGCACCTGCTGAAATGCCCTCTTCTAGACAAATATTTTAAAAAATGCTGTCTTCCTTTTCCATCTGGCCCACTTTACTGCTAGCAAATATATTTTGTTTTGACACTTACCAAGCCAAGGATGCAACCAGCCTCTTCAGTGCACAGCTCTAGCAAAATGTGAAGCTCTGAGGAGAAGCCATGCCTGCTGTTCCCAGCCTGCCTACACATATCTCCCCGCCATCTTCAAAACAATTACACTGATAGAAACATGCTAGTGTCGACTGGGCTCTGATGGCAAAAGTGAAGTGAGGTGAAAATTGAAGGAAGCCTGAACATGTTGGTGATTCGTGCATAAATATACAAAAGTATCAAATCTCAAAAAGCTTGGATGAACATTTAATTTCTACAGAAGAGTCAAGAGCTGTGGATAACTGGACTCCTCAGGAAACAGACTTAGCATAACAATAATATACCTTATAGCACACCTTAAGGAACAAACTTGATAGTTGCAAAGGAGGACAACCTCACAGGCTGAATCCTGGTCCCGTTGAAGTCAACACCTAACTCCCATTGGCTTCAATTAGCACCAGAATATGGCCCTTTACTGCCAGGGATGTTTACATTAAAATCAAATTTACTAAGCCAGTGAGGTGCACTGTAAACTCTTGGTGCCCCATTATCTCTTTTGTGTCCTTCAGAGCCCAAACAGCAGAATAAACTGAACTAAAGGAAACCAAGCTTCCCTTTCCCTTTCATTCCTTTTTCACAGATTCCAGGAAAGGAGGTTGGGTTTGACCCTTTTTTTTTTAAAAAAAAGAACAGAATTATCTGAAATACAAAAACAGTTTCCCCAGTTGCCCTTGTCGCACTGCACTTCACATCCTAAGGAAGGGCCCCTTTTCAGTTCCAGAAGGACCAGAACTTGAAGTTGGGGGGAATAAAGTTTGATTGGGATTAGGACTTGAATTCATCCCAGTGGGAATATAGTACAAACTCTCCATGTAGTTGCCATCGGCAGTTTGGCTAGCTGGAGGAACGTCGCTCTTTGAAAAATGGCTGTAGTTTTCGTTGAGGTTTGCATTTTCTGGAACTGGTTGTTGGTCTTGAAGGTCCAGGCTGGCGGGGGGCATAGCTGGAGGGGGAGGGGGGAACCCAGGGAACCCAGAGTACGACATGTAAGGTGGTCCATAACCTCCTGGATTCATGACCACTGGTGAGAAAGGAGACTGGTAAAGCCCGCTGTGTGATGATAGTGGGACTGGGGGTATGAGTACCTCAATGTACTGCCCTGTTTCTGGGTCATAAAGCATCTTTAATTGAGGCTGCCTCGGCGGTTCCACATAGTAGCATTTCCCACTTTCTGGATCAACCAACATTTTTCTGTGTCCCTGTAGAGGAGGAGGAGGAGGAGGAGCTGCAGCAGCAGCAGGAGCAGGATGAAAGTGCCTAGTTGGGCTTGGGGCACTCTTACCAGATGGCGAAATCCCTTCATTTCTTCTTGTGAAGCTCGGAGACTCTTCAAGTCTTAGGGGGAGTTGCCCATGGCTTGGGTTACTGTATAGCACATTATCGGAGGGTGCCTTCCTCTCCATTTGTTTTGGTGGGAAAGGTTCATGGCTAATTTTATTTCCTGATGCTTCTCCACTCGGCTGGAAGGAGACATTGGAGGTGAAAGAGTTGTTGTCAACGTTCAAAGGCACTGGGTGTTTAACAGTTGCATCAGATTGATGAGTTTTCACAGGAATCGTTAAGTAATTTGTGTTGTCAGCCTGGGTAGCCGAAAAATACTGTTCATTTGTTGCCTGACGTTTGTTGAAGTAGTCACACCCTGGGTCGTAGAGCTTTCCATAAGAGTTTGATATTACCTTGATTCCTTCAGTGTACTCTGTTGGTGCTAGTGGACTGTTTGAAATCACACAATCAGACTGTATTCTGTTGTGCTTCTCCAAGGGTCTGGTGTCTTCCAGTACTGTAGAGTCATATCTACCATCTGCAAAATTACTATTTTCTTGAGTCTGTGTGTGACTATTTTGGGTGCTTGTCATTGGAGGCCTGATGGCTTGTGGGTACCTACAGCTTCCATGAGATGATCCAGATTCTGGAAACATATTTTCGTCTTTCGGGAGGTTATTGGAAGCCACTGAGAAGAACTCGCTGGATAAATGTTTCTGAAAGGGCAACTCAGCTTCTTGGGATTTGCAAGGGTCATTAATATAGCTTGTGGTTCCACAGCCATCATCTCTCCTTGTGATTTCCCGTACATAGGTAGAAGATGGGATCCTAAGAGACTCTGTTGAAGCAGCATCTTGGGTTTCTCTCAACAAACTATGTTTAGACGGTGGCACTGAATCTTTCATGGTCCTTTCATCCAGTCTGGAGCAACTAGAAGCTGGAAAATAGTCAGTTTCAGTTTTGTGTGACTGTTTGGAGAGAGAACTGTTGACTTTAATATTAAGCTGAGATTCTTTCTTGGCAGTTGTAGAAGAAGGCCTGACATTTAATTCACTCCTCTCATAAGGCACTTGTTTGTTTTCAACTTGCGTCTGAAATTCTTTATTTTCAACAAGTTTCTTGGACTGAATTGTAGTAATGTGCACTGCAGGTTCACCCACTGCAGAACATTTGCTTTCTGGATGACACACAGATACATTTCCGTGTGTCTGTACTGTGGGATTAGAATTATCAGTGGACTCCTTGCTCCTTGTGCTCTGATCATGTAGAGAAAGTGTTGACACATCAATGTCCCCAATTTGGTCTTGCTTATTCTCCTGTGCATTATTTGCTGTTTGCATATCATCTTTCCGACATATTGATGTGCAGCGTATGAACAGAGGTGAAACAGCTGTGGGCTCCTTTGGTAGCACAATTAAGCTGTTCTCACTTTTGCTTTCAGAATAGGATGCCTGATCTACACTGGAGCTATCTGATGATTTAAAGCCAAGATTATATGTGTCCTTCACTAATTTTCTTACACCTCTGGGCTGATGTATTCTTGCCTTCTCTTTGCTTTCCGTTTGAATTGTCTCCCCTGTGTGAGACGTTTTGGGGGGATTTGATTTGTCACCACTGTGTGATTTGACAGAAGATGGAAAAGCCACAGATGAGAGTTTCATGCTCTGAAATGTAGGCAGCCTCCGTTCATTGGAAACTCTGTCCAAAGATGTGTGCCTAGAGGCATTTAGAGCATTATGCTCATTCTTGATCTGAGGGATGAGTTTCATTTCTTTGGTTTTGGATGTGAAGATGTTACTGGGAGTATCTTTGGGTACCACAAGGCTTTTCGGTTTCAGGGGGAATTTTTCTTCCTTTGACTGTGTGTGCTTGCTCTGACGGATGGCTCGCTGCTTCAGATTTGGCCATGGCTTTTTTGGCTTTGCAAACTTCGGAACTGCAGCCAAGCTTTCCGTATCAGCCTCCATGGACTCAAACACAGCTCGGGCTCTCCTGTATTCTTTCCTTACCCCAGCGGCCTGCTTCCTGATGTTGCTTGAGTCTATTATATTCACACCCCCATCTGCCAAAATGGGGAGTCTTTTCAGCTGGGTGACTTCTTGATACTTCAGTCTCTCATTCAGCTCGTTAAATGTATCTTTCAGTTTGCAGACATTCTCCCTTAGTTGCTCGTTGAGCACAACTCCTTTCGTTGGTCTCAAGGCGTCCACGCTGTCTTTATTCACTGTGATGGGCTCTGACCTCTCACTGGTGGAATGGCTTTGCACATCTTCCGTTGAAAAACTGCAGTCCGACTTAGACAGAGAACTTGACTTGCCTTCTAAACTGTCCCCGGGGAGGTCAGTGCTTATGGATGAAGGGACAGAAGAGGTTGAGCTCCCCCGGACAGACGCTTGTTCCATTTTAATCCTGTGTTCATACTGCATTTTTTTAGCCAAAACGTTTTTCACCAGGCTGGAAGCCATCCTCGTTTTGTTGTAAGCATTGTTCAAAGAGGCGGCTTTCAGAAATTGCTTATAATTCAGCCTAAACTCATCGCTGATATTTCTCGCTTTCACACACGACTCTTTTCGTGGTTGTGTGAATGGCTGGAGGGCAGCACAGTCCCCAGCAGCACAAAAACCTGTCTCCTTCTTCTCCTTCCGCCTTAACTGGATCTGACGCTTGGGCACCATTCTCTTTTTAGAGAGGCTCTTTTTGCCATCAGCATTCTCTAGGGCGACATCGATGCACTCAGGGTGCTCCTTCCCCAACACGCCACTGAGCAGTCCTGTATCTGGGGCTTTGCTGGCTGTTGGGAATAGCCGGCTTCCTTTAGCGTGGCCGACCACCACTGTTTTCCTCTGATCACTGCATAATGGCCACCTGCTCATTCCATTACAATCTTCTGGCAAGGAATTGGACAGGCTGGAGGATGTCCTGTTGCTGGAACTATACATATCTAGGTAGCTGCCTTGCGGGCACGAGAGACTCTGGAAGGACAGAGCAGTAAGCTTCTCTACTTCGTTATCAGCCTCATCAGAGTCACTCAAAACACATGGATTTTCAACAAAATATTTGGGGCATGCTGGTTTGCTACTTACAGGACCATGCACTCGACTGCCAAGGCTGCTTTTCTTCGGCTTGCGTGCACTGGGTAACATTTCCTTGGATTTGTCGGAACTGAATTGTGCAGGATGATCCAGATACTTAGATCCGCTGTCTCCTGGCTGCAGCCTCCGTGTGACTAGACCCATTCTACCACTGCACACTGGGTCTGAGCTATTCTTAGCTTTGATTGACATCTGAACCTGTTGCCTTTCCTTCCCACTGGAACAGAGTTTGTCTCTGCAGGTTTGATCTTTTATAGTACCCTTGGGGTCTGACTGCAGGCTCGGTGCTCTCGCCTCTTGGACTGGCAACGACTCCCCAAATGTCCCGCTCCTGCGTAAAGGAAAACGAGCCTGAGGTCCTTCAGATGTAGCAGCATAAGTATTCCCTCTTGTGCCGCACAGGCCATCTCGTAAGACGTCGCTGGAACTATTCAAAGTCCCATGGAGTTGGCTGGCTGCAACCTTGGAAATCCTATCAGCAGGGCTTGTCTGAGCTGCAGGAAGGACCGGCGTTGCTGTTATGCTTCCTTGCTCATGTTCTGAGTCGCAGTAAGTGCACTGCTCGAGACAATCTCCAGCTTCTTCAAAGAATTCGACACAGTCCTTGAAACTCTCCGCTTCCTCTGAACCCGGTGCTGAACGGTAAGAAGAACTAGAAGTGTCTGAGGTGCGGTCTCCTTTGGAATTGCTCAGAACGTGGCAGTCTGTCTCTGGAGGAGAATGGAGTCTGCAGCTGTAGTTGCTGATTTGTTCTCCGTCCGGACCATCAGGCTCAGGAGAAAGTTGGCTGCTTCTCGTCATGCAAGGGAACATTTTTACGCTGCATAAACCATTCAGATCTGAGCTGGAACAATGGGAGTCTGGATCCTGTTTTATCGCTGTTGCAGCTGGGTCTGTTCCCACTCACACTTGTGAACTTGATCTTCTGGGAGAAGCTCATGTTCCATCCTCTCCCTGTTTAATCCAGTCACGATAAAAAAGCGAAACCTCTGGTTATGTCATGTGCCTGTTTGAGCCATGCCGAAGAAAATAGAAACACACACAGGCAGCGTGCTATAAAAACACAAGCATCAGTAAACAGAAAACAAAATATCAGTGCTATATTTGCTTTCCTTCTCTCCAGAGCAAAGTCAGAAGTTGAGATACAGAGCAGCTAGTTTCAAAATGCGTACTCTGGGAGGCACCGGTGAAAAATAAAAATAAAGATTAAAAATCCAAGCGTGTTAGCATGGTTGTTTTTTTTTTTTTTCAAATAATTTTTATTGGTTTTACAATATTTGTCTGGCCCCGTTTCAGGCCAGCTCACTTTTGTTACAATCATTGTCATGCTTCCTCTCGTCCACTCCATTGTTTTCCAACTAATTACATATATCCATTTTTTTTTAACAGGTTCCTAAATTCATAATCCAATAATTATTTTCCTAATATCAAACTTCAATCTTCCAACTTATCATTTCTTAAATCCATTAAATCACTTATGTTTCTTCATCTACATCCCTCTTGCCTCCCCCGGTCCCCGGGTGCGCAACTATTATTTGCAATATTAATTACATTATCATACTTATCATAATTTTTTAGAATCCCTGGCGTGTCCATAATCTAAAACCATAAGTCCACAAATCAGGCCGTAACTTTAACAGTTCTTATCCTATACCTGCTGGTTGTGAAACCCAGAACCAGAGGGAGTCCTGCATTGTATCCTCCAGCAAGGCTTTTTCCAAAAACCGTAACCAGCCTTCCCAATTCATACTCAGTTCGTCTCGGCTTCCCTTCCTCTGCTTGTCGGTCAGTGTCTGGGTGCTGTTTTTCCTTGTGATTCTTATGATTCTTCTCTTACTTCTTAAAGTGACAGCACATTTTCTCTTTCGGTTGTAAAGTCTCTTCCTGCAGCTGATGTTTGCCAATATAGTCTTACGTTGTCCAGCCTTGACGGATCCTGTTAGTTCCTTGATTTTTTGTACATCTGTTCCAGCCGGCACGGTGTTTGGGTTTTGCCTTATCTCGTCCACAGACTTTCCCATAGCATTCCTCTCTCTCAGTTCCGCAATGTATTCCTGCATCTTCTCCAGCACAGTTTGCCAAGTAATATCCGGTTTCTTCGCCATTTTCTTTGATCACAGTTCTTATATTTTTAAAAACTTCTAAAAAACTTTTCCCAACTTTTCCTCTTATGAAATTCACAGCTTTTCAACTTAGAATAATCCACAGTTCTATCACAGTTCCTTCTGCTTCCCCCAGGACCAGGGGAGGCTCAAGGGTTAATTTAAAGCCGCATAACAAAAGAGTCAATTCAATCCTTTTCAGTGTAACTGTAGCTATTCCCTGTTTCACTGTATCAATGGAAAGGAACGGACCTCCGTGTTTTCATTCCAATCCAGTCCAAATTTAGTCCAAATTCCCTTTTTGCTGCATTTTACTCACGATTCCAATTGCAGGTCTTGGAGAAATCAGCGTGCTCCGAGGAGTCGGTCTCGCAGCTTCGCCCGACGGGGAGTTAGCGGACCCTGTGGCTCCGCCGCCCGCTCACACTCGGGAGCCCTTGCTGCGGTCTCCCGAGGAGCAGGTCTGGCGTCCGAGCCTATGCAGGTCCTGTGGACCCCGGGACGCCCTTCCCGGGGGTTTTAGGGATCGCGGCGCTAGCGCGATGTCCCTTTTTCCCAGTCGGACGGGGGAATGTCAGGAGCGACATGTCCCCCCGACCTTCTCCTCCGGCATCGCCAACCGGAAGCCCTAGCATGGTTGTTACAGCTGTCATCTGATAAAATAATTTTTAGTCCTTTAATCACCTAAATGGCTGAATAAATTCATCACTTAAAAACGAATACAATTGTATATGCGTAATACACCGATCTTGAAGGTGGCACATGTTTATGCTGGGGCTGGTGCCATCTTAGAAGATGCGTTTCTTCCTATGTGAGAGAGGAGGAGGAAAGCATATTATTAATACTGTTGATGGAGGAGTTCAAAAGCAACACAATATTCCCACTTTAAGGCAACATCTTCCAGGGTTTCCCAAACTTAGGTCTTCATCTGTTTTTTGGACTACAATTCCCACCATCCCTAGCTAGCAGGAACAGTGGTCAGGGATTATGGGAATTGTAGTCCAAAAACAGCTGAAGACCCAAGTTTGGGAAACCCTGACTTAGACCAAGGACAACTAATGCATTGCCCTCCAGGTGTTGTTAGACTGCAATTCCCATCAGTGCCAGTCAGCATGGCCAATGGTCAGGGGTGATGGGATTTGTAGTTCAACATCTGGAAGGCACCATGTTGGCTACCCTTGCTTTAATACCTTTGCAACATCTTCTACTGCTACCGGAGTGGTTGGGATGGTTGCTGTGCCTCCAGTCTTATATTGCAGTGGTGATTATTGCTGCTTGGTTTGGACTTCCATTTCTGTCTCCTCCATTCATCTCTACTCCTTAGCTCTCTCTCCTTTCAAAGACTGAAGCTGATAGCACAACAATACTGTGTGCGGAGGGTTTTTGTTTTGTTATTATGGTATGTATTTTTGTGTTTTTATATTGTAAACTGTCCTATGATCTTCGGATGAAGGGTGGTATAGAAATTTAATATATAATAACAGCAGAAACTGGCCATTTGCTGCTGGAAAATCTCTCCCCCACCCCCGCCCTTCCCATTTACCTCTAACTGATTGAAGTGTGAAGGCCCTGTGTGGTCCTAGGAGCAGTTTGCAATAGCTCTGTTCTTGAGGTCTGATCCAATAGGAATGAAGTTTGCACTGATCATTTTGCATTTCCAATCACCATGCACATTTGCCCTGCAGATCTTGTTTAGTTTTTGTGGGGTAAGTCAGGTAAGTCAGGACGCGGGTGGCACTGTGGTCTGCTGATCAGAAGGTCAGCGGTTCCAATCCCCACGACGGGGTGAGCTCCCGTTGCTCGGTCCCAGCTCCTGCCAACCTAGCAGTTTGAAAGCATGTCAAAGTGCAAGTAGATAAATAGGTACCGATCTGGCGGGAAGGTAAACGGCGTTTCCGTGCGCTGCTCTGGTTCGCCAGAAGCGGCTTAGTCTTGCTGGCCACATGACCCGGAAGCTGTCTGCAGACAAACACCAGCTCCCTCGGCCAGTAAAGCGAGATGAACGCCGCAACCCCAGAGTCATCCGCGACTGGACCTAATGGTCAGGGGCCCCTTTACCTTTACCTTTTCTTAATTTCAGGATACCACTGGCAAATTATTTTTGGTTGCACTTCTAATCAAGGGAAGCAATCTGAAAGACAAACTAGATAGATAAGGGGTCTGAGCTGAAATGCAGACAAGCCATACGGTCTGCCCCTTTTTAAGACTGGTGTCCCACTGAATCCATAGCTGCCCCTTAGACTTCAGTCTAACAGAGATAGGCAACAGAGCTTTTCACACACGGTATCTTCCCTGGGAAGGTTTTGGCTAGCTTGCAGATATGGATCTTGTGAAAATCGTTCACATAATTACAACCTTGGTGATAGACTCTTGCGATGCGGTCTACATGATCTGCCCTTCGAGACTGCTCAGAGCCCATGCTTGGCACAAAATGCAGCCGTCTGCCTGACAACAGCATTACCGGTATATAAGCACAGCCATATTTTTACTGACTTCCTGTAACCTTCTGTGCACAATTCAAGGTGCTGTCATTATCCCACAAAGCCCTCAAACACAGGGCTGAATATTTAAGATCTCTAGATGCCAGTGTAATATTCTTGGGATTTGAACCAGCCCTAGAGGGACATTTTCTGACTTTCCTATGAGGAAAAAGCTCATTTTGAATTGCATGAACTGCCAACAAACCAAGGCCAAATTTTATTAAGCTCCTAGTCACCTAATGATTTCATATTCTCATAGCTCCATATTTGTCTCTTCTGAACGTATTACAACTGTCACTAGCTGCGAAAAAAAGAATGCATGGGATAGGGAAAAAATGGCTGTTTCTTCTTCACAGTGATTAATAATAATATATATATGAAACATATTAACGTAATTGTAACAGCGATGCCCTGATTTGATGACAATGTTATTATTAATTTAATGGCTTTTAAAACCTCTGTTTTATTGTTTGTTTTTCTCAACTCTTTTTATTGATTTTTTAAATTCTTGATTCTGGCTTTTATTTACTGTGTTTTATATACACAGCAAGCATCCTTCCTAACAAAAGTGACTTATCAAAGCAGGGATCAAAATCCTTGCAAGCAGCCTCTCCCCAAACTTGAAGCTCACCCTTGAAACATACAAAAATGACAGACTATCAATAGTTTGAAACAGCAACCTCCTGCAATTTCTTTTTCCTTTTCCTACTAGGGTTTAATTTGAGCCAACATTGCCTGGAAACTGAGTTTAACACTGGATTTTTTTCCCCAGGGTTCAACTCTGAAACAATTATGTGGTGGCAATAGTGTGCCTATTTAGGAGGGTGGCCAGAATATATTATTTCCAATGCAGTTTTCTCTTATAAAAGTTGTTTCCTACTCCATAATACCTCAGTTTGGAGTAAGATCCCCCCCCTGCCCCCGCTCCTGCTACATCTCTCACAAAACTGCAATTTTCAATTTCAGAAATACAAGCCTAACTAATCAGTCAGACTAGGGGAAAATTTGGCAGGGCAAACATGGGTACAGCCAGGTAGGACACACAAAAAAGCCTCTTTATTGTGTTAGTGCTGAAACTTACTGGCTTTTCAGCCCCCAGTAGCGGTTACCTACTGCAATATAGCTTTATTGTTTGAAACAGTGAAATAAGGGCTGCCTAGCAACCCTAATAGGGACGCGGGTGGCGCTGTGGTCTAAACCACAGAGCCTAGGGCTTGTCCATCAGGTCGGCGGTTCGAATCCCTGCGACGGGGTGAGCTCTCAACCTAGCAGTTCGAAAGCACGTCAAAGTGCAAGTAGATAAATAGGTACCACTCTGGCGGGAAGGTAAACGGCGTTTCTGTGTGCTGTACGCCGGCTCCCTCGGCCAGTAAAGTGAGATGAGTGCCGCAGCCCCAGAGTTGTCTGCGACTGGACCTAACGGTCAGGGGTCCCTTTACCTTTACCTAGCCTGCTAACCACATGTACTTGTATGTTTCAGGATACATTCAAAAGCATTTGCAGTGCTTGAAGGCCTTCTCATGTAGTCTAAGTTGAGTATATCCAGCTGCCACACTTACGTTTAGTGGGATTCTTGACTTTGTTATCACCCAGTTTGCCTTAAAGGGAAGATTTCTTTTAAAATATATTAAATTATTACTGTTAGGTTACCAACCTGGTGCTAAATAGATGTTACTGAAGGGCAATTCCCTAAGGCGTGTAATTGAAGCCTCAGTAGTTTGTCCTTTTCGTTTTTGTTTAGCAGTCAGTTGGAGCAGAGCTCCTTACTACTGATTTGGCCCAAAAAAAATCTTCAGTTTTAATTTTTGTTTGCGGTTTGATTCTGTAGAAAAAATAATAGATTGCAGGGGAGCCCAGGCAAAAGCAAGACTACCACATCCTAATTCATAATGTGGCGGGTGGGATTTCATATGATGGCATTGGTCAGGTGTTGACAGTACTATGTTGTAAGGATAACGTGATTGAGGTAACACTTTATTCATATGAGGGACCAGGTGGCGCTGTGGGTTAAACCACAGGCTTGCTGATCAGAAGGTCAGCGGTTCGAATCCCTGCGACGGGGTGAGCTCCCGTTGCTCGGTCCCAGCTCCTGCCCACCTAGCAGTTCGAAAGCACATTAAAGTGCAAGTAGATAAATAGGGACCGCTCCAGCGGGAAGGTAAACGGCGTTTCTGTGCACTGCTCTGGTTCGCCAGAAGTGGCTTTGTCATGCTGGCCACATGACCCGGAGGCTGTCTTCGGACAAACGCCGGCTCCCTTGGCCTATAGAGCGAGATGAGCACGCAACCCCAGAGTCGGACACGACTGGACCTGATAGTCAGGGGTCCCTTTACCTTTACCTTTATTCATATGGGGAATACAGTAGCAGCTGTGCTGGGCTATGTGTAACAAAACACATCTAGCCAGACACAAAGATTAGGAACATTAATCTGTTAATTACTTGCAAGAAAGCAGGGTTTTTTCCCCAGCTGTGGACTGAGCTCATCAGTTGCTTTAAGGCTGGACAGCACTGGCTTTTAAGTAGTTTCTGTACCACCATTTCACACATACAAAGTGTATCACAAACAATACCCTGTTAAATTTTTAATTTTCTGGTTCTGGTGGGGTTACCTTGCCTACAGGTCCAGGATTTCCTATTTCTAGTGTCCTGTATATTTGCAGAGAAACACAGTGTGGTTATGAATACCTGGTTACTTTTTAAGAAGAAGAAGAAGAGTTTGGATTTGATATCCCGCTTTATCACTACCCGAAGGAGTCTCAAAGCGGCTAACCTTCTCCTTTCCCTTCCTCCTCCACAACAAACACTGTGTGAGGTGAGTGGGGCTGAGAGACTTCAGAGAAGTGTGACTAGCCCAAGGTCACCCAGCAGCTGCATGTGGAGGAGCGGAGATGCGAACCCGGTTCCCCAGATTACGAGTCTACCACTCTTAACCACTACACCACACTGGCTCTTTGCATTGGTTATGGCCCCATACCTGGTGAGGCTATAGAGTCAAAAATTCTCTTAAAAGATGGGTAAATTCCAAATGGGAATGAACTACAGCTGCTGGGTTCAGCCTCCGGTGGCTGGTGTCCTAGTGAATGCCTGGCTTCTGGCCAGGGTGGATTTGATTTAAATCAAATTGATTTAAATCACGATTTAAATCACGATTTAACTCACTAGTCAGTAAGGCTTGATTTAAATCACTAGTCAGTAAGACTTGATTTAAATATTTTTTTTACAGAAAGACTCATTCTTGCTGGTATAATCTTAGTATTTACAACCCTATGAAGGTTTCATTTTTGGTATAATAAATTTTCAGAGTAGTTTTTACAGTTATATCAAAAAATACTGATTTGGTTATACTACTAGAAATACATAGACAGATAATTATGAAATTATGGTGAGGTTTAATAAGTTAACTGTTTATATTTGGACAAATTTTCTGCTGTACTTTATTGGAAGGAGAAAAATAATCATTTCCTTAATAACCATTTAAACAATTTATTTAACTAAAACAATAACATAATAGCATATGTATCCATGTTTGTTAACTGATGTGGTTAAACATTTTTTTAAAAAAAACTTAGACTGAGTTTTAGCACACTTGATAAACTTAAAACAAATCCTTATTTCCTGATGAATAGCCTTTGGACTACAATGTAACTTAAATAGAAGACTATATTTAGAAAGATTTTTCCTCCAAAAGCATTTTATTTTAAAAATCCAATTTAAATCAAAAAAATCCGATTTAAATAAAAAAAATCTGATTTAAATTAAAAAAATCCGATTTTTTTGATTTTTTTAAAAAAAAATCGTTGATTTTTATCCACCCTG
Organism: Darevskia armeniaca; assembly: GCA_034641395.1. NCBI lineage: Eukaryota > Metazoa > Chordata > Lepidosauria > Squamata > Lacertidae > Darevskia > Darevskia armeniaca. Next base: position 279,485 of record JAWWNF010000500.1, on the reverse strand, counting down.
CTTCTGGCACTGACTCCATCTAGAATGCCTACAGTAATGGGGAATCAACCCTCACAATTCATTTGGGTCTTGTACACTTGCACCTATATAAATATCTCTGTGGGACTTTTCACAGTGTACTCTTTTTGAGCCCAGCTTTTGGCAACATGCCTTGAACAATACAGGCACAAGGTTGTTGCCATCCGTCTGTCTCAGGAATGTGCCTTTGGGGCTGAAGTCAAGCTGTTGGAAGGTTGCAGCGCCTGCTGTGGCTGTAGAGACTGATACGGGAGAGACATGTTTCTTTGCAAGTGGGGCGGGTGAAGGCGTTGAGTTTCGCTGCTGCAGATGCACCATGGCGTTCCTCCTCTCTGCATTCCTCCCAGCAGTCATTCCTCCTCTGGTCACTGCTGTGGATACACAACCTGACTGTCTATCTCCAGGCACTGCGATCGCCTGCAAGGGATTCCCACATGGGGTTGATGCTGCCAGCATTCATGTCAAGTTTGCAGGCACCTTTGTAACAAATAAATAAATAGCTCACATTTTGCTTTCAGTTTAAAGGGTTAATTGACATGCCACTTTTTCTGTTTTGTTTTGTTTTTAAATTCCCAAGACTTTAAATTTAGCTCCATTGGTGAACTGATCTGACCTAGCGTATCCAGTAGCTTACAGTCTTGGCATGCCTCCAGTGGATTAACACCTCCTGCTGTTACTTTGCTGATCTGTTTAAATAAATAAATTGGTTTACTGTAGTTTTCAGCAAGATCAGGTCATTGCAGCTTAGTCTGTACATTTTTTATCTATCTGTAACGTCTTTGTGCTTCAGTTAAAGAATGATTTTCTTTTGAACAGAAAAAAAGGCAGGGGACTTTATTTGACTTTTTTTTAATTTTATGAATGTGGAATCTGGAAGGTTATTTTAGACTCTTTTAGAATCCAAACACAGCTCATAGCTAAGAATTAAAACAGGTTTGGCACCCTCTTTGGGAACAGACAAATTGGATCCCTCTACTGTGAATCGGCCAACTCAGTCTGTGTTTAGATATACTTCAGCTACCTTGGCAACATTTCAGTTTTGTGATGATGTTTGGGGAGTTGGATCGATAAAGCCTTCTGACATTTAGACACTGAAATATTCACAAGAACTCACGTTGCACTAATAGTAGGAGTGCTTCCAATGGTAATTTTAGCCTTAAATTTAGCAGCTGCTTGTCAATAAAGGTTTTGTTGCTGGTACTGTTTGGAGTAAACTTCAACGCTCGGGAGTCATTTCAGTTGGCCCTGAAATAACTAGGTGCTTCACGTGCATAGCAGGAGCTACTTGAGACAATGGGAAATGAAAAATTAAATGATGCAAGGAAAGCATCTTTTAAAAGTGTGTTTAGTGGAGCTTACTTGGGCTCATTCCTGCCCACCTAGCAGTTCGAAAGCACATCAAAGTACAAGTAGATTAATAGGTACTGCTCCGGCGGGAAGGTAAATGACGTTTCCGTGTGCTGCTCTGGTTCACCAGAAGCGGCTTAGTCATGCTGGCCACATGACCCAGAAGCTGTCTGCGGACAAACGCCGGCTCCCTTGGCCTATAGAGCGAGATGAGCGCTGCAACCCCAGTCGTCTGCGACTGGATCTATCTGTCAGGGGTCCCTTTACCTTTACTTGGGCTCATGGGACTTGCTAGGGCTTGTGGAAGTTCTAATTCAGCAACATCTGGAGGGACAAAGGTTCCCCACTCCTTTATATAATGAGATTATGGAAGTCTCCAGAACTGAGCTATAAAAGTCTGCATTCATTTGGGGCTGAGGGCCTTTGAAACCTTAAGTCATTGAGATCCATTTCACACACACACACACACACACACACAATTTAAAATACATCTGAATGTTTGGGCTGCAATGCAGTTTGATTTAGTCCACGCTGGTATATTTAACAGAGCAAGATATGCAATGATGGAACAGGAGAAATGAGGCACTTCACAAAAATAAGCATTTTCTGTGGGGCAAAAGTCAAGTTGTTTTGATACCACAGCAGTACTCTCACTCCTTATGAAATGTGCAAAGATTATTCTCTAGGGACAGGTTTTCCAGCTCTGATATCTACCAGCTGATGTAATGGCAGCTAGCGGGGGCGGGGCGGGGAGGAAGGCAAATAAGCTGAACATATCAATGGAAGTCATGAAAGCAGAGAGATAAAGAGCCACCTGATATTCAAGCACAGCAGTTGATCTCAGAAATACATGTTTTAGGTGCCCATATATTTTCCCAACAGGACCTGCATGACTTGCAGTCAGTGATTAGTCAAAGCACCCATTTATTTCAACACAACCTGCTGCCATGCAAGTATGTTTAGGATTGTAGCCTGTGCATTAAAAAATATATCCCCAGGGTGCATACCCACAGAGCATCAGAACTGCTCATGAGTTAAAAGTCCTCCAATCAGCTTTGTGAGAAGGCATGCTGAGCTCACTCTTCTGAGTAGAGATCTGGTGGTAAGTACTTTTCTGTGGCTTGAAATTGAGCCCTCATCACACTAGAACTTGTGCACATTCAGTGAAGCTGAATGTTCAGGACAGATAAAATACATATTCGTGCAGTGCATAGTTCAACTGTGGAACTCACTCCTCCAGGAGGCAGTGAATCCGCTTTAAAAGAGGATTAGACAAATTAATTGTGGCGAGGGCTATCAATGGCTACTAGCCATGGTGGTTGTGCTCTACCTCCACAGTTGGAGGCAACAGTGCTTTCAGGTACCAGTTGCTGGAAACCACTATTGTGTTTGTGTTTTGGTTGCAGCGTTTCCCAAAGGCATCCGGTGGGCCACTGAGAAGAGGACGCTGGACTAGATGGGCCATTGATTGGCCTGATCCAGCAAGCTTGCCTGTGCCAGCCTTCCAGATGCATCCACTGCCATCACACCTAGCCTGAATGGCAGATTATCTGGGATTATGCAGATTTTTTTGTAGCACAAAACATCTGGATGGCACTAAACTGGAGAAAGGCGCTTCAAAATGACTTGAAAGACCGGGTACGCAGCATTTCGGGGGGAACAGGACTCATTATTTTATGAGCAGCAGAGTGTAGTCCACTTGACTTGGCCACCTTGTCTAGGGAGAATAATTAAAATTATTATTTTTAATAAGCAAAGAATGCTGCTTCAAGTATACAAGATGGTAAAGGTAAAGGGACCCCTGACCATTAGGTCCAGTCGCGGATGACTCGGGTTGCGGCACTCATCTTGCTCTATAGGCCGAGGGAGCCGGCGTTTGTCCGCAGACAGCTTCCAGGTCATGTGACCAGCATGACTAAGCCGCTTCTGGCGAACCAGAGCAGTGCACGGAAACACCATTTATCTTCCTGCCGGAGCGGTACCTATTTATCTACTTGCACTTTGATGTGCTTTTGAACTGCTAGGTTGGCAGGAGCAGGGACCGAGCAACAGGGATTCGAACCCACCTTCTGATCGGCAAGCCCTAGGCTCTGTGGTTTAGACCACAGCGCCACCTGTGTCCCAGGCTAAGGAAGGACTAATACAATTCAGTACTTCATCTATTTTCTCTCTCTTCTATTCTTTTTTTAATCTTCTGTTGTAGGGTTGGAGAAAAACAAGAAATCCAGTCAGTGTACTTCAGAGAAGTTGGTATTTATATTGCTTTTGGAATGGTAAGAATTTGCTATACAAATACACACACCACACTAAGTTTCATAGTAGAGTTTTCAAACTAAAAAGTTTACTTATCACTAATATCACAGAGAACAATAGTTGGTTCCCACAATACCCACATAAACAGGTTAAGTTTACAAGGACAACAGCAAAGGATATACAATCCTAGAGTTTGCAGTGCATAATCCCAGGTACAAAACATTGTACTTTAGTGTTTGGAAAATAAATGTTCTTTACAAAAGAAGCACCAGTTTAAGGGAATAGAAGAAGAACTAACAATGGTATGTTTTTAAAAGATCATGCAAAAAGGGCCAAAGAGAAGCTATAAAGATTGGTGCAATCTTATGCATGGAACTCAGGACTTCCAGAGAGTTTAAGGCTTATTTCCTCGCAAAGGTGTTTAGGATTGCAGCTTGCAGCACAATCCTGGAATATGTGATACAAATGCCGTGGAGCATGTACTCAAGAGTCTTTCCCTCACCAATGAGTATCTAGCACAGACGTGGGTGACCTCTGGCCCCATCAGGTGCAATAGGGGTCCTAATTTGCTCCTGGTTCCACTGGCCAGAGCTCCCATCCAATCCTTGCTGCAAATTCAGCGCTGAATTCAAGACCCATTTTTGGAAGGAATCTTTGCAGCTAAGGCGTCAGATTCCAGCTGCATCTGCAAAGATTCTCTCTCTGCAGCCTCATCTTAAATTAAAACTAGGGCTGGAAAAAAAGTGTGGCTTTGAGAAGATATGCCATGTGGCAGCCTTTTAATTGTTTGAAGCTATTTGTTTTTCTCTTCCATTTGATGCCACTTCCCTTTGAAAATGCTTCTTTCACTTCTATAAACAGCTAAAGAGGGGAAATGATAGACAGCCTTGAATGGCATGTGCTAGTTTAGAAATGAGCTCCTGCAATTCTTTACTCACTTACCTTCGCATCTTTTGAACTCAGTGTGACCTACTTCGGAGTAGACATGTATTGTACATGGTTGCAATGGTAACCTCATAGTCCCACTCACACCAGGAACAACATATTAAAAGTACCGTAAATACATAGTTATTTAATTACTACGCTATGTAGTAGTGATTTCATTAAAACCCACAGATGCTTTAAAGATCATTGGGAGTCTTGACTGACTTTCATATCCAGGTGAAAAAGATGGTGCCTTATGCTTAAATATACAGAATCCAATGCAGTAGTCTTTGTCCACCTAAACATGTACAGTAATTCATACATCCAACATTGGTCCCACTGGACAGAATGAAGTAGGGAAAGTTGGCATTTAGAGGTGAATATCTCACTTAAACTACAGGCAGAGTAATTTCTTGGTGGAAAAACTTAGAAGTTCAATTTTTATTTCAACACATGAAAGAGTTAAAATTAGAATCAAGTGACTTAAGAGAATGCTTCTATGGTTATTTCAAATCCTTCTTGTTCTTTCTCCCAAGCACTTTTGCTATGTAACTTTCCTGTTGTTTTTGTATCTTGAATTCAGACGCTTGTTTTCTGCAAAACAAAAAACAACAACAAAACAAAACAACAACAAAAACCAGAAAACACATTGTAAGAATATTTGCCATGCAATTTTCTTTGTGAAAATAGGCATCTAAGTACTTGCTGCTCTGTGGCACGTGTGAAATATCAGAAAAATAAACGTAACACTATTATGTGTGTGCCGACTCCTGAATAATCCTTTCAATATACAACCAATTGATAAAGAAAAACAGAATGTTGGACTTCCTATGATCATTTCACTGGGTGGTATTCAACAAAATTTATTTATAGCAGACCCACTGAAATTAATGGACTGATGGATTAATGTTCATTAATTTCAATGAATCTACTCTGAGTAAAACTTAGCTGGATACCACCCATTCTTTGCCAAGGGATCTTCAAATGAGTTACTGCTTCCACCTACTCCATTAGAAACACATGCCTTATCAAACAGGAGATCACTGGTTTCTAGTATCAGCATTTACCACAGCTACAGTACTAAGCAACCATTAGCAGCACGGCAACCCAGAAAGAATGGAACAGTTAAGAAAGCAGGGAAATGCCCCAGGGGAGGAAACCAACAAAGCTGGTTTATGAAGTTGGTTTATTTCTACAATCCATAATTAAAATTAACCACAGTTCGTTCCCAGCTCCTGCCAACCTAGCAGTTTGAAAGTACGTCAAGTGCAAGTAGATAAATGGGTACCACTCCGGCGGGAAGGTAAACGGCGTTTCCGTGTGCTGCTCTGCTTCGCCAGAAGCGGCTTAGTCATGCTGGCCACATGACCCAGAAAAACTGCAGACAAACGCTGGCTCCCTCGGCCTATAGGGCAAGGTGAGCGCCGCAACCCCAGTCGTCCATGACTGGACCTAACGGTCAGGGGTACCTTTACCTTTACTAGAGTTCAGACATAATGCTAAACTGCCATTAATTATTATTTTTTAATGGATGTGAAAGCTTCTGCTTTGAAGTTTATTGTAATATCGAAACCAGACCTTTGTCTTTGAAGAAGCAATGGAGGAAAGCACATAAACAAACGAAACAAGTTTGAGGATAACTGTAAAAATATCTATTTAGACAGTGATTCCAAATGAAGGGTGTAAATGTCTCAGTAAGCAGTATTCTCTATTTCACACCACACCCCGAGATCTGAGGAAGCATCAGGTGGAGGAAAATTGTGATTAAAAATGAAAAGAAATACTTAGATCCTACAGCCTTTAAATGTATCTGTGGGAAGGAGGGTATTGTTTTGTTTTGTTTTAATTAGTTACTTGTGTTTTATCTTGTATTGTATTCTGTGAACTGCCCTGGGATCTCTTGAAAGGCGATATATAAATTTAATAATAATACAGTGGTACCTCAGGTTAAGTACACTTCAGGTTAAGTACGCTTCAGGTTAAGAACTCCGCTAAGAACAGAAATCGTGCTTTGGCGGCGCAGCGGCAGCAGGAGGTCCCATTAGCTAAAGTGGTGCTTCAGGTTAAGAACAGTTTCAGGTTAAGAACGGACCTCCAGAACGAATTAAGTACTTAACCCGAGGTACCACTGTAATAGTAATAAAAGGGAAATAGTTAACTCAGTTAACTCAGTAGAATCTACTAAAAGTGTCTTAGATAAAAAATATAGATTTGACTCCTGTTGAAGAGGTCCCAGCCTGAAATACTTACTTTAATGTTTGCTTCTGGTTGTTGATGAAGTTCTGCAGCTCCCTGATCTCATTTTCTTTGCAGTTCAGAACGTCCTCCTGTTTTTGAATATGGGTCTCAATTTCTGTAGGAGGAATTTGGAAATCACTGATTTGTGCTTTTGCTTTCTAAATATCAAAATCAAAGGTCACAAAACAAAGTTATGTACACAGAATTCCCAGCAAAGTTTCAAACTGAATTACCCTGGTTTGGTTATAATCAACCCAAATAGGTAGTGCTATAGGTACTACATGCTCTAGAAACCGAATTCTGTGCCCAGAATAAAAAAATAAGACATATTTATTTATTTTCTTACATTTATATCCTGCCTTTCTTCCAGCATGAAACCCAAGGCAGTTTAAGTGCAGGGTAGTCACCCACCTAGGCACTAACCAGATCCAGACCTACTGAGGGGCTCATGACATTGACAGAATACACAAGGTGCCGAGAAAGTGGTGGCAAATGCATCTATGCCCCTGAGCGCGGACAATAGGGAGCTGCTACCAAACACAAACACACAAACACATATATACATATGGTACCTGTTTTCAAGAGCCTGCTTGCCAACATTTTTAAGGATACACTTTTACTTGAGGAATTAGGCTTTCAGACATTCATCCTTTAAAGTGCCTAAAAGGGTTAATTTCTCAAGTAATCCTCAGCCTGAGACAATAAAAATAATCTAGTGAATTTACCAGCGCATTTGCTCAACAGCTTGTCTTTTTGGATTGATTCCTTCCGCGCTTTGCTTTTTACCCGAGAAAGTCTACAACAAAAGGAATACTATTTTATTCACACATGCCAATACCATTAAACACAGCTGGAATAAGCAGTTCAAATGTTATCTGTCAGATAAGATGATCGGGAGCAAGTCATACATGCCCCTTATGCACCCTTGGAAACTTGACCTTTGTAATTATGGAGCTGACTGATCTGTAGAACAGTGCTAGTTAGGCAACAGATTTAAGTGTGAATGTTGTACTGATCCCCTTTAAGCTTCTGTTATGTTGTTGCAGTGACTTGAAAAGATCCACATACACCACTTCACAGGATCTAAGCTTTATCTTTTATGCTGAACTCATTCTCGGAGTTTGGATCCATTCCTTGTACAGTATAACCAAAATATCACAGACACACAGGAGGCTTGAGGGAGTACCAACACTTACAGAAGTAAAAACAGATAGATAGCCAGCCCTAAGGGGGAAAACCCCAAACAGTACAATGTGGACTGAATATTCTCAGTGAGTACAGAATGCTGATGGGTTGGGTGGCAGGAATAAAAAACGGGAACTGAACGAAACATCATGGTAGAGGACACTGCTGTAGGGCTAGCAAGCTGCATGACTGCAATTCTAAGCATGTTTACGAGGGCGTAATTGTTGTAATATTCATTTCCTGTGTGCAGTCATGGGTTTGTTGTTTTTCACATGACTGGGTATATGTTTTCATTCCACAGAGTGGGAAGTGGGAAGTGACGGCAGACAGGATGTCTTGTCTTGCTATGTTCCCTAAAGTAGGACTATTGTCCTTTGTTCTTTCTCTTTTTGCTGCATGATGCTAGAGAGAGAGGGAGTCATGATGTAGAGCTCCGTGTGTGTAGATATGTAATAAAGTAGATTTAGCAAAGATGCTGAGCTGCTGTGGTCTGTTACGTTACTGCGCACACTCTGCGGATCCCTAAGTGTGCTGGATGTCTTCTGACACCAGTCACTGTGATGTTCGGGCTGAAGAAGCTGAGAAGCTTCCGAACGATCGCCCAGGAAGGAGGGAAGATGCCAGGCGGGCATGTGTCTCTGCTGAGCCTCTACTAATGAGTAGAGACCGTTTCATAACAGTAATTACGAGAAAACATGCTTAGCATTGCAGCAAACAAGCCTCTTAGCTTGGAAAATTCTGGCACGCCCAACAATACTAACCCTACTTCCAGCTCAGTCAGGCTACTGGCTCATGTAGCCTGCTGCTGTATATGCTGGTCTTATCCAGCAGTTGCTAAATCTTAGCACCTGCTTATAATGGAGAATGAAGACTCAGGGGGCAGCTGGTCAGTTGTTAAAACAGGTGCTAGGATACAGTAGATTTCTCGTTCCTTCCAGCCTCTGAACTGCCCGAAGTGGTCAAGAGCAGAAACAGATACAGCTCCCTTTCTCCAGAGCCGCTACTGTTCCTTTCTTGCACATGCATGGCTGTTCAGAGGTTGGGGGAGAGGCAGCTGCTGGTCCCTTGGGAACTGGCTAGCCAGTGGTCTTCTGGGAGACTGTAACTATCATGTCGCCAACTCTCCTTTTTAGACAACAAAACCTGAGCCTCTTCTCTTCACAGAGACTCCCACACCAATCTACAAGCATACGCAGTGTCAAAAGCTTCTTTCTCCCTCTCAAGTTGCTTTGACAGAACATCAATCTCCCCAAGGGCGAATTCCAGCTGTTCGGATTCCATAGCTAGATTACTCTTTGTCTTTGCATGTTCTTCCTCTTCCTTCTGTAAATTAGAATACAGTTGAAACACCTAAGTTATTAGATTGCCTAACAGATAAACCAACATTATAAAAAAAGGAAGTATTCAACTGCATCAGTAGGCAAAGAAAATATGCCACAACTTTGGTGTAAACTTTACACTGTAAAACTTTACACTGTAAAAGTAAAGGACCCCTGGCTGGTTAAGTCCAGTCAAACTTTGACTATGGGGTGCAGTGCTCATCTCGCTTCAGGCTGATGGAGCCGGTGTTTGTCCAGACAGCTTTCCAGGTTATGTGGCCAGCATGACTAAACTGCTTCTGGCGCAACAGGACACCGTGATGAGTGCCAGAGCACATGGAAACACCGTTTACCTTCCCGTCACAGCACTATCTATTTATCTACTAGCACTGGTATGTTTTTGAACTTCTAGGTTGCCAGAAGCTGGGACAGAGCAATGGAAGCTCACCCCGTTGCGCCGATTCGAACCGCTGACCTTCCGATCAGCAAGCCCAAGAGGCTCAGTGGCTTAGACCACAGCGCCACTCAAGTCCCCTCACTCTCAAGTATTCAGATACTAACTTCCGATATTAAAAATCGACATTGTAACAAGACATGGGTCTACATGGGAACTTGCACAAATCTTTGAGAATGTGCAATCTCTACTGCTGCCTTGATTATAATTATTATTAAATGAAGGCCACATACCTGCAGTTTCCTTATAATAGCCTCATATTCCACCTTGCTTACAGAGTTCTCTTTCTGCATTGCTATCTGTTAAAAGAACGTTACATTTTATAGATTAGTTGTTTGTATAAGAGACTATTAGAAAAAAATGCTGAATGTATATTAGTTATTTTTGCAGTCTGATCCTATGCTGAGTTAGGTGCATCTGTGTCTACTGATTGCAGTGGGCTTAGGCATATCTAGAGATGTGAAAGCATGCAGAAAAAAAGAGAAAATTGTGGAAAACCCACCCCACCCTATTTTTCTGTCCCTCCCCATTTTGGAAGCAAACAAAGCAGCAGCAGCAACAAACAGAAAAACGGTTGGGGGGCATGGTTTCATTTTTTTGTTTTTCCAAGCCTTCATCTCTCTAGGCATATCTCTTTCTACCTAGGCTCACCCTCTTTGATGGCTATTGCATAACAACTCCTACTCATTTTACATGACTGTAACAACTAACAACAATTTTATTTACAAAAGTACTTATATGTCAGCCACTCATGCAGTATCATAATTTTTAATCAACTGCATAGGCTTGTTGGCATAGAAAAGTCTTTAAAAGTGAGGGTGCTTGAAGAGTGTTCCACAGAATGGGACCAGCAACACTAAATGCCCAACTTCTGGTTGAGTTGAGCTCCTCTAGGGATGTTCTCGGTAACTGGGCTAGGATAGGAAATAAGGGCTCAGGCAGTCCTGGATCCAAGCTGTTCAGGGCTCAATCCAAAATCCTTAACCTAGTCCAGCAGCATATGGGCAGCCAGTGTAGATATTTTAACAGCAGTGTCACATGCTGCTGGCCATCCAACTGCAGCAGCAGTCTGCCCTGGCTGGAGTTTCCAGACCAGGCCTAAGTGTAGCCTTACATAGAGCGCATTGCAGTAATTACCTTGAGGTTCCCACTACAAGCACTACACACATATGACTGGTGTGCTTTATTTTAGATGCTACATCATGTTGAGGGTCTCTGCTGAAATCTTAATTTGGCAACCACCTTAAATAAAACCAGATATAAAATCTCACTGTGTTCTCGGAGGCAATGGCTTCCATTTCAGAGCCAAATGGAATAATTAAAAACCCTGCAGGATTAGACCAAATGTCCATTTAGCCTTCCGTCCGGTTTCCAACAGCAGCCAGCCATATGGCTGTAGAAAACCCACATGGTCATCCCTGCCCTCCAGCAACTGGTCTTTAAAGGTACACTGCCTTTGAGGCTGGAGGTTCTATCTGGACACACACACACACACACACACACACATTATGTTTAATCCCTTTGTTCTGCTGGATCAGACTAAAACTCCCATCTAATCCAGAATCCTGTTTCCAGCAGAAAGGGCACGAAGTAAACAATCCACCATTGTTCGCACTCCCAGAAACTGGTACTCAGCAGCCTATTGCCTCTGAACACATAAGGGTTTTATGAAACCACCATGCTTTACAGTCAATGGCGAGAAGTAGGGCGTGCAGCAGTGGCAGTGTTCTTGCTCTATGCCTAAACTAATAATAATAATAATAATAATAATAGGGATTTGCGTGCGCAGAGTGTGGTGTAGGCACAGAGGGGGTGGGTGGGCCTGCAGAGGCCTCCATCCGCGAGGCTTTTTGCCAACGTTTTCCACGGGCTGCTGCCCAGCTCAGTGGCCGGCGACCGCCGAAGGGAACCAGCACGCCCCTTCCCGCAACCCTTTATTGGAGGGAGAAGAGACGGGGCGGCCGCACCCGGCGCCTCCAGCCCCACCTGTCGCCTCAGCCTCTCCAGCAAAGCCTCCTGCGTCTCAATCAGGTCTCGCAGCTGCTGGAAGGCCACGGACGACGCCATTTTGTTTTCTCCCTCCCCGCTCGCGAGCGCCTTCCCGGCCGTTGGAAGTGCGCGCGCTTCCCCGCTCCGGCCAACCACGCAGCGGCGCCGAACGTGAATCACGGGAGCTTCAGCGGCGGGCGCCCTCGCGAGACTTCTTCTTCCGCCCCTTCCGCCCAGTCGCATCAGAACGCGGGAGGGGCGGGGCCAGAGCTGCCTGTTTTTTTCTAGCGTCCTATATAGGAACCTGCTTGGCGCGCCCACAAAGCGAGTACCGTAATTCCCCTAATGCAGGCTCTGAGAGAGAGAGAACCGTAATTCCCCTAATGCAGGCTTAGAGAGATGGATAGACACACACACACACACACACACACACAGAGAGAGAGAGAGAGAGAGAGAGAGAGAGAGAGAGGGGGGGGGGTGTAACGGTTTGAGCGTTGGAGTAGGATATGTGAGACCAGGGTTCAAATCCCCACTCATCCACGAAGCTGCCATCCTGCTGATGTATATGCATGTATATGCAGCCTTGTTTTTACCTTGTAATCTTTGGTGAAGGGAAAGGGGGGGGGGTAATTATTAAAAACAAGTCAAGTCAGTTGCTAAGTTGTTTTGCTTCTCCTTTTGCAAATCTTGCAAAAAGCCACCTGGACGTTTCTGCACCCTCGTACTTAAAGATCTGCTTTGTAATTTGTTTAAAAATCATTATATTGAATTTTTAATTTCTATAACCTGCCTTGGAACCTGATGAAGGGTGGTAAAAAAACGCAACTCAAATAAATAACTATGTTTTGTTATATATACAGTGTTGATTACTGCAACAATTTTCATTTTTGCTTTCCTCGTTGACCTGAACTCCAGTACCAAATTATTCATTTCTCGCATAGCTCAAACCATGGGAGATTCTTCAGATCCTCCTCCATCCTCACCCATCATTGTTTGTTTTTTTTACTTTTAAATGGTACTCATGAGGTAAAGCACTATTTTGGCATAGAGATAAACAATATGTAGTTTCATTTTTTCTGGCACTCTTGTGACTTTCTGTGGTTACAAAGCCAGTTAAAAAGAAATCCGTCATAAGTTGTTGTCCTTAATTAAAAGTAAAGGGACCCCTGACCATTAGGTCCAGTCGGGGTCAACCCTGGGGTTGCAGCGCTCACCTCGCATTATTGGCTGAGGGAGCCGGCGTACAGCTTCCGGGTCATGTGGCCAGCATGACTAAGCCGCTTCTGGCGAACCAGAGCAGCGCACGGAAATGCCGTTTACCTTCCCGCCAGAGGGGTACCTATTTATCTACTTGCACTTTGAGGTGCTTTCAAACTGCTAGGTTGGCAGGAGCAGGGACCGAGCAACGGGAGCTCATTCCATCGCGGGGATTCGAACCGCCGACCTTCTGATCCGCAAGCCCTAGGCTCTGTGGTTTTTGAAGAAGTGCGAATGCACACGAAAGCTCATACCAATAACAAACTTAGTTGGTCTCTAAGGTGCTACTGGAAGGAATTTTTTTATTTTTTATTTTGTCTCGACTATGGCAGACCAACACGGCTACCTACCTGTAACTAGAAATATGCACAAACATCCTCCAATCCAAAGTTACAAGACAATACTAATTATACCATGTATGGTCTTTCTTTCATTACCTATTCATCAGCTAAGCAGCCCCCACTGCAGGATATCTCCTTGCATTCCTTTCTACCTGAGGGGAAAGGAACAAATGAAGGTACATCTCAGAACAGCAAGGCAGGTCTTCTTTCATATGTAGACACTTAGGAATGTGCTTACAACCTTGGGAGTAAAGCTGCTCCTAGCACAAGATAAGGCTAGGCACAAGGCCTCTAGCCTGGCTAGTTAGCTGAGCTTATAGATCTCTATGTGCATCAAAACAAAGATCAACTTGAAATAAAGACAATCTCCTGCATGTAAGTGAATTTTGATACTCATAATCTTTTATTTCATTTCTTATTTCCATACAACACAGCGGAAGTTGTCGTTTTCATAGCTAATCAATGCATTACATTTGGAAATTATTTGTTTTTGGTTTTGTTTTTTTAAAAAAACAACATACTGAAATCTTTGTTTCCGAAACTAATGGTGAAATCTTCAAACACTGCAATAGTCCTAGTGAAATTGCTCAAGAGCTGAGGCCAAAATAACAGAAAACTGTTGATTTCAAATCCACTAATCACTCCAATAAATTTCCTGATTTCTCACTCAGGACTTAAATAAGTATACCTTATTTACTAGTCATCTGGTGTACAATACACACCTACATGGTTTATGGAAAATGAACTGTACAATCAAGATTCAATGAAGTCATATACAGTTACCATATTGCCATATTTACATTCAGAAAAATTAATCTCACCAAAACCACAATAAATAAATAAATAAATAAAGATTGTGCTCAATGTGAAGTTAAAAAAACAACAGTAAACTTTTCAAATACCATGCACATGAAGTACATTTAATTATAAGGGTAAACCAAGTCTTTAACTGATGCTACAATTGACTACAGATTTACTTGTAGCCTAACAGGGACAAACAAATAATACACTCAGTTAAATTTGTATACAATATAAATCGGTGTTAGCTTTCTTTCAGTTTGCCAACCAAGTCATTTCTAAAATGTTGTTATTAATAAAGCAGAGGCCTTTTGCAACTTTGGCCAAATTTTGGGGTCATATGCTACCTAAAAGAATCATTAGCTCCAAAATATAACTTACAAAATATTCCCAGGCACGTGTTACCTGGGAATCTGTGCAAGCAAGCACAGCTAGGACAAAATTGTCCCTGGGTGTTAGGTGAATCACTGACATAAAGGGAAGGGATAAACTATATGCCAAAATGTATGTGTATCATTCAACACTCTAGTTTAACTGGAGAACACTTTGTCATAAATGACCACTACAATCCTAAACTGTACACATCTACTCAGAAGTCCCACTAAATTTTGACTGAGTTTCAGTGAAGCTTCTTTCCAGCAGAGGATTGCAACCTCAACCACAATGTTGGATAAGCACATGCCAGTCATCACCAACCTGGTGCCCTCCAGGTGTTTTGGGTTAAAAGTCTCATCAGCCCCAGTCATCATGGGCAATAATGATCAGCGATGTGAGTTGTGGACCAAAACTTCTGGACGGCACTAGGCTGCATATATTTCTATCCCTTTAGCAAGTAACCAGAATATTCAAAACAGATAAAAGCCCACACTCTTTAAAAATGTTATCCTTTCCAAGTACCTTTTAGCTCATGAGCAAACAAAATGATTAAGCAGGAACCGCCTGCCAAATTAACTTTTTGTGTTAATAGGCTGTCTACGTCTGTTAAAATTAATTCAAATTCCATTAGTTTCATTTAATCAGGACAGAGATCAGACACCTTGACTCGAATAAGAAATAGCTTACCAGAATAAAGAAAACATGCCTGTATTTAAAAAAAGGTTTACGAATTAAGCATTTTTTATTTAACAATGCCTCTTAGGAATTCAAACTGTTATTTCGATAAGGGTATGTCGCAGTGTAGCTGCAATCTGCACATGTATATAGGTATTTCTATATAGTGCCGTTGGTGAAGGATGTGTAAAGAAACTCTATAGCACTGTTAATATAGCTGATGTGATCAATCATTAGCTCTTCCATCTCCTGTTACATGAAAGATTCCAAGATCCCAGCATATGAAACTCAGCGGAGTGCAACTGTAGCTGTTCCATGGACAGAGGACAAACGAAAATCATAGCATCCCAAATCTGAATGCCCCTGAGGACCAAAACATGAAGCCTATCTACTACGAGACTGTTTAAAAATAGGGTTACATCCTTGAGGCTGAAACAGAGTAGATATATCTCAAAACCAAATCTTGTCCCTTCTCTCTTCTGCTGAAAGTCTGATGAACAGCAGCTTCAGAGGAACATGGAAATGGCAATGTAAGACGTTCAGGGAGTGACTGATCTGATTTTGCGGGCTCTACGCTTACGGCAACACCAGTGAGCATGAGGGGGTCTATGTTCCCGGGAAACATCTGCAAGGCCCCCGAATGGCAGCAAAGGATCAGATGAAGACAGTTGCCAAATGCAATTACATCGCCAAGGAATCATTAACGCTGAAACACTACTGGGCCTCTGAACCAAATATACTGCATATGTTACAGCAAGTGTTGCCTCTTATGGCTCAGTTCATTCAGCTCCATGTACATGATGAGGATGAGGATACTAAGTATTAAGTCTTTATGTTATGCTTTTCCTCTTCATTTAAAAAAGGAAAACAGAACCAAGAAGGAATTCCTCCCAATAGCACATGTGGCCTGTGAGTGCCTCTGCTCCCTTCATGCCTCTGCCCATTGACGACTCCTTTGTAGTCCTATGAGATTGGAGAGCTTTTCACAGTTCTCAAGTTTCACCGATTCTGCTTTCTGTTTCAGTCGCTCATCTCTGTACAGCTTCGCCAAATTTGATAGCTCTGATTCTAAGAAGAAAGAAAAGGAACAGTCTGGGTAGCAACACTTTTGTCTTAAAAAATGGTGTTGAAGAGCACTGGGAGAACAAGATACAACTCAAAAGATGGCATAAGAACATCATGAGATCTGTTAAGCTTTTCTGTTTTGGTGACAAGGGCTTACGTTTTGGCACTACCAAGAAGATGTGCACTTGTTGGTGCAACTAAGTAACATATTTTAAACACATTTACAGAATGTTTCAGAGCAATCAATGAGAAATAAGCTCACTGGAACTTGACTCCCCGGCGGAGTATATTTTTCATTTTTCATTTACTATAAATGGCAACTGTATACTTCATTATGAATCACCCTGTATAACTGAAGTCTTAGATTCTATGCAACCTGCTGCATACAATTTATGCAGAGAGGGAAAGAAGGAGGGCGAGAGGGAGGGAGGGAAGAGAGAGAGAAGGAAGGAAGGACGGATGGAAGGAGAGAGAGGGGGGGAAGCATCTGCTGCTTTCGGGCTGTCCATTCCTTTCCCGCCCCCTTTCCTGCTGTCCTGACGGGCACGGAGGGGTGGGGGGGAGGAACGGACATCCCGAAAGTGCTGCTTTTGGGCTCTCCGTTCCTCTCCCGCCCCGCCGGAAGCCATGGCTCTGGTGGCAGAGGCATCCTTCTGCTTACGACTGCAGTGGCAGCCGAGGGATCCCGCTGCCGGCCAGTGCCTTCGCTCCATAACGCGCACAGACTTTCCCCCTTCCTTTTTAGGAAGAAAAAAAGTGCGTGTTATGGAGCGAAAAATACAGTACTTACTGCAGCCTCTTCCAACCCACGCACAACCAATTCTCTTCTTTGGCGAACACTCGTAGCCAAGTAAGATTGTCTTCCATAAACACGGTTTTAACAACCAGTCCGTAATTGACTGTGGAGGCCAATTCTAGATCCACACGTCTTTCCACAGTGGGGACATTGGTTTCCGGGACCAATTACAACGTAGTGGAATACAGAGAAAACAGAAACCACTGTGGGCTAGTTCAGCAGGACACGATAGAGAAATTTCCAATGGTATTGTTTCCATGCTATCAGCCAGCTCCAAACTAGCTTGGAGTTTGATATCTACTTTTTTCCTTGTATCATTATAGATGCCAGCCATTTTTGTGCCGCTGACTTTGGCACACCACGAATGTTCTTTGACACTGTCAGAGTTCGTTGTCAAGATTTTAAATCAACACACAAACGTGGGGTGCTTAAGAATCAACAAAATACAACCTACTTTGTTGCTTTTCTTTCCTGCAGCTAGTCTGGATATAATCAATATAATCTTTTTCAATGTGTTTTTCAAGCTCTTCAAGCTCTTCGGCGTTATAGTTATTTTCAAAGTTTTTATCAACATAGTAAGGCACCTGTAGATTCTGTGTTTCTCTAACAATCGTGTGCCCAAGAGTCCTGAAAGAGTAAGCAAACAATGAAAGCATTTTAACCACTTGAAAAAGAAATATGGTTTTGCCACATTAATATTTGTATTCGAAATTGCCTGTCTTCTAAAAATAGAAATGTTGTCCAAGCAAATTGCATATTCTTTCTCTGTTCCGAGAATATGCAATTTTTGCATATCCTTTCATCTATAGGTAAAGGTAAAGGGACCCCTGACTATTAGGTCCAGTCGTGACCGACTCTGGGGTTGCGCGCTCATCTCGCATTATTGGCCGAGGGAGCTGGCATACAGCTTCCAGGTCATGTGGCCAGCATGACTAAGCTGCTTCTGGCGAACCAGAGCAGCGCACGGAAACGCCATTTACCTTCCCGCTGCAGCGGTACCTATTTATCTACTTGCACTTTGACATGCTTTCGAACTGCTAGGTGGGCAGGAGCTGGGACCGAGCAACGGGAGCTCACCCCGTCGCGGGGATTCGAACCGCCGACCTTCTGATCGGCAAGCCCTAGGCTCTGTGGTTTAACCCACAGCGCCACCCGCGTCCCTCCTTTCATCTATATGATCCTGTAATTCCTGGAGTCCTGTCCAGCTATTATAGAATCCACATAGAGGCAAATATAATCCAAAAGAATTGCAGCTCTTTCAGCTGGTCAGTATGATGATTAACTCATTTCTGAAATGTACAGAAGGATCTGAAAAATAAAGCAAACCTGTCGGGATGTGACATTATGTGTGGCATCCGACTAATTTCTGTTAGTGCAAGGATTTCCATTTGTGAAACAGAACATCCAAATCTGCAAGAGGTGCCTCGCAATAGCTAATTGCAATATTTCTCTGCCCACCTTCGAGCAATTTCCCCATTCCATTGCGGCCCTGTATGACTGACTCCATCACGTTTTGCAGACTTTTCTATTCCACTTAAAACTGGGAAGATGGGGGGAGAGACAGGGGAAAGATCTGTTTCACAAGCTTGCCTTCTGCTCAAGCAATACTAGACACAACCATATTTATTAAATTCCACCTTTAATGCTACCGGTAGTTACTTTGTCTAAAATCTAGCACACAAGCTTTTAAAACAGCCAATAGTTTTCCGCATGCCTTAGTCTCCATTTTTCCAAGTAATGTCTAACTCACCAGTTGAGACTGAAGCTTTTTTCTACTGGTTTTATTGAAACTTTATTTGAACAGGGCATGAAAATGAAGAAATCAAGCAACTATCAACAGTTTTTAAACTATCCTGCAAAATCAGAATATTTCAGTTTGCTTCTATTTGAAGTAGTTCTCGATAGTGTGGCTCTCAGGAGTGCTTTTAGTATTTATTCAGCTTTCATAAAGTCCTCATTTATAAATTGATTCTCTGTAAAGTGCTAAAAGGAAATATACAGTTGTTGCATTACAGCTATGACCTATATCTTTATGCTTCCAAGATGGAAATTAATCACCCTGTTTGAAAAGGCTGTGCTTGAATATATGGCTGTGGGGCTACATTTTTCCACAGCAAAAAGCTTTAATAAGCTTCCCAATTTAACTGGTATTAATAGATAACAAATCATATGTTAATCTCTATATTGGACAAGTCAGTTCTCCCAGAAGAGCAAAGAAAAACATCAGGACTTACGACTTGAAGAAGAGGCTGTAGGGTGGGTTAGTTGCCATCAGTTGAGTTACTATTGACACAACTATTATAATAAAAACTGGCAGTAACTGGATAAATGCAGAGTATGAATTCTGGAAATGAAAACCATCATTAGTGAAGCGTATAAGCAAGGGATTTAAGAAAATCAAAATAATAAACATAAAATGTAGCCTCCAGATAAGGCAGCTAGCTATTAGTATTTTAAGCAAAACTGATTTGGTTTAAATTAGCCCAAGTAAAGTATTGATGGACACCTATCTATTGATCAAGGCTCTTTACTATAATACAAATAATATGGCAAGGGGAGAGCAGTTTGCTTATTCCTTTGAGGGCTTTAAAGAAAGAACACATGCTTGCTCCTTTTTTAAAATTTGATTTTTATATACACAATGCTGCCTTAAATAGGTCATCACAACGACTACCACCTAAGACTAGCTTTTTGTCATGTAAATGTTTATTTCTACTTAATGCTGAAGACCTTGATGGCTTTTTAAAATTACTGGTGCAAGGATTCTCCTAAATGTGTTCAATTGTTTTTCTTCAATGTAATTCTTTCAGTTTCCTCCTTCCTGTAAATAAATCCCTGATGGTCAAGGTGGGTTATAGCCAGCAGTATCACACACCTAACCATTTCCAGCGATCCATTCCCCTTCCTTCTGCAGAACCCACCCCCAAATCTGCTCCAGAGCAAGGAGGAATTTGCAAAATCTCTCCCCGCAGCCCCGCAAAGACAAAGCTCCTGCTGCAACGAAGTGCCTTCCATTAACATAGGTCAATATGCCTGCTCCCCAGCTCAATAAATATGCCTTTTGGCTCCATAACCTCCTCCCATTCTAGAGAATCAAATACCTTGACCCTTTGTCACTTCACGCAACACAATCCTTGCACATTCCCCCACCTAATATTTCACTCCCCAAACGCCCACAAATAAAGTTAATTTTAAAATGCTGTAACTAGATAGTATGACCTTGGAGAGTTTTGATGAGTATGTATGTATATGTATGTGTAGCTGAAATTGTCCCCCCCCATGTTGTTTTTATGGGTTGGCATCCAATTTCATCGTACTTGTACAATGACAATAAATAAATCTTATCTTATCTTAATTTTAAGTTTCATCTTTTCTCCAAAGTGTGCCCCATGCTACTAAGCGAAATTTGCATCCACATAGGAATTGGAGTGTCTGTCTCTCTGTTCCTGGCAAAAGCTGTTCAAATTCTTTGCCAGCAAATGTTCTTGAAGAGCAACGTACAATCAAGAACTGCCAAGGGGGTGACACTTGGGGCGGGGCCCCCGCCCCCCGGGCTTTTTTTTTCTTTTTAAAGGCTATTTTCGGCGCTGCCAGGGCGGAGCCGCAGGGGCACCCAGCGAGGAGGGGTGCCACGCTTGTCGCTGACGTGACACACACCCCTCGCTGGCTGCCCCGGCAGCGCCGAAAATAGCCTCCCCCCCTTTCAGCGGCTTTTTTCGCCGCTGGGCTCCCTGGGCGGAGCTGCAGCATGGAGGCGAGGGGCGGGCCAGCGGAGGAGGGGGCGACACCCGCCCCTCGCCTCCATGCCGCAGGCCAGCCAGCAGCGAAAAAAGCTGCTGAAAGGGGGGGGAAGGAAGCGGAGGAGGGGTGTCACGCTTGTCGCTGACGTGACACCTCTCGTCCCTCCTCCGCTGGCACGCCCCTTGCCTCCATGCCGCTGAAAAGGGGGGGGGAGGAAAACAAAGCAGGCGCTTTCAAGCTTCCTTTCTTCCTCCCCCCCCTTTCAGCGGTTTTTTTTCGCAGCGGCATGGAGGCAAGGGGCGGAGGTGTCGCTCCGTGCGCATGCGCGTTGTGACGTCATGCACACGGAGCGACGCCCCGCCCCCAGGGGTGCCACTTGGCTTGCCGCCCCCGGTAGCCAAGCGGCACGCTACGCCCCTGAGAACTGCAACCATTAAATATCACTTCCTCTTAAATGCTGGGAGATCATAAGCAACACCAGATTCTTTCCTACAGAAAAGAAACAGGTAGAAGTGTTTTGTGGGTGCTCTTAACAGCTTCCTGCTCCCAAGTACCTGTGGTCTCGTTTCTTCCTCCTCTTCTTCCTCTGTCCAAGTCCTATCATGCCTGTCCCGGGGCTGATAACACGGTGGATCCATTGATGAATTTGAAAACATGTGGATATTTCCTGTTGTTTTTTTTAAAAAACAATGGGCTTTGTTTACTTATTTAATAGTAATGCATGTCCTATTTCAATGGGAAATAAGAATAGCCCCTTGCCCTTGTCATAAATATATTACTTTCAATTTCTTTTCTTCTTCTTTTTAACATTTATAATCTTTATTAATATCACACACAGACATAAATAACGTAAATAACAAATCATACAGGACGAAAAACATTACAATGAAGGAAATAAATACAAAAAAACCCCCAAATACTAATAATACGGCATATTACAATTAACTAACAACTTAAAATCAACGACTTCCAACCATTCTCACTATACTACAATGCTATCCTAATTTTCTTACACAGATTTATGAGTTATATAGATCCAATATGTTATGTACTCCAGTATATTATCTAGTATATTTTTTGCTTACAAGTATCATTCTAATTCTGCAAGTATTGTTTTGTTTGTACAGCGTCTGTTCAGATATGCTTTAAATATTTTCCATTCTCCATACACTTCCTGATCTGACACTTCTCTAATTTTCCCGGTCAATTTGGCTAATTGTAAATACTCTGTCATAAGAATTTGCCATTCTGTTACCGATGGTAAGATTTCATTCTTCCAGTTTCTAGCCACTATTATTCTAGCAGCCGTAATTATGTACATGAACAGTGGTCTTATATATTTTTTAAATTCTGTTGGTAATATAACCAGTAGGAAAATTTCAGGTCTTTTTTAAAATGTGATTTTAAATAACTTTTAAAGTTTACCATAGATGTTATTCCAAAATTCACATATCACTTCACAGTTCCACCACATCCTATATAATAAAGTCCAAGTGTCTCTGCGTCCAGTCCCTGTGTCCTACTGCGCATGTGCCCCACGGACACAGGGATTGGAGCGCAGAGACTTCGGGCGGCCGGGCAAAACTGCGCATGTGCCCCACGGGCACAGGGATTGGAGCGCAGAGACATCGGCCGGCCGGGCTGTTGAAGCGGCGGGTGCGCGCTCATGTGGACTTCATTCTAGGCGGCAGCGGCCGTTACAAGTGGCGGCTGAGTTGGCCTGCCGGGGCCTGGCTGGTGCCAGTGCCGCCGCCACCGTGATGCACCTCCTGCGCTGCCTGCTGAAGGGCCATTCGGCGATGGCC
This sequence comes from Darevskia armeniaca, assembly GCA_034641395.1. Classification (NCBI taxonomy): domain Eukaryota; kingdom Metazoa; phylum Chordata; class Lepidosauria; order Squamata; family Lacertidae; genus Darevskia; species Darevskia armeniaca. The sequence continues at coordinate 256,905 of JAWWNF010000500.1, read as the reverse complement.
GGGGCGCCAAAGTACATCGAGCACTTCAGCAAGTTCTCGCCGTCCCCGCTTTCCATGATGTTCTAGCGCCCGTTAATTTAACGGGCTTCATGTCTACTAGTATGGAAATAAGATCCTATATCTTTTTTACATCTCCAGCATGTTTGCAATCTTCCTTTACACATTTTGGCAAGTTTTAAAGGGGTATGGTGCCATCTGTATATCATCTTCATTGTGTTTAAGAACTGTGGACCCAAGGTTGTGAGAAAGGCTGCTCTAGAAAATCCCAATTTTGGAAATAAACCAGGTATTATGTCATAAATGTCTGGTTATCTCTGGGTATATGCAAACTTCTCAGAGCTGAAGTAAGAATCTATTTATTAAGAACATATATAAAATCTTCAAGAGTAGGACCTGACTAGGTATTAACTGGACACCTCAAATGACCGCAGTTGCAGAATTTCTGGAATGTCATTAGCAAAGGAAAACAAAAAGTGTAGTTACTCGAACTTTCGTTACAGGGCTTTTATTTACCGACTGCCTGGAGTTTTGTGAAGCATCAGTTAATAATGGTTTTTGTAGCACTCACCTGTTGGGAAGTTCCCTCCAAAAAACATATTAAATATTTCTTCTGGTGTGATGTCTGCTTCAAACTCTCTGTAATAGTTATAATGCTTGGGCAGGTTGGTATAACAAGTCTCTTGTTCACCTCCAAATTGATCATATTGTAATCTCTTTTCAGGGTTGCTCAAAACTGCAAAAGCAGTGCCGATTGCTGCAGGATGGAAGAACAAGAAGAAAATGTTGCATTTGTGTCACTTATCACAATGTCTGCAATCTAGCCTGATGCCCAACTTGCACAGGACTGCAATTTGCTAAGTGTTTTAGGAACACTTTAACATATAACTGACTATCTGGGCAAATACCTTTTCATTAAAGATGATAAGATAAGATAAGATAAGATAAGATAAGATAAGATAAGATAAGATAAGATAGTAGTAAACTTTAATACGGTCAACGACCAGCAATAAATAATACAATTCAGTTCATAAGTAAGATTTCTATCTCTTATAATAATGCTAAATATTTCACAGTTTTAAAATTGACTGTTAAAAACAAGGCTATTAAAAATTAAGTCTCTGTCGCCTCGCCATCTGCTATGGATTGACTGGCATCATTATCTTTGGTGGTTGGATAAGATAATATTTCTTTATTGTCATTGTACAAGTACAACGTTGTACAAGTGCAATGAAACTGAATGCCATCCCATAAAAACAAAACTAAAAACAGCACAAAAAACCAAAAAACGCATTTTCAGCCACACATGCACATACATATACACCCATCACAACTCTCCAAGGTCATATTATCTAGTTACAGCATTTAAGATGGTTATAGCTCTTGGGTAGAAACTATTCTTCAATGTATTTGTTCTTGACCTAATTGTTCTATATCTCATGCCCGAAGGCAGTGTTGCAAAAAGACTATATCCCGGATGAGATGGATGAGCATTAAAGTATAAGAAGACAGCCTCAAAGCCTCATACAATTGGACTTCCCTCTTCTCTCCTCTCTGAGCACACCCACCCAATCTGTTGTGCAGAGTTGAGGAAACCTCTGCAGCAGTTTGTGGAACCCTTGTTGGGAATCCGAGGTGAGATTCCCACGCAGTGGAAATTGCCCCCAGTTCCAGTCACCACATGGAGGCAGAGTAAGGTCCAAAATACTTTACTGCTGTAGAAGACAGGGCGCAGCAAAACATTATGGATGTGGATACACTGGCGGAGGAAGAGGGGGGTGGGGGGAGCGCTCCGCCCCCGGAAGCGTGATCCCAGTGGGGTACCATCGCGGCTGCCGCCCCCGCCCGCGCTGGGCACCACACCCCCAGGATGTGCCACGCCCCCAGGGCACGTACCAGCCCCGCCCTGCCTGCATGAAGCTCCGCCACTGTGTGGATATAAACACAGCTTGCAGGCTTTGGCTCTGGCAGATAAAGATACATACAAGTATAAAGAATTTCTGTTGTTCCAGCAATTTAAGACGTAACACAGACTCTGACTAATAAAAAGACTAACTCACTTCGCACGCCAGAGTGAAATACAGCACAAGACCTTGGACCTAATGAGTTGGTGTGCCTTAATCATTCATATAAATAAAAAGGTAAAGGGACCCTTGACCATTAGGTCCAGTCGTGTCCGACTCTGGGGTTGCGGCGCTCATCTCGCTTTATTGGCCGAGAGCCAGCATACAGCTTCCGGGTCATGTGGCCAGCATGACAAAGCCGCTTCTGGCGAAGCAGAGCAGCACACGGAAACGCCGTTTACCTTCCAGCCGGAGCGGTTCCTATTTATCTACTTGCACTTTGACGTGCTTTCGAACTGCTAGGTGGGCAGGAGCTGGGACCGAGCAACGGGAGCTCATCCCATCGCAGGGATTCGAACCGCTGACCTTCTGATCAGCAAGCCCTAGGCTCTGTGGTTTAACCCACAGCACCACCTGGGTCCCTATTTATATAAATAGCACGGGGTAATTGCCATAGCAACTGGCTTGGCTGACCCTGCATCAGTTGGCTTATCTCAGCCCTTAACCCCTTCCTCCATGTCCAGTTTCTCAAACTCCTCTCTGGAGCGAACTTAGGGGGGACAGGAATGGAAGACTAGAACAGAACATCCACTTCGGCAGTGTAGAATGTCAACCAGAACATACTAGTATGAAACATATCAGAAAACCCAGACTCACATGGGAGCTGGTGTGCCTTAATTGCTCTCCTGCAGAGTCCTTAGAAATTAGTAAGATGGTATATATTTTAGAAAATGATCCATTATCTGAGTACTTCTTATTCCCCCTTGTTTATTATCTCATTAATTAAAACTGCAAGATCATAACCATAGGATTTGCTACAAGGCTTCAGAAGATTACAGCAAAACACATTTCAATTAATTAGATGGGATTTATATTGAAAGAAAATGTATTGTTTATTATAGGCAAGATCTTAAGTATAACTGATTACGTAAAAGAATGTAATATTTCTTTGCAATATTCTTCAATGCAGAAAAAGCATTTGATAGGCTTAAGTAGAAATCCTTGTTGAAATAATGTCTGCTTTTACCTTTGGCAATGAATTTATCAAATGGATCACCTAAAGCAAGTAGGGTTTGGAACAGTTCTCCTTCGGACATATCTATTATATACAGAGGAACAAATCAAACATGTCATCTACGAGTTTTATCGTTTGCTGTTTCAATAGAACCTTTTGTGCTATATATTAGCAAACTAAAAAAATGCAACACCTACTAATAGATAACTGTCATTATTAACATAATCCATATGCCGATGATGCAACTTTATTGAGGTTATCTACAAACCTTTAAATGCATCTGTTGCTCCTGGAGCACAGTTCTTGTCTGGATGAAATTTCAGGGCAAGTTTTCGGTACGCTTTTTTCAATTCTTCATCTTTAGCATCTCTCCCAACACCTAGAATCTCATAGTAATTCTTACTGTTCTTTATTCTACAAAAGAAGCACAACTCTTTACATACATATCTTTCCTCATAGCACTTACAGAAAGCTTTTTACTAGATACCCAAGCATAACTTCAAGCAATGTAAAGAAAAGATGCGGGTTTCAGACTTCTGCATCAATGGAGAAGCTATTTCAATAGCCTTTTCTATAGAAATAGTTATACTTTACTATGAATCTGTTTCATTGATGGTGAGCACAGCAGTCTTTGTTTGGCACCATAAATAGTCCAAGTTAAGTCTGATGTGTATGGAATGTCTTATTTAGATCAGCAGCTGCCTATATGGCACCTGTGGGTACCAAATCATAGTGTCCACTGTTACAATTCCTAGCTGAATGATAGCCAGGTGGCAGTTTGGTGGAAGAATGCATACCCACCACTTCATCTAGGAAGAAAGCACATGGGCAAGCATTTGATCAACTATCACAACACACTGTTACTGTATGTGTCTGTATGTTACTGTACTGTACTGTACTGTTACTGTAGTGTCTGTATGGCTAATGAGACAAGTAAGTAACAAATTAATTTGTGGTTGGTTTCAAAGGCAGTAATGCAGCCTACAGCACAAACCTAACATCAAAGTAAACAAGCTTAAGTCTCAGTGTATTCAGGGTAGGAAGTGTGCATAGGCTGCAATCCTATGCATATTTATCTGGGAATAAGACTCACAGAATGGTGGAAAAACCATTCAGCCTGAATTATAAGAAAACAGGCTTAATTTGCACCTCCCAGGTTTATATACAGATGGCAATGTGTCCTTCAAATTTCACATTTCTTTTAATTTTATGATCAGGTTTTTGGCTCAAAGAAGTACCAAAATGTGTAAAGGAATACATTTAAAACTGCAAATGTATTGGATAAAATACATATTTACATCATTTTTGTACGAGGTTTTTTTTTTTAAATTACAGGTTGATGCAAGAATGGGACGGAACAGACTTGTACAGCAAAATATTAGAATTTAAAAAGCCTCTTTTATTTTTTAAAAAAACCTATTAGCAGCTTCTCATATTAAATCTGGCTTCTGTGGATCAGCTAAGTTAATTTACCCATTAATTAATGACAGGCTGTGAGCCTAGTATTTTAGGCAGAAGGGTTTTCTATTTACCTTTGTACCCCAAGTAGCTGTTCTTTTGTGTAGGTCATGCTACCTTCCCCAGACGCTGACTGACTCCTGCCACTGTCAGAGAGATGTTCCTTTTTTATCCTCTTACAGTCACTACACCCACAGTAATCAAAGTTGTCTCTCATTTCCTCTGATGTACATGCATTTCTTCTGAGCTCATCAATCAATGCTGCAAAGAAAGACAGTTAATTTTCCTCAAATGCTACTACACAGTAAGTGAAGGTGGATGTTACAAGAATCCCACCCCCATGGCAAATGCAGAATGTGAAAACTTTGCAAAGATGCTTAAGTGTGGTCCCTGTTCTGCAGGAACTAAAGACCGGAAAAGCATTAAGAATTCACCGTACAGTATAGTTAACTTGCAGTACAATGGTATACATATCTGCTCAGAAGTTTGTCTCCTTGTGTTTAATGGAGCTTACTCCCAGGCAACTGTATACAGGTTTGCAGATTAATAATAATAACAATAATAATTTATTATTTGTACCCTGCCCATCTGGCTGGGTCTCCCCAGCCACTCTGGGCGGCCTCCAACAGATATTAAAATACATTAAAATATCACAGGTTAAAAACTTCCCTAAACAGGGCTGCCTTCAGGTATTTTCTGAATGTCAGATACCGGTAGTTGTTTATCGCTTTGACCTCTGATGGGAGGGCGCTCCACAGGGCGGGCGCCACTACCGAACAGGCCCTCGGCGCTGGACCTCAGTGTCTGGGCTGAATAATGGGCGTGGAGACGCTCCTTCAGGTATACAGGACCGAGGCCGTTTAGGGCTTTAAAGGTCAGCACCAACACTTTGAATTGTGCTCGGAAACGTACTGGGAGCCAATGTAGCTCTCTCAGGACCGGTGTTATGTGGTCCCGGCGGCCGCTCCCAGTCACCAGTCTAGCTGCCGCATTCTGGATTGCAGTTTCTGGGTCACCTTCAAAGGTAGCCCCACATAGAGCGCATTGCAGTAGTCCAAGTGAGAGCCACTCTGGCAAGACTGTCTGCGGGCAGGTAGGGTCTCAGCCTGCATACCAGATGGAGCTGATAAACAGCTGCCCTGGACACAGAATTGACCTGTGCCTCCATGGACAGCTGTGAGTCCAAAATGACTCCCAGGCTGCGCACCTGGTCCTTCAGGGGCACAGTTACCCCATTCAGATTAGATTTGGATTGGGGGAAAGCAGGGTTATTGTGCCTTCAACAATTGTGTGACAGGCAGAAACTCAACTGGATAAGCCTTTCAATAGTATGGTAACACAGTTCCTACAAAGCTTCACCCGTTCACATTTAATCTGTCACACATTTTATTACATCTGTGGCCATTTATTTTTGGGTCTTCCATTCCACCTGCAAGAGGACACTAACTCGCATAGAACACAAAGCATATGGTGCCTCTTTTGTGGGTGGGTTGGAGGCCCCAATTCACATAAAGTGAACCGAAAATCTTGTTGGCTCCTCTGGGGAATAAAGAACAAAAGTTCTGTCTGTGGTGTTTGGCCCATAATGGCTCATTCACATAAACAAGTCACCACCATGATGTATTTTATGCCACCAATGTATTTATATGAGTTTGTGGTATAGAAATGAATTACAGTAATAATAGTAAGTGTGGGACTTCATTATTTAAAGTGGTAAACTAAGGCAACATTTTCGTAATAGGATGTTGACATAGAAATAGTAAACAAAAGGATACGCCACTAAAATCCAGGATTCACTCCACTATTTTCTTCCTTTACGCTTTCCATAGTTGGCCTTAACACCCCCAAACTGAAGACTCTCTTCTATTCTCATACCCCATCTTTGCATCTCCTCTTCCGCAAATGTTTGCGCTGCTTCACTGTTGCCCCCATTGGCCCTTTAGTCTACCCTTCACTCCAGCCCTCAATGATCCGAGAACCACCAAACGGGGAGCTGTGTTAATCTATTGCAAACAAAGCAAGGGAAGGTCACCTTAATATAGAATAAAAAGAAAACATAGCGGTGTGATGCAGCAGATGCACATGTTAAGCACACAGACGGGCAGGGAAAGATGCTGCAAGGAGTGGGGCTGAAAGGTGACGAAAGCAAAGGGGCTTCCCAGTGAGTCTGGAACATTTGTGTGCAAAGCTCAAGAAGCACCCAAGCCCTTGTTTTATATGCGATTAAACTTGGCACAGAAATGCCCCAGACCTACTGGACCTCTTCCAGCATTTCCCTCTTCCTCTCTACCAGCTAAGGACGGCAATTCATGCATTTGAGGGATGCATCTGGCGAGAGCTTCTGCCACGCAAAAAAAGCAACAACCCCTCGCGCTGGTCAGCCCTTTTAAAAAGGCCAGAGGGCTTTTTTTTTGCGGTGGCGATCTGAGACCCCACGCCTCATATGCCGATCTCCCACCTTAAGGCCGATTCTCAGCCTGCCCAGTCTCTGAGGCGATGGCACCACCAGCTCGAAGGGTTCGTTACCTTCAGCCCAGCGCTCCCCAGGGCTCAGCACTGCCATTTTCCAGCTGATGGAGAGGGAGGACCGGCGGGGACGACCCCGGAAAGATCACGTGACGCAGGATCCCGACCGCAGGGCAACCTGGGTGTTGTAGTCCTCGCATATGAATGGGCACCTTACGCCCCCCCCCCAAATAAACCCGTCCTCCTAGCGAGGAGAAATTTACACCACGGGGATTTTTTATATATATATGTATGTATGTAATGTATCTTAACGCGGATTCCTTCTGGGAGATCGCCATTGCAAAGCCTAACTGGCGCTTCGGAGGCTTTTCGCCACAGAGGCTTCCGCGGGCTAGAGCGCCGCACCTCTCGCCGTTCCCTAGAGCGCCGCATTTAAGATGGACTTCCGATCAAATACCGGAAGCTGAGGCTATGTGACGCATAGAGAGGAACGGGTTTGGATTGGCTACGACTCCCGTATACACTGGAGTCATCCAGAGGGTAGAGAGAAGACCCTCACGGGCGTAAAGCTTTCGAAAATAACCGAAAGCAGTGCTTAACCGTTATGACGCTGAGGAACCTGTGCCGCTCACAGAAAGAGAGCGAAGGGGCCTTATCCACTCGCTTATTCCCCGACTTCTTTTATTTGCTGCGCAAATCACCTCAAGATCTAACCCGATAACAAACGAAAAGCCTTCCGTTAGGCTCTCTGTGCCTGAGGGAAACGATGGCGGAGGGAGGGGTTTCCGTTTCCGGTATCCATTGCGGCAGAAGAGAGGCCTCGACAGAGGAGGAGGAGCGGCCGTGGTTGGTCGCGCAGGCGCAGTGGGGAGGGGAAAAATAATCCGTTGCGGGAGGGCGGCAGGGGGCTTCCTGCGCTGTGGTGTTTTTTCTTTCCCCTCCTCAGGCGAATAGGGCCGTGAAGGGGAAGAGGGCGTCGCCGCCTTGGTACTGCTGCTGCAGAAGCGGCGGCAGCCGGAGCAAGGCCTGCTCCGCGCTTTCCTCCCCGTGTGGCGCGGCTCTTAGGCCCGGGAGGACGGACTCCCCCCTCGCCCTCTCCCCCCCTCTCCGCCCTGTGCGGCGGCGGCGGTGGCGGCGGCGGGGAGGAGGAGCAGGTCGGGGGCGGAGGAAGCAGGTGAGTCGTTTGGGCCCGTGGGGGGGGGGAGGGGAGGGCCAGTGTGTGTGTGTGTGTGGAAACTGTGTGGCGGCCGGGGGGGGGGAGAGTTACTTCATCCTCATTTTTATATTTTGTAGAACTCCCAGTAGGCCTGGGTTAACTCAGTTAGTAGAGCAGGAGACTCTTAAATCTCGAGGCCGTGGGTTCGAGCCCCACATGGGGCAAAAGATTCCTTGCTCGGGCCCTTCCAACTCTTACGAAGGAGCAGCAGTAATCATCCCCGTCCAGTCCACTTCTATTTATTCACTTATTTTAACCCATTTTTACACATCCCGTCTTCGGGAGGCGGCAAAGCAGCATTTGAAATTCCCCAGGCGCCTTTTGCACCTTGCGACCAAGTGAAGATGCCTGCATGGGCGTACCCGGGGGGGGGGCAGAGGGGGCAGCTGCCCCCCCCCCCAGAAGGCAGCCCTAGAAGCAAAAATGATCAGCGTCCATTCAAAGCAAACCTGAACGACCATGGCTTGCCCTCCCCCCTAGTTTTGATCCTGGGTATGCCCCTGGATGCCTGTGGGTGCCAGGATCGCGCCTGCCGTCTCCCTCCCCACCCCCCACCCCGGTCTGGAGATGTGGGTGCTTGGGGATCATTGGATCTTGACTGTTTTCACACACCTGGCAACACATCGTGTAGAATACTGTTTTGGCTGCGCAATCAGTGAATTTCAGGAACCAAAAAGTCATATGGAAAAATAAGACTTTTGGGCCATCCGGCCTCCAAGTGACAACTAGGCTTCCCTTTTGAGCGACTTTAACCCTGGCTTAAGGAGTCATCCTGTCTAAATATCTGAGTTTCTAACACTGGTGGCAAAGCACCAGTATAGGATCTTGCTGTGAGTTGACAAGGAAATAGCAGCCAAGAGAGGTGACAAATAATGCCGCCGACTCTTCAAGATGAGGACAGAAGCTATTTTGACCTTGAATAAGCCCACAGGACAAGTGGTGAAGATGTAAGCAAAAGGCAAGAGTAGGAAAGAAGCCCTTGGGTGTTAATTGAGAAACAGATGACTGCTGTGACTGACTGACTGCTGTGAAAATTGCAGCATATATGGGTGTTTGCATAAAACTAATAACCAGCTGAAGTTCTAGCAATGGAGAAAGGAGGGACAAGATTGAAAATTACTTTCAATACTATTGTACGTTAAAGTACATTAAGAAATATTTTGTTGCCATAAGTGTAGTATGAGATAGTATTGGGAGTGGTCTGTGCAGGCTACAGTGGTTATGAAAGCACTTATGTTCTGAACATTTCATCCAGAATGCCACAAGTTGTTGAGAGATGGGATATAAACCCCTAAATTAAATAACTTCTCTAAAGTCCTCACACCATGAATGTGCAGAGTTTATTCACTGCAAACAATTTTTTTAAAAAGTTCAGTTGTGCTCTAGAATTTGGTACCCAGCATCACATGGTGCTTAGTGATGGGTATATGTTTGTTTTTGCAAATATATTGGGTGGGAATTAGATAAACTTGTACTCTGAATCTGGTGATGGGCAGGCAGGTAAAAGTCTGTGGAAAACTGAATGCTGAAGTAGATCTTTGAACCTAGAGGCATGGGTTCCTTTGCCTCCCTGAACCCAATAAACCTGCTGGATTCAAGGGGTTTTTCTGTGGAGCATTGCATCTCTGACAGTGGCTAGCTAGGCCACAGAATATGAAGGAAACAGTTTTCCTCATTTAAATTTGCACTCTGTAATCTGTTTTCATAGATTTATGGCACAGCATTATTTACAAGAGGGTTAGAATACCAGGGGTGTGGAACCTCTGGCCTGTGGGCCAGTCTTGGCCCACCATTCTCCTTCCATCACACTCTTAAGGGCCCACTTTGACAGGCAGTTGAGACTGCCCACCTATCAGTCACATTCTGTCAGGTGGTGGTCATGCCCTCTTGTGAAAGTTGCCCCACAGGGTTGCGGGGAGGTAAAAATCTGGCACCCTGGGCCAAAAGATTCCGTATTCCAAAATATATACCAGGGGTGGGCAACTTCCAAGAGACTGCGATCTACTCACAGAGTTAAAAACTGGCAGTGATCTACCCCCTTTTTGGGGGTTCAGGTCAAAGTTGTTGAGCTTTTTTTTAGGAAGGAAAGCCCTGTTTTGGGGGGTTCACGTAAAATTTGTTGAGCTTTGGGGAAGAGGAAAGCAACATTGACGGGCTTTTTTAGGAAGGAAAGCCCTATTTTTGGTGGTTCAGGTCATTTTAGGGGTGCAGGGCAAAGATGTTGAGCTTTTTTTAGGAGAGCCAAAGTTTTTTAGCTTCTTTGGGGGGAGCCACTGATCTACCGGTGATCTACCACAGACGTCCAGTGATCTACCGGTAGATCATGATCTACCTGTTGGACATGCCTGATTATATACCATCAATTTCAGCATTGAATCCACTGAGAGGTTCACTGGAACATGTTAGCAGGACATTGACGGATCTAAACCAAATGAACTTGAAAGGAAGCCCCACTGTTTTCAGTGGGACTTTTTTATGAGTACTGTATGCATGTTTGGGAAAACACGTGATGCTGTTTTTATGAAAAGGTTTATCTACCACTATTCTTCCACCATAGCTATACTGTAGTGGCATTCATCTCCTGAGTAAAGATATATTGCTAGGACTACTAAATCAGTTCTGATATATTTTCAAGTCGGCGTACACAGAACTGTAACATTAGTTTTGTGGTCAAGTAGTATTTATTTTTAGCTGTGTAGACTAAGCAGTGGTAAAAGGTTAAATGTAATGCTTGCTCCTTAACCCTCTGATTTCCTTGTTTTTGAATGCCCAGATGCAAAGGAGGATAGCAGGAATTCCATGCCTTTTAGTATTTATATAGCAATGAAATTTTGTCATATATAATGTTTTTTATTTTGGTGTGGGAAGCTGAAATTCCCTGCTTACTTTCGATCTGATCACTTTATCAGAAAGAGTTAGAACTGTGCAGCACAAGCCAGTGCATGTTTACTTGAAATCAAGTCTCACTGTGTTAAGTGAGGTTTACTCCAGGTAAGTGTATGGAACTGGAGTTTTGTGTATGCTTACTCAGAAGTCCCACTTAGTTCAGTGAGACTTACTTCTCAGTAAGTATGTAAAATTGCAGTCTTAAGTCATTTGACTCTATTCAGAGAGTACTTTATTCAGTTGGTGTATGTTCTACACCAACTCCCTTTCTTAAGTTGCTGTTACTGTATTCTACAATCCAATTTGACTAAAAGAACCCATACTCAGTCCTACTGAAATTTGGATGTAAAGTTAACAATGTTTCTTTTTATAAGAAGTTGCTGTGGATCATAGTTCTGACTTTTGTAACAAGCAAATACAAATGGTTTGCCCCAATATTTAGGCTGTAATAATAATAAGGAAAACTCCTTATTACCATGCATCTTGCTGGTAGTCTTTTATTTCAAAAGAGCTAAATTCAATAGTTACCCTTAAAACATCCATAGAAAACCACAAACAGGATACAGAGGAGTTGCAAAAGGTTAGGTTTTTTTAAAGGTACCCTTCACATTCATTTTATCTGAACCGCCCTGACATCTTATGATGAAGGGTGGCATATAGATCTAATAAATATTATGAATGTAATAAAAATCATATCAAAATGTAAGTGCTGTGTGAGGGAATTGGCTGTTTTGGATTTATTAGTCCACAGTTGGAAGCATGTGAGGTTGATCCTGTGTTTGTGCTATCAATGAGTAGAAACTCTGAGTAGAAGCTGGTATGAAGAATGTTCCTAGGAACTCTGGCGGTTTCTTGGTGAGAAGTTCAGTATTAGTGAAGTTCACCCATCACCAATGCCAATTTTCCTTGATAACATATATGTTGGCATTTTGCCTTGTGTGAACTCTGAAAGCAACCCAAAGAACGGTTTGCACATGAGGGGAATTCTCACAAGAAAATTGGTACATTGGTTCCATTAGGGTAGGAAGAATGAAAATACCATTCTCTAGGACCGTGAATGTGAGACGGTTGCATTTTTCATAGAAAAGGAAGTGTTATCACATGGCGATTCCATGTGGTGGTGGAAATAGAAAAGATGAGTCTATTTGGTGCTGAAATTCTTAGAAATTTGATTCTGGTACCCCAGATGGCATTGTGAAAGCAAAAGAGGGGGGGAATTATGGGTGGAAAAATTGGTTTCTTTCCCAAAGACTTTAATTTCCCCCCGAAGGAATAACTGGAATTTTTGGGGAATAGTGATAACCCCATCATTTGCATTCCCCCCCTTTTGGAATATGTAGTATGAAGATTTTCATAAAAGACCTTTGAAACTGGTGGAGGGCGAGTATTGTTATTGTCTTTGGATGAAGGGTGGTATAGAAATTTAATAAATAACAAACACCACCACCAGACAATCTGCATAAAGCATTAGAGAATTATAATTCCTGTGTATGCTGAAAACATATACAAGATTCAAATCCGAGATACATTCTGCACCTATAAGATTCTGCCGTCTTTATCAGTATATAGGGCCTTCATTACTTGTGAATTGCTGATTGCCTTCTTCTGGTGACTTTTGATCTAGGTTGGATCTAGACACATCAAAAAGCTGATTAAGTTAAACACATTGTAAATTTCATAACGGAAATCCCGTTGACGAAAGACATCAGTGCCATCTGGTTTCACAGTATTATAACACATATAAAGTGTTTTTTCTTTACCAATGTAGCTGAGTCCCTAGTTTAGAGATACTAAATGCATGTATCCTATGTCTGCAGTCCATTTGACTTAACCCCTTCCTGGTTGTAGTTTCTTGTTCCCGTGAAGCAACTTATCCTTACACACTATGCAAGCTTACCCAATAGTAAGGTACAGTATGTCTCACTTCTGAGTAAGCATGCATAGGATTGATCTGTGTATTTCATAAATACACTAAAGGATGCAGTTAAGTTATACACAATGCATTTTGTGTTAAAACAGTAAAATAAGTTTAGGTTTGATAAGAAATTATTGCATAGATTTAGTCCCAAAATTTCCACACACACCCCTACTAAAAAGAGGACCCATTTTTCCCTCTCCCATGGATTTCATATTTTTGTAAATTTTACATATTGACCTAGGATTTGAAATTGTCTTCAAGCTCCTGGCCCCATGCATTACATGCAATTCTCATGTAAGAGGTGCTTTCTGGACATATATATGCTGCACAGTTTATGTTTTACGTTTGCCTATTATGGTTCTTCTCTCCCCCCCCCAATAATTCTGGGAATTGTACTTTCGTGAGAGTGTTGAGAAAATAACTGCCTTCAAAGACTAGCACCATGATCCAGTTTTAGGATGCATGCAAAAAAATTACATGACCTATTTTTTATACACATGTACTCTTCATGTCTGCACAGGCAGTTTTGTAATCAGTTATGGTAATTAAATACCTACTGTAGTTTTGTGAAACAGTCTTTGAATATGATGAAAGGGAGATAAGGAAAAAATGCAGTTGAAAATAATCTGATATTGTCTCTAGCAATAGTTTAAATAAGTATGTCAGCAATATTTTTAAAACTAGGCAGTCACATTTTAAGTATTCAGTGTGTGAGATATACTTGCCAGTTCTGTGTTTTATGTATGTAACCCTAATGGGTGATAGGCAGCAGTGTCTGTCTTGTCAGTGGAAAGGACACAATTGGTAGAGTGGATTTGCCAGCCCCCATGTGCCCCCCAGATTTGTTCCAGAGTGTTAGGAGATTCCCCTAAGCCTATTAAGATGGGAGGGGTGCTGAAAAGGGAGGAAGGGAAGGAGAATTTCTGTTGTGCAATTGGAAGTCCACTTGTAGAACATTGAAAGGCATCCAGTCGGAATCAATTTTATCCAGTCTTAGTTTGAACTTGTATTCAGAATTGAACTAACTAGTATACAGCGCTGTGGTAGCTATTGTTAAAACAATAGTAAAACAAGAAACATAATATTATTTTCTGGCAGCCAACAAATTTCAGGTCTCTAGATCAAAGGAATTTTTAAAACTGGCATACTTGCTTGAAAATCCCATTTTTTTTAAAAAAAAACAACCCACCATATACTGATAGTAATTAAAGCTTACTTGTACTTATGCAGCCACAACCATATTGACGGCACTTCTCTCGCTTGCTTGTCACCTTAGGGGTAACCAGGAACATATGCATAAGTACAAAAATCTCTGCAGGAAAAATTATAAGGGTGTATAGTCCTCTCCCCCCAGCCTGCCAGTCTCATAACATTGAATGTTGGCTGAGTGAGGGGGAAATAGAATTGATTGCTGATACAGTAAAACAGATTATATTATTTACGTATCTATATATCTATATCTACACACACACACACACACACATTTTGATTGGTTAGAAAGAACCATCTTATTGTATGTGTAAGTCACTTTCTGGTCCACACTGAAAAGCTATTCTTAAATGTCCCCAGAGATGAAAGAGGGTGGCGGGTGGCCACATAAATCATTGAACAATCCAAATAATTTAATGTAGCTGGGCACCTGTGTGTCCACCCAAAATCCAAAGGTGAAAAATGGAGGGGGGAACCCTGCCAACATCCACTACACCATTTGGTTGCAGGGCCCCAGGGTAGAATAATATTTCTACAGATTGTTGGAAAATGAAGGCTAAATGAAGTGGTGTTGATTCATGAAGTGATCTTTCTATTTTCATCTTGTTGAAAATGGCATATTTAAACAGTAACTTCTCTTCCCACGTGTATGGCATGGGCTGATAAAGAGCTGTAGTCTTTCAACATCAGGAGAGCCCCAGGTTCCCCATCCATACCCTGTTTCCCCTTTTTTAATACGTAGTCATAAAGTAAGCCATGGCAGGGTTTTTTTACCTTTGTGAGAAGACGTACCCCAAAAGTAAGCCATGTTGCCGCCATTGTTCCCGTTGCCTCCTCAGCCCCTCCTGCGTGCGCAGGGAGCCAGCGAACCAGTGTGAGGCACGGGGGGGAACGCGCCTCTTGCGGAGTTCTGCCCCACCTGCTTAGCGCGCAGGGAGAGGCGCGGGGGGGCGAGACGCCTGTTCCTGCCCCACCTGTTCCCCGTGCGCAGGGAGCCAGTGAACCAGCGAGAGGCGTGGGGGGAAACGCGCCTCTTGCGGAGTTCTGCCCCGCCTGCTCAGCACGCAGGGGGAGGCTGTACCATACCATACTGACGTAATAAAAATAAGACATCCCCCGAAAATAAGCCACCCTGTGTTTTTTTGAGGGAAAAAAATTATAAGACGGTGTCTTAAAAAGGGGGAAAGACGGTATTATAAGTTGCCTTGATAATTTGTTGAAGGTTGGGATATAAATAACATAAGCAGCCTATTGAAGTTGTGATGGACCAGTTTTATTTTAAAAAAAAGATAAGTGGCACTATTTTAGGATTATTGAAATTCCTGCATTGCAAGGGGTTGAGCCAGGTGACCCTAAGGTTCCCTTCCAAATCTACAATTCTGTGATGGCAAACAAATTGTTTTGGAAGAAGCTCCAATCCTTGTAGGAATTTGTGAGACTTGACTGGATGATGCCCAGAATCATGTGTTGGCTTGGCAGCTGGTGATGGTATTTTCAGACCACAGAGACCACTGAAATTGAGTACATATTGTTTAAGGCCCACCAATCCCCAGTAAGTTCTGAAAATGGGACTGTTCTACACTAAACCATTAAAATTTGGGGCAAGCAAAGGTGGTTGGAATATTGAAGAGTGGGGCCTGTGTTACTGCTTTGCACATTTGAATCAAAGCTGCGTTTGGAGGATGCATCATGACATAGAAAAGCAAACTGTACCTTTCTATGTATCCCCCCCCCCCATTTTAGAAGGCATTTGAAGGAAGGTGGTAGAGCGGGGTAGCAAGAGACTGTTGCGGGAGGCAAACACAGCCATTGACTTGTGAGAGACGAATACATATTTGCTGTGCTGATAACTGGTATGGCATGATATCCAACAACAGGCTCACCGATAGCGATGCCCTTCCTATAATACATTCACCTGCAATTACTTCACAAAAAAATATAGTGTGCACGGACAAGCTTCATTCACAGTAGATGCCCCTTACCTCAGTGAGAAAACATTGGATAGATTAACCTGAAGCCTTCCTGGCAATTGCTATCTTGGGCCTGAAATATTGGTGTTCATTTCATCTTCCCTCCTGACAAAGGGATTGTTCCAATTTATTGTTAAGTATTCCTTATGCTATTCACTTAATGAGTTCTCATTTTGAAAACGGTTGCTCCTTTGCCATCCTGCTCCCTGAGCTGCAATTTTCCCATCAGCGGAACAGATGTGTTGGTTACATGCTGGATTTGCAGTTTCAGTTATTAAGATTATAAAATGAAAGCCTTTTCCCTGGAAAAATCAGTCCTATAAATTAGCATGCACCAGAACTTACCTTAAATAGTGAGAAAATATGCAAACTTTTGATGGGATTATCATACTCAGAAAAAGATGAGTGCCACTTGGCTTGAATTACACAGATCAAAAACACAGTTCATCTTACAAATGGGTCTAAATTGCATTAGTATCACAGTTGGCTGCGATACTAATGCATACTAGGGCTTATTGGATACATTAGAGCACATGTAGGTTCTACGTTTGTATTTTTGGCTGGGATCTGACATCTGTCCCAATGCTTACTCCCTGAACTCTTGCTGGTAATGGATGGTGTAGCTCAAAGGAGAAGCAGCCCATCTTATCTCTGAAAGAAGCCACCCAGAACAGTGGATTACATTACGAACATTGGTATTGATTTGTATGCTATTGTTTACAGATTCAGAAAAAATACTGTGACACAAAGACTGATCTATTAGGCATTATTTTTTCTAGGCACGTTGATATCTGATGTCAGCAATACTTTTTTGGTTGCTGCTACAGATATAATTATTGTTTAGGAAAGGAACAAAGTCTAGCTTTATATGTCTGTTTTAGGTGCCACTTAGACTTGATATTATTTGAGATGATTATTTGAGATATTATTTGAGATGATATTATTTGAGAAGGAAGGATAAATAAGCCAAAACATAGTATAAACATGGGCCCTGGTCATAACTAGTATGAAATAAAAATCAAAATAATTCATCTTGAATACAACCCAGTATTTGTTGCTTTGATTTCTGCAGAAACTCCTGAAGATGATTTTTTCTATGAGTTCAGTTGCAATAGATCAGCTTGAGAATTTTACAGTGTTGCTTTTTTTTTTGGTTGAAGTAGTACAAAATGTCAAAAATTAGAAGGAAGGTCACAGTGGAAAATACCAAGACCATATCTGATAGCACATCCAGAAGACCCAGTGTATTTGAAAGACTTGGACCCAGCACTGGAAGTACTGCAGAGGTGAGTTGAAAAGTATTATTTGTATTTAATGTAGCCCCTCCTCTCATAGAGCAGACATATTTGGGAATAGTGTTTCACTTCCCTCAGTTGTGGGAGTTTACGTTTATGAAGGCTTTCTTATTGCAGTCGGATGCCTTGTGGATTATTATGCTGGGGGCATTGGAGCATGGCACAACCAGAGATGAGGCTGGGTGGAATGGACAGAGAGCCATGTTCTGAAGTAACATTGTTGGCTTTCTAAATACGGTTCAGGGAGATGGGAAGGAGTGTTGGGCCCACGTGCTCATTTCGCCATGTGCCAACTTTGGTGCAGCTGCCCTGATTAAACTAGCTTACAGATCCTCATTGCATCCAAAATGGGCACTGTGGGTTTAATGTTAGGATCAGGGTCTTAAACCAGAATCTATCCCATTTGCAACACTGAAGCTTCCACGTGACAAGAGAGGATGGTCATGTGGAGCTGATGCTTTCCCTGGCTTAATAAATTATGATTTACTAAGCAAGGAATGCTAAATCCAAATTGGCTTGCAATCTCTTATGATATTTCTTGGGGAGAATCTGTGGATAACTTTTGAATTCATGATATGGTATCCATGTGTGAAATAGAGAATACATTTTCCCCAAGTGAGATTGGCTGCAGATGTTAAGGTAGCGGTGGTGTTGTCTTGTCCTGTTTAGTGCAGCTTGGCTTCATGGCTGCAACCATTTACGGTAGACATTCCTCTTCTGCAGGTTCCCTTGATGTAATGCACCTTGTTTATTCCTGTGGCCTATGGTCTGAATTATGCAGGGAGTTAATGGTTGAAGGACCCTTCTGTGGGGTGTGGCAAGATGGCAATTTGTTCTCAGTGCCATTGCTCAGATCTGTTGAGTGCTATAAATATTGAGGACCATTTATTTATTTTTGCTTTTTTGTTCAAAATGTACCCATACCCTGTAGGATGTGATGTGTGCATGGATGAATTGTACTTGCTTCTTTTAAAGTAGATGATTGGTCATCAGAAAAAAAGAAACACACACAAGAAAATTTTCATGCACACTTCACATCTGAGGTAGTACACATTAAATTTATGAGTCACCTATTTAAAAAGCCTGTTATGAGGCCACCTACTATTTAGATTAGATAAGCAGCATACAACTAAACAACTACGGAGTACAAAAACATGACTAAACTACATAAGTTAACAACTTAAGAACAAATCTCTGCAAGTGTGCGTGTGCACACAGACACATATATAAAAGCAGAAATCCCTATCAGATTAAACAACACCAATAAACAATATCAAAACACTGGCTGATAAAATGAACTAAGGTTGTTAAAAATACTGAAAACCATTTAAGGGCCTGGAGAAAAGAAATGTCTTCACTTGCATTACGTATCAAGGTAAAGTGCGATTTTGACCCTTAGTTGGTGAAGAGATGTGGTGAGGCAGTGTAGTTAATGAAAATGCATTTTGAAATGTCTTGGGATAATCCAAAGTCTCATAAAGGAGCACTATCAGATCTAAGACTATTGATTTTCATCAAGTTACTGTTGGGTGGGAATAATATGTGGAATTATTTGTTTTGTGAATTTTCACACAAACAGTACTTCCAAAATTAGTTTGAAATTCACCCAGTAATGTCTGTCTCTTAGACACAGTGCCGTAACTGGCTGAAGACTGGCAACTGCCTCTATGGGAACACATGTAGATTCGTACATGGCCCTTCACCACGAGGTAAAGGCTTTAGCAGCAGTTACAGAAGGTAAATGAAGAACTCAGCTTTATATTCACATGCTTGCAAAAGCTGTTTTCTTATAGTTCTTTAAAACTTACAATGCAGCAATATGGCTTTATTAAAAATACAATTAATTTGGAAGTGTGATTATGCCTTGCCTTTAGAGTGTAACTTCAGATTGATAAAATGTTCTTGTTGCATATTAATTTTTGCTTGAACAATTTTACCTGATGTCAAATGGGAATGGAAAACCTAATAAATGTATGGTTGCATAATGTTACTGCAGCTTCTGATTTGCTCACATTTTGTATTGTAGCTGCTTAATACAACACTAAAAATCTCAACCTATGACTTCACCACAATCATTATTATTAGCTAGACAGTAAAACGGTTTACTGTACATTCACAGTATAGCATACCTTTGTGCCAAAACTGTGCTTTCATAACTGTGTCTCTACCACCAGAAGGCAGGATTAAAAATACTGCTTTAAGTGAAAATACTGTTTGGATTTGTACCTCTTGAAGAGCTGCAGTTGTCTGTGTTTCCACTTTATGTAGCATTTTTTTAAGCTAAAATGCTTCAGACTGAATATCTAGTATATGGAATTAATTTACAATTAAGACTGAATACTGTGCAGTTAAAGATCTTCTGTAGGAGAGTTAGGCTATAATCATATACACAGTTACCTAGGAGTAAGCCCTTTTTAACGCAGTGGAACCTGCAGTTGGGTAGACATGTATAGGATTGCAACGTCTACGATTGCTGAGAAATTATATGTCTCGTGATGCTTTTAGGAATCATTTATTTTTTATTATAAAAGAGACACAGAGGATGAAGGACAGCTGTGATGTGAAGCACAAGGTTATGTCTGACATTTATTACTCTCACATGAGCATGGAATTGCAATTAGGACTTGCTTCCCATTTGTAAATGCTTTTGTTGATTGCAGACTAAAAGATGTTAAGATGTACTCAGCCAGCAAACAGTTACTCTATAGGTATTATAGATTCAGGACACCAGTGATGAAAATAGAATGAAACCAAACAGAAGATTAAAATATTATTTCCTCACCCCCCATTGTAGATGTCTTCGTGTAAGTTCATTTGCTAGTCTTGATTATACATAGTGACCATATATCACTGATATACTCCGTCGCAGCATGCCTTCAGCTTTGTAGCCAATGTGGGACCAACAGGTGAATCCCGAGGCGCCATTAAATATTTTTACAGAACCATAGGGGGCAAATCTCCCCCTGCAAATAAAAAACAACAACCCAGGAAGATTGTGCATGCCTGCAGTTACATGAGGGAGAGGGATGGAGCAATGAACAGCAATTGCATGTGCAACCCAGAGAGGCATTTATGTAATTCTCCCCGCTGCTGTTAAGCTGAAATGACAGGAGCTCAGAAGAGAAGACAGCCGAGAGGACAGTGGCAACGGAAGAACAAGAAATGAAGGGGAAGGGGAAGAGTCTAGGGAGCAGAGGAGAGCTCGAAAGGAGAGGCAGCTTACGGGAAGGAAGCAGGAGGGATGATAGGAGCAGAGGTTCCTAGGTGGCAGCAAGACCAGTAACAGCAGAGAGATGACAAAGAACAGGGAGGGAGGGAGAGCTGTGAAATAGGAGACAGGGAGTAAAAAAGTAGAGTCCTGAAATGGGAGTGACAAGCAGAGAGAGGAAAGAGAGTAGGGCTGAGTAAATTATTTAATTAATCCAGGCCTCATTTTGCTGTGGGTCTGATTTAGTTACATAAAACTGAATTTTCTTTTAAATATAACCTAAATGTGTCTCTTGTATTTACCAGTGTTTTGTTTTTTTAAAAAAAGAGAGTGTGTGTGTGCACGCAAAGTAGCTTTGCCAAATAGTTACTCATAAATTTCATGTACAAACATGCTTATTAGACTAGGGGAGAGTCTTTGAAGTCAGTAGATTTCTGTGCTCTCTGTACACTTGCAAGGGGACCTCTCCCAAGTGCAGATGTAACACTGCTGATGAGCTCTTAATAGTGGTTGTGAGATCAGGAGTAGGGTTGTAGGCTCCCTTCTCCAGTACAAATTCTCCTCCCTCTTGTTTGCCTACTCTGGAAGCATAATATTGTAAAATACTGTGTTTTGTCAAGTTAGAGCAAGGACATTCGTGCACAGTTGAGATTTCTATAGTGGTGTTCTCTGCGGACATGTAGGGAAAGGGGAATTGCACGTAGAGGAGCACAACCATCGATATATTAAAGGAAAGTTGCTGTCCTTCAAACAGTGAACAGTTGAACAACTCTGCTTACTAAAAACCACATGTTTTATTAAATCGATAAAGCCTCTCCATTTACATGGAAGTTCCACTCCTTTCGAGAAAAACTGTTTCCAAGTCAAATAAAATGTATTTCTTAGAATCATAGCCAAAGCCAATATGAACTGGAATAAACCATAAACCTTTAAAGAAATAATTAAAGCTGGATACTTGTTACTTTGAGACCTTATTTGTGATTTTAGAGTATGTGTGGATGTGTGTGTAGTATTAAGGGATGCATATCAATTTCTTGAGGAGGATTGCGCCATGACTAGATTTCCTTTTGGATAAAAGAAATTGTTGGGACTATTACTGAAGGGCACAATGCCTTTTGAAATATCCCCAGTAACTGCAAAGTAGGAGTTCACTGCTTAACTTGCGTGTAAAAATCTGAAGCAAGTGTGTTCTAGGTATAAAATACTGTTTCCCTGGGGCTAAAATATACTTTTCAGTAGTGCTATTTTTCTGGAAAAAGAGGAGTCAGAACTCCCTTGTTCTCTTATAATGGCAATGGCACCCACCTTGAGAGGTGCTGGAACTGAGTTCCAGCTGAAAAAAGCCCTGCTTCTCAGGACGTAGAAAATATACAGAAAGCTCTCTAAAAGCACTGAACAGTGTCTATGTAGAAGATGGTTGGACTATTTTATAGTCTTTCCAGGTACTGTATATTACTTAGTGTTCAATATGGGTACAGTCCTAATTTTCATTCCTCCCCCCAGATTACAAGTTTCATACCAGCTCTTAAGGTATAAGGGTTCTATTTGAATGAACAAATACTTCTTAAAGAGAGTAAAGTTTATATATAAAGAGTAACATACTATTTTGTGAGATTGCAGAATATGGCCTTCTTGAATACTAGAGTAATCCAACACCTTCTAAACTTACAGACATCTGGAAAAACTTTCATTGCATAGTCGAATTTGACTGGACTTAACCGTCTGGGGTCCTTTACCTTTACCTACATTACTTGAATATATTTTTTTTATAAAGAGGAAGTAGAAATGAATTTCTTATCATGAATTTTGATTCTCCAGATATGCTTCCTTTATAGCTCAATTCCCGAGGCTCTTTACTTCTAATTTTGATTTGTTAAAAATTGAATATGGAAAATAGCAAGATTTTTAGGTATGTGGTTTTTGTGATTTCATATTTTATTTTAGAACTTAAACCATAAAAAGAATCCTTTTGACATAGCATCAGAAGGCACCTGTTACTTAGGGATGAAATAAGTATTCTCTTTTAGGAGATTGAAATGGAGCTTGTTTCCATAAATATTGTTGCAACATCTAAAGTTCTAGAATTTTCTGCTGAATTAAATCCTTAGCCTCTTCAGATTTAAGACTGTTTGCCTCTGTAGGATTTTAAGCTACGAACAACATTTTGTAGCATACTTTAAGTACAGTATTCAAAGTAGCTGGCTCTTTCTTATACATGAACACAATAATTCTTACTAAAATGGGTGATGGGACTGAGAGAATAAGGGCTTGCCGAAAATCACATGGTAAATTTGTTACCAATGTTAGATTTAATTAGTGACCTCCTTTGTCTACAGTATTACTTGCGGAGTTAGCTAAAAAAATTTAAATGAGAAATACATTCTGATTCACTTTAAAGAATGGGAAGTAATATTTTCTGTATCACACAACCACCACCGCAGGTTTGCTTCAGAGTATCTGCTCAACGGGAAGCCATAGCCAACCCTTGGTCTCCCCTGAGTGTATGCATATTACGTGTGTAGTTTTGAACACCTGTTTTTCACATTCACATTTTACATTTTTAGGTGTGCACTTGAGGTGCCCATCTGAAAGAGTAATGTGTAAAGAGTCTCTTTACTTGCAGAGGAGAGAGGAAGCTCTTTGAAAGCTGTTTTTAGTGTCCTTACAGTTAAGACTTCCCAAATAAACTGAATATTTAAGCTCAGGAGAGTGGGTGTATTTTCCTCCCCTTCCAAAAAAATATCAACCCGTTTCTTCTTTTGAGTGATAATATTTTACATGATGAAAATAAATGCAGGATGCCAAGGTTTTTCCCCCTTGAGATTCATCTTCACAAGTTAACAACTTATTCAGTCATGTTTGCTTTGTTTTCTTTTCTTTTCATAGCTAGATATATTGTCTCAAATTGAGCATGTACTTAGAATGAGCTGGGCTGTGTAGTTAGCTCAGGGTGAAGAAATATTGACTCTTGTATTGCCTCAGATTCGAATCAGAACTTTTTTCAACTTTGGGAAATGTAGAACAATCAGCAAAAGCTGATTGTGGTGCCCTGCAGACATTGTTGGACTCCCAATTCCATTTTCCACTGACACTTAGAGAGTATCATATTCTTCTGTCATGTAGAAGAATAACTGCAGAGATCCTAATATATGTGACCAGGATTGTAAGAGCTACTTCAAGCATCCTCAAAGCTTTCACTAGTCCAGTAGAATTTCATGCTTTTCTTCTTATGTCCCAGCCCCACTCCACAGAACTGGATATTGCACATAACTTTACAGTATCTGCATTAGGCATGTTCAGATTTTCATAGGAATACTGGGGTAGAGTGCTGCATAACTTCAGTTTTCTGGTAAGATAGTCTTCAGAAAATAATTCAAATTTTAGGGTGCTTGGTTTATAGTTGACTTGCTTTTGTGCCTCCTTTTTGATTGATCTAAAAGGCATTATAACATGGAGTTTAAACTATCTCTTATTGGCTCTTGAATTTATTATTGCACATAATTACAAGATGGCTCATTTGCTTGTTGGAAAGCAATGACTGGATAAAGTTTGGCATATCCTAGTCATGGGAAAATGCCAGATCAGCTAAGAGTATGCAGGAATCATGCTGATAGATTTTTGTTGTTGTTTTTAATCTGGAATTTCCTTCATTTTGTTAAGGTTCCAAGTAAGATCTACTACCGTGTTTCTCCTAAAATAAAACACCGTCTTATAATCTTTTTATCCTCCAAAAAACACAGTATGGCTTATTTTTGGGGGATGGCTTATTTTTATTAAGTGTGGTACAGCAATCTACATTTATTCCATTATAATTAAGTCGTCTTCTTCTGAAACATCATCATAACTCTCCAAACCCGGAATTCCATCCTTAATTTCTTGCGACTCCATTTCCTTCAGAATCATTGGCCCCAATCTTTCATGTTGGGCATAGCTGTCAAGTTTCAGATTTGAAAATAAGGGATCAGCAGCTTCACTTGTCCCGGGGACAGTCTATGATTCTCAGGGACAGTCCATGCCGCGGTAATCATAGAATCATAGAGTTGGAAGAGACCACAAGGACCATCCAGTCCAACCCCCTGCCAAGCAGGAAACACCATCAAAGCATTCCTGACAGATGGCTGTCAAGCCTCTGCTTAAAGACCTCCAAAGAAGGAGACTCCACCACACTCCTTGGCAGCAAATTCCACTGCCTAACAGCTCTTACTGTCAGGAAGTTCTTTCTAATGTTTAGGTGGAATCTTCTTTCTTGTAGTTTGAATCCATTGCTCCGTGTCCGCTTCTCTGGAGCAGCAGAAAACAACCTTTCTCCCTCCTCTATATGACATCCTTTTATATATTTGAACATGGCTATCATATCACCCCTTAACCTTCTCTTCTCCAGGCTAAACATACCCAGCTCCCTAAGCCGTTCCTCATAAGGCATCATTTCCAGACCTTTGACCATTTTGGTTGCCCTCCTCTGGACACGTTCCAGCTTGTCAGTATCCTTCTTGAACTGTGGTGCCCAGAACTGGACACAGTATTCCAGGTGAGGTCTGACCAGAGCGGAATACAATGGTACTATTACTTCCCTTGATCTAGATGCTATACTCCTATTGATGCAGCCCAGAATTGCATTGGCTTTTTTAGCTGCTGCATAACACTATTGACTCATGTCAAGTTTGTGGTCTACCAAGACTCCTAGATCCTTTTCACATGTACTGCTCTCAAGCCAGGTGTCACCCATCCTGTATTTGTGCCTTTCATTTTTTTTTTTTGCCCAAGTGTAGTACTTTATATTTCTCCCTGTTAAACTTCATCTTGTTTGCTTTGGTCCAGTTCTCTAATCTGTTAAGGTCATTTTGAAGTGTGATCCTGTCCTCTGGGGTATTAGCCACCCCCTCCCAATTTGGTGTCATCTGCAAACTTGATCAGGAGAGAGATGGTAATTACTTAATTCTGGAGGTTTTTTCACCTCCTCCCTTCTTGCAGAGAAACACCTTAAAATTCTTATAACAACACAAAGGAGAAATACCAAAATGCAAGGTTTATTGGGAACAAGGAAAGTATGATGATATTATAAAATAATATACTAAAGCTGCAAAGCTGGCTGCTCTTATATGCAGGGCTGCAGCAGCAAGAAATCTGGAGTTTAACTTGTTGGAACAGAAACAGTGTATTTGCCTTGTTCCTTTGATATTTTAATTACTTAATCCAAGGTAAACAAAGAGGGTTGAGCACACGGAGCAAAAAGAGTGATAACGGGCTGTGCTCCCTTCCCCCACAACCAAGCTAACCTCAGCGCAGGGGAGATCTGTGCTATCTCTATTTCCGATCTCTGTTATCTCCGATCGCTGGCTGAGGGGAACTTCAGCGGCAATGGATATCGCTTCGAGGGCTTTTCTCTGCAAAGAGCCGAAGGGGGAGAGGGAGAGGAGCTGTTTTCTTTAATCCGGAAAAAAAGGGATTTCAAAGGATATAAATTTTCCGGGAGAGCAGCGGGAAAAGGCTTAGAATACGAGGGTTTCTCGCCAAAAACGGGAGGGGTGACAGCTATGCACCAGGTACCCGATATCACTACCAGTACCCGGTACGTCTTATTTTCGGGGTATGCCTTATATTTTGCGACCCCATGAAAATCCTGCTATGCCTTATATTTTAGGTATGTCTTATATTATGAGAAACACGGTATGTTCAGAGTTAACCTCCAGTGGTTTACTTTTATTAAGTTAGATCTGGTGTTCTGTATATATCATGTATTTTGAATTGCCCTGGGGCAGGCTGGGAGATGGTTAGCTTGTTATGTCTTTTCTGAAAAATATTATTTTAAACTACGAAAGGGTTACCAGGACAGTGCCCATGGGTGCCAGTGTGCCCACCATAGCCTTGTATGGCACCTGTGATTGATCTCAGTAAATATGCATCCAAAGTGCACAAAAGACAGCTTGCTTGTCCTGCTTAACTCTTGTTTGCACTGGTTCGACCTCTTTTACATGGAGCATGCCCCATTAAACATGCTCGCATTTCATTGGATGCTAGGATTGAATAACTAGCCTCCCTCCCGTGTGTTCTGAACAGAGGAGAGGTATAACAAGATTTTCTCTGTGAGTGAACATGGTGGGGGCTGGTGGAGGTGCCTTTCCAGCCCATTGATGGGGTGGTTGATGTGGGGGCATGACTGCGCCATTTGTGTAGTCCTGTCTCTTACTGCTCTTTAGATGTTGCAGCCATTTTATGTTATGCCACACCACTCCCTCAGTGGCCATCTTGGGAATGGTGGCCACAGCACTTTCTCAAAATTCCAAGTGTGCCCAATGGCCCAAAAAGGTTGGTGACCATAAAAATGCCAGTTGTTTGCAGTAGAATGGCATTTATATCTCAGCCTAATCAAGCACTTGGTCTCATGAAAGTGAATTGCTAACACACACTGGAAGACATAAGGAAACTTTTAGGCAAACTTTTAATTTTATTTCCTTTAGGTAAGGGATGATTTTCCAGGGAAGGGGACTTCCTTGGATTAGCTCATACCTTTTGATTATCTGTGCGATTCCCGAACAACAGTTAAACTTGTTTAAAAGGGTTAGGCAAGCCTCCTTCATACTGGGTAGCTCCAATGGCAATTTATTTAGGGTTGGAGGTAATTGTATTGTATTGTATTGTATTACATGGCAGGAACTGAGTGAAGGCAGGAAACATGATGGCAAAGCACAACTGTATTATAAAACTGCAGGCCTCAAACCTGTAAACTGTATTTTAAAAAAGGATGTAGAAGCAGTTATATTTTCTGTCTATATTGTATAGGTCACCCGAAAGGCCTACAGGGGATCTTCGGGAAAGAATGAAGAATAAGCGTCAAGAAATTGAAGCTGAACCACAGAAGCATAATACAGAAGAGCAATCTTCTCCTGTCAGGGTGAGCATGGGATGTTCATAGATCTCCTAGCTTTCTTCAGTTGTTTTGGGATGCAGGATTTCCTATTGTGGAACAAAACCGAGCACTGTGTTGCACTTAACCCCAGTTACCTAAGATGTGTTTAGAATTCCCTGGTCAGGATCCATTGACCCTAACAACTAGTTCTCAAACAACAACACCACATCACACTGTCCCTTCCTGACCCATGCCGAAAACAAACCCCTTTTGACATAGGGCAAAGCAGTTTATGACATAACATGAGATTTTCCTGTTCATAGGGAAAAATTCCACTGAGCAAGTCCAAGCCATTGGGTGCACCAGAGGTAGGACTTCTTAAATGTTTTTTTTTTTTATCTTGGCCTTAACTTCTCAATTTCGATTATGGATTGGGCCCACACATACATGAGCAGAAATGTGTGCATATAACAGGGATTTTCCCACCTCTCTTCTCCACTGAGCTTGCCTCCTCTGACAACCAATCATCTCCTGAGGGTTGGAAGCTCACTTGCATAAGAAGCCTGGACCCAGTTTCTGCCAGTTTTGTGTGTGCTACATCAGACTTTTCCAAGCAGCTACCCAAACCACAGGACAGGTTTTTTCAGCTCCACTGGAGGAAGGTATGAGGAAGCCTCGTGCAAGAGAACATTTGCACAACAGTGGTGAAAGCTCTTCTTAAGATTTTCACCTCTGCCCAATTGAAAAAAGATGGTATGTTTAATATTATATTAAAACTTAGGCAAAATTGCTTCAGCATATATACAAGATAAACTCATTAGGGTTTCAGTAGAACACGGTCTTCAATTTTCTGTGGTATTTACTACTAGAAGGAAGTCATGGTAGTATATTTGAGAAATTGGATATAAACCAGAACAAAGATCCATTTTTTCTTTCTTTGTACAGTGGGACCTCGACTTACGACGATAATGCGTTCCGACGCAATTTTCGTAAGTCGAAAACATTCGTAAGTCGAATCCCCATAGGAATGCATTGAGCGAAAAAAAAGCGTAAGTCGAAAATTCATAAGTCGAAATTCGTAAGTCGAAAAAATCCTATTAAAAGCGGCCGCGACTTCCATTCGTAAGTCGAAAAATTCGGTTGCGGTGGCCATTTTGTTTCTCCCGGAAGTCATTCGTAAGTCGAAAAACACGTAAGTCGAATCGCTCGTAAGTCGAGGTCCCACTGTACAAGAATTGAGAACTGATGTATTTATACAGTCTGTACAGACATAGATTTATGGGGTCTGGAATCTTTACTTCTTGTGACACGTTGGTAGTTTAGAGCTCTAGTTAGAATATGCATTGCTTAAGAGAGAGATATAAAGCTTCTGTTGCTTTTCAGATTCTCTAAGAAACCAGTCTTCTAATGGCTTCTTAAGCTGTCTTTTAAAAGCCTTAATTACCGGTATTTTAAATGAAATGAGTTCTCCAAAGGGTTAACTTAATCCCCCCCCAAAAATATTGGATTGTATCCAGTGAAGTCATCCCATTAAAACACAAGGACTGCACAATGGGACTTCCTCTCCCTGTCCCGCCCACCGCAAATGAGCTCCACACTGTTGAGGGAACTCCCGGAACAGATTGTGGGTGGGCACAGGGGGAAGAAGTTCTGTGGCAGAGGTGGAAATCCTTGCACTAGTGGGACAACTTAATTGGACGCTACCCTAAGACTTCAGTGGTTCAGAATGTAAATACTTTTCAGGATCCTAAAATATGGTTGACCAAGAGAAAATAATGTAAAATGCTCCACATCACTATCAAATGCTCATGAATGTCTAAAATGCTCATGAAGGTCACATTTCCAAGTCTGGTGAGAGACTCTAGGACATGAAGAACTCCCAAGTGCTTTTTAGTGTGTCCCCTAATTTCACATCAGATTTTGTCAGACAAAATCGTAGTCATTTGCCTCAGTCAAGACCCCCAAACCCATAACAATAATCAGCTTTTCTTTTTAAAAGAAATGGCTGAAATAAGTAACAACACTTGATTGGATTGTTTATAGAAGTTCTAAATTGAAGCAGTGTGGGGAAATCTTGCATTTTGGATGGAATAACTGGCCGATTCGGAAGGAAAACTTCATTTTCAGGTTCCACGTGTGAGTGGTTTGTTTATATCATTACTTGTATATATTAAAATGCTTGGAGCTGACTAACCCATGAGGCTATTGAAATTATTAGTTCCCTGACAATTGGTCCAAACATAAACCAAGGCACCCTGGTCATTAACTAGGCTGAAAATGGGACATTTTAAAATCTGATTGTCGACCCATGACCATGCATAGCAAATCAATCCTGAGCAGTTTTAGTGTTTATGAACATTGCTTGACATCACAGTACTGATCAGCCAACAAGATGGGAGGCAGTATATGATTATCTGGCTTTTAGCCTACTGGTTCTCCCTAACCAATCTCTGAAATTTCATAGCCATGCAGAAGGGTGTTGGGTGTGTGTGTGTGTGTGTGTGTGTGTGTGTGTGTGTGTGTGTGTGTGTGTGTGTGTGTTAGTGGCCAACATTCCCTGCCCCTGATTTCCCCCATTCAACACCCCAGTTTCTGGCCCTATCACATTCAGAGCCAAACACTGGATCCTTCCCCCTGGATCAGTAGGCCTGTCTCTGGGTCACTGATAGGTCAGAGGAGGAGGCTGAAGACCCAGGCTTTTAAAGATGGTGATGGTTGTAGAAAGGGCAAAGAGGCAAGCCTTTTGCAGATTAAACCTCCTAGTCCAGTTTGCTGCAGTAATGAGTGCAGCATGCTTGAGGGACAGGTAAGGGAATCTCTTACCTGTACCTTCCTGCCAAGGAGCTGAGCACAGTTTTTTGCATTTGGGGAGGTTAAAGATTCAGAAATGCATCTTCTGCTTGGTTGTTTGATATGGAAGAAAGGAATATCTCGCCCCACCTTGCCTCTTGTTTATACAACTAAAATATACTTTAGAGGGAGTTGTTTTGTCTTCCTGAAGCCAATGCTTTCCCCCCTGATTAACATGGTGGTCTTTGCATACTTGCACCTGTCTTATAGGGTGGCTGTTTAAAACTTAGCATTTGCCAGGGAACAATCCATCTATGCTGATGTATTAATTTGTTCTGCCAATGTATTTGTTTTATGAACTGATTTCGTGCTGTTCATCACATTGTGGCATTTTTTAAAAATGTGGTCTTTGTAAAATAAATTAGCAAGCAAACATAGGCCTGAAAAGTAAATAGCATTTACCTGGTGAGTGTGTAAATGCAAAATGGAGCCTCCAGTTGTTTTAGAAATTAAGGGTTGGAAATGAAGATACAGCTGTCCTCTTAACTTCATCGGGCCCTTTCCTGCACCGCTTCTATATCCCCACGAGGGCTTAATGGTGTGGATATAAGATCTCTGCATCCAGCACCCTCGTTGCAGGGCTGCCTTAGTGATTCAGCTCACCCCTGCTTTCTACCTATTCAGTAGCTACTCTTCTCTGTTTTAAGGCCTGTATTTTGTATCCCACACAAGTCCTACTGGAAATTAAGCTCTAACATTTTCAGACATCTGGCTGAGTAACTTGCACCCTTCTGACTAGTGAGCTTTTCATACAGCTAACATTTCAGTAGATTTGTTTTGAGGTCCTGAAATCCCACCACAGGAGATAGCACAGAAATTCCTGAGCTGGATTCAGGGTGTGTGTGAGGGGAGGGAAGCCCTGTTTGCACCAGCGGAGGTCCTTTTGTGGGCTTCCACTTGGACAACTAGTTAGTTGGATCCCACCCATATTTTAATATCCTGATTTGTGAATAAACTGACATTTGAACCAACCAGTTTCCCAAATTTGGACACTAAGGAAACTCTTCATTCAGAACCAACATCAACAGCTTTGTTTTATTTCCTAATTGTTCAATCCCCAAGCTTCGTGCCTGCTTTTAGAATTCTAAGCATTATATCTGAACTAAGCGTTTCTCTTTTTTGAGTTCTCCTCGTAAGTATTCCTTGACACACACTGTATACTAGAAGGAAGAGTATGTTCTATAAGTCTGAGTTTTCAGCCTATTCTTTTTTCATATCTGGAACTTGGAAAAAGCAAACCCTTCTTGAATGTTTCCATGAAAAATGCAATTTGAGTAATGAAGTAGGAAAAAACAACCACCAACCCCCTGCTAAATGTGCTTGCTTCCAACTATTGTTTTTAAAAATCAACTGACTATTTATTTATTTATTTATTTATTTGAATATCACCTTTTATCCAAGAATCACAGGCCAGTTTATAATATAAAAACACAAAACACATAATGTAGTAAGAAACAAAACAATAACACACACACACACACACACACACACACAGAGCCCACAGTTCTAAAGACCTGTTTTGTTTGACTTTGCCTGCTTTGTTTTCCTCTGTAGAAAGAGTCCTCCAGGGGGAGGCACAGGGGGAAGGAAGATATTAAAATTACCAAGGAGAGAACTCCCGAAAGTGAAGAAGAAAATCCCGACTGGGAAACAAACAGAGACGGTAGGTGCCATGGCCTACTAGATTCATTGAGCAAAAAAAATGAACTGAGAGAACTGCAAAGGAGTGAACTTGAATTCTTAATAAATATATCCCCTGAAAAAAATTATTTTTTTAGTAGCTTTTGAATCCTGAGTAGTTTTTGAATAAGAAAGTAGATTAGACAAGATTGGGTACATGGTACGCAAGAAAAGTGTATTGGTTTGACTAGTTTTAAAATCTCTTTTCAAAATACATTTAAAAATATGTACTGCGGAAGGATTACATAACAGAGTCCAGAGGGAGACAAAAAAAATCACTATCGAATGGAGAGAGAAAAGGAATGAATGTAACAATAAGGGTTTCAGAACAATCAGACAATGTGTTATATACAGGCACATTTAATAATAGTCGGAACGGTCCCTTTAGCACAGGAAAAAGCAGTGGAGAAATATTGATAGCACATTTTTCTGCCCACCTTTCCCCCTGTCTAAATCTCCTTGTGTTAGACTAAGACAGTGTTGTTCATAGGATAAAAGTGAGATGAATAACCAATTATGCTACCTGGAACTCTTTGGGGAAAGCATTATTTAAAAATAGGTAATTTAAAGAATTACCTTTCAGGGTAACATAGTTTAGGCCACTGACATCACTGAATAATTTCAGTTCTAAAAATCAGTGTCTTCCTGATTCGTAGTAATGTTATGTTGATCACCCTGAACCCTAATATCCTTATCCATTAAATCAGTGTTCCTCAAACTTGGGTCCCTGGTCTGTTGTTGGACTATAACTCACATCATCCCTAGTTAGCAGGACCAGTAGTCAGGGATGTTGTAGTCTCAACAACAGCCGGGGACCCAAGATTGCATTAAATAATAGTCATCCTATAGTTGACATGTTTTTAATATACAGTGGTACCTCTGGTTACGAATGGGATCCATTCCGGAGCCCCGTTCGTAACCTGAAAGGTATGCAACATGAAGTGCCATGTCTGCGCATGTGCGCGGCGCTTCTCTGCATGCGCATGACGGCATTTTGCGTGTCTGCGCATGCGCGAACCGCCGAACCCGGAAGTAACCCGTTCCGGTACTTCTGGGTTCGGCGCGTTTGTAACCCATGACGAACGCAACACGCAGTGTTTGTATCATGAGGTACGACTGTAGAGAATGTCAAGGATAACATTTCACTGACTTCTTTTGTTTGCTTTAATAAATTAAGATTCTGATAACGGAGACGTTAACTACGATTATGACCACGAACTGTCTTTGGAAATGAAGCGCCAGAAGATCCAGAGAGAGTTAATGAAGCTTGAAGAAGAAAACATGGAGAAAAGGGAAGAGATAGTAATTAAAAAGGAGGTTTGTATCTCAAAAATAAAACACCACACAGCCAATAAAAGTAGTAGTAATAGTATAAGACATTTGAAAAGCTAGAATAATAGACTAAAAACAGATTAACACTCACATCAACTTTCTAAACATCAGGGTAGACCTATCAAAAAAATATTTTTAGCAGGCACCGGTTGCCTGATACCTACAGGCAGGGG
Organism: Darevskia armeniaca; assembly: GCA_034641395.1. NCBI lineage: Eukaryota > Metazoa > Chordata > Lepidosauria > Squamata > Lacertidae > Darevskia > Darevskia armeniaca. The sequence goes on along the minus strand of JAWWNF010000500.1, from coordinate 223,322 downwards.
GTTGAGTTCTTACAAATGAGGAACGGGTTTTGTGTAGCACCTGTAATAGTGCCAGTTCCGCCAATCGAAATGGTTGAGTGAGCCCATATGGGGTAAGGCAGTTTTTGTAGATAAAACCAAGTTATTAAGGGCTTTCTCTACTAACAGTAACACCTTGAACTTGGCCCGGTAGCAAATTGGCAACCAGTGCACAACTCTTTATCCTTTTTGTCATTTCGTACTTCATTTTTATTATCGTAGCTTTAAATTGCTATTAATATTGTGTTTTAATGCTGTAACCTACCCTGGGTTCTTAGACTGAAGGATGGATAATTGATAATTGATACTAATAATAATTTTGAATGATTTCCATGGTCTCAACCTTCAGCAATACTTTGATAAATGTCTTCACAACACGCTTGTATATCCCAATCAAGTTGTCTTTGTATCTGTGCTTACGTAGCCAAAACCACAGCACTAGTGAGCCAGAGAGCAAGTATTGGAGTTGGAGTAACCCTGAGACACAAGTACAAAAGAATATTTAGGGGAAGGAACTCAAAAGGGGTAGGGGCACAAAACAACGGCATGTTGTTGAGAGATTGAGGGGGTGCAGGAAACTAGAAGGGACAGGAATTAGAAGACGGACTTGGAAGACAGAAACAGTTACGTATACATAAAGAGCAGAAAGAACCACCTCTCTGCCTGGGTACGTCACTTCTAGTTCACACTGAGAAGCTGTTTTTAAATGTCCATAGGGATGAAGGCGAGAAATACCCAGAGACATCCGTGGAGACAATGACAATTTAATACAGCCGGGATTAGAATACCGACTGATTCTTTGACGGGGCAGTGGGGAATGAATGAAATGGAGTGGCTGGAGCCGCAAGCACTCCGCACTGGAACATGAGTGAAATGAAGTGCAGTCTGACCACACAGAGCTCCATTTGTTAAACCAGGAGTTGGGAGCGATCTAGATCAGCAATGGGGAACCTGTGGCCCTTGTTGGATTTCAAGAAACAGAAAGGCTAGCCAGCTTGGTTGGTGGTCAGGGATGATGAGGGTTATAGTGCAGCAATATCTAGAATACCACAAGTTGCCCAGCCCTGCTTTTTAGACCCAATACCAAAGAAGTTTATGAAGTGCCTGTAATATATTAATGATAATATTTTTTTATTTGTACCCCGCCCATCTGGCTGGGTCTCCCTAGCCACTCTGGGCGGCCTCCAACAGATATTAAAATACATCAAAATATCACAGGTTAAAAACTTCCCTAGACAGGGCTGCCTTCAGGTATTTTCTGAATGTAGGATAGTTGTTTATCACTTTAACCTCTGCTGGGAGGGCGTTCCACAGGGCGGGCGCCACTACCGAGAAGGCCCTCTGCCTGGTTCCCTGTAGCTTTGCTTCTCGCAGTGAGGGAACCGCCAGAAGGCCCTCGGCGCTGGATTTCAGTGTCCGGGCTGAACGGTGGGGGTGGAGACGCTCCTTCAGGTATACAGGACCGAGGCCGTTTAGGTTCTTTAAAGGTCAGCACCAACACTTTGAACTGTGCTCGGAAACGTACTGGGAGCCAATGTAGTTCTCTCAGGACCGGTGTTATGTGGTCCCGGTAGCCCAAACCAACACCCATCCATAAACAATTTGCAGATTAAACCCCAAAGTTTGCTGAACATAGCCTGACTGGAAGAGGAAAGGCAGAAATGGAGCAGAAAATCTGAACAGAAGCATTCCACACTGCGACTTTTTGTTGCTGGACTCGTAGCAATGTAAAGCAAATTGGAGCATTAACAAATTTATTGTTTCACTTTGTTAAGATTTCTCCAGAGGCTGTTGGGTCAAAATTATCCTCGCCTTCACCAAGAAAATCTAGCAAATCTCCAAAACTGCGATCAAGCCCCAAATCTTCCTCCTCAACCGCTAAGAGGGAGAAAAAGACTTCTGCAGTTTCTTCACCCCTCTTGGACCAACAGAGGTTAGTATATATGTGTGTTTGGCAAAAGAAAATGTGTGTTATTCCTTGAGTGGTGGTGTGGCCTAAAATTTATTTAAGGGGATGGGTGGTGCTGGTTGTTCATCTTAGCCAGAGCTCCGAGAGTATTAGAGAGTATTAGAGAGAGAAATGCTTTGTGTTTTTTTCTACAATCAAGTGGTATATAATTTTTATGACATGAATAAATAACATGTAATTTGAAATTTGTGAAGCTTCAAATAACATCTGCAGTAATAAATACCTTGAATTGTTGTAAATGTTGTGGATAGAATGGGATGACCTTCTGCTGACAAAACATGCAAGCATAGTTCATTTTCTTTATCCAAAGTTAAGAATTATTCGTAGGTATCTCAGCCATAATTAAGATTGACTTCAAACCAAGCTACAGAAGCCTGCTTTGCAGTGTGTTCGCAAAGTGTAATTTTCATTGTCTGCATCAACCAAAGCATGCTTAAAGCAACTTCACCACCTCTAGCCTTTCTGCTTGCAAGGTGGCAAACAGGTCTCCCTGCTCAGTGGGTTGAGATTTCTCTCAGCAGTTTAAATGGTCGTTTCACTGTTCTTAACCAAGGATGAAGTAACAAAACCAAGTTTCATGTCAACTGTTGTTTAAACAGTTCATGAGAAATAAATGTAAAATTATTCGTAAAAATAAAACAATTTCTCTTGGCTTCAAAGGAAAGAAATGTTGGGAATTATAATCAAAACATTAGAGATGACATGGGATAATTATGTAATCTAATGGATTGATGTTTGTGTATCTTAATCTGCTTTATGATCTTTTTGAACAATGATGAAATGTAAATAATCAACTCTTGGTTGGGGCAACTGTCTAAAATGTTTTCAAATGTTTTAAATGGTTCTAATTTTGGTTCCTGTTTTGTTTTTGTTGGGTTGGTGTTGGTTAAACGTTTAGTTGGGGTAGGCGGTTATTTTAATTGAGTTTAACTGTAAACTGTTTATTTTGTTATCATTATTGGATTCTGTTGATTTATTGGTTTCTGTTGGTTTGTTTGATGCTTGTATAGGATATTTTGTTTTTTTTTAAAGTTTGATGTTTTGTTGTGTTTTTATATATGTTGTAAGCTGCCCAGAGTGGCTGGGGAAACCCAGCCAGATGGGCGGGATATAAATTATTATTATTTATTTATTTAATCAAATCTGGTATGCTTTCTGTTTCTTTTCTTTAGAATAATACTTTGTTACTCTTTACAGTCATACCTCTGCTTACGTATCCCTCTGAATACGTAAACTTCAGGATGTGAACGTGGCAAACCCGGAAGTATTTTTCCAGGTTTCGTCGTATGCGCAGAAGCGCTTTATGTGCCATGTACTGAAGCGGTCCTCCGGTTGCAAATTCCTCGGGATGTGGCCAGACCTCCCGAACGGATCCCGTTTGCAACCGGAGGTACCACTGTACTTGATTCTGTTCCAATTTGAATATGTACCTTCAGTAAAGGAACAATCACTCAATATCTGTTTAAATTATTAGGGGACCCAATGGCATTTTTGCTCAATTTTTAGCTGCAATACCAGTGCAGTTCTGTGCAACTGTAGCAACCTCTTGGTGGCCCTGGATAAGCTTTTGTGTGCTCAGATTCACCAGATGGATTAGCCTCAATCTCGTGTAGCAAGTTGATGCCAAGAAAGAGCTCTCGCCGTAGAGCAACCCATTGTGAGCAGCATTCCTCCCTTTCAATGGCTACGGCAGACTTGGAATGAGAATATATTGTGGTGGTGGTAGTTGCTCACACTGATTAACCCTTCCAACACTTGTTTTCTCAACCTGTTTTAGGAGTTCGAAAAATAACCACAGTAAAAAGAAAGGTCCTCGTACGCCTAGCCCTCCACCGCCAATACAAGAAGACGCGGCACAAGGAAAGAAACATAAAGAGAAACACAAAGCTAAAGAGCGGCTAGAAGAGAAGCCAAGGGAGGTGAAAGAGAGAGGCCGTGACTTTGAAAGACACAATAAAGAGAAAAAAGAGAAACAAAGGTGATTGCAGTATTTTTTTAATGTTTGTGTATAGTTTGTCTAGTTTTGCTACATCTGTAATTTGTAGACTGCTAAACACTCAAGGGCTTATGTCCAGCTTGCCACCACTGAAGGCTTTTGATTTGTAGTCTGTTTACCTTTTCCTGCTTACATGATACACTACAAGTCTTGGAACTTACTTGTTGCGATCTGAAAGTGAGCAAACAACACCTGAAATCCAGAAATGGAAGGCAGTCTTCAACAGGGCCCACCTTAGCTAAGTGATTACCATTTGCAGCACATATGGCATTTCTTCCTGGTTCCCTTCTTTATTTACAGTTGGATGGGAATTGAGCTTCACTTAGCTTGTTCATAGAAACTCCTATGGCTGCCAAGCTTCGAGAGAGCAGCAAAAATACCAGACCTTGGTCTCATCAGCTAGGATATCACTGTACTGATGACACTAAACCTTGGGTGGCTCACAGGTGGTTGGCATAGTGGAACTTGGAGGACCTCAGAGGGTGAACATTTTCAGGAGGTTGCCAGCAGCTACTTAGTGCCGCCATCCTCCAAAATGGATAGCAACTTCATAGATACCTGCCAGGTCTAACAGCTCTCACCAGTGCATTATCGAAGGTCTGCAGAAAGCTCTGAGAAGGGTGCAAGTTCATCTCTATCCAAAGAAATGCTGACCAAAGCCGCAAGCAGTCTCCATGTCATTGTTGCTGATACCATGTGCCTATTGCTGTTTGTATATTCCATGTGCCTATTGCTGTTTGTATATTCCTTGGACTTTATCCATTTCTTTTTCCACTGCCCTCTATATGTTACAGTTAGACGCAGGCTTTTCCTCTTAATCCCGCCGACCATCGCCCAGGACGATGACCGCATGAAATACTTCTTGGTAGACGCCAACCCCCTGGTCACACGTGGTGTGGCTATCTACATTTTACAGGCACTGAAACTCAGGGCCACCTTCTCGGCTAACTTGCCCTAGCCCTAGCCCTATGTAACTTCCTGACATAGTCACTGTCGACATGCCCTGTTATTGCTTCTTATTTTATCTGTTTTACTCAGCAAGATTTTACACTTTAAAGTTTTTAAATGTATTTGTACAAAATGTACAAAATGTATCTGTTGTATTCTATGTACATTTGCGACAGGTTTCCGCCTGGTTTCTCATTATGCGCTATGGCTAATGCAATAAATAATATTTGATATTCCTCAGAGATCCCTCAGAAAGTTCTCATAGGCAGAGACGTTCGCCTAGTCCGGAAGAGCAGTCTGGTAGTAATTCTTCTCCTTCAAGAGAATATTCTCCTACCACAAGGAGAAGGCAAACATCTTGGGCTCCAGCTAAATCCAGCAGCCATAAACATTCCCTTTCGCCATCTTGCAGGTAGAATAATTACTTATATAGATATGTTTGTTTGTTTGTTTTTAAAAACCAGTTGTTGGGATACTTTCTTTGCACCCAGAAAGTTGAAATACTGAATTTGTGTAGCCCAAGATACTCTGATTACTGAAAATGGGACACTTTTACATCCACTAAACATGGGACATGTTTACCTTTTACTGACCAAGCCACCAAACAGATTGGAATCCTGGGCTCTGGGGTGTTCCACCGCTTTTTCACATATTTGATTTAAGTTTCAACCAGGTTATTGTGGGGAAATCCTGTGGCAACTAGGGACATACTGTACATCTCTGCTTGCAGAATGATAGTTTTGTATACTAATGTGTGAAGGTGCTTAGGATTGACTCACTCTTGATGACTGATATCAAAATTGATACCTATACACTGTCTAGAAACCTGAAATCTAGGAAAATTTAAACCCTGGTTAACAGTCTATAAATAACACACATATGTATCTTCATATGTGGGATGTCAAATGTACAACAAAATGGTTGTTACACGCAGTGTGTGGTACATTTGGTACTCAAACGGTCCAAGACACCCCAATTTGCAGAAAATCCTGAAAAAATGATATCTAAAAAGTTTTTGCTGCAACATGGGGTGTGGAAGGTCCTCTGTCCCCCTTCCCCCAATAGCTAGTTAGGCTGCTTTCCATGTTAGCTACAATATTGGTTGGTGTGATTTGATACACACATGCTCAGTTTTGTTGCCAAAGGTATGCAAGTTCTGGCCCTGTGAACTCCCCAGGTGGTAAAACCATTTGGGAACCATACACAGGTTGTTTAGAGCTCTTGTGAGAAAGAGCCATGGGATTAGTACAACAATAATAGCCTGAGACTAGTCTAGCGCTTCTAAAAAGGTCAGAAAATGGAGCATCATCTCTCCCACTTAGACATGAACTGTACTCCATAATTGTTATATTAACTCCATTCCAGACAGAAGCCTGCGATTTGTTTCTCATGTAGACTCATTGCTAGACAGAATTTAAAATACAGTGGTACCTCGGTTGTCGAATGTAATTCGTTCCGGAAGACCGTTCGACTTCCGAAACGTTCGGCAATGGAGGCTCAATGGACGGTCCTCAGAATCCATTGAGAAAATGGAGAAACGCGCCCTGGAAACCATTCGACTTCCGAGGCATGTTCAAAAACAGAAGCAATTACTTCTGGGTTTTCGACATTCGAAAGTCGAAACATTTGGCTTCTGAGATGCTCGATAACCGAGGTTCCACTGCATTCCCTATCTGGAACATATACAGTGGTACCTCAGGTTACATACGCTTCAGGTTACGTACGCTTCAGGTTAAGAACTCCGCTAACCCAGAAATAATGCTTCCGGTTAAGATCTTTGCTTCAGGATAAGAACAGAAATCGTGCTTTGGCGGCGCAGCGGCAGCGGGAGGCCCCATTAGCTAAAGTGGTGCTTCAGGTTAAGAACAGTTTCAGGTTAAGAACGGACCTCCGGAACGAATTAAGTACTTAACCAGTGGTACCACTGTATCTATACTTAGAGAATGCAAGCTATCTGAATGCATCAGCTGCCATTTTAGCAAGAAGTTAGCAGCTTAAAGCGATAAACCCTAAGTCTCTAGATTATTGGTCATGTTACCGTCTTTCCCCCTTTTTAAGACACCGTCTTATAATTTTTCCCCCCTCAAAAAACACAGGGTGGCTTAGTTTGGGGGGATGTCTTATTTTTATTACGTCAGTATGGTACGGTACAGCCTCCCCCTGTGCGCTGAGCAGGTGGGGCAGAACTCCGCAAGAGGCGCGTTTCCCCCCGTGCCTCTCGCTGGTTCGCTGGCTCCCTGCGCACGGGGAACAGGGGGGGCAGGAAGAGGTTCTCCCCTCCCCCGTGCCTCTCCCTGCACGCTGAGCAGGCAGGGCAGAACTCCGCAAGAGGCGCGTCCCCCCCCGTGCCTCTCACTGGTTCGCTGGCTCCCTGCGCACGCAGGAGGGGCTGAGGAGGCGACGGGAACAATGGCGGCACCATGGCTTACTTTTGGGGTACGTCTTCTCACAAAGGTAAAAAAACCCTGCCATGGCTTACTTTATGACTACGTATTAAAAAAGGGGAAACAGGGTACTCAGGATCAAAGTAGAACATCACATCTGAAATCATATCATTACATACTATGGTTGTCTTTGGATCTCACATTGGTGTTATTATATATTGCATAAAATGGTTGTCAGAAAATTACTTGCCTTTCTGAGTCTGCAACATTATCATTTTGGTCACAGTGTAAGCTAACTGCAAATCTGATGGGCAGCATTGTTATGAAATTATCTGTAAATATTATTTCGTGCATCAGAGAGAAATATTTTGTAAATTTAGGCTAGTTGTATTGGATTCATTTTCATCAGTTGAAAATGTGTCGTATAAGGCTCAGGATGTTCATTCCACAGTGTCCCCCCCCCCTCAATTTCTATGTCTGCAGGTCTGCCTCACCACCAACTCATCACCATTCTCCCGTGTCCTCAAGACATCACTCTTCCTCATCTCAGTCAGGTTCTTCCATTCAGAGACGTTCTCCTTCGCCACGTCACAAAAGGACTCCTTCTCCCTCTTACAAAAGGACCGCTTCCCCACCTGTAGGGCGTTCCTCGTCTCCTTATCCTCACCGAACCTCACCTTCTCAGCAAAAACAGACCCCTTCAAGGCATCGTTCACCAGTCCGAGAGAGAAGCCGGCATGATCGTGAACGGATTTCACAGTCACATGATCGTGAACGGATTTCACAGTCACATGATCGACGCCACGAAAGGAGGGATGGTATGAATAGGGATAAGAATAAAAGCAAACTTTATATTTGTAGTCCGTAAGAACAATTTTTTAAAGTTACAAGAGACCAGGCATTATTTCTCCCAAGAGTTGTGAAACTCAAATATTGAATTGCTGGCTGTCATATTAACTACAAAAGACAGCATTACTAACATCATCCAGCTTATTGAGAAAAGTTAATGGGTTTGTTGATCTAACTCCTGTCCCAGGAGTTAATCATAAACCATTAGTAAAGCTTTTAGAATAAAAGAGCTTGCTGAGGAAGAAAATAAATATGCTGCTGCAAAGGGAAGTTACTTCTCATCACCTTTCTAGAATTATTTGAGAGTGTTAGCAACCGTGTGATCAGTGCACATTGTATACCCTGGTTTTTCAAAAGCCTTTGGCAGTTCTTGTCTCTGCAAAAGCTCCTGTGGAAATTCAGTAGGAATGGCATAAATGTATTGATAACTGGTTAAAGATAGGAGGCTGATAGGTCTAAATTAGTCACATTGGTGAAAGCCTGAGCAGATTCAGAATAACTTATCTGAAGTGCTACAAGAGTAGAATGGCAGAAGAGAAGCAGGATGAGTGCAAAATGATAAAACAAAAACAAACCTTTGCATAAATCAGCAATCTTTGGAAACCATAAAGTAAAATTGCTGTGAACAGAGCTCAGTGTGTTGCAGGATAAGGGAGATAGAATGCAGTATTTTTTGTTTTTAAATATGTTTAAAATGTGTTTTGCCACAACAGCTTGATTGATTGCATTAGATATATATCAAGCTTTGCCTGGAATATTGAACAAAATATACACTAGCCCCCTCCAAAAGAGAGGGAGAGAGTTTGTGTGACTTTTCATTTAAGAAGCCTAGGTGTCTTAAGGCTGACATTGGATGGGTACCACCATCACCCTTTCAAAATGTCCCTCTGCTTCCAACATTTCTTGTAGTTTTAATAGATTGCAGTTTAATATTAGAACTGTTTGTGCAATTGACTGTTCAACTGCAGGTGTGCTAAATTCACTTTCAGAGACGAGAGGAAAAAGGGGAAGAGAGAGAGACACTCGAGAGGAACGTGACTATGACCAAGAACAGAGCACTCCCAGGGATCACAGAGACGATCGAGAATCGAGGGATGGGCGGGACGGGCGGGATCGAAGGGAAACCAGGGATAACAGAGACCGTAGGGATTTAAGAGAATCTCGAGACACTCGGGACTCACGGGACACAAGGGGCTGTAGCAGAGACAATAAAGAAGGTCGCGATCAGAGAGACCTGCGTTCTGCACGGGACACCCATGACTACAGAGACCGCGAGTGTCGAGACTCCCATAAAAAGGAAGAGCAGTATTTGGAGGAATCACGTAGCTATGGAAGAACCCATGGCAGAGAAGAGAGCTCTCGTTCCGAAACGAGGACAGACTCGAGAAATGAGAGTAGAAATGAATCTAGAACTTCCGGAAGAAGTAGAGGAAGAGGACCTGAACTATCGGACAAAGGTATAATAAATGAAATACTGGGTTTTTGTTGCATGATTCAATATCTAAAGGTCTGCTAAATCAGCAAGAGGCAAGTGTCATTGAAGTTGAACTGTTTTACTTCACTAAATCTCCCTTCAACATTAAAATTCTGTCGGCCTTCTGCCCCACTTACGAACTACAGACACCATCCTGTTTAATTTATCTGCAACCTTGTGGGTATTCCAAAGAGTTAAGAAATACTAAGGAGCAGATGGGTAGCGGGAAGGTAGAAATCCACTTGATTGTTGCCTTTTTAATAAGCATTTGCTTTCATGTGTTAAGAGATCCAATATTAGACTATATTTTTCTACATCACCACTCCGATCCCTTCCACCTCTGCTTGACATGATTGCCCCTTTCACAACAGATTTTGTACCCAGCAGGTAAACTATCAAGTTTAGGGGGTACAATTTTAATTCACCAGTGTACTTATTGAGAAAATAACAGTCTGGTAGTGAAACTCAACAGGGTTGGCCCACTTGTGCAGCAGACTTCCGCTCATGCAAATAGGATTGCCCTGTCGTCTCCTCCCGTCCCGGACTCCAGATCCATTTCAGAGGGTTACAAGACACTGCAATGTATTTAGAGACTTACAGGAGGCTACAGTGCAAGGAGAGGAAGGGGAGGTAACTGTTGAGTCTACTGGCACAACACTGGCTCTTGCCATACATGTATTTTTAAGTGAAAACTAATTACCATATTTTTCGCTCTATAAGACGCACCTGACCATAGGACGCACCTAGTTTTTAGAGGGGAAAAGCTCCAATTTTTTTGAGGATCAGCTCAAATTTCTGCAGCTTCTTTTGCAAAGGAGAAAAGCCCCGTTTTTTGTGGATCAGCTCAAATTTCTGCAGCTTCTTTTGCAAAGGAGAAAAGCCCCATTTTTTGAGGATCAGCTCAAAGATGTTGAGCTTACTTTGCAAAGGGAAAAAACCCTGTTTTATGGGGTTTAACTCACAGTTCTGCAGTTTCAGGACGCCATTTCTACAGTTTCCAGACAGATAATCTAATCAGCCAGTCACATGTCGCTGGGGAAACAAGACTCCCTCTGCAAGGGGGCGGGGCTGGAATCTCTCTCCCCCATCGTTTGCTGAGCAGCTGCTCAGCAGGCTTCCTTTCAACACCCCCTTCTCTCTCTTTTTTTAAAAAAGCACGATCTGCTTTTGCCCCTGGGCAGTTCAGCTCCAGGGACCACACATTCGCTCCATAAGATGCACAGACATTTCCCCATACTTTTTAGGAGGAAAAAAAGTGTGTCTTATGGAGTGAAAAATACGGTATAAACATGTTTAGATTATAAAAAAGGTTTTAGCGATCTTGTAATCTTTCAGCACGGCAGCAGGCCATCTCCCTGTGCTTTTCTATATGTCTGTTTTCATTAGGCAGTCGAGGAGCAAGGGGATCTCAGGTCGACAGCCACAACACCAGCAGCAGCTACCACGACAGCTGGGAATCTCGGAGCAGTTATCCCGACAGGGATCGCTACGAAAACCGTGAACACACGAGGGATTCTTCCTTTGAAAGAAGGCATGGGGAAAGGGACAAGCGCGACAACAGAGAGAGAGGTAGGCGCTGTTTATACTTTATCGGTAAGTAGCTGAAGCAGAACAGTTTCCTAAGGATGGTTATGCAGGGGGAAGAGTGACTGTTAACAATTGGATAGAGGGAAATGGGCTCGCTGCATGAAAGAAAGGCAGGTAGAAAGGGTCTACCCAGGGTGAGCGACTGGGAGAAGAAGTAGGCTCCCAAGTGGAAGAGTCTACCACCTCTGTATGTGGATAAATGACAGTGTATACATGATAGAAATATGCTGAAGGGCCTTACAGATATATATTTTCTCTTTTCTCTTGCCTTTTTATCTTTTGGCTTTTTTAAATACCGTATTTTCCGGCGTACAAGGCAACTGGGGGTATAAGACAACCCCCAGTTTTTCGAGTTAAAATATAGAGTTTGGGATATACTCTATATTTTAACTCAAAAAATGTCGAGCGGCGCCGGAATCGCGTCTGCAGCTCCGCAGAAACGATTTCTGGCGCTGTGGACATTTCGGACATGCGCAGAAGCGATTTCTGGTGCCGCGCTGCCCATATCCAAAATGTCCGCAGCGCCAGAAATCACTTCTGCAGAGCCGCGGACATGCGCAGAAGCAATTTCTGGTGCTGCGCTGCCCATATCCAAAATGTCTGCAGCGCCAGAAATCGGTTCTGTGAAGCCACGGACGCGATTCCGGCGCTGCTCGGCAAGTCCCCGTGCCGCGCTGCAGTATCCGGCGTACAAGACGACCCCCGATTTTGGAGCAGATTTTTCGGGGTTCAAAAGTCGTCTTGTACGCCGGAAAATACGGTATTCTTATTCTGTAGACTAGTTTTATTTTTTACTGTATTTTATCTTGAAAATTGTTAATAAAACATTTTTTGGGGGGGGGAGAAGGAAATGGACTGACTGTGGTCCTGTTGCTTCAGCGAACATATTAGTTGTTAACTAGTTTGGTAACTTGGACCAATATTAGAAGCCCAAAGTATTAGAAGCACCACCATTTGGCTGATTAGTGGTGCCTGCAAATCCCATGTCAGATGTAGGGCACTCTTGGCTTGGCCAAAGCACCTTTATGTGTCCAGTGGGGAGACCTGCCAGACTCCTGGGCTGGAGGTTCCCTTCTGCAGGAATACACGAACAATTAGCTGGATGTTGAAGTCTGTCTTTCTGTTTATGCAGGGAAATGAAACCCGTTTTATCATTTCAGATCCGAGACCAAGCTCGCCAGTACGACACCAGGGGAGGAACGATGACGTTGAACGTGATGAAAGATTAGAAGAGCGAAGGGGAGATAGGGGTGAAGACCGAAGAGATGAAAGACAGAGGGAGAGGGAGCGTGAGCGTGAGAGAGAAAGGGAGCGCGAGAGAGAAGCTGAACGTGAACGTGCCCGTGAGCGAGAACGCGAGAGAGAAAGGGATACTAAAGACAGAGAACGGGACAGGGACCACGACAGAGAAAGAGAGAGGGAGAGGGAAAGGGAGAGGGAGCGAGAACGGGAGCGAGAAAGGGAAAGGGAACGAGAGCGTGAACGAGAGAGAGGGCGTGAAAGAGAGAAGGAAAGGGAGCGCCAGAGAGAGTGGGAGGAGAAGGAGAGAGGAAGAGAAGAACGCAGAGACAAGAGAGAAGACATCCGGGAAGAAAGGGCCACACGAGATAGCCGCGAAGAGAGGAAGTCAAAGTAAGTTGGGTTTTCAAAAGAAAATGAACTGATACTTAGAATGGCCAGTTTGGCAGCATCAGACGGCAAAAGGACTCAATGCCTCTGGTTAGGCCTGCAAAAGAATAATTGATTGGGGATACATTGAAGGTTCATATGCCATATGGTAAAAAATCTTTTTTGAAAAGAAGACTAGCGCACACTTTACTGATCCCTTGTAAAATTTTGATTTCATAGACTCATAGAATGGTATAGTTGGAAGGGACCCCCATAGGTCACTCGCTGCAATTTGTTACAGTTTTGTTTGTTTTTATGGCGAAAGATGAGAGATTTCTTAGAAGTGCATACAATTTGATTGCGGTTTTTTGGCCTGATATAGAAAACGTCACAGAAACGAAAGTAGCCCCAGTCCTCGTAAATCACCTAAGCGCCGCCGTGAGCATTCACCTGATAGCGATGCCTATAACAGTGGAGAAGATCAGAGTAAGTAAAAGCATGCAGTCCCCATGCTAGATGCAGATTAGAAGTAATTGCTTTCATTTCACAAGCTGAGATAGCAAAGGATGACTTAAAAGTATATGCGTTTGTATGTATGTATTTTATTTCGGAGTTGTATGTGCAAGGCTATCATTCTTGCAGAGATTTGCTTTCTTAAGTGAAGCATTTATCTTGCATTCTGCATTTCAAAGTCCGTCCTATTTCTGATACAGTGGTACCTCTGGTTAAGTACTTAATTCGTTCCAGAGGTCCGTTCTTAACGTGAAACTGTTCTTAACCTGAAGCACCACTTTAGCTAATGGGGCCTCCCGCTGCCGCTGCGCCGCCAGAGCACAATTTCTGTTCTTATCCTGAAGGAAAGTTCTTAACCTGAAGCATTTTTTCTGTGTTAGCTCTTAACCTGAAGCGTATGTAACCTGAGGTACCACTGTACTTGCCTTCCCCTGCCCATTTTAGAGGCACATTACCATGATCATAAAGATATGAAAATGTCAGAGCATTTGCAGATGAGCTAAAAACATGAGTGGAACTTGAAAAAACAATGAAGGCTGAGTTAATTAACAGTGGCTACTAACATGTCAGTCTGCAAGTTCTCCTTGACTGTTGGCTGTGCGAGTACAAAACCCACAAAATTAGAACTTAATCTAGTTTACCATGTTTATTTTACTTGTATTTAGTAAACAAAGCTAATAATTTTGAAACTGCCAGACTTTCCTCATGCTGTACTTGCAATTGTTATCCATTCATTGCTGATCAGCTTATGAAACAGAAAATGTTCTAGTTTAAAAAGTCGGAAACATTTTCACCAAAAGTACATCACTGATGTTAAACGTGCAGTCTGGCCAAAGATATTCTAGAGAGTATCCATCTTTACTTTCAGGTGGTATTTATAGGATAAGGAAAGTGTATATGTGTATTGATGGCGGTTTTCTTATGAGCATCTTTCATGTCAGATGTGTTTGTGTGGTTGTTGTTGTTTTTTTTAAATGGGCATTTAAAAATGTAACTGGCAATGGACATACAAGGAATTCTGTCCCTTAATGTTGGGTACGTGCAGGCCACTTAGTTGTGACTTAAGCGAGATAATCAGATGTAAGGGCCTGTTCAGAAAAGAAGTGTCATGACATATTTTTCATCTTTCACAGACGAAAAACGCAGATTACTGAGTCAGGTTGTACGACCTCAAGAATCGCGCTCGCTTAGTCCTACGCACCTTTCAGAAGACAAGCAGAGCCGGTGGAAAGACAGCGACCGAAAGCCGGAGAGAAAGGACAGCTCCAGACACTATGAGGAAAGTGATTTCAAGGAGCGGAGTTCCTCTTCTGGGGACAAACAGCGAGAGCAGCGGGAGACCAATGAAAGTTCACGGAGCCGGGTGCAAGAGAACATAAGCAACCGGGCTTCTGAAGAACGAGAGGCTGCTGACCATGCACACGAAGATAAGAAAAAAGTTAAAATCCAGAAAAAGACTACGAAGAAAAAGAAAGAAGATGACGTTGGGCTGGAGCGCTTCGTTAGCGAGCCGGCTCCAGAGAAAGCCCAGGTCTTTTCTCCCAAGAAAGCTCAGAAGAAGAAGAGCACTGAAAAGAAGCGCAAAAGATCAAAAGGAGATTCCGAGGCTTCTGATGAGGACAGCGGCCCACACCAGAAAAAGAAGAAAGGCCCAAGGACACCACCAGTAACCACCAGAGAGGAGCTGGTGGAAGCGGTGCCTGAGAAATCTGTGGTCGTAGAAGCTGCGCCCAAGAGAGAGGACACAACGTTTAGCGACTGGTCGGATGAGGACGTTCCAGAGCGTGGAGAAAGTATTCTGGAGAGAGTTTCCGAGGAGCCCCACAGAAATAGCCATCGCGCAAGGACTGAAGTCGTGGAGCCCCCTCACGTGGTTGAGGAGCCACCTCACCTTAAACCTACTGAAGAGAAGAGAAGCAGCAGCCTTTGTAGCAATCGGAGCCGTACCTCCAGTCGACTTCGCTCGCCCTCCAATGATTCTGCACATCGTAGCGGAGATGACCAGACCGGCATTAAGAAGATCCTGCATAGCAGCACTGGCGACAGAGAAAGAGAGAGGAGGTGTCTAGAAATTGCCGGAGAGCGGAAGTCGAGAATTGATCAACTAAAACGAGGGGTTCCCAGCCGCAGCACCTCTTCAGGTAGTTCCATTTGTGTTTCTCTGCTTGCACAAGCTGCCTCTGCCCGGTTTCCTCAGATTCTCATAATACCTCAGACCTTTGCTAAGCATCAGCCAACACCAGGGAGAAGCTGCAATGGGGAGAGGATCGGGAAAGTTGCTGGCTTCCACTTACCCAAGTGTTGTATGCACCTCATAATCTTTAGACTCATAAAACAATTCCCCTTCATGGATTGACGGTTGGTTGTTGGTTTTGAAATTGATTTGTAGACTTCGTTATTGTCTTCATTATTAGCGTGAATTTGGACTCAAGTAGCCCCCAAGGTGGCTTTCAATTTAAAATGGCATCATAAAACAATAAACAAACTCTTGCAGAGATTTGCTTTCTTAAGTGAAGCATTTATCTTGCATTCTGCATTTCAAAGTCCGTCCTATTTCTGATACAGTGGTCCCTCTGGTTAAGTACTTAATTCGTTCCGGAGGTCCGTTCTTAACCTGAAACTGTTCTTAACCTGAAGCACCACTTTAGCTAAAGGGGCCTCCCGCTGCCGCTGTGCCGCCGGAGCACAATTTCTGTTCTTATCCTGAAGCAAAGTTCTTAACCTGAAGCATTATTTCTGGATTAGCAGAGTTCTTAACCTGAAGCGTATGTAACCTGAAGCGTATGTAACCTGAGGTACCACTGTACTTGCCTTCCCCTGCCCATTTTAGAGGCACTTTACCATGATCATAAAGATATGAAAATGTCAGAGCATTTGCAGATTAGCTAAAAACATGAGTGGAACTTGAAAAAAACAATGAAGGCTGAGTTAATTAACAGTGGCTGCTAACATGTCAGTCTGCATGTTCTCCTTGACTGTTGGCTGTGCGAGTACAAAACTCCAAAAATTAGAACTTAATCTAATTTACCATGTTTATTTTACTTGTATTTAGTAACCAAAGCTAATAATTTTGAAACTGCCAGACTTTCCTCATGCTGTAATTGCAATTGTTATCCATTCATTGCGGATCAGCTTATGAAACAGAAAATGTTTAAAATGGCATCATAAAACAATAAACAAACCATGATGCCTTTTCTAACCATGGAACATCTTTAGATGTTCAATGACAACTGCTTAGATCCTTAGTAGCATCACCTTTGCCTATATTCCGAGGCAGTATTATCACAAATATATCATATTCTACCCTTGCTGGTTGGGGATAAATATTTTGACAAAAATGTGGGAAGGTGTAAAAGTGCATCTTCAGAGCAGAAGCATCCAAACCTTCTGCTTTCCAGGAACCCTTCCCAGATTGACTCATTTGCTGAGGGAGTTTTTCCTATCTGCCAAAGAAACCTAGAGAATTGTAGGGGTGGGGGGTCTGGGCACATAGGATCATACCCTAGTTTGTAAAGCAGCATTTAAGCCAGAGTTTCCTAGTGTGGACATCAAGGGAAACCGTGTTCTAACAAACCAGAATATCAGCTTCAAAGGCGGAAGAGCAAGAAGAGAGCTGGCGGAACATGGCTTATTCTCAGCCAAGCTCTGTTAGGTGTGTAGTCCATGTACAACATAGTCATGCACCTGCTTAACACTTTTATCCAGATCGACAGGATTCAAGGAGCCACAGTTCCAGGCGAAGTTCTCCTGAATCAGATCGTCAAGGTCATTCCAGATCTGGGTCCTTCGATAGCAGGGAAAGGGTGCAGGAGAGAGACAGGCATGAGCATGATCGTGAACGGGACCGACGAGATGCGAGGCAGAGAGATTGGGACCGAGATACAGCCAAAGACTGGTTAAGGAACAGAGAGCGGGACAGAATTCGCGAACGAGAAAGACAGCGGGAAAAACGAAGGGATACAGATCGTGAAAAGGAGAGGCTACTCCTGGAGAATCCTGAGAGAGATCGAGGTGCCAATATTTCCTCTCAAGCAGAGTTATCCAAGCACAGTGACACAAAACCGGGCAAGGAGCATCCAGAATTTGAGGTGATCTATTTGGACTCTACCTCCCTTGAGAAGGAAAGGCTAGATAAAGACCTGGGACCTTTGCAAGGATTCGAAGATGGGGTTGAAGCTGAGAAAGTGGAACATGTAGAAGGTGATGTATTATCGGTCTGTTTTTGCTGTCCAAATACCTGAATGAATCTTCTTGATGGAGAATTGAGTGTTTCGTCATCTTCTTGAGGGTTCTGATCTTGGGTCCACTTCACACACCAACTCAGCACTGTAGCCAGAGCCCTGAACGGTGTAGATGCCACTAGAAGAGTGTGTTTGACTCTTCTTCCATGACCTCCAATGCAAATCATTCTCATTCATTCTCTCTCTCTCTCTCTCTCTCTCTCTCTCTCTCACACACACACACACACACACACACACACACACACACACCTCACACTTGCTCTAATAGGGTTGGGGAGGGACATGGGCATTATCTGCATCCTCTGTGCCCTGCCTCCTGGAGCCAATTGCAGTGAGGAGTTTATGCCAAGGGAAAGGTTGCAACATATTTCTCCCCAAACACTGTTTCCCTGCTAACAAGAACAGTAGGAGATCCTAATCTCATCTCCTGCAGCATGTTCAGTTGGCGCTTAAAATGACAACAAAAGTGTGTATTTAGTATGGACAGTTTCTTGTTAAAACTCTTAACCAAATTGGTTAATTCTTCCCAAATATAATATGCAGCTCACATTTGGTTTGGATCCAAAAACTGCTAACTGCTCTCACACAGAGGGGTGATCTCTGGTTTTTGCCCTTTGTGCTTCAGCCACCCACATCCCATGCCATTTCAAAGACTCTGGAGCATTTGGGGGGGGGGGGAGATAGGCAGCTTTAGTGGAAGCACTCTTCTATAAATTGAACTGGACTCTCAGACATTAGTATCCAAGCCACGGAAGGCCTGCATTTCATTGATGTTGGTATTGGTGAGGTTGAAAGTTCAAATAGATATGTTTTGCCACTGTTCTTCTGTAGGTGGAGATGACGAAGTCAAAATAGATGATATGCAGTCAATGGGATCCGGTGCCGGAGAATATGAGCCAATTAGTGATGATGAACTGGATGAAATTTTGGCCGGTGATGCTGAAAAGAGGGAGGATCAACAGGACGAGGAGAAGATGCCAGGTGAGTTTTAGCAATCCTTTTTATGTCAGGCCTGTGTGAATTGAAATACATTCAACCCTTTTGTTTTATGTCTACACAGCGTCTATGTAAAGATAAATCTGTACTCTGCAGCCTACCTAATTTATACACATTAAATGAATGGCCTTTTTTTTTGCTTAATTTCACTTCTGTTAGTCATGGGAAAGGGGAGAGAAATTTTCGTGTCCTGAAGTTTTGTATCCCATCTAAATAATAGAATAACATATCAGTTTCTGGTTTGTAAACAGTACTTAAAAGTATAGCTTCCTGGTCCAGATCATGGGAAACCATAGTTTTAAGAAGGCATGACTTCAGCACCAAAGCTGGGCACCTGATGGGAGGGGAAAGGAAAGGAGCCATTGTGGCGTAGTGGTTAAAAGTATTGGACTAGGACCTTTGAGAGCAAGGTTTGAATCCCCACTCAGCCATGAAGCTCACTGGGTGACTTTGGTCCAGTCACCCTCTCCTACCTCACAGGGTTGTTGCAAGGATGAAATGTGGAGTAGAACCATGTACATCTTGAGATCCTTGGAAGGTAAAGCTGGTGTATAAATGTAATGAATAAAATGAATAAATATGGATGCAGGATTTGTTCCCAGTCTAATAAACCAGCATTGGTTGTGATGTCTGAACCCAGCCACATTCCACTTGAGCCAGTCACTGCCTCTCCTCCTAATCTGCATCACAAGGTTGCTGTGGAGATTAACTGAGGAGGGGTAGAACTATGTATGCCACCTTGAGCTCCTTGGAGGAAAGGTGGGATATAAATGCAACCAATAAGATAATAAGAAATAAGCTTTAATAGCCAGGTGACTTGGAAAGAGATAAAAATGTGCTGTGATAAAAAATTTAAACCCTAAACTTTAACTTCTGTCCAATTAAGTCTTGCCAGAGCCAGAATGAAGGAAAGTCTCTCTCAATGTTTCTCATCAAGGGATTCCTCTCCATCCCCCTTTGATAGAGAGTATCTGGCAACTGTCACTTAAATATTCAGAAATAGATGTCCTGTCAATTCCAGATTTCTAGCCATTTAAATGACTGTGGTATCCATTGTATGGTAATTAGTGAGAGACGATAATTTTTTTCAGCTTTGCCTTATATGTGCTGTTGAGCGGAGGAATAACTTCTTTTGTGTGTGTGTTTTCAGATCCTGTGGATGTAATAGATGTCGACTGGTCCAGTCTAATGCCAAAGCAGCCCAAAGAGCCGCGAGAGCCCGGAGCTGCTCTTCGGAAATTTACTCCCGGCGCTGTTATGTTGAGAGTCGGCATTTCCAAACAACTCGCCGGCCCGTCACTCTTCACCAAAATTAAAGAAACATGCCAGAGAACATTGGAGAAACCTAAAGGTAATAATTGGCTTGCCGGATCTGTCCAAATGA
Organism: Darevskia armeniaca; assembly: GCA_034641395.1. Classification (NCBI taxonomy): domain Eukaryota; kingdom Metazoa; phylum Chordata; class Lepidosauria; order Squamata; family Lacertidae; genus Darevskia; species Darevskia armeniaca. Next base: position 203,355 of record JAWWNF010000500.1, on the reverse strand, counting down.
AGCTAGAAAAACATCCAAGGATTTCGTTAATTTTGTATAGGCTGCATCAAATCAGCTGTTTGAAATGTCCATTCAAGTAGCAGCATGCCCAATAAGTATGACGTCCGTAAGGGGGTTTGTGTATGTGTTGCTGCTCTGTTGAAATGTTGAAACATTGCGCACAAACCATCCAAGATCCTTGTCAGCAATATGGAAGGTAATATTTACTCTCACTATAAAATATCCCCAAGTGCAACATTTTAATTTTCTGTATGGGAGTGAAAAGCCACCGTTCACTTACCTGAGGGGGAAATAAAGGATTGTGTTCAGAGATACCCTTGGGTGTGGGCGAAACATAAGTCATGCCCCTGATGACCCTAGTAATCAAATTTGGTGCTCCCTGAAGCATTGTGCTCCTTTATTCACTTTAGTTACACACACTCTTCTCTTGACATACTGTAGTACAGCTGTATATTGGTGTCTTGTCCATCATTTTACAAACATTTTCTTAATATTATACTCTTTATGTTGCCTTTCTGTAGACGCCGAGAACTTATTTGAACATGAATTTGGGGCCCTGAACATGGCTGCCCTACTGCGAAAGGAAGAACGATCTGGCCTGCTGTGTAATCTTGGTCCCTGTTGTAAGGCCCTGTGCTTTAGGAGAGACTCTGCAATCCGCAAGCAGCTAGTCAAAAATGAAAAGGCAAGTGCACTTAACAGGCCACCGCATCACAGAAACACATGTTTAACACTCAGTAATTGCAAAGTGACTTGATCTTTTAACTTTGAGACTTGTTTCTATGGAATCATCTTTATATGCATCTAAACCAACCTGACGCACCCTCCCCTTGTTTCATAAGCACCTAGTTAGGTTTCTTCTGCAAATGGGTTTGGTACTTGTCCATATACCATTTTTTCCCCCTTTTAAAAAGTGGCAGAAATTTAATAAATGACTGAACACTAGAGGCTTTTAAGACCTGATGGCTTCCCACTTTAGTGGCTGTTTTAAGATGCTCTTCCCCCCTGAAATAATTTTTGATACCTGCGGAAGTTATCATTTCCCAGACATACTGCTAAATGTTCTTCCAATAAACCAGGCACTGTTCATTAGCACTAGTTGTGTAGCATCTTTAAGTTCATAGGGTGACAGTGTCTGATCTCACTGTGCAGCTGTGACTAACTTGGCAATTGTTCTCCATTCAAACAGGGCACAACCAAACAAACCTACACAAATCCTCCAGTAGTAGACAATGAGTTACTGCGGTTGAGTCTACGGTTGTTTAAACGCAAGACTGTTCACCAAGTTTCTGGACAAGAAAAGACAGAGGACACTAAGCTTTCGCAACCGTATATCCCAGAAATCTGCATGTCCTGAGCTGGTCGGTGTCTCTGGTCTTTTCACTGTTTGATAATAATTGGTGTTTTCATCTTTATTCCTGTGAAGAAGTATGTTCATGCTAGAAGAGGAAACTCTTTCCATACGTACAGTGTGCATTACGAGATGGGATAACAAAGAAGGTTGTTTGTACAACAGTTCGAAGACCTTTCTGTTTGGTTCACTGCATGTTTTTAGTACATCTAACTACAGATCTTATTTAAGAACTCACTTGTATTTAAGTGTGTGAAGATGTCCATTTTTGGAGACTTGTTTTGTCACCTGCTATTAAATTTTTAAGAAAAAACATGAGATTTTTTTAAAAAGGCTTGTGTATAAAATTTCTTCTGCAAAATTTTCTTATCAATAAGATTTTTTACATTTAGTGCAAAGCTGTGCCTCGTTTAGTCTGTAGCGTTCATGTCAAGAATACAACCACATAAAGTCTTGTTTTCTCAATGTGTGAACATTGTATTGTTACCTTCATTTTTGGTTAGCATAATTTAGTTTCAGCAACACAGAAGCTAATAATGTGGTAGTTCTTTTTACAGGTGAATGCATTGCTTTTATAACCGTTTTATAACCGTTGCTTCTGTCTTCCTAAGTGCAAACACTTCCCCAACCCAAAGGTAAATTGTTTGCTTGGCTGGTAAGAAAAACACATGTTCCAGGGAACAAGGGTTGGGTAAGAAATAACCCCTTGCTTCAGAATACTCGAAGTACAATATAGATTAACCTGAGAATAACAACTCCCATATAATGAAATTAGTTTATATACTAAAAATATAGAAATACATCTCCGCAAAACAGTCTAAAAGGGAGAACCATGTTCTACTGAAGTGAATGGAAACATTCAGAATGATTATATGGGCTCAAGGGTGCGGTACAAATGTAACCTCCCTTGTGGGGTCACACGGAGTTGTTGCTTATGACTACTCCTCCCTATTTTGCTGCCTGAAGTGCTGATGTTTCAGGTTTTAGCCGTACATACCAACACTATACGATTGCCAGACAATGGATGCCAAAAGTGGGATTATTCAGGGATGTCAATGTTGAGATTTGAGATTGAGATTTCTTTATTGTCATTGTACAAATACAATGAAATTGTACAGATTTGTGTTGTTGTGACTGGCATCATGTAATGCAAGCGAGCTTCAGGGAACAAAGCCCATGAACTTCTTGATCCTACACCTGCATATCCTCAGAGCTGTCTTTCGATGTAATATAAAAACTACCTTGCTGCACAAGATGAGGATCAAAGAATTGTACACTTGGAAGAGACTTTGAGGGTAATCTAGTCCAACCCTCTGCAAAGCAGGAATCTCAGCTAAAGCATCTATGGTGGATGACCATCCAGCCTCTGCTTTAAAACCACCAGCTTCCAAGGGAATCTATTCCGCTATTGAACAGCTCTTACCATCTAACCCAGTGTTCTGTTTCCAGTAGTGGCTGGCCAGAAGACTGCATGTTTCCAAAGAGAACATAGCGGTGATTCATTCTTGGTCGCATGCCTCTTACATGGGGATTACATTTAGCTATCTTCTATGAAGGTGTTGTATACAGCAGCAGTATACATGCTATTAACGCATTTCCAAATTGACATCTAACGTTTTTCCTTGGAGAATGGGAGTTTGAAACCTGACAGTTTGTCTTCTGGTTTATTTATAAAGCCATGTAGAGAAGTTAACAAGTACTAGGCATGCTATTAGTATTGCAATAAAAGACAGGATAAGTACATGGTCAGACTTTAATTTTCACTGAAATGAAAATACCAAGCAACTTGAATTAGGCTGCCCTATGGGCCAGGCAAGTTAGCCGATACTATACTGTGCAGTGCCAAATTGAATACAGGGGGTTTCACATGTTTTTAATAACATGATCAGCTATTATTTTGACTCCAGTAAGTGCTTCATAGCAAGTTGGTTTAATTAAACTCTGAGGAAGCAAGAATCCATATGTTCCTCTGTCCCGAAGCTCAAAAGTGAAAGAATACTTTATACCAAGGTCATAAGCCCAGTCGTCTGAACCTCCTGGAGCTAAATCTATGGAAAGAAGCAAGAAATACTTATTACTTAAGACCTCAGCCATAACACTTTGCCAGCACCCTTATGCATGTCCTGTTCACAAAGATACTAAAATCTTTACATTCTTACTGTAGCAATTTAGGTACTTACAGATTGTTTGTGCACCAGGGCCTGAAACATAGCGGTTTCTATGTTTACTTTTAATGGTATTGGCTACGTTGCTTGCCAGAAGTTGCTAAAAAAGGAAGAAAAAAAGTTAATTAGCCTAAGAAAAAAACCTTAATTGCACTAATTTATGAAGTGTGCATGAACACGAAAGCTCATACCAAGAACAAACTTAGTTGGTCTCTAAGGTGCTACTGGAAGGAATTTTTTAGTTTTAATTTATGTAGATTTTATGTTTAAGCTCCAGACATAGTTAAGACACTTACCCAAGCAGATATACAGAGACGTGGCTAAGCCAAGGATTCTAAAGCATTCACACAGTTGTAACACAAGAAAAAATATCTGACCCTTCTTTAGTGCACAGTTTGAAAACAATAAAGTAAAATAGGAGAAGCAAACTGAGGAAAATAGTGCTCTAGGAAAACTTACATAGAAATCTCAGTTCTATGTTATGTCATAATCATGCTGTTCTATTCCTGGCCCATTTATTGGTTGGCTCCATGAGATATGCAGTAATATAAAAAGCTTCATTCTTTACTCTTTAAAATATGTGATAGTCTTCCAAGAATTGGTGCGTTCTTTTATTGTGAGCATCTATCCGCCCATTGGGACACGGGTGGCGCTGTGGGTTAAACCACAGAGCCTAGGGCTTATCGATCAGAAGGTCGGCGGTTCGAATCCCTGCGACGGGGTGAGCTCCCGTTGCTCAGTCCCTGCTCCTGCCAACCTAGCAGTTCGAAAGCACGTCAAAGTGCAAGTAGAGAAATAGGTACTGCTCTGGCGGGAAGGTAAATGGCGTTTCCGTGCGCTGCTCTGGTTCGCCAGAAGCGGCTTAGTCATGCTGGCCACATGACCCGGAAGCTGTACGCCGGCTCCCTCGGCCAATAGTGCGAGATGAGCGCCGCAACCCCAGAGTCATCTGCGACTGGACCTAACGGTCAGGGGTCCCTTTACCTTTACCTTTATCCACCCATCATCTGCCTGCTTATATTGCAAAGGAAATAATGTTTTGGAAAACAAAACCTTAAAGCATAACAAGAAATTTATGTACACTTTCTTTTAGCTAAAAGGAAACGTATCTAAATCAAAAGCCAGTACTGTTCAATGCCGCCAGGTTTGAAGAAAACAAAACAACATTAAATGACTGTTTTATATTGTAATATAAGATTAATTAATTAATTTTTCAAAATCTCAAAAAAACAAACAAACATTAAATGTATTTGTTGTAAACCCCCCCCCCCAAAAAAACAGCACTTCCAGAATCCAGAATGAAGTCTCCTTAATTATACAGAGAAACACTCTTAGGCATGACATATACAAAAGCAATCTATATTTGCTTTATGTCAGTAAAGCCGTGTTAGCTAAGCAAGCAGATTTTAGCGATAGTGCTCTCTGCAAATCCTTGGAAGAACCTGTATATTACCATAAGGGCAAAGGCCAACTGCAGTCAATTCTGCAAGATGTTTTTATAAGCAAGTTCAAGCTCCGTGCATTTGTAACCTGATGATCCCATCCGCTTACCTTTCCAGAAAGCTTTTTATTTCCTCCTTTGGATTCTCAAGTGATCCACAACAAAATAAATACTGACCATAAAAGCATTCAATCCAGATATTTGATGCTGGGTCCCCCTAATTCCTTTTCATCCCATGGTTTGAGGAACTTCATGGTGGAAAGACAAACCAGCTCTCGGACTTCATTTGCTGTAATTCTAGTTTTGCTAATCCATGCAATTAAATGTTCCTGACCACTCCCAATACTGAATATAAGGTATAATATTTTATGCATGTTTCCATAAATTTATTCTATTTGAATGTGGGGAAGTAGTATTCTAGACAGGGTAGCCAAGGGTTGTCGGTCAGATGTTGGACTATAGCTTGCATCACCTAGATCAGGGTTTCCGGAACTCCTGCTGTTTTTGGACTACAACTCCCATCATCCCTGGCTAAGAGGACCAGTGGTCAGGGATGGTGGGATTTGTAGTCCAAAAACAGCAGGAGACCCAAGTTTGGGAAACACTGGCCTAGATTATCTCTCCTATCCATACTACATTCATTGCACAGTGTGGCTTAAAGTTTCAATATACCTACCTACCTATTTACACCCGTAGGAACAGTCTGGAGTTCTAGTCTTCCAAGAATTAAGCTTTTTCCAAAAAACTGTTTACCCTGAATATTTTGTGCCTCACAAACGTGGTTCTGAGTCTTAAGTGTAACAAATAACGCACAGCACAGAAGGGTCAGAGTCTCTCAGATCTCTTGGTAAGAGTCAACAATCAGAATATAAAGAAGCTTTATCTATTCAGACACTATGGCTCAATTCAGATGTAATGACAAACCATGACTTGTCGTGAGAATGAGTAATGTCATGTGCTGCCTCCTCTCCACATGCAGGGGAAAGGACGCTGGAAGTTCCTGCAAGCTAATTTGATTTTTTGTCTGAAAATAGGAAAGTGGTTGGTTTTTAATCAAGGATCCCAAACGATGGTTAATTCTGGTTTGTACGCAAACTATGGTTTGATGAAATGGGAAGCTAGATGGGATGGAGGAGGGAACAGAGGCGTAGCAAGCCCAGGGGGTACCCGGGGCGGAATTTTTTTTGTCACCCCCCACCACTTTAATTTTTAAAAAAATTAAAAAGTGTCACCCCCCTCTGATGGTGCCACTTTGCGAGGTGTGGGGGTTTTGTGTGTGTGTGTGTGTGTCTATTATCTCTTTTTTTTCCAATAAAGTTAAAATAAAAATAAAATAAAATAATAATAATGTAAAAAAATAAAAAATAATAAAAATAAAAAGTGTCACCCCCCTCTGATGGTGCCACTTTGTGAGGTGTGGGGTTTTTGTGTGTGTGTGTGTGTCTATTATCTCTTTTTTTCCAATAAAGTTAAAATAAAAAATAATAATAATAAATGATAATAATAAATAATAAATAAATAAAAATTAAAAGTGTCACCCCCCCTCTGATGGTGCCACTTTGTGAGGTGTGGGGGGTTGTGTGTGTGTGTCTATTATCTCTTTTTCCAATGAAGTTTAAAAAATTTTTTTAAAAAAAATTATTATTTTTTTTAAAAAAGTGTCACCCCCCTCTAGGGTGGAACCCAGGGTGGCCCCCCCCCCGTTGCTAAGCCCCTGGGAGGGAACACACGAAGCAGCTCTCTGCTGCGCCTTCTCATGATGTCAAATCCTTGTTTGGCATTACATTTGAACCGAGCCTGTGAGTGGAGACTGCCAGCATTTAGCAATTTATGAAGGAAATCTCTTTTTTGGGGTGGGTGGGGAATCCCAAGTTCAAAAGCAGGACCATGGCAGGTCTCTAGGGCTACATAAAACTTGAATGGTAGGCTACTTACCATCTCGTCATGATCTTTGCTTTTATTTCTTGTATAAGAATATGGAAACAGAACCATCTGGGAGTAAGAGTGCATTGTTATATATGCCTTAATATGATTCTTGTGCTTTCTGAGAAAATTAGCCACAGCTTTTACTTCCGGTTCAGACTCAGGATAAGGTCCACAGTATGTCTCCTCACAGGCATCATCAGACGCACCTATGCCTTAAAAAAAAAAAGCAGCTGATTTAAAATGTTTTCCTTTAAAATGGGGTAATCTAATGAGTAACCAAATAAGGGGCATTTTTAATTCTGTATTACTGCTATAAAATTAAAAACTGAATTAAATATTGAAACATTACTGGATTCATACACTGCTACTGCAGTATTATTCATTTATTTGTTTAGTAATGAGATATATGGTCATAATCTGTGAAAGGTCCAATCCTATATGTGACTTCTTTTTCAGGAAGACTGGAATGCAGAGAATTCAAGCTGCCATTAGTCTATAAAATTCCTCTTGATTTTTCTACCTGTATAGTACTGAAGGCTGTTTCATACGTGACATTTATAGATTCCTGTAGTACAGTATAAATAGATGGGAAATCTTGCTTAACCAGTTTCTGGGAATGCAGGTTTTAAGCAGAAAGGCACCTACTAATCCAGAATCTCACAGACATGGGAGAACTCACAGCACCCAATATATTTAATAACAATTTGAACATTGTGGGTAAGGTGGAGATCTGCTGAGCAGCTTATCCAAATGCAGGCAAACAATTGAGAGCACAAGAATCTCCTGGATCAGGGCAACAGCAAATCTAGTCCATCATCCTGTTCTCATAGAAGCCCACAAGCAGAAACTGAATGCAACATCAGTCTCCCCTCTGGTGGTTTCTTGCAACTGGTATTCAGAAGCACATTGGCTCCATCAGTGGAGGTGGAACCTAACCATCACAGTTTGTAGCCAGTGGCAACCCTATCCGCCATGAATTTGTATAATCCTCTTTCAAAGTCATTCAAACTGATGGCCATCACTGTCTGCAGTGGGAGCAAGTTCTATAGTTTATGTGCTGCATTAAGAAGTTCTCTCTCTTGTCTGTCCCAAATCTTCCAAACCGAGTTCTAATGGTATGAGAGAGGGAGGAAAAACTTCTTTATCCACTTCCCCCATACTACCCTGTTTCCCCTATTTTAAGACGTAGTCATAAAATAAGCCATAGCAGGATTTTTTCGCATTTGCGAAATATAAGTCGTACCCCGAAAATAAGCCATAGTGATAGGCACCGTTCTGGAGAGCGCCAAGGAAAAGGCGGGGCTGGGCATCCAGTCCTGCTAACAAAACCAGTCAGCCCCAGAAGCAGCGCTCAGGAACTCTGCAGAGCAGGGCGCACAGGAAGGGGCAGCGGGCGCGACAAAGGCACTCCGAAGGTCTATTCGCCCACGCGCTCGCCCAACTCCACTCGGCACAGAGCGCATGGGGCGGCCACTGTGGCGGAGAGGGAAGGCGGCACGGGCTTTCCCTGCTCACCGGCACGACGAAATCCCCCGAGCCGCCCCGCGCGTCACCCAAGAGGCCCCTTGGAAAACAAGGCTTCTGTCGAGTTTCGAGGAGGGAAGGCGGCAGAGGAGGAGCAGGAGAGAGCGCCCAGCGAAAGCGAGTCTCTCTGGTGCTCGTTTCCTCAAAGCTCAGCTTGGCTTCTCCCCCCGCTGCCAGCAAGCAAAGAGCTCCACGCCCGTCCCGTCCTTCGCAGCCCTAGAACTCGAGCGTGGCCTTGCCAAGGAGCCGTCGCGGCCGCTTGGCCAGGCGGCCGGAGTGCACTCCAAACGGATCTCGGCCCGAGGGGAAGGAGGCCGACGGAGGAGGCGCAGCCGGAGCGCACAGCGCGGTGACAATGAGCCACCTGTGGCATGCTGAGCTGGAGGGGGGAAAGCCACAACTCTGTTGGCTGTTGCTCCCCCCAAGGGGGGATGAATAAAATCCCTCCAGCCTTCAGGGACAAGGCGGACTAACCGGCTCCCCAGGAGCCTCGCAGCAGCGCCGTCATTCTGTGCGTGCTTACGTAATAAAAATAAGACATCCCCTCAAAATAAGACATAGTGCGTTTTGAGGGAAAAAATATATAAGACGGTGTCTTAAAATAGGGGAAACACAGTATCTGTTATTGGAAAGACATACTTTCCTAATCGACTTGAGGTTGGCCATCAAGGCCATGAGAATTTCAGTTAACACCCTGGGAGATAAGGACAGGTGGAACGAGCATTTCCTTTTTGATTTCTTCTTGGTCACAAAGCTATTTGGATACTTCCAGCTCAGAGAGGTTCTCTACTAGTGTGCTTTTCAGGACAATAAAGGAAAAAAGTATAGATGCCAGACTGGAACTATGATGGAATCCGGATTACTAATGGCTTTTCTGATTAAACTTGCACACCCACAAAACTTTATTTCAGCTGTACAACCTGGTAAGATCTGTGCCCATTAGAGTACACAACTATGCAACTCTTGAAAGGGTAATCTTTAGAGAAGTGAAGTTACAGGGAAGCAGGCAGAGGGTCTTCTTGGTAGATGTGCCCGCCCTGTGGAATGCCCTCCCATCAGATGTCAAACAGATAAACAACTACATGGCATCTGAAGGGAGCCATGCACAGGGAAGTTTTTAATATTTGATGTTTTATTGTGTTTTCAATATTTTGTTGGGAGCCGCCCAGAGTGCATAGCTGTCAACTTTCGGATTTGAAAATAAGGGATTCCCCCCCCCCCCAACTTTCGGATTTGAAAATAAGGGATGCCACCAGGGCGGTGAAATGGCACCAAGTAGCCTCGCCACCCTGCGCTCCAGAGGCTGCGCGCGAACGGGAGAGTGAAAGAGCGAGCGCGTAGACGGCAGGCAGGCTGGCTGGCTGGTTGAGCGTGAGGGTCTGGCTGCACAAGGCATGCAAGCTCCGCCCCCAGTCGGTCTCAGGCTCCTTATTGGCAGCCGAGCAACGCAGCTGAGGAGCCTCCCTGGCCTGCAGGGAGGGAGAGGAGCTGCTTCCTTTGAAATCCGGGAAATTTAAGGGATATCAACAATCCGGGATAGCAGCGGGAAACGGCATTGGAAACGGCAAGGGAGTTTCCCGCCAAAAAAGGGAGGGTTGACAGCTATGCCAGAGTGGCTGGGGCAACCCAGTCGGAGGGGTGACATATAAATAATAAATATATTATTATAGAGCTAGACCATCAATATAGAATTCACATGTCATATGGGGGTTAAACATAGCAACGTTTTCCCATCCTGGTTTTATACTACAACTCCCCTCAGCCCCAGCTGGCCTGTGCTGATGGGAGATGTAGTCTACAGCATCTGTAGGAAACACCAATATACTGAAGATTCAGTGGAATACGAGACACATCTACTCAAAGGTATGTCACGCTGAGTTCAGCGGAATTTACTCCCAGGTAGGGACCCAGGTGGAGCTGTGGGTTAAACCACAGAGCCTAGGACTTGCTGATCAGAAGGTCGGTGGTTCGAATCCCCGCGATGGGGTGAGCTCCCGTTGCTCGGTCCCAGCTCCTGCCCACCTAGCAGTTCGAAAGCACGTCAAAGTGCAAGTAGATAAATAGGAACCACTCTGGCGGGGAGGTAAACGGCATTTCCGTGCGCTGCTCTGGTTCGCCAGAAGCGGCTTAGTCATGCTGGCCACATGACCCGGAAGCTGTACGCCAGCTCTCGGCCAATAAAGCGAGATGAGCGCCGCAACCCCAGAGTCGGACACGACTGGACCTAATGGTCAGGGGTCCCTTTACCTTTAGATGGAGAGGGTTGTTGGTTTAAGGACAAAATACATATTCAGAAAAGGTGTATTAAAAATAAATAAATAAATACACAAATTCATCTTACCACACCAGCCCGCATCAAAATTTCTGTTCAAGTCTGTACCAGTGCATCTGTTGTTGCCATGCAGGGAACGGCTTTTTCTCCACATTCGATTCTGTATACAAATGCACCCCATAAAAAAAAAAAAGGATTCAAAAGTATTTTAAGGCTGATACCATCAGTCTTTAATGTATATTATTAAACCAATCACAGCATCTGGAAGGGGGATCAGGCTTGACTCTGTTTCACTTGATCCGCTTTAATTTAACTCCCTAGAACAGGAGTCAGCAACCTTTTTCAGCCGTGGGCCGGTCCACCGTCCCTCAGACCGTGTGGTGGGCTGGACTATAGTTTTTTTTTAAAAAAATGGACGAATTCTTATGGCGCACAAATAACCCAGAGATGCATTTTAAATAAAGGACACATTCTACTCATGTAAAAACACGCTGATTCCCAGACCATCCGCGGGCCAGATTTAGAAGGCGATTGGGCCGGATCTCGCCCCTGGGCCTTAGGTTGCCTACCCCTGCCCTAGAAGGTAAAATGCCCTCATAAATCCCATTGCAGATGTGAGATGATTATTGTGATGGATAATATCCACCCTTCTTGCTGAAGTCTTGCTTGTGGACGCAGACAGGAGTGACCTTTGGACACTATAACCAGGGCTACAATCTTGTTTCCAATCTATGCTTCTTAGAAAGAGCTCTGTGTCGATAACTATTTCTCCTGCAGTGCCATCAACTAGGGAAGGTCATCAACTAGATAAGCAAAGTGGGAAAATAAGCCAACGTCTTAATGACAAGAAAAGGAAATGTCTCATTAAGAAGAAGAATGCTATTGAATTCTGCAGGGAGACACTGAGGAGATGCTCATTTTGTGTGGTAACAATTAAACTGTTTCCTCCTTTCCCATTGGCATGGAAGGAAATCTGGATAGAAAACATTTGTCCTTGAATGGGAATGGAGGGATGAATGGCTTTCCAACTAAGAGATCTCCAGCTGTCCTGTGTACATGCTGTTCTCTACACAGGGCTACAAGAAGAAGAACCTAAAATTCTTCAATGTGGCTGATCTTGGATAATGCCAAAGAAGAAAACAGATGGGAATCCTTCTAGATGAGACAGACATTATTATTTTATAACCAGGAGGAAACAAAGAGGTTGCCAACCAACCAACCTTTCCTGTCGAAAATACTTTGAACTTCAGAACACGTCAGTCAATATTCCTACAGAAATTATACGCAGAAGATTAAATCAGTGGGTTGTAGCCAATGTTAGTGATACTCTGAATAGATTCATTGAGATTAACAAACCTGACTAATTTAGGTCCATTAATTTCAATGGGTCTGCTCTGTTGGATACAACTCAATGCTTAAGCAAAAGGAACAAGAAAAAGGGGTGGGTGGGTAACATCACTCATGCCCAACATTTCAGGTGGCTATGAATGGTTCCGTGATGTCAGAACACCCTCAGCACTATGGGTTGTCACCATCAGGTTTAAAGCTCTATAGTTTGGTAAAAAAGAAAGAAAAGCCCATCAAATCCTAATTACAGGTAGGTAGCCTTGTTGGTCTGCCATAGTGGAAACAAAATAAAAAATAAAAAAAATTCCTTCCAGTAGCACCTTAGAGACCAACTATCAATCAATCAATAAATTTATTCGACCGTCAGTCAGAAAGCACATATTATCCATACAAAAGTTAAAACGTCTAAACATCTGGAAAAGCGTGACACTTAGAAACAGCAAAAAGTATATTATACATTACGGCGTTTCCGTGCACTGCTCTGGTTCGCCAGAAGCAGCTTTGTCATGCTGGCCACATGACCCGGAACGTGTCTGCGGACAAACGGCGGCTCCCTCGGCCTATAGAGCGAGATGAGCGCGCAACCCCAGAGTCGGACACGACTGGACCTGATGGTCAGGGGTCCCTTTACCTTTACCTTTATATTATACATTTAGACCCGTGTCAATACAGTCAATTTTAGCCTTACGATGCATAAAGGCCAAAAAAAGAAATTTGGCCACCGAGAAGGTTGTTGTTCCAGTGAACTTGTTCAGCAAATACAAAACCAGTCTTTCTCTGTCTACTGGGCTATGTTGACATAGGAGTGGAGCTATAAGTTTTTGTCTAAGATCTGCATAGAATGGGCAGATCAAAAGAATATGTTCAGTTGACTCAACCACTCCCAGAGCACAGGGGCAAAGTCTCTGGGCATATGGGACTCCCCTGAACCTTCCCCACAAAACCGCCGATTCCAGAACATTTAACCTAGCGGCTGTAAGGAGCCTACGGTATTCCACATAGTGGATTTCCGCCAGATAAGGGGCTGGTGAAATCTGAGATATCTGTTCCCCTAGAGACCAACTAAGTTTGTTATTGGTGTGAGCTTTCGTGTGCATGCTTTAATCCTAATTATGTATACATGATCTTGTATGAAACCAGGGTACATTTTATATTCTAGGTTTTTTTTTAAGAAAAGGTTAGTTTACCCAACAATACAGAAGAAAGCATTCTTAAGAGAATGCATTTCATTTTGCGTTAAGGTTGTGAACTTATCCCGCCCCCCCACCCCCACCCACTGGATGTTTTCAGGTGGAAGGACTAGGAATAGCTAGCCATTTCATGGTATTCTTTAGCTTTGTGATGCTCCAAACCAAATCCCACAATTCTTCTATAAAACGTGTACTTACAGTAGTCCATGTGTACTCATAACCGTCCACATTCATGACTGGCATGACATAGAAATCCACGTGCCGCAGAAGTCTTGCCATGGCCTGATCTCGCTGTAGAAACTGAGTGGCCTACAGAGAACAAAAGAATGAGATTTGATGGGAAGTGTCGAATGATGACAAAACCTCCACACTCCCAAGCTATCTAAGTGATTGTGCATGTTTTGGCCAGCCCTGTTAAAAAATGAACTGCTTATTCCTCTCCTATTATGAATTTCCCACTCCATCATTTGGCAATTGACAGGGCCATAGTGTCTGTCAAGGCTTGAGCTGGCTTTAGAAACAAACAAACAAACAAACAACAACAACAACAACAACATACTCTTAGGCCTGGGGCTTTGAGCAATGCTGGATGGCTGGGCCATCAATGAAATTTCTCTCTGATATAAGAATTAGAGACCCCAGGTGTATATTTTTTTATTATTTTAATAATGTTTCAATGTTTCACTTTAAATGTATTGAACCTTTTAGAATGTATTAGGCTTGATTTTTGTGTGTGTTCTGCATTTGCGAATACGCTGCATTCCATCTCCCTTTATCTACCCCTGAAAGTGGTATAAATGGCAGAATGTTTTAGCACCCAAGTGCAAATCAACTATCCTTGAAGCTATCTGGGACCCAGGTAGAGGATTTTATTATTCTCTTCCATTTCGCTGAAGGCTAGGTTGCCAGGGTAATGCCAGACATCCAAGACCTAAAATGGTCAAATGGCCTGGACACATCGGGGCCACTCCAAGGTGACTATGGGGGCGAAGATACCAGTATGGAACCAAGCGTGTTTTATTTCTCATGACCTATAACCTTTCATGACATATGTGGAAATGGTTCAGGACTATTTGTGTGCTGTGTTTGAATTACTATATAATGATACTTCAGATAATAGATAAGGCTTTATAATGAATATGAAACTGTCTAGTGATTGTTGCATGGAAAACCAGGAGGACGAGGTTGGGGGAAGTCCCCCTAAAATATGAAATGGAAATGTGATGGAAAAAGAAAATAGTTTTGTTTGTGTATGTTTTGTCTGTAGATGTTTGTGGGTGTTTGTTTGTTTAATTTTAAAAAATTTAAAAAAATATTATTTTAAAAAAATATGAAAACAGTTTCCTTGGTTCTGTGGTTTTTCAAAAGGTGGTTGTTCCTCATCTGGGTAATGAACAAGGTGGTGTAGAGGCAAATTCTTACCACCTCACAATGAGGCTATATTATAGGAACATTGTGGGGAATTAAAATGGTGGCTAGAGCAAGCTACACAATACTTCCCGGAGCACAGTGGCCACTACCAGATAAGCCCACCAAGGGGACACTTGCAGATCCTTTAAGTGTCCCTATTTTCCAGGGACAGTCCCGGATTTACAGAAGCCGTCCTGGGTTCACAAAAGCCATCCCGGTTTCTGATTTGATCCCGGGACATCCTGCTTTTCCTTAGGATGCTCCTATTTTGATAGCAGAAATGTTGGAGGGTATGGAGTTATGCAAACCTTGAGCCAAGAAGATACCGTATGTAACTATACAACCTTTAGAAGACACCTGAAGGCAGTCCTGGAAGTATTTTTTAATGTTTAATGTTTTCTTACGTTTTTATACCTGTTGGAAGCAGTCCAGAGTGGCTGGGGCAACCCTGCCAGATGGACAGGGTATAAAGGATTTATTATTATTACTATTAATTATTATTATTAAAAGGTAAAGGTAAAGGGACCCCTGGCGGTTAGGTCGAGTCACGGACAACTCGGGGGTTGCGGCGCTAATCTCGCTTTACTGGCCGAGGGAGTCGGTGTTTGTCCGCAGACAGCTTCTGGGTCATGTGGCCAGCATGACTAAGCCGCTTCTGGCGAACCAGAGCAGCGCACGGAAACGCCATTTACCTTCCCGCCAGAGCGGTACCTATTTATCTACTTGCACTTTGACGTGCTTTCGAATTTAGGACGTCCCTATTTTTATCAGAGAAATGTTAGAAGGCATGCACTTGACTGAGAGACCATAGCTCCGTAGCAGAGGCAGAAAGTCCCTGACAAAGGCTTTGGGCTTGACCACTTAATTCTCAGCGCTAACTTAATCAAGTGTTTTAAGTACCGTATTTTTCGCTCTATAAGGCGCACCTGACCATAGGACGCACCTAGTTTTTTTGAGGATCAGCTCAAATTTCTGCAGCTTCTTTTGCAAAGGAGAAAAGCCCCATCTTTTGAGGATCAGCTCAAAGTTGTTGAGCTTACTTTGCAAAGGGAAAAAAATCCTGTTTTATGGGGTTTAACTCACAGTTCTGCAGCTTCAGTAAAGGGAGCCATTTCTACATTTTCCAGACAGGTAATCTAATCAGCCAGTCACATGTCGCTGGAGAAACAGCCTCCCTCTGCAAGGGGTGGGGCTGGAATCTCTCTCCCTTATCTCTCTCCCCGATTGTTTCCTGAGCAGCTGCTCAGCGGGCTTCCTTTCAACACCCCCCCTCTTTTTTTTTTTTTTTTTAATAAAAAAGCACGATCTGCTTTTGCCCCTGGGCAGTTTAGCTCCAGGGACCACACATTCGCTCCATAAGACGCACAGACATTTCCCCTTACTTTTTAGGAGGAAAAAAAGTGTGTCTTATGGAGCGAAAAACACGGTAAGTGGAATTTCATTTGCCAGCACCCTTCCTATTCTACCCTTGTCCCTCCCCTCCCCTCCATTTATTTTATACTGTAAGCTCTGTGGAAGCAGGGGCAGGGAGCAGGTTGCTCCGCCTCTGAGCAGGGCCCCTTTGTATTTTACCTACGACATTCTGTATGGGACCATATACATGAACGGGTGCTCCATGTACGTATAAATAAAGTCTGTTTTGGGGAAAATATGCCATGTACTTACGTGTCCTATGAACCAGAGACAAAAGGCAGGAGCTACCCATTCTCTGGCATGGATACCACAATCGATCCAAATGGCATTCTTTGGAGTTCTGTCTCTGTTAGAAAGCTAATAAGAGAATAGAAACAGAAAGTTCGGTTGTATAGGGTTTTCTAGATGGTACCAGGATTCCTGGTCATATCCTTTTCCTGGAGAGTTTTCTAAAGAAATCCCTGTGAAATGTCATCCATAAAAACCACACCACCATTTCACAACAACTTGATTAGATTGGAATCTCCATGCTATAAAAATAAAGTAAAACGATGCATTACAACAGTGTGAAAAATCTGTACCGTCCACCAATTTTACAGACAAAATATTTGCGTGTGAGACACTTGTAGCGCAATTCTATAAATCCTCACTATTGAGTTCAAGGAGACTTATTTCCCAGTAAGCATTCTGTTATGATTGCAGCCTAAATCATTGTTCAGTTATAGTTAAAAGCACCTTTGCCACCCCATATCATAAGCATATTAAATCCCTCTATTTGAACTAATTGAACGTTATTTCAAACGACTGGGATAGCTCCGTCGGTAGAGCAAGAGACTCCTAATCTCAAGGTTGCGGGTTCGAATCCCATGTTGGGCAAAGAAATCCTGCGTGGCGGGGGGTTGGACTAGATGACCCTTGTGATCCCTTCCAACTCTACAATCCTAGGATTCAAAGCACATTTGCCAAGGTGAAAAGTGTTCTATATCCCCCCACCCCAAGTCTCTGTTTATAAAAAGTTACTACAATACAGTCCTCTCTATGTCTTCTCAAAGTGCTTTTCTATACTATACACAGGAGTCTTCCTACCTCGGTGCAGAAAATGGCTCTGTCTGTATATTTGATATTACTACTACAGAATGGAGAATAAAATTGATGGAATATTTAGAACTAGTTGAAGGTAGCCCGTTACATTAACGGGCGCTAGAGGAGGAGGAGGAGGCAGGAGGCGGCAGAGGCTGGCGGCTGACTGCAGCTGACAGGCTGGAGAGACGGGGCGGCGAGGGAGACATCCATGCGAGGCGGTGGCGCTGTCGCAACTGACAATGCGCGTGCGCCGCCGCTGCCTCCCGGACACACCCCCCTCTCTGGCCACTCCAATGCCTGCGTCCCTGTTGGGGGGGGGAAGTAGAGCTCTCCAATCCGTGCGTCCCTGTGGGACATGCGCACTCGCGCAGTTCCACTGACACACAGTGGACGCAGGGACACTTGAACATTATTATATGTGATTAGCGAAATTGACAGGAAGATTGGAGTACAGTGATCCCTCGACTTACGAATGCCCCGACTTCCGTATTTTTCAAGTTACGAGGGATCCAAGGGGCCGCGCGCTTCCGAATTTTTTCGACTTCCGAAAGGAAGTCGCGGCCGTTTTAGGTAGGGTTTTATCAAGTTACGAAGTTTAGATAGGGTTTTTTCCGACCTACGAATTTCTCCCCAATGCATTCCTATGGGGACTCGACTTACGATTTTTTCGACATCCGGCGGTCCCGTCGGAACGGATTACCTTCGTAAGTCGAGGGTCCACTGTAAATTTATTGGTTATTTTAAAAAATCATTGTAAAAACATGAATACACTGACAGGATTTAAAACAATACTTGCAATGTGATAACAAAGTTTAAATACCCTATATACTCGAGTATAAGCCTAGTTTTTCAGCACATTTTTTGTGCTGAAAAAGCCGCCCTCGGCTTATACTCGAGTGAGGCAGGCAGTGGCTCCTATGAAGCTTTCCCAGGTTTTTTGTGGTAAAATTGGGTGCCTCGGCTTATATTTGGGTCAGCTTATACTCGAGTATATACGGTAGATAATCAAGTATGTAAATAACACAAATAGAAATTTAGGAAAGCGGAAGAATGAGGTGAAGGTCCAAAACCAGAGAAAGAAAGGAGGGAAGTCACAATACTCGGCGGAGTATATGTACGGTATATGCATTTGATTTATTAGAGTTGTTTTTTAAAATGTGTTTCTTTGTGATATGTTGAAAACAAAAAAAAATATATTGCAAAAAAGGAGCGTCTCCACCCCCATCGTTCAGCCCGGACACTGAGATCCAGTGCCGAGGGCCTTCTGGCGGTTCCCTCACTGCAAGAAGCAAAGCTACAGGGAACCAGGCAGAGGGCCTTCTCGGTAGTGGCGCCCGCCCTGTGGAACGCCCTCCCATCAGAGGTTAGAAGGATCAACAACTACATGATATTTAGAAAACACCTGAAGGCAGCCCTGTTCAGGGAAGTTTTTAATCTGTGATGTGTTAATGTATTTTAATGTTTGCTGGAAGCCGCCCAGAGTGGCTGGGGAGACCCAGCCAGATGGGCGGGGTACAAATAATAAATTATTATTATTATTATTATTATTAAAATGATATTACTACTACTACTGCAAAATGGTACTCACCCTTCACCATCAGGTCCCACGGCAAACTCCAACAATTTAAAATTCAGCATTGAAGACAGATAGAACAAATTACACTCACCGGAATATGGAGAGTCCTGAAAACACATTTCTGAGGTGCTATCCTGGTCCCTGAATCTTGTGCTTGTTACCTCCTCCTTTCCTCGCCCAATTCCATTGACAAAAGCCAGTCAGACTGGGAATTCAACCTTACTACGCTGATGATGGGACAGGATGAGGGCATAAGGCTAGTGCAGGCCAGGACAAACAGCTGTCTAGTCCCTGCCCTTCAGTATCTGCCGCCCAAGGCAGCTGCCTCACTCGGCCTCATGGTAGATAAATTCCACAAGCCTGACTCCAGAGATTATTCTAACTCTCTCAGTGTTCAAAAGGGAATCCACGCAAGGCGTCTGGTACGGGAGGGGAAGGACAAACTGTACCTTCAAAATATAGAGTGGCCGTTTCTCATAGGAATCCCCAATGTGTATTTTTTGGAGGATATCCGAATGTCGTGCAGATATTTCTGTCATCCAGGAGTATATCTAAAATGGAATAAGTAGAATTTTTAAAAAATCTACGTCTATGCCATAGCTGTCAACTTTCGGATTTGAAAATAAGGGATTTTTCCAAACTTTCGGATTTGAAAATAAGGGATGCCGCCAGGGCGGTGCAATGGCACCAAGTAGCCTCGCCACCCTGCGCTCCAGAGGCTGGGCGCGAATGGGTGAGCGAAAGAGCGAGCACATAGACGGCAGGCAGGCTGTCTGTCTGGTTGGGCGTGAGGGTCTGGCTGCACAAGGCATGCAAGCTCCGCCCCCAGTCAGTCTCAGGCTCCTTTTTTTCCCTTTATTAACAAATTGCATTACATGTGTCATTGAAAATTACATTTTATATTTCAATAAAGCATCTTTTTGCTATACATTCAAGTTGTCTTATTTATACTTTAAATAAAAATTCCATAATTTTCATACAAATCCTGTCCTCCCCCCCTCCCTTCCTCCCCCTATCAATAAGATAGGGAGTCTCAGACTCCTTATTGGCAGCCTTATTGGCAACGCAGCTTATTGGCAGCCTTATTGGCAACGCAGCTGAGGAGCCTCCCTGGCCGGCAGGGAGGGAGAGGAGCTGCTTCCTTTGAAATCCGGGAAATTTAAGGGATATCAACAATCTGGGATAGCAGCGGGAAACGGCATTGGAATAAGGGAGTTTCCAGCAAAGAAAAGGGAGGGTTGACAGCTATGGTCTATGCCTATCTTAAATATGAAAGTAAAGCATACCCTATTTGCTTCCTCATACCTAGAACTGGCCACTTACCGGTAATTTAACACTCCAGGAGTTTACACTGATTGGAAGAATGGATTGCATCCAATACAGTGTTCCCTTCACACAATGAGACCTCCCCTTCTTCTCCTTGAGCTTTATTACACAGGAACCCTGAGATTTAGAATCCCCTCCAAACTGATGCCAAAGTGTTGTACATGTTTGATATTGTTTTGCCCTGTTAGCTTCGCATTTTGTACAAAGGTAAAGGTAAAGGGACTCCTGACCATTAGGTCCAGTTGTGGATGACTCTGGGGTTGCGGCGCTCATCTCGCTTTACTGGCCGAGGGAGCCGGCGTACAGCTTCTGGGTCATGTGGCCAGCATGACTAAGCCGCTTCTGGTGAACCAGAGCAGTGCACAAAAACAACGTTTACCTTCCCGCTGGAGAGGTACCTATTTATCTACTTGCACTGCGTGCTTCTGAACTGCTAGGTTGGCAGGAGCTGGGACTGAACAACGGGAGTTCCCCCCATCGCGGGGATTCGAACCGCCGACCTTTCGATTGGCAATCCCTAGGCTCTGTGGTTTAACCCACAGCTCCACCCGCGTCCCAATTTTGTACTGCCCCCCAAACTGAGTAACTGATACATCAAACGAGGGTTCACAGTTAACACCCCAAAACCCAACATTGCCTGATTCTCTCTAAAATTTAGCACTTGTTTTCTGCCATTTTGTACCATGGACCCCATGTTTTGGACGGGCCCTCAAACCGAATAACCAATACCCAAACCGAGCGCCAGAGGTATCCTCCCCACCCCTCCAAAAACCAATATTGGCACTAGTTTGGAGTGAATTGGCTGAAGTTCCTATTTAAGAAAGCTTTCTCCTTACATGCCCCCACCATCTGCTTCAGAGGGTTCCCCAACCCTTGAGAGCTGGTTTTGAGGGCACCTGGGAGGGCTGCACAGAAGAGGAAGGAGGGAAGTTCTGTTGCACAAGCAGAAGTCGGTAACATGAGTGGAAGAACAGTGTTGTATGACAAACCAAGCTGATGGATGGACTATGCTGAAATGGCAAAGCTGACTGGAAAACGCAGAGGCCAAGAGGACAAAAACTTTATAAAAGAATGGGACAAATGTATAAGTTACTTAAGAGACCACTGTAACCATATGGAAACAGAAGCAGGATTTTGATTTCACTTGTAGTGTAAAAATTTCTATGGATAATATGGTTTGATATAAAAATTGGAGTATGGATGAATATGCAGTAGTAGATGTTTAAAATGAGACCCCATGAAGGGGATAGGGGGAAGTCCCGAGATTCAGGGAATCTCTCTATATACGGTAGATATAAAATAATATTGTGTAATCTCACTGTATACAAGTTGTACAAGTGACAATAAAGTATTTCATTTCATTTCATATATATATATATTTATTCTCTGTTTATTTGTACTCTGAATTTATAAAACCAATGATTCCAAAAAAAGGAGGAAGAACAGTGTTGTATAAAACTGGAAGTGCTCTCATTTTCTCATATATATCATCTTCAAGCCATCTACCGGTACAGCATGTTTCTAATAAAACTTGTTGCTTAAAAATGATGTCATTCAGCTCCTCATATGATGTAACAACCAGCCATATTTGGTAGCCATTTTGTTTATTCTTGAGACCAGGCTAGGTGCTATATTTTAAGGTTTAAGTTTCTGTTAAGTGTCCGAACCCACCAGGCCGTTTGAGATAGGACAGAATAATAACAAGCAACAATAAGAATGCCTTTGCTGCATGAGAAAAATTAACAATGAGTTTGAAGAGCCAGTGTGGCATAATGGTTAGAGCGTTGGACCTGGGAGAGCAGGGTTCGAATCCCCACTCAGCCATGAAGCTCACTTTGGCAAACTTAAATAGACTGGTCCATCCTAGAAGTGTGTGGCGGGGGAGAGAGGATAAGTTGGAATTCCCTGCTTAGGGAAGCTTTTAATATCTGAAGGACTACTGTATTTTAATATTTTGTTGGAAGCCGCCCAGAGTGTCTGGGGAAACCCAGCCAGACGGGCGGGGTATAAATAATAAATTATTATTATTATTATTATTATTATTATTATTGTAACTTTTTCCTTTTTCTGTAATTTTTGTTATATGTATATTAGAAATCAACAGAACTATATTTATAATAAAGAAGAGAAACGACAAGAATGCCTTACTTCTTTTAGAGAGTGATATTGTTCATAATACGATAAAGAGCTCCGCGGGGAGACGGTGTCGTTGACAGTTTGTGCCTCAACCATTTTTTGAACGTCTTCCAGCAAAACTCTGAACAAGGAAGAGAGAGCGTACCGTTTAACAAAATGGTTAGATTCTTGTTTGTTTCGTGCATGAATAGCAGGAAATAAGAGTCTCATACTTGTACGGAACGGTCGATTGGTTAAGCGCCGCCTTCACATCGCCGACATCGGACACATTGACGTAGAAATGCACCTCTTTGCTCTTCATGATGTTCTTGGGGGAATCTGGCTGCCACAGCACAATCTATTCACGTTTACAAAAACATTTAAACAAAATTGAAATAAACGATGGATTACCAGTAATTAAAAGGAATCACAATGGCAAATGGTAACAGGGAGAAAAACTCTTGTGTTTCTGTAAGTGTTTCCCCAGTCTCTCCAAGTACAGTGGTACCTTGGTTCTCAAACCTAATCCGTTCCGGAAGTCCGTTCCAAAACCAACCAAAGCGTTCCAAAACCAAGGCGTGCTTTCCCATAGAAAGTAATGCAAAATGGATTAATCTGTTCCAGACTTTTAAAAACAACCCCTAAAACAGCAATTTAACATGAATTTTACTATCTAGCGAGACCATTGATTCATAAAATGAAAGCAATAAACAATGTACAGTGGATGCTCGGGTTGCGAACACGATCCGTGCAGGAGGCACGTTCACAACCCACAGTGTCCACAACCCACAGCGCGGGCCACGAATCGGTGCTTCTGCGCATGTGCAAAGCGCAATTTAGTGCTTCTGCGCATGCGCGAGCGCCTTCCCTCTCCGCCACGGCAGCCGCCCTGTGCGCTCTGCGTCGAGCGGGGTTGGGCGAGCGCGCGGGCGAAGAGACCTTCGGAGTGCCTTTGTCGCGCCCGCTGCCCCTTCCTGTGCGCCCTGCTCTGCAGAGTTCCTGAGCGCTGCTTCTGGGGCTGACTGGTTTTGGTGGCGGGACTGGACGGCCAGCCCCGCCCTTTCCTTGGCGCCCTCCAGAACTGCGCCTATCACTATGGCTTATTTTCAGGGTACGGCTTATATTTCGCAAATGCGAAAAAATCCTGCTGTGGCTTATTTTATGACTATGTCTTAAAATAGGGGAAACAGGGTATACAATGGCAACAAATACTGTTTAATTGAATGAGGTAAAAAGGTAAGATAAAAGACCCCTGGACGGTTAAGTCCAGTCAAAGGCGACTATGGGGTTGTGGCGCTCATCTCGCTTTCAGGACGAGGGA
The DNA here is from genome assembly GCA_034641395.1 of Darevskia armeniaca. Taxonomy (NCBI): domain Eukaryota; kingdom Metazoa; phylum Chordata; class Lepidosauria; order Squamata; family Lacertidae; genus Darevskia; species Darevskia armeniaca. The sequence continues at coordinate 179,895 of JAWWNF010000500.1, read as the reverse complement.
GCCGGCGTTTGTCCACAGACAGCTTTCCGGGTCATGTGACCAGCAGGACTAAACCGCTTCTGGCACAACGGAACACCATGACGGAAGCCAGAGCACATGGAAACACTGTTTACCTTTCCGCCGCAGCGGTACCTACCGTATTTTTCCATGTATAAGATGATTCTTTTTGCTAAAAAATTGGGTGTCGTCTTATACACGGATAGTGAATGCAAGGCCTACTGGCGATTGGCTGTGGCTGTGGCAATTGGGCAGGCGATTGCCGGCTGGGGCGAGGCAGGCAGGCGATTGGCGGCTACGGCAAATGGGCAGGTGGGCTGTTGGTGGCGGCGAGTGGGCAGTGGCAGGCAGGCGGGTGAGCAATTGGCGGAAGTGACCTCCCCCACCCCACCCCAAAAGCTAAACAATTTAATTTCTTAATTTTGGGTTAAATAAAATGGGGGCGTCTTATACACAGAAAAATACAGTATTTATCTACTCGCACTGGTGTGCTTTCAAACTGCTAGGTTGGCAGGAGCTGGGACAGAGCAACGGGAGCTCATCCTGTCGTGGGGATTCGAACCGCCGACCTTCTGATTGGCACATCAATAGTAAATATATGGACAGCCCTGAAGCATGTAGGGAAGACTGATGATGACTGTGCCAGCATGTGCATACCATGAAAATAAATGCCTCTTACATGACAATTACATGGAATGGAGAATGCAGGCTCTCCGTGAAGGGGAAGCAATATTGTGCAACTCCTGGTTTAAGCTGACAAAAAGAATTGCGTTCTTTGAAATAAAAATTGAAACAGGATGAATCACACACTCCCTGACCACTTTGATCTGTGCAAGTCTCTTTTGCAAGAGCAGAACAGGAATGTTGGATAACACCACCCATTAATTGCAATGGTTTCCCCCCAGAAGCAGTTACCTTAAAAGTAGTGGTCAAATTCTGGAGGAACTCAACATGTCTGTCCGACCGAGGAAGAGCCCACAAAACCTCATCACTGGAAGAAAGGGGGGGCGGGAAAGGGAATTATTTGTAGTAGAGAAGCACTGAAGACATGCAAATGAAGCACCAGACCCCTAATATGAGTAGAACTCAAAAAAAGTGTGCCAGGGATGCTTTTATGAGTTCTTAAACCACCCAGCATGTTTTCAAGAAGCCTCACAATCCACAGACACTGGTGATGGCTGTCAAGCAGGTGGACCCAAGCACTGATGCTAGCCAGGTAGGGGCAAGAAGGGCACAACAAAAACTGGGTACTCAAAACATGCCTTTTTAGCGACTATGGGGTTGTGGAGCTCATCTCACTTTCAGGCTGAAGGAGCCAGCGTTTGTCCACAGATAGCTTTCCGGGTCATGTGGCCAGCAGGACTAAACTGCTTCTGGCGCAACGGAACACCGTGACGGAAACCAGTGCACACGGAAACGCCGTTTACCTTCCCGCCGCAGCGGTACCTATTTATCTACTTGCACTGGTGTTTTTAACACCCTAAACCAGGCATAGGCAAACTCGGCCCTCCAGATGTTTTGGGACTACAATTCCTATCACCCCTAGCTAACAGGACCAGTGGTCAGGGATGATGGGAGTTGTAGTCCCATAACATCTGGAGGGCTAAGTTTGCCTATGCCTGCCCTAAACACATAAGATGGGGTGTGTGTGTGATATTGTTATTGCTTGCAACGTATTTTTGTGGTTTTATATTGTAAACTGCCCTGTGATCTTGGGATGAAGGGTAGTATAGAAACTTAATAAATAACAATAATAATTAGTACAGACCCTCCAACTGTCCCTATTTTCCAGGGACAGTCCTGGATTTACAGAAGCCGTTCTGGTTTCTGATTTGATCCCGGAACATCCTGCTTTTCCGATGTCCCTTTTTTCATAGCAGAAATGTTGGAGGACATGGAGTAATGCAACCCCTGAGCCAGAGGCGTAGCAAGCCCAGGTGGTACCCGGGGTGGAATTTTTTTTGTCAACCCCCCCCCCCACTTTAATTTTAAAAAAACTTTAAAAAATTAAAAAATGTCACCCCCCTCTGATGGTGCCACTTTGCGAGGTGTGGGGGTTTTGTGTGTGTGTGTGTGTCTATTATCTCTTTTTTTCCCTCCTACTCTCTGGTGTGGGGCAAAAACGCCATGTTGCAACAGAAATAAATTTTTTGCTTCTCAATTTTTCTCTGGTTGACCTCTGTAAATTTACTCCTACCGATGGAGAACCTGGGAAGGATCTTGTGTACCCCATAAGGGAATAAGAGCAGATTTCTGATTATTTCATAGCTTTCTTATCCGGATTTTCAAAGCGGAGCGAATCTCCATGGACATGCTGTGGAATCGAAAGAGGCACAATCCACATTTACCCAAAGTATGGGGCAGGTCCTTAGTCCAATTGGTCCTGGTTTCTAGCAGGGTGGATTTGATTTAAATCATGATTTAAATCACTAGTCAGGTATCAGGAAGCCAGGAACTATCACTGAGACAATCACCCCCTCCTACCTTGCAGAGAAATACGGGACAGCTGGGAGTAAAAATGGAGACAGGACTGTGGCCTGTCTTCAGACATGTGGCCTTGTTTGCTTGGATCACTTATGAACATTTATTATATATATATAAGACCTTAAAATTCTTACAACAATATATTTAATAATAATAATAATAATAATAATAATAATAATAAATGTTCAGTTTTCCTCAAAGTCTAGTGAAATGTAATGTTTGAGTTTATCAAAGTCCATGAAGTTTTTTTGAAGTCCATGGAGTGTCAAAACATTATTCTAAACTTTGTACATTAGAAAGAGCAGAAGATTTGGATGGTTTAATCTTTCCTGCCATTTTTTTTAATGTTTCTCTCATCTGTTTTGGCTCTCAAATCAATATATCTGTCATTGCTTCTGAAAAGCATAACAACACTTAGAGAAAATGAACTCTCACAGAAATGGGTTCTGTTTACACATGGGAGTCATTATTTTAAGATTTTGGTAAAATGAAAATAATGTTTCCTTATTTTTGGACGCAATCCCATACCCACTTACTTGGAAGTAAGTTGCATTGATCTCAATGGGACTTGCTTTGAGTATAGGTCTAGGGTTTAGCTATTACAACATTATAGTATACAAGTCCATTTGTAATTTGACCGTGCCAAATATTTCCATGTAATGAGTAACAACTAAGAATTTATGTTTCCAAAAGAGACGTTTTGCTAGATTCTACACTGATCTATATATCTCAGTTAAAAAGTAATAAGCATATTTGGATATCTGTATCATGTTAGGTTCACCCATTGGACAATATGCTTCTATTCTATGTGGAGATTTCCCACCTCTCTCATTAGAAAACAAATACTTACCTTTGAAGAGCAGCAACATTATTCTTTTGGCCAAAGGTGGATAGTATACAAATTAAAAGGAAAAACTTCAGAGCCGCCATTTGCAAAGAAACCAAGCGAGACAGTGGAGGTTCAGGACCTGCATTGTTGATTTTCTAAAGTCTCTGTTGAAAGAATGGTTAAAGTTTAATGTTATCGCTCTGTGTAATCCTCACAGCTCCCATCCCCTGTGTGACTGAGTCAGAGTGGATTCCTTTACAATGACAATTTTCAAAATGTAAAGTGATCCTCTGTGTGCAGATCTAAGCACACAGCCAGTTGAGGTGTTATGCTCTGTTGATTTGACCTGGAATCAAACATTTATTTTAAATGTTTACGTGCAATCTTTCAGGCCTCCATGGTGGATGACAATAAGTAAAAATTAATATATAGGATTATATAAGGTCATATCAAATCACAGTTTACTCAGTAAATGTTGGAGGGTATGATTACTTAAAGTATACCCAGTGAAATTAACGGACCTAAGTTAGCCCTGTCCATTCATTTCAATGGGTCTACTCTGAGCATGACTAATGTTGGATACAACACACACACCCGGATACAACACACACACCCTCCAACATTTCTCCAATGAAAATAGGGGTGTCCTATTTAATAATGATAATAATTTTACTATTTATACCCTGACCATCTGACTGAGTTGCTCCAGCCACTCTGGGTGGGTCCCAACTTGTGTAAAAACATAACAACACATCCAACATTTAAAAATCTTCCCTATAACAGGGTTGCTTTCAGATGTCTCCGAAAGGTTTTATAGTTACTCATCCCCTTGGCTCAGGGGTTGCATAACTCCATACTCTCTTAGCGGGTTTTTTTTGTGATGGAAAAACAATTAACAATGAAACCGTCTCGTAAAGCATTCTACAAAATGTACAGCGCATCATAGTACACACCAGGACTCACAGATCCGCCCGGCTTTAAGAAGGAGGCAGCATGGCTCCAGCATCCTGTCAGAGGCCTGGCACCGCCTTCCCAAATTTGGGGAGCTTCGGACCAGTTTAGGGAGAAAGATGCAATGCCCACACCCCGTCATCTGCCCCTCCCCAATCGCCCTCACATGGTGGCACCTCTGGCCCTAACTGTTCCCCTACGGAAAATTTCACCACACGCCACTGCACATTTAAAGCAGTTTGCCCCACAAATCAAACCTATCCATTCTTAAAGAAATCAGCCCTGAGTGCTCACTAGAAGGACAGATCCTGAAGTTGAGGCTCCAATACTTTGGCCACCTCATGAGAAGAGAAGACTCCCTAGAAAAGACCCTGATGTTGGGAAAGATGGAGGGCACAAGGAGAAGGGGACGGCAGAGGATGAGATGGTTGGACAGTGTTCTCGAAGCTACTAACATGAGTTTGGCCAAACTGCGAGAGGCAGTGAAGGATAGGCGTGCCTGGCGTGCTCTGGTCCATGGGGTCACGAAGAGTCGGACACGACTGAACGACTGAACAACAACAAGCCCCACAAAGAAATTCTGGGAACTGTGGTTTACCTCTCTCAGAGAGCTACGATTCCCACCCACCCTGCGCCGCCGTAACAAACTCCAACAGCTAGCAGTCAACTCCTCTAACTCATAAGCTTTTTTTGGCAACAGAACTTCCCCTGCCTTTTCCTCTGCAGTGCCTCTGTGTGGCAGCAAAAGTTAGCATAACGGAAAAGGACGGCAGAGTCCTGATCTTCACTCTGTGTGGATCACAGCATGGCAAGAGGCAAACAGCAGCAGCACCAACCAAGACATAGCTCAGTTGTCATGCCCAGAGGGTTTCACCCATAATGTTTTCATGGGGTGCTTCTAGACAAACTGTTTGGTGAAGGTAAAAAGTAAAGGACTCTTGGACGGTTAAGTCCAGTCAAAGGCGACTATGGGGTTGTGGCGCTCATCTCGCTTTCAGGCCGAGGGAGCCGGCGTTTGTCCACAGACAGCTTTCCGGGTCATGTGGCCAGCAGGACTAAACCGCTTCTGGCGCAACGGACGCCTTGACGGAAACCAGAGCGCACAGAAATGCCATTTACCTTCCCACTGCAGCGGTACCTATTAATCTACTTGCACTGGTGTGCTTTCGAACTGCTAGGTTGGCAGGAGCTGGGACTGAGCAACGGGAGCTCACCCTGTCGCGGGGATTCGAACCGCCAACCTTCCGATTGGCAAGTCCAAGAGACTCAGTGGTTTAGACCACAGCGCCACCCGCATCCCATTAGACAACCTGTTTATTTCACATTCATCATGATTTGTTTGGAGAGAGATTAGATGATGATGATAAATTAAATTTATATGCCACCCTTCATCCAAAGAGGGGTGTATGGGTACCAGGGGAGGGGTAGTACCTCTGAAGGGAGACAGACACATCATGCTCCTTCTGGGGCAGTTTGAAACCATATCAATGGTGCCAAGAAGAGGGTCTTGTCGTCTGGGCAGCCCAGGACCTCCATACACACTGCCCAGGCTTGTGCTCCAGAGAGGTCATTTCAGTGTGCTTCTAATGAAGCAAAAACAATGTGGGAGGCAGCAATGACAAGTCTCTGCAGCCACAGCAGGCGCTGCGATTCTCCAGCAGTTTGGCTGCAACCCCTGGAGGTGCACTCCATTGTCTCTCGAGACAGACAGACGCCAGCAACAACATCATCCGCAGATCACAGGGCAGTTTCACCACATCTAAATACAAAATGAGAGCACAGAATGCAGAATAAAAACAAGAAGGAAACCAAAAGCAAACGAATGGGCTTGAGGGCATCCTGATCAAGTTTGCAGATGACACCAAATTGGGAGGGGTGGCTAATACCCCAGAGGACAGGATCACACTTCAAAATGACCTTAACAGATTAGAGAATTGGGCCAAAGCAAACAAGATGAATTTTAACAGGGAGAAATGTAAAGTACTGCACTTGGGCAAAAAATATATATGAAAGGCACAAATACAGGATGGGTGACACCTGGCTTGAGAGCAGTACATGTGAAAAGGATCTAGGCGTCTTGGTAGACCACAAACTTGACAGGAGTCAACAGTGTGATGTAGCAGCTAAAAAAGCCAATGCAATTCTGGGCTGCATCAATAGGAGTATAGCATCTAGATCAAGGGAAGTAATAGTACCACTGTATTCCGCTCTGGTCAGACCTCACCTGGAATACTGTGTCCAGTTCTGGGCACCACAGGTCAAGAAGGATACTGACAAGCTGGAACGTGTCCAGAGGAGGGCAACCAAAATGGTCAAAGGCCTGGAAACGATGCCTTATGAGGAACGGCTTAGGGAGCTGGGTATGTTTAGCCTGGAGAAGAGAAGGTTAAGGGGTGATATGATAGCCATGTTCAAATATATAAAAGGATGTCATATAGAGGAAGGAGAAAAGTTGTTTTCTGCTGCTCCTGAGAAGAGGACACGGAGCAATGGATTCAAACTACAAGAAAGAAGATTCCACCTAAACATTAGAAAGAACTTCCTGACAGTAAGAGCTGTTCGACAGTGGAATTTGCTGCCAAGGAGTGTGGTGGAGTCTCCTTCTTTGGAGGTCTTTAAGCAGAGGCTTGACAGCCACCTGTCAGGAATGCTTTGATGGTGTTTCCTGCTTGGCAGGGGGTTGGACTGGATGGCCCTTGTGGTCTCTTCCAACTCTATGATTCAATTATTCTATGAATAACCCACCACTCCCACACATTTAAAAGGACATGTGAGTGGGCTATTTAATGAGCACTCATTCTGATATGTTTGTGGGAAGGTGAATTGACATCACATCAAAGCAAGCATTATCCCACACTTTCCGGTGCATTTTCCTGGGTTTGCTGCGCAAGACTTCCTGATCAGCTATAACTGCACTATCCGAATTTGCCGGTATATGAACGAATCGCACCTGAAAATAGCATCAGCCTGGAAGCCACCATAGCATTCTTGACAAGAGCTTAGAGCAGGGGTAGGCAACCTAAGGCCCGTGGGCCAGATGCAGCCCAATCGCCTTCTCAATCCGGCCCACGGACGGTCCGGGAATCAGCGTGTTTTTACATGAGTAGAATGTGTCCTTTTATTTCAAATGCATCTCTGGGTTATTTGTGGGGCATAGGAATTCATTCATTTTTTTTTTCCAAAATATAGTCCGGCCCACCACATGGTCTGAGGGATGGTGGACCGGCCCACGGCTGAAAAAGGTTGCTGACCCCTGGCTTAGAGCACAAATTACTAAGATCTGCAGCAGGCTCGTCCTCCATATTGCCTGGATTTAAGATTTTTTGTTTAATGACTTTAAGCAAACTGGTACCTGACTTATACAAGTTGTATCAGCAATTCCATTATGAGACCTTTTGGGATGGTAGTCTGAGGACCTTATGATGATGTGTTTAAAGTAGAATCTTGGGTTTAAAAAATAAATAAACCAGCAGAATGTATTCATTTTTATTTTTCCTGCGTCTTTGTTTGTTGCCTATGTGTATTCCTTGTATGCATTCCTGGAAGGAAGGAAGGAAGGAAGGAAGGAAGGAAGGAAGGAAGGAAGGAAGGAAGGAAGGAAGGAAATATTTTTTGATAGCACAGAATAATATAAATATGCTTCTGCATTACTAAAAATCTTAAAAAATTAAAAAGAGATTTGATAGAGATAATATATCATTGTAAACTAACAAAATGTGACCTTTGGAAGAAGAGTGGTATATAAATACATAAATTAATAATAATAATAAATATATAACTAATGGAGAGATTTTATAATTCATTTCAAATACTGTTATAAAAGACATAAGAATAAATTTATTGCACCTGTATATAATTCTTAATCTCTACCTCCCGCCTTTCCTTATGTTTATTAAATGTTTTCCCCGCTTTAGCAATATCAACAACACTAATCACATATCAAAGCAATTATATGTGATCCATATAATATACTCCTTCTAATGAGTATGGATTAAAATCTTGCATTTTGTAATTTCAGTAAATCTTAAACAGAGTCCATTTTTCCACAGAATGGAGTCTAGCTATGTAGTTCAGTTGTTTTTATCTTTCCTCCTCCCTCCTCTCCAAAAGGCTATTGCTCTTATAGTTTCAACAATACAAGAGGAAAGGTTTTGGTAGTATTCTTCCCGATTATTCATTAATCTTATATGTGTGGTTTGCACTTCCATTCCAAACAACTGGATTTGGGGGACAATCTGTGGGGTGGAGGGGAACCTTCTTTAACATCTTTAGCGTATTTGCGGTCCCACCATCTTGTAAAAACTTGCTCCTCAACTAAAACAGTAGCAAATGTTCTTTGAGGCCTTGCAAAGAAGTTAATTCTTAATTTCTCTGCAACTTTTATTAATAGACCCCTAGTTAAAAGAGCTGGGGTTAAAGAGATGGACTTTGACCTGAATATGTGGCAAAGCCTGACTGGTAAGTGCTGAACCTAACCATTTCCTTCCTGACCCTGGCCAAAAGCCCTGAATTCAGTGACTGTATACTGGAATAAGCAACTTTCTCCACCAGCCATTTAGCATTCTGCCTCTCTTAGTTCTTATGTCTTTTTTAAAAAAAAAATAATAAACTTTATTCATCTTTAACCATTACACAGCAAAAACAAAAAATCCCAATTCAAAACAAAATTCAAATTCACAAGCACAATATAACAACAATAAAAAAGAAAGAAAAAGAAGAAGAAAGAAAAAAGAATAAGAACAGAGAAAAAGGGAAAAAGAAGAAAATGATGCATATATGTACATATAAACAGTCTTACAATGCAAGGGTTCAGATATTAAAATTTAACTATACATCAACCATCTTGTTCATTATCTTGTGTGCCTTGCATTGCTACCATTCCACAAAAGAAAAAATGAAAAAAGAAAAATACGCCAAGTGTTGACTTCTACCTGACATACAGCATTTTAACCAACTTTTTTGTCTGTCTTAATTTACTCCCCCCCCTTATATCTTCCCTAAATCTATTTCACAATAAACCTTTTTACAGTTTCTTAGATCTTCATGAATTCCTTTTATTCCAAACTCAACCAGATTATCGATTTTCCTCCTTGCTTTTTAAAATACTCATTCAGACACTCCCATTCATTTTTCACTCGGCTTTTAGGATTATGTCTTACTATATCCGTTAGCTTGGCTAATTCTAGATATTCACATATCTAGACTTAGTTCTTATGTCTAATAATTCTGCCACACATTCCTCACCATAAGGGGAAAATTGGTGATCACAACCTTTCTGTCTCCAGCCTCCTCCAAAGGCCACTCACATTCACCTTACTCTTTCCTTGCTAATCAATTGTTTCTTTTTAAAATCAAACAAATGGGTACTGTGAGATTACACACAAAGATGGCGACCAAGCTATTTCACCAAGAACAAATTATAGCACGAGAAAAGCCCACCAGGGTTTCTTTTCAACCACCTGAGGAATTCAGTGTAGCGCTGTGGACACAAGCCTTTCCGTGAGAGGATTTCTATGTTGTTGTTTAGTCATTTAGTCGTGTCCGACCCTTCGTGACCCCATGGACCAGAACACGCCAGGCACTCCTGTCTTCCACTGCCTCCTGCAGTTTGGTCAGACTCAAGTTGGTATCTTCGAGAACACTGTCCAACCATCTCGTCCTCTGTCGTCCCCTTCTCCTTGTGCCCTCCATCTTTCCCAACATCAGGGTCTTTTCCAGGGAGTCTTCTCTTCTCATGAGGTGGCCAAAGTATTGGAGCTTCAGCTTCAGGATCTGTCCTTCCAGTGAGCACTCAGGGCTGATTTCCTTCAGAAAGGATAGGTTTGATCTTCTTGCAGTCCATGGGACTCTCAAGAGTCTCCTCCAGCACCATAATTCAAAAGCATCAATTCTTCGGCGACCAGCCTTCTTTATGGTCCAGCTCTCACTTCCATACATCACTACTGGGAAAACCATAGCTTTAACTATACGGACCTTTGTCGGCAAGGTGATGTCTCTGCTTTTTAAGATGCTGTCTAGGTTTGTCATCGCTTTTCTCCCAAGAAGCAGGCGTCTTTTAATTTCGTGACTGCTGTCACCATTTGCAGTGATCATGGAGCTCATCCTGTACTTTTGTAGAACATTGTCCTATCCCATTCAGATGATTAGAGTGGATTGCGTGGTCACATGGCCACAACAACAATGCCTTTTCTGAGCATCACCAGCATGGAGCAGAAGGTACCACGGGAGTGGACTATGTGAACATTTCCAGTAGAAATGATCAGGCTACTCCAGTTGCCATACATATGAAACACATCAGAATTAATGTCAGGTGAAACCTTCCTTCCAGTAGCACCTTAGAGACCAACTAAGTTTGTTCTTGGTATGAGCTTTCGTGTGCATGCACACTTCTTCAGATACGAAAGCTCATACCAAGAACAAACTTAGTTGGTCTCTAAGGTGCTACTGGAAGGATTTTTATTTTTTTTTTTACTATGGCAGACCAACACGGCTACCTACCTGTAGGTGAAACCTTGTTGGTGGTGCTGTCTGGTTGGTGCTGCCCTGTACAGAGCCTTTTCGGTGGCGGCTCCCCATTTGTGGAATGCCTTCCATGTTGAAGTGTACCTGTCTCTATTATTATTGACTTTCAGGTGGAATCTGAAAACAGGCCTGATAACACAGTCTGGGAGATACTGTTCTTGGCAACCATGAAATAAATCACTGGTTGAGATAATGTTTCTAACTGCTACCAGAAGATATATATATTAGGTGCAGCATGGAAACCAGGAAGTACAGTGTGAGCTGACTCTCTTTTACAAAAATGAGATTTGGCTATCTACTTATATGAAATTTGGCTGTCAACTGAAATACATTTCCTTATTTACCCAGACTGCCTTCTCTGAAATAGGCTTTATAGTATGACAAGCCTAGGCTCGTCCAACCTGTTTCTGGTCTCGGATGGGACAAAGAGATAAAAAAGAGTGCAACTGTTTAGAGATGGATTAGAGAGAGCTTACAATATCTGCAGCAGAAATATATTTATGTTGTGCGTCGTCCTTAAACCATTTGTACATTCAAATTGGCATTGCTGTTTCTTCTTTGTTATTGTTCTTGCTGTAATAGTAGTAGGCATTCTGAAAAAACACGATGGTTTCCTTGTGGTTATCAATCTGTACCTGCCACCTGTTGTCCAGCCATTTGGCAGTGACCTAAAAATAATAGGGACGCGGGTGGCGCTGTGGGTTAAACCACAGAGCCTAGGACTTGCCGATCAGAAGGTCGGCGGTTTGAGTCCCCGCGACAGGGTGAGCTCCCGTTGCTCGGTCCCTGCTCCTGCCAACCTAGCAGTTCGAAACCACGTCAAAGTGCAAGTAGATAAATAGGTACCGCTCCGGCAGAAAGGTAAACGGCATTTCCGTGCACTGCTCTGGTTTCACCAGAAGCGGCTTAGTCATGCTGGTCACATGACCCGGAAGCTGTACGCCAGCTCCCTCGGCCAATAATGTGAGATGAGCACTGCAACCCCAGAGTCGGTCACGACTGCACCTAATGTTCAGGGGTCCCTTTACCTTTACCTTTAATAATTAATAATAATAATAATAATAATAATAATAATAATACCCTGCCCATCTGGCTGGGTTTTCCCTGGGCAGCTTATGACACATAAAAAATGGCAAAACATTAGACATTAAAAATTTCCTGATACAGGGTTGCCTTCAGATGTCTTCTAAAAGTCAGATAGTTGTTTATTTCCTTGACATCTGATGAGAGGGCGTTCCACAGGGCGGGCACCACTACCAAGAAGGCCCTCTCACAGACCTACTCACAGTTGCATTACAACTGAGGTGCAGTCATTGTTCTCTCTAGAAGATGCTCCATCCTCAGTGTGCTTCTTAGGGCAGGATGTTACATGCAAACACAGTGATGGGACCAAACATGGCATCCCTGTGGGGTCATTCCACGCCAAATCACCTGGTGCCATGAAAAATGAGCGAAACAAGAGTTTTTTTCTAATCTGGCGCAGAAATTGCATTAGCCTAAATTGTGCAAAAATCGAAATTTTCAAAAAATTGTCCTGCGCCTAATTTTGGACCAAAAAAAATTATTAAAATAATAATTTGAGGTTATCTCATAAGTATCTACACATAAATTTTTTTAAAAAGAAAATCTGAGTCGTGAGAGCACGGTCAAGTATTAAAATCAGGTGATTTGGCGTGGAATGACCCTGTGTTGAGGAGTCCCTCTCCTTTGTAATGTGATGGAACACTGACCCTATGAATACTTCCAAGTCCTAGATATCCACAGTCTAATGGGCTGGTGGAAAATGGTGTCAAGATCATCAAAAGAATGATCTAGAACACAGAGGATTCAAACACAGATCCAGCCTTGGCTACGCTAAATTACAGGACTCTTTCCTACTGAACTGTTGTTTGGGAGAAAGCGAAGAACCATATTTGTTTAGTCCTAAACATACAAAAATTTAATTGATTGCATTATTTCATATCCAGGTATGCCCCGAGTCTTCTTTATTAGGCCAGCCTAACTAAGCTTTAGTAAGATTAAATTTTGTATTGTGTAAACACTTTTATCTTTGAAAACCAACAGGAACTTTCCACATCATCTAATAGCAGAAAGCACTAGTTTCTCCCCCAAATATAAGTAACAATTCTTCATCTTACCCTTCCACTATTGCTGCTTCCACCCCACAGAATCACAGATCTTTTTAAAACATTCTTAAGAGATTTTGCATTTTGCACCTATTCAGCACCTCCCCTCCAACAGACATCTTATTTCTTTCTTTTTTTCCAGGAGAGCTGTTTGTGGCCCTAGATAACCTCGATTACTTCACAATCCCATGATTGTCAAGGAACTGGGTGGGTGGGGTTTTCCACAGTTGGGCAAAGATATTGGTGTGTGTACTGGTGCATGGCAGTGCACATGCAAATTCAGTGATATTTTTTTAAAACAAAAACAAAACTCCGCTAGCAACAAAACAAGAAATCCTGAGTCATACTCTTGAAAGGAGGAAGAAAGCACCTTTTTCACTGGGAGTATATATGATGTGGAGCACATTTGCTTAAGAAAGACTGATAACAGACAACCCAAGCAGAAATGAATTGTGAATTACAGCAAGGGGCAGGTAAGTGCAGATGTGCTCCTATCTCTAATGCAATCTCCTGGCTTTTGAAAATCTTCAGATTTGAAAAGAACTACTACAGTCAAGCCGGTAATATATGCCTATTTTGTTTCACAGCTCGTGGGCCATATCCAACTAAGTCCTATGGAGAGAAGACCCATTGAAATTAGTAAACTTAAGTCACTTTGGTCCAATGATTTCAGTGGGTCTACTCTGAGTTATAGGGACCCAGGTGGCGCTGTGGGTTAAACCACAGAGCCTAGGGCTTGCTGATCAGAAGGTCGGTGGTTCGAATCCCTGCGACGGGGTGAGCTCCCGTTGCTCGGTCCCAGCTCCTGCTCACCTAGCAGTTCGAAAGCACATCAAAGTGCAAGTAGATAAATAGGAACCGCTCTGGCGGGAAGGTAAACGGTGTTTCCGTGCGCTGCTCTGGATCGCCAGAAGCGGCTTAGTCATGCTGGCCACATGACCTGGAAGCTGTACGCCGGCTCTCGGTCAATAAAGCGAGATGAGCGCCGCAACCCCAGAGTCGGACACGACTGGACCTAATGGTCAGGGGTCCCTTTACCTTTACTCTGAGCTATGTCGGATATCATCCAGTATGTTTATTTTCTATTCTACACCCTATTCTTTCTCTAACAATGATATCATTAATGAAACTGCCTGATCTCATTCATAATCTTGGTGTCTCAGTGCAGACTGAGATTTGGTTGTGGAGATGTAGAAATTAAAGTAATTCACACCGTGTAATATTGGGTTATAGGGGAAAGGGTGGGTGGTATAATTTGGGGAATGGGTGGGAAGGGGTACTAGAGAAAAATATAACAGAAAACAGTGTGGGCTGGCCTTGTTTTCTTGCCGCCTACCCACCTATTAAAACAATAACCAAGATGTTTTCGTTTCTGTGGTTTCCAACAAAATGCCACGTTTCGATCCTGGCTGCCTGAGTTGAATTTTTGTGCAAGCTATCATCTAGCCAGTCGGTTATGCAATAACTCCAGTCTATTAATGTTTACCCAACGAAGCTGTGAAAACTGTCATTCTGGAAATTTGAGTAGGGATGAGTTTTATCTGTGTAATGTCCTACTCAATAGGCACTGATGTGTGAACTTTCAATACCATAAATTTATTTCATAATCAGCAGCCAATAGCTGCGGTTACAGATTGACAGGCAATCTTAGGTATGTTGACTAAAGTCCTCACAGAGATTATAAATATGCCGGGAGTCAGACTTCCTCTTTCTTTGGTTCTGCATAGGAATGGGAAGCAGCTCCGAAGGCCCGACTCACTTCAAGGTAAATTGACTGCTTCAAATTAACATCTAGACCTGCATGAAATTTATTGCTTGGCAATGTTTAAGTATGGCTTAAGGCCAGGGATGGGGAAATATGTTGATTTTTGTTTCTCTCTCTATCATTTTTTTCTAGTCTTAGGTTTGATTCTCTGCATCCTCCACATTGGTTTGCATTTTTTTTAATCCTCATGAAAGTTCACCACCATATAGTAGAATATACGAATTTAGCAAAGATGACAGCAGCAACCCTGTTTCCCCTTTTTTAATACGTAGTCATAAAGTAAGCCATGGCAGGGTTTTTTTACCTTTGTGAGAAGTAAGACGTACCCCAAAAGTAAGCCGTGGTTCCGCCATTTTTCCCGTCGCCTCCTCAGCCCCTCCTGCGTGTGCAGGGAGCCAGCAAACCAGCGAGAGGCGCGGGGGGGGGGGGGGAATGCGCCTCTTGCAGAGTTCTGCCCCGCCTGCTCAGCGCACAGGGGGAGGCTGTACCGTACCATACTGATGTAATAAAAATAAGACATCCCCAGAAAATAAGCCACCCTGTGTTTTTTTGAGGAATTTTTTTTATAAGACGGTGTCTTAAAAAGAGGGAAAGACGGAATTAGAAATACCCCCAAACAAAAAATAAAAATTGAGTGGAAATATGTGGAAGATTATTTGATTAAAGAAGGTATTAAAACTGATTTGGTGATATGTTTAGATTGAGATGCATAAGGGAATATATAGATGTACTTTTTTCTTTTCCTAGAACGATTTTTATGTCAGAGACAACTTTGTGAGTGATATATGTGTATAAATTTAGGGAAACGATATATAAATTATGGGAAGCCATTATATATTCCTGATTTTTCTTTCTTCTTTTTTTCCTTTTTCTTTTTCTTTTCTTCTTTTTGGAAAGAATGATTGTATTTGTATTTTATGATTTGTATTTTTTCCTTTTTTCTTATTTGCTTGTTTGTGATTGTATTTTAAACATTCTGAAATAAAGTATTTAAAACTTAAAAAAAGAAGAAAAAAAAGAAAGTTCACCACCATTTTAGTACAATTTTCTTCCAAATACATGTTTGTACGCAATTCTGCCTAGTACACACATTTTTTTTGCAGCAGTTTCACCTAAAACAATGCGGTTTCAGATGTTTCCCCCCACCAATGTGCATTTTTATCCACACTTTACCATAGTACATGCAATTTTGTACACATTACTCAGCTGGAGAACTGCACAGCAAAATTCAGAGAAGTGCAAATTCCAATTGATGGTTTAGGTTTGCCCACTCTTTTGAAAGCGTGAATTAGGTAGAGGATGGTAGCACTCCTTCTCTGATAGCTACCATCCTCACTTCAGAAGTTGAGGGCACCCATAGGAGGCATCCCCTTGACAATCTTTATGTATAAGTAGGTACCTGTATGAGTTTGCCCCCAAAACATTGCAAAAAAGCCCCCTCCCCATCACTATCCACATCCTCCAATAACCACATACCTGCAATACTGCTTGTAGAAGAAGAAGTGTTTGGATTTGATATCCCGCTTTATCACTACCCGAAGGAGTCTCAAAGCGGCTCACATTCTCCTTTCCCTTCCTCCCCCACAACAAACACTCTGTGAGGTGAGTGGGGCTGAGAGACTTCAGAGAAGTGTGACTAGCCCAAGGTCACCCAGCAGCTGCATGTGGAGGAGCGGGGAATCGAACCCGGTTCACCAGATTACGAGTCCACTGCTCTTAACCACTACACCACACTGGCTCTCAGTGTATCCCTTGTAGAATGGATTCAAACAGTTCATCCAAAGCTGGGTTCATGTGGCTGTCATTCCATGGCTCTCCACTATTTGGGGATCCTCAACGGAACTATGAATTCCCTTAGGAATATTACAGCTAGCATCGTTTGATCAGCACATAATAAGCAAAGCCTACACCTCTTTGCAAGATCTTTCTGGCAGCCTCTCCTCACCTGGAAGTGAATGCCTGTTTCCCCTCATCCGGCTTCAGTTTCTGCCAGGTGGGTGATTTCCTGGAAGAGCAACGAAATGGCAAACCCATAGCTGTCAACCCTCCCTTTTTTGGCGGGAAACTCCCTTATTCCAATGCCGTTTCCTGCTGCTATCCCCGATCGTTGATATCCCTTAAATTTCCCAGATTTCAAAGGAAGCAGCTCCTCTCCCTCCCTGCCGGCCAGGGAGGCTCCTCAGCTGCGTTGCTCGGCTGCCAATAAGGAGTCTGAGACCGACTGGGGGCGGAGCTTGCATGCCTTGTGCAGCCAGACCCTCACGCCCAACCAGACAGACAGCCTGCCTGCCGTCTACGCGCTCGCTCTTTCGCTCACCCGTTCGCGCACAGCCTCTGGAGCGCAGGGTGGCGAGGCTACTTGGTGCCATTGCACCGCCTTCGTGGCATCCCTTATTTTCAAATCCGAAAGTTTGGAAAAAATCCCTTATTTTCAAATCCGAAAGTTGACAGCTATGGGCAAACCAACAGAGACATCCTGCTCCCCGCCTACTGCAAAGTCCTGTTCCCCTCCCACAGGTACACCTGGAATGTGGCTTGGAATGTGGCTTAATGCTGGGACGTTGTGCCCACCTGCCTTGATCACACCCAGCACATTGTTCTCATTGTAGCACGGCAGTGTCAGGTTCAAACCCGTCCTGCATTTCACTCTCTGATTCCCTCCAGGTGTGATGGTCTACAACTTCCCTCACCATGGCCAGTACTAAGGTATGATGGGAGCTGTAGTCCACAGCCGGAGGGCCTTATGTTAGCTACCCCTGGTTTAGTCTCTTAACAGTCCTCTTCTTTTATTTCCAGCAAAAGGCAGATGGGAACCATGCCGGACCACCGATATATCCTGAGCAGAAGGATTTTGATATGATCTATAGAATTGAAGATGCACCTCCTTGGTATCTCTGCATCCTGCTGGGATTTCAGGTAAAAGCGTAATCAAGCTCCACCGGTGAGGTGCTTTGAGGTTTGGATCCAAAGAAACTCAGCTGTTACTAATGGCTTTTGTTTCCTCCCCCATTCTAAATAAGTCTCACGCTGCTTGCTTCTGAAGCCATTTTATCAGGGTCTCTAGTTGTAAGTAGGGACCCAGGTGGCGCTGTGGGTTAAACCACAGAGCCTAGGGCTTGCTGATCAGAAGGACGGCGGTTCAAATCCCTGCGACGGGGTGAGCTCCCGTTGCTCGGTCCCAGCTCCTGCCCACCTAGCAGTTCGAAAGCACATCAAATTGCAAATAGATAAATAGGAACCACTCTGGTGGGAAGGTAAAAGGCATTTCCATGCGCTGCTCTGGTTTTGCCAGAAGCGGCTTTGTCATGCTGGCCACATGACCTGGAAGCTGTATGCCGGCTCTCGGACAATAAAGCAAGATGAGCGCCGCAACCCCAGAGTCGGTCATGACTGGATCTAATGGTCAGGGGTCCCTTTACCTTTACCTTACCATAACGTCAGTTTTTTTTAACAGCAATCATTTCCCACATTCTCTCCAAATCTTTATATGTCTTTTCTCAGGCTTTTTAATATTACAAAAAAGCATGGGAAAAGACACATAAAGATTTGGAGAAAGCCTGGGTAAAGACAATTAGTATTTTTTTAGGCATGCATGACCTATATCTGCTAATAATGCTATGTGCTATCAACAGCCCAAAAGAGAAAACACACATGGCAGAATACACCTGCACTAAGACACGAGTCCGGAGGGACCCTTATATGATTGATTGATTGACTGGTTGATTATTTAATCAAACTTGTATACCGCCCTATACCCGTAGATCTCAGGGTGGTTTATAACATAAAACTACAGTATAAAAAAACCACAAAATGCACAATAAAAACAAAAACAAGACCAACCCAATAGCTCCACTCCCACAAACACATTTAAAAGGACATAGAATGTTAATCAGCCAAAGGCCTGGTTAAAGAAAAACATTTTCTCCTGGTGCCTCAAGGAGGGCACCAGGCGAGCCTCCCTGGGGAGGGCATTCCACAAATGGGGAACCACTGCAGAAAAGGCCCTGTTCTCGTGTTGCCACCCTCTGGACCTCTCGTGGAGGAGGCACGTGAATAAGGGCCTCAGAGGCATAGCTGTCAACCCTCCCTTTTTTGCGGGAAACTTCCTTATTCCAATGCTGTTTCCCGCTGCTATCCCGGATTGTTGATAGCCCTTAAATTTCCCGGATTTCAAAGGAAGCAGCTCCTCTCCCTCCCTGCCGGCCAGGGAGGCTCCTCAGCTGCGTTGCTCGGCTGCCAATAAGGAGTCTGAGACCGACTGGGGGCGGAGCTTGCATGCCTTGTGCAGCCAGACCCTCACGCCCAACCAGCCAGCCAGCCTGCCTGCCGTCTATGCGCTCGCTCTTTCGCTCACCCGTTCGCGCGCAGCCTCTGGAGCGCAGGGTGGCGAGGCTGCTTAGTGCCATTGCACCGCCCTCGCAGCATCCCTTATTTTCAAATCCGAAAGTTTGAAAAAATCCCTTATTTTCAAATCCGAAAGTTTGAAAAAATCCCTTATTTTCAAATCCGAAAGTTGATAGCTATGCTCTGAGGGTGAAATCTCAGGGGTAGGTTTATATACGGAGAGAGGGGGTCATTGGAAGAATTGCAGTCCTGAGGTTTAAATTTTGGGAATGTGTCTAATCAGGTGCTCTTTTGACCTAGCCTCCTTCCAATTTCCCCCCTCCAGCATTATTTGACATGTTTCAGTGGCACCATCGCAGTTCCATTCCTACTGGCGGAATCCCTGTGCGTAGGGAAGGACCAGTACACCATTAGCCAGCTCATTGGTACCATCTTCAGCTGCGTGGGGATTACGACTCTTATCCAAAGCACTGTGGGAATTAGGCTGCCTCTGTTTCAAGCCAGCGCCTTAGCGTTCCTGGTTCCCGCCAAATCTATTCTGGCCCTGGAGAAATGGAAATGTCCTCCGGAAGGTAATTCAATCTTGTTTCATCCTGAAGGTTGTTAGGAGATAGAACATGAATAATTTGAGGGCCTCTCCATGCTTCCCAGATGGTAACATAATGTGTAGCTAATCTGTGAATCTGTAAATTTCGGTTTCTCTCCATTATGCCTATTCTGATTTTTATATTTAGCTTTTAATATTTGTACTATGTTGTTAGTTGCTTTGGGTTAGATTTTGTTTTTTAAAATAATAATAATAATAATAATAATAATAATAATAATAATAATTTATTATTTCTACCCCGCCCATCTGGCCGGGTCTCCCCAGCCACTCTGGGCGGCTTCCAGTAAGCATTAAAATACATCAACACATCACAGATTAAAAGCTTCCCTAAAGAGGGCTGCCTTCAGGTATTTTCTAAAGGTCATATAGTTGTTGATCCCTTTGACCTCTGATGGGAGGGCGCTCCACAGGGCGGGCGCCACCACCGAGAAGGCCCTCTGCCTGGTTCCCTGTAGCTTTGCTTCTCGTAGTGAGGGAACCGCCAGAAGGCCCTCGGCGCTGGATCTCAGTGGGGGTGGAGATGCTCCTTCAGGTATACAGGACCTCAGCCGTTTAGGCCTTTAAAGGTCAGCACCAACACTTTGAATTGTGCTCGGAAACGTACTGGGAGCCAATGTAGGTCTCTCAGGACCGGTGTTATGTGGTCCCGGCGGCCACTCCCAGTCACCAGTCTAGCTGCCGCATTCTGGATTAATTGCAGTTTCCGGGTCACCTTCAAAGGTAGCCCCACATAGAGCGCATTGCAGTAGTCCAAGCGGGAGATAACTAGAGCATGCACCACTCTGGTGAGACAGTCCGCAGGCAGGTAGGTTCTCAGCCTGTGTACCAGGTGGAGCTGGTAGACAGCTGCCCTGGACACAGAGTTAACCTGCGCCTCCATGGACAGCTGCGAGTCCAAAATGACTCCCAGGCTGCACACCTGGTCCTTCAGGGGCACAGTTACCCCATTAAGGACCAGGGAATCCCCCACACCCACCCGCCCCCTGTCCCCCAAAAACAGTACTTCTGTCTTGTCAGGATTCAACCTCAATCTGTTAGCCGCCATCCATCCTCCAACCGCCTCCAGGCCCTCACACAGGACCTTCACTGCCTTCACTGGTTCTGATTTGAAAAAGTGACTAAAATGCAATAAATACTAAAACCCTCACTTTTCCAAGCTTAAATTCAGTGTCTACAACAGTTTGTAACTCTTTTTAAAAGAGCTGAAAATTCATCAGCGTTTCACTGCATATTTCTGCTAATAGAGACATTTTTGTGAAGCCATCTCCTCTAATAGAATGCATTCATGTATGTTATTTTCACAAATATGTGCATTTTATGCATACTTTGCCTAGTGTAAAGGGACGCGGGTGGCGCAGTGGGTTAAACCACAGAGCCTAGGGCTTGCCGATCAGAAGGTCGGCGGTTCGAATCCCCGCGACGGGGTGAGCTTCCGTTGCTCGGTCCCTGCTCCTGCCAACCTAGCAGTTTGAAAGCACGTCAAAGTGCAAGTAGATAAATAGGTACCGGTCCGGCGGGAAGGTAAATGGCGTTTCCGTGCGCTGCTTTGGTTCGCCAGAAGCGGCTTAGTCATGCTGGCCACATGACCCGGAAGCTGTACGCCGGCTCCCTTGGCCAATAATGCGAGATGAGCGTGCAACCCCAGAGTCGGTCACGACGACCTAATGGTCAGGGGTCCCTTTACCCTTTACCTGCCTAGTGTATTTTCATGTATATTACTTGGTGAGAGAGCTGAATTACAAAATTAGAAGTGTGAGCTTTGAAGGACTCCTTTGTTTTGTTTTGTGTATCGTCTCAGAAAGTGAAAATGAGGTAGGCTCGCCTTTAAAGGCAAATGGAATAAAATTTACACTTTGTTATATGCATGCAGCCACACAGAAGGCTGATAACATCCCACTTTGCAGTGAGAAGGATATTGTCACAGAAATACAACTATGATAAATGTAGCATCTCTTCACTTGTTGGGATGCTACAGATAACTAACAACCCATATGATTAGTTACCAGTCAGTATCCAAAAGACCTTCTCTCATAAGATCTTGATAGTAACTGAGGCAAAATTCTATACCCACTTACTAGGAAGTAAGCCCTTTTGAAATCGCTGAGGCTTACTGTCAAGTAAGCATTCATTATAATTGAACCTTTAGGGACACAGGTGGCGCTGTGGTCTAAACCACTGAGCCTCTTGGGCTTGCCGATCAGAAGGTCGGCGGTTCGAATACCCGCGATGGGGTGAGCTCCTGTTGCTCGGTCCCAGCTCCTGCCAACCTAGCAGTTCGAAAGCACGTCAAAGTGCAAGTAGAGAAATAGGTACTGCTCTGGCGGGAAGGTAAACGGCGTTTCCATGCGCTCTGGTTTCCGTCACGGTATCCTGTTGCACCAGAAGCGGTTTAGTAATGCTGGTCACATGTCCTGGAAAGCCGACTCCCTTGGCCTGAAAGCGAGATGAGCGCCACAACCACATAGTCTCCTTTGACTGGACTTAACCGTCCAGGGGTCCTGTACCTTTACCTTTTTACCTTTAATCGAACCCTACATCACTTTCTCCCATATGAACCTGCTTTTCAGATGAGATTTTCTCAGAAGTGCCCCTTCGGCTACCCCTTTCCTATCTTCAGATATAATAATAATAATAATAATAATAATAATAATAATAATAATAATAATATTATTATTATTATTATTATTATTATTATTTATACCCCGCCCATCTGGCTGGGTTTCCCCAGCCACTCTGGGCGGCTTCTAACAAAAGATTAAAAATACATTAAAACATCAGTAATAAAAAACTTCCCTAAACAGGGCTGCCTTCAGATGTCTTCTAAAAGCCGGATAGTTGTTTATTTCTTTGACATCTGATGGGAGGGCATTCCACAGGGTGGGCACCACCACCGAGAAGGCCCTCTGCCTGGTTCCCTGTAACTTGGCTTCTCGCAGTGAGGGAACCGTAAGAAGGCCCTCGGAGCTGGACCTCAGTGTCCGGGTAGATCGATGGGGGTGGAGACGCTCCTTCAGCTATTCTGGGTTGAGGCCATTTAGGGCCAAAAGGAACTTGCAACCATATCTCATGCGGCAATCATAATAGCAGTGAATGTGCAGGGCAAGAGTGGGAGGATGGGTAAGAATTTCGGTGCTCCGTGTAAAACAATATTATGTATCTGGTGCCGGGAAACAACAAGATGCGCAAACTTGGAAGGCGAAGTGCTTGGATTGCATGCAACAAACGTGTAACAACTGTGCACTTGTTGACCTTGTGGAAAGTGCCGCACTCAGAAGGATTACCGTATTTTTCGCTCTATAAGGCGCACCTGACCATAGGACGCACCTAGTTTTTAGAGGGGGAAAAAAGCCCCATTTTTTTGAGGATCAGCTCAAATTTATGTAACTTCTTTTGCAAATGAGAAAAGCCCCATTTTTTGAGGATCAGCTCAAATTTCTGCAGCTTCTTTTGCAAAGGAGAAAAGCCCCGTTTTTTGTGGATCAGCTCAAATTTCTGCAGCTTCTTTTTCAAAGGAGAGAAGCCCCGTTTTTTGAGGATCAGCTCAAAGTTGTTGAGCTTACTTTGCAAAGGGAAAAAACCCTGTTTTATGGGGTTTAACTCACAGTTCTGCAGCTTCAGGAAGCCATTTCTACAGTTTCCAGACAGATAATCTAATCAGCCAGTCACATGTCGCTGGGGAAACAGCCTCCCTCTGCAAGGGGGCGGGGCTGGAATCTCTCTCCCTTATCTCTCACCCTGATGGTTTGCTGAGCAGCTGCTCAGCGGGCTTCCTTTCAACACCCCCTTCTCTCTCTCTCTTTTTTAAAAAGCACGATCTGCTTTTGCCCCTGGGCAGTTCAGCTCCAGGGACCACACATTCGCTCCATAAGACGCACAGACATTTCCCCTTACTTTTTAGGAGGAAAAAAGTGCGTCTTATGGAGCGAAAAATACGGTAAGTAACACAGCATAAGGCTTTGCTGCAATTGGCAGACAAGCTTCATTTGCTAACTGATTCTCTCTCGGTCCCTATTAAACAGGTTGCTTCGTTCTACTGCCCTTGTGCTTATATTCATCTGTTGACCTTTTTTGCCTCATTATGCAGGGGAGATCTATGGCAACTGGACGTTACCATTAAACACTTCCCACATTTGGCAGCCGAGGATGAGAGAAGTAAGTTGAACAGCAGCCTTTTCCAGGAAGGGACCTCATCTCCAAAGTAACACAGATCCTGGGATTTCATTGGCAGGCTTTCCTTGCCGAGGAGTTATTTTGAAGGAATGCATATTAAACAAAAATGGAAGCATATGAATCGATAAGGCTAATTTGACCCATCAACCCCCCTCTCCCTCAAACGCACAAACAAAACTCACTGCAGTCAGTTGAATGCAACCCACCAGCCATGCCAATCTGCCACACCGCTAATGAAAACACATAAATGAATAGATGAAGAGCCTAGCGCTGTGATGCTGACACAACCCCCCGCACGTACACTATGCAAAAGAATAAAAGATCATTATCCCGCCCCCCACTGGTGTAGTGGTTAAGAGCGGTGGACTCATAATCTGGAGAACTGGGTTCGCGTCTCCGCTCCTCCACATGCAGCTGCTGGGTGACCTTGGGCTAGTCACACTTCTCTGAGGTCTCTCAGCCCCACTCACCTCACAGAGTGTTTGTTGTGGGGGAGGAAGGGAAAGGAGAATGTTAGCCGCTTTGAGACTCCTTCGGGGAGTGATAAAGCGGGACATCAAATCCAAACTCTTCTTCTTCTTTCTCCCCCCACCCCAACCTCACAATGCCTAACCTGTAGACTCTATTAATTGAAAACAGACATTACATGGACCTTTGTTATCCATGGAAATCTTTCAGTAAAAACAAATTGAACCAAAACGGGCAGGGATATATTTTTGCAGGAAAGCGGGCAGGAACGCTAAGTTATTATCAACAGAGTCCTGTTTGCCTTTGCAAGTTTAATTTTCCTAAGTGAAAGGAGTCAAGAAAAAGGGGTTTCAGTATCTGCCCCCTGCTACACCACCACCTTTGTCTTATTCATGATCTAAATAGGGGTAGCCAAGATGGTGCACTCCAACTGCCTTGAGCTCTAGCCAGCATGAACAATGATATTGTATAGTAAGAGGCTTAACCTGCAACGTCTGGAGGTCACCATTTAGGCTTCTCCTGTTCTAGATGTTTTAAGCAATATAAAACATTCTGAAATGTTGCCCAGAGTGGCTGGGCCAACCCAGCTAGATGGGCGGGGTAAAATTAATACAATACAATACAATACAATACAATACAATACAATACAATACAATACAATACAATACAATACAATACAATACAATACAATACAATACAATACAATACAATACAACTAATACCTAGCTATAATTCAGGAATTGGGAACCTATGTCTCTCCATGTGTTGGATGACATCTTCCATTATTCCTGACCAACTGGAGTCCAACTGGAGAACCTCAGGCTCCCTGATATAATTCAATGAAATACATTTTGCTAAGGTAAAGGTAAAGGGACCCCTGACTATTAGGTCCAGTCGCGGACGACTGGGGTTGCGGCGCTCATCTCGCTAAGCCGCTTCTGGCGAACCAGAGCAACGCACGGAAACGCCGTTTACCTTCCCTTCAGAGTGGTAACTATTTATCTACTTGCACTTTGACGTGCTTTCGAACTGCTAGGTTGGCAGGAGCAGGGACCGAGCAACGGGAGCTCACCCCATCGCGGGGATCGTCAGCTGCGTTGCTCGGCTGCCAATAAGGAGTCTGAGACCGACTGGGGGCGGAGCTTGCATGCCTTGTGCAGCCAGACCCTCATGCCCAACCAGACAGACAGCCTGCCTGCCGTCTATGCGCTCGCTCTTTCGTTCACCCGTTCGCGCGCAGCCTCTGGAGCGCAGGGTGGCGAGGCTACTTGGTGCCATTGCACCACCCTCGTGGCATTTGAAAATAATCCAAAAGTTTGAAAAAAACCCTTATTTTCAAATCCGAAAGTTGACAGCTATGATTGGGTTGTGCAGAGTTGTTAAGGCAGCAGAGAGCATTGTTGGCTGCTCGCTCTCCACCTTGGAGCAGATTTATGCCATGAGGTGCCACAGAAAGGCACTGGACATAGTGAAGGATCCATCGCATCCTGGTCACTGTCTCTTTGAACTGTTGCCATCGGGACGGAGATACAGGACGATGACAGCAAGAACAAGCCGTCTTAGAAACAGCTTCTTCTCTAGAGCGATCGCGGCCTTGAATGGGAAGCCTGGACTTTGAAGTCATCTAATTCTACCTGTTATGTTTTATCATTGTATGGTTTTAATCAGTGTGTATGGTTTTAATGAGTGTTTTTGTAGTTGTTTGTTTTTGCATGGAGTGCCCTATCTGGGTTGGATGGAGCAGCCAAGTAATTTCGTTGTCCCCAAAGGGGATAATGACAATAAATATATTCTATTCTATCAATATATCCTCTCCTACTATCCACTACATTCCCACATTTCTTGTCGCCAATACTAGTATCTGCAGTGAAACGTGACCTGATCCACCTTGTGTCTCTTTTGTACCATAGATCCAAGGAGCAATCATCGTCTCCAGCCTGGTTGAAGTGGTCATTGGTCTGGTGGGCCTCCCTGGGGCCATGCTAAACTACATCGGGCCCCTCACCGTCACCCCCACTGTCTCCTTAATTGGGCTGTCCGTGTTCCAAGCTGCCGGCGACAGAGCGGGATCGCACTGGGGCATCGCAGCACTGTAAGCGCCACTTTTTCAGTACTGCAGAATTTCAAATAGATGCCAGAGTAGAGTTGCAGAACTACGGCACAATCTCAAAAGCAATGAACTGCAGGTGTACAAACTAGCCAGTTGCCCAAAGACTTCCTCATCAAGTCGTTCGACTGCCAGGCTAATTCCCTTGTGTGTGATCATGCGTCTAATTTTGGAGCATTTCCTATCATAGCTGTCAACTTTCGGATTTGAAAATAAGGGATTTTTCCAAACTTTCGGATTTGAAAATAAGGGATGCCGCCAGGGCGCTGCAATGGCACCAAGTAGCCCCACCACCCTGCGCTCCAGAGGCTGCGCGCGAATGGGTGAGCGAAAGAGCGAGCGTGTAGACGGCAGGCAGGCTGTCTGTCTGGTTGGGCGTGAGGGTCTGGCTGCACAAGGCATGCAAGCTCCGCCCCCAGTCGGTCTCAGACTCCTTATTGGCAGCAGAGCAACGCAGCTGAGGAGCCTCCCTGGCCGGCAGGGAGGGAGAGGAGCTGCTTCCTTTGAAAACCAGGAAATTTAAGGGATATCAACAATCCGGGATAGCAGCGGGAAACGGCATTGGAATAAGGGAGTTTCCCGCCAAAAAAGGGAGAGTTGTCAGCTATGGTTTATTATTTGATCCTCAGTTTTATATAAAATGTATAAAGTGCTCACTAATAGGTTAGTTGTAATGATGTTGTTCAAAAGGGACTGCTTTGACAATGATCAAGATTCAAGTTTAAATTCCAAAATGTGTTTCTCTGGTACGTCAGCTTTGACCCGATAATATCTCAATTAAATCCTGAGATACATTCCACTGTGACATAAAATCTTTGTAAAATCAGAAAATAAAAAGCAGAACTTAAATATACTGGGCACAATCCAGAGCAAACTAGGTACACTGAGATTATTAGACATGAATTATTACTGCTATGTGGGCTCAACTATCTCAGGGTTGTGGGTGTTAGTGTCAGATTAAAATCAAAGGGACATTAGGGACTCTACTGCACTAATTTTACAACTTGTGGAGAAAGAACGAATCAAATCTGCAAAGGAACAGAACAGCAGCAGAGTTGTAATTCCTAAGCATAAGGCCAAATCCTGCTCCAGTGTTGTTAAATTTCTCCATCCAGAACAGATTCAAGGCTAGTTCATGTGACTTGCCGCTGCCAGCAATGCTAATTTTTGTTTTTAAAAATGTAGAAGTCAAAATTGCACAGATAACATTACGTTATTGGTGAGCGAATCCTTAACAGTAGCAAAAGACGTGCAATTTGAAGTTGCTTGAATTGGTTCTAATGTTTCTGTGCCCTGATTGTTCTTGATCTCCTCTTTTCGTGATGCCTTTTTCTCTTTTGAACAGGTCAATTTTCTTAATCATTTTGTTTGCTCAGTACCTACGAAACGTGTCTTTTCTCCTCCCTGGCTACAAATGGGGAGAAGGGTGCACTGTCTTCCGAATTCAGATCTTCAAGATGTTCCCGGTAAGAAGGGTCCCTGAAATATATTCGGAGTCCTGTAGTGGTTTCATGCTCTTTATTGCAGCTTGTAAAACAGTGAACAGAGACCGAAAACTTTCCCCCAAAATGTCTGCTATATATACACAATGGGCCCCGCCTGATTGGTTAATTACGGGCTGCTCCTGTAGGCCAATCAGGTTGCGGATTCACTTCATCCAGGAGCCTGATTGGCTGCTTCTGCAGGCCAATCAGGTTGCTGATTCACTTCATCCGGAATCCTGATTGGCTGCTCCTGTAGGCCAATCCGGTTGCTGCTTCACTTCATACAGGAGCCTGATTGGCTGCTCCTGTAGGCCAATCAGTTCAGTACATAACAGTCCCCATTGTTCAATAGGGCAAACTTGCCACGGTCACAGTCTGGTCAGATTTTGATGATTTCACTCCATTATCCAAGGGATTGTTTTATTTATTTATTACATTTTAATTCCAAAAACAACCTCAGGGTAGTATATAAGGTTCACTTGCCTGAATTCTGGGTGGGAGGCTGTTGCGGCCTGGTCCGGCCCGCCCCGCCCCCGGGACACGGAAGAATTCTTTCCCGGCTTGTGGGACTTCCTGCCAAAAATTTTTATTTGAATCGGCTAATCATGGCCTTTGTGAGCAGACTGGAGTGAGCAAGTCTTCACTCAGGTCCGTCACTGGAAGGTTTAAGCTGACTGCGCCTTTTAATTCCAAAAACAACATAGTAAATGTCCTCTATCTTCCAGGACACGGCCTCATTTTCATGGGCATGTAAAATGAGAGTCGCCATAGCGATCCATAGCTAAAAGCAGAAGTCTATGAATGTGTCATCTTTTTTTTATTGCTCTTCGAAATATGGCAACTCTCGAATGTGGCTTCCCTACCACCATTTCATTCCCGCCCTGTGGGATAGTTTTAAGCTCAGAGTAAATGACTGGTTCAAGGGAACTCAACAGAGTGCAGTAGTAGTAGTAGTAATAATAATAATAATAATAATAATAATAATTTATTATTTCTAACCCAGTGTTTTCCAACCTCCTCGGGGCAACGGCACACCTGCCCCACGAAAAAAATCTCGCGGCACACCACCACCACATGCACCCCGACCCGGGGGGCGGGGTGTCCGCGCGCCCTGGCGGGAGGGAGGGGAAGGACCCAGGCGGGCGAAAATGGAGCGGGAGATCGGCGGGCCAGGCGCCCGCCCCCCCTCCAGCGCCCAGCCCCCCGGCAGCACCTCCACCCGGCCCCGAGCGAGCCCGGTGGCACCGGCACCTCCCGCCCGTCCCCGACCGCGACCGGGGCGGCAGAGGCAGCGGGCGAAGCGCCCGGCAGCCCCGCGAAGGCGGCGGTTGGCGCGGGAAGCCCGGACCGACCCGGAAGACCGGGGCGGCAGAGGCAGCGGGCGAAGCGCCCGGCAGCCCCGCGAAGGCGGCGGTCGGCGCGGGAAGCCCGGACCGACCCGGAAGCACAGCAGCCGGTGTCTTCCCGCGGCACAGGAGCCGGTGGCTTGCGGCACACTCCTGTGCCGCGGCACACCGGTTGGGAAACGCTGTTCTAACCCACCCATCTGTTTGGATTTCCCCAGCCACTCTGGGCGGCTCCCAACAGAACATGAAAAACACAATAAAGGACCAAACATAAAAAATTTCCCTAAACAGGGCTGCCTTCAGATGCCTTCTAAAAGTCAGATAGTTGTTTATTTCCTTGACATCTGATGGGGTGGTGTTCCACAGGGTGGGCGCCACTACCGAGAAGGCCCTCTGCCTGGTTCCCTGTAACCTCACTTCTTTCTGTGAGGGAACCGCCAGAAGGCCCTTGGAGTTGGACCTCAGTGTCCTGGCTGAACGGTGGTAGAGATGCTCCTTCAGGTATACTGGGCCGAGTATCAATGAAAATCACCTGGCGAGAATGAAATATCTCTTCCCTTTCGAAGAGAGAGAGGGAAAGAGTGGCAGAAAGAGAGAAGGGTGAGGAAAGAGGAGACGGTTTGGTTCTCCTCAGTCACTTACTGGCTTAAGCTGTCCGCTGTCAACATCCCTCCAAGGAAATGCACTATACCCCACCCCTGCCATATCCTAGATCACAGATGTGGAGAGCCTCCTATCTGCAGGCCAGATTTGGCCTGACTCAGGTGTCAGTTTGGCCCAAGAGGCTGTTTCCACCCCACACCTAACACCAGAAAGCCAAAGTGTCCATTTGGAGCTGGAAAAAAGGGGCAGGATTTGACTTTTCCATTTCCTGCCACTTTCCCCATCTGTTTTCCCACTCATGGGGGTCCCGGGCGCATGTTTACCTTGCAAATGCATAGAACATGTAGCTAAACCCTTAGCAAGACACAGATGTGAAGCTAGGAAGGGAACTACTCTCTCTGCTTCTATTGAGCGCTTACTTTGGCTCGAAGGCGAAGAAAAACGGAGCGTTTCCATTTTCACGCAATAAAAAGAAATGAAAGGTTGACATGCGGTGAATGCTGTGAGTGAGGAATTAATTGTGTTGACGGTCACAGTATCGCTCGGAATGAAGAATAGGGGGGCTTGTGAACGTGCACAACCCCGTTCCTCACAGCAACCACAGTGGAGCTGAAAAAGCTGTCTCAGGGAAGAATCTAATGTTCCCAGTGACAAAACGTAGCAGGATGGATGCTAAAGGTAAAGGAACCCCTGACCATTAGGTCCAGTCGTGACTGACTCTGGGGTTGCGGCACTCATCTCACATTATTGGCCGAGGGAGCTGGCGTACAGCTTCCGGGTCATGTGGCCAGCATGACAAAGCCGCTTCTGGCGAACCAGAGCAGCACACAGAAACGCTGTTTACCTTCCCGCCGGAGCGGTACCTATTTATCTACTTGCAGCGGTACCTATTTATCTACTTGCACTTTGACGTGCTTTCGAACTGCTAGGTTGGCAGGAGCAGGGACCGAGCAATGGGAGCTCACCCCGTCGTGGGGATTCGAACCGCCGACCTTCTGATCGGCAAGCCCTAGGCTCAGTGGTTTAACCCACAGCGCCACCTGGGTCCCTAGGATGGATGCTAGGAAAATGCAATTTCCAAGAGAAGCAATGTTTGGATTCCGTGCTGTGGATGAGGGCAAAAAAAATGAGGGTAAAAATTGAAGCACGTTTATTGCAAGCACGCACGTCATATTGAAAGGGCCCTAACCTGTGGGTTGTATAATGCAACAGCCTCTCTGGAGTCTTGTCATCTTGGATACCAGAAATAATTTCAAAATGGAATGAGAAAGGACTTTTATTTAATTTACGGATTGCCTCCCCTGAGGCACCCCAGCGTGATTTACAACAGTTACATGTATAAAAATAGTTTAAACAATCACATATGTTAAAAGAAGAGAGAGAGAGAGAGTTTAAAACAACCACCGCACATAAATAAAATTATGTAAATTCAGTACAGCTACTAGCTGGGAAAGGCATATGTAGCGATTGATAGCAAAGCAGAAAGGTTCTGCTCCTTTTTCTCCCCCCCCCCTTGAATTACTCAGGCTGCAATCCTGTCCAGTTTCCCAGAAGTAAGCCTCATTGAACTTGGCAAGATTTACGTCTGAGTAAATGTTCACAGGATTCGCTCTAAGGCTGTGAGTGTGTGGCAAGTTAGGCCAGTGAAAGCAGTGGGTACCATTGCCATATCTGTTTCCTCTTCAGATCATTCTGGCCATCTTGGTGGTCTGGCTGCTGTGTTACATTCTGACAGTGACAGATGTATTTCCTCGTGATGTAGATGCCTATGGATTCAAGGCCAGAACAGACGCTAGAGGAGAAATAATATCCATTGCACCGTGGTTCCGCCTCCCTTACCCTTGTAAGTAACCATGGATTTGCCCTTCCAGCTCTTGCTTCTCCATCTTCCCATTCTATAAAATAATAATAATAATAATAATAATAATAATAATAATAATAATAATTTATTATTTGTACCCCGCCCATCTGGCTGGGTCCCCCCAGCCACTCTGGGCGGCCTCCAACAGATATTAAAATACACTAAAACATCACAGGTTAAAAACTTCCCTAAACAGGGCTGCCTTCAGGTATTTTCTGAATGTCAGATAGTTGTTTATCTCTTTGACATCTGCTGGGAGGGCGTTCCACAGGGCGGGCGCCACTACCGAGAAGGCCCTCTGCCTGGTTCCCTGTAGCTTTGCTTCTCGCAGTGAGGGAACAACCCTCCGAGGTAGAGTCGTGGGCTCAAAATCACCCAGTAAGCTTCAGAGCTGAGTAGGGATTTACTGGCAAATGTAAAAGTAAAAAGCAAAGGACCCCTGGACGGTTAAGTCCAGTCAAAGGCAACTATGGGGTTGTGGCGCTCATCTCGCTTTCAGGCCGAGGGAGCTGGCGTTTGTCCACAGACAGATTTCTGGGTCATGGGACCAGCAGGACCTAACCGCTTCTGGCACAACAGAACACCATGACGGAAGCCAGAGCAAATTTTGCGCCCTAGGCGAGGGGGCGGGTCACGTGACATCATTGCGCATGACGTACGGTGCCCCGCCCCCTGCCGGCCGGGCGCCCCGCGCCGCCGCGATTTTCGCTGCTGGTTGGGGCGGCAGCGGGCGGCAGCGGGCGAGGGGCAGGCTGGCCAGCGCCCCCTCCATTTTGGCGCCCTCACCGCCGCGGTTTTCACCCCAACCTGCTTGCTCCGCTGCTGGCTGGGGCGGTGGGGGGTGGGGGGCAGGCTGGCCAACGCCCCCTCCATTTTGGTGCCCTAGGCAGTTGCCTAGTTCGCCTAAATGGAAGCGCCGGTCCTGGTCGGGGGGCAACCCAGTCGGATGGGTGGGGTCCCAATAATAAAATTTAGAAGAATAAGAAGAGTTTGGATTTGATATCCCGCTTTATCACTGCCCGAAGGAGTCTCAAAGCGGCTCACATTCTCCTTTCCCTTCCTCCCCCACAACAAACACTCTGTGAGGTGAGTGGGGCTGAGAGACTTCAGAGAAGTGTGACTAGTCCAAGGTCACCCAGCAGCTGCATGTGGAGGAGGGGAGACACGAACCCAGTTCACCAGATTACGAGTCTATCGCTCTTAACCACTACACCACATTGGCTTTATTGCGATTATTGCTGTTGTTAATTCAGTTTTAAAGTTAAGGCAACATTCTGCTCCAGCTAACAGCTGCTCCCCTTTGTTTGCTCTAGGCCAGTGGGGCCTACCCACAGTGACCGCCGCCGCCGTGCTGGGCATGTTCAGCGCTACCTTGTGTGGGATCGTTGAGTCTATTGGCGATTACTATGCTTGTGCTAGGCTTGCAGGTGCGCCACCTCCACCTGTGCATGCCATTAACAGGTAGGAGATGTGCAGCTTCCTTGCATTGCATGTACATTTGACACATTGCTTCAGAGAATGGTAGTTCAGTAGCCAGGGCACTAGGTCGGAGATGGGGAGCCTGTGGTCTTCTTGGATTCCCACCTTTTATGCATAAAAACAATCTAAACTGGGGTGGGTGGGTGTCCCCCCGCATTGTCTCTGTGGGAAGCTGGCCTATCCTACCAAATATACTTGATTCCACTTAAATTTCCAGAAGTTGTTCCCACATCAAATAATGGACCTGTCGAAACAAACAAATTAGAGGGGATGCGGAACCTGTCTTGCACCAAGTGCATGCCACTCAACAGTCCCAATTTAAGCGGGGACATCCCGGAATTACAGAAGCCAATCCCAGAGCCTGATTAGATCCCGAAACGTCTCATTGTTTTTGGTCTGGCACGAGTGAACTGGCAGAGTGCCGGAACGAAAGCGACTTGCTTTGGGGTCTTGTGCTACTGCGCATGTGCGCATAGCTGTCAACTTTCGGATTTGAAAATAAGGGATGCCGCGAGGGCGGTGCAATGGCACCAAGTAGTCTCGCCACCCTGCGCTCCAGAGGCTGCGTGCGAACGGGTGAGCGAAAGAGCGAGCGCATAGACGGCAGGCAGTCTGTCTGTCTGGTTGGGCGTGAGGGTCTGGCTGCACAAGGCATGCAAGCTCCGCCCCCAGTCGGTCTCAGACTCCTTATTGGCAGCCGAGCAATGCAGCTGAGGAGCCTCCCTGGCCGGCAGGGAGGGAGAGGAGCTGCTTCCTTTGAAATCTGGGAAATTTAAGGGATATCAACAATCCGGGATAGCAGCGGGAAACGGCACTGGAATAAGGGAGTTTCCTGCAAAAAAAGGGAGGGTTGACAGCTATGCATGTGCGAGAGCTCGGGACCAAATATGGCGTGTCCTGATTTGCGTCCCCGGGATGTTGTTAGGTGTGCAAGTGAGACCATTGGTTCAATCAGCTCAGGATTGTCTGCTCTAACAGCAGCTGTACAGAATTCAAACAAGAGCCCTTACGGATTCTGCCTGGAAATGCTAGCCCACCGTGCTGCGATCCTGTCTCCAGGCATGAAGAATGATCATAGGCTTGGGAGTTTGGTGGGGAAAGGAGGGTGTTTGCTCCTATTCCTGTTGGTGAGATTTGGGATACCTCTGTCAGAGTATCTGGAATATGGGATGCAGCAGAGCAGGGAAAGTGTTTCAGGACATAATCCATCACATAATCTTGCAATGCCGCTGCATGGACTAAATTTTATGTTGCTTGTGGTTATGCTTTTCATCATAGTTTTGGATTGCTTTGTGATCGTTTAATACTGTAATTCCTCACGGAGGCCCTTGAGGGCTGGGCATTTGTTGGGTGGCAGGCAGGAAAATAAATTATAAAAAAGGGAAGTATTACTGTATTTGATTTTTATTTATTTTTTGCAGCTCCCTCCTGCAATTTTTTTTAAAAATAAAAATAAAGAAACTGTTGGAGATAGGCATGTGGAAAACCTAATGCAATAATTGGAGTTCTTTTCGCTTTCTCTCTCTTCCTTCTCAGGGGCATTTTTACAGAGGGAATCTCTTGTATCATTGCTGGCTTGCTGGGCACTGGCAATGGTTCCACATCTTCGAGCCCCAACATTGGCGTCTTGGGCATCACCAAGGTACCACCCTGCGATGTTTGATGGCGCCTTCTGTTTGCGTGGTCAGGCGGAGTCCCCCCGAACCCCGGGCAGCCCCTGAGGGAAATAATGACACGTGGCAACGTTCTATGGGATAAAATTGGCCAGAAGTTTATTAATATTCAGATGTAGGGAGACCTTGGCTCAGGCATTGGGCGTTTATCCTTCCCAGCCCCCCAGCCGGGGTTCTGGGTAATTTTCAGGGTTATCCAGCATGTGTGGGGAGTGGGCTAGCTCTGGAGAACATATGTTCAAGCAGATAGCCCGCCCCCCTGTTCGCCGCCACTGGAGGGGGAGGGCAATGACGACCTCTGGGCGTATGGTCAATGCCACCCCCTAAGACCCCTTTAACTGGAACCCTGGTATCGCCGCCGCAATGGGGGTGGGGGTCACCGCCCCCCACCCCATTTTAGGTAGATGACTAAAGGATTCCGCCCAAGGCCTGCAACCGCCAAAGTTGTGACGAATTGCTACGGGAAAGGCGAAACCTGCCAATGCAGGGAAAGTCCTTTCCGGCCCTTCAACAGCGACCTTGTCATAGCAGCGCCTGCGTGCCTGTGTGGCTGTGGAAAATAAAAGGTTAATCTGCATAGCAAGCATTAATTGAGGGAGTGGAGGGTGGGGAAGCTCTGGATCCAATGGCCGCTTCCCAGGTATGACTCACTTCTATTGTGTACTGTATGTTCCCTCCTTCTACCTGGCCAATCCCCCTGGCAACACCTCCCCAGCTGGGATTGGGCGGCTGCTGGAGTAGGTGGAGACCACAGGTATCCAACCTGGGAAGGCGGTGCCAGACCCAACTGCCAGGAGCTGCAACGTGATCCCAGGGGGCTACTCGCGACCACGCAAAATGCGCACCCCATTTGATGTGGGGGAACGGTCATTCTTGCTGGATTTCTGCCAGTCACGGTCCCTGGGGCTATGCTGGGAGGAGAGTCGGGGACATCTGCCGGAGCTGAATGCAGCTGCTTGCTTCTCTCCTCTGCTCCAGAAGCAGCACGGGGCTCCCAGTTTCTGGCACCTGGGCAAGATCAACAGCAGGTTTTGATCTTCCAGTCCCATCCTAGTTTGGGCTTCTGGTTACTTTGATTTCATGTACATGACGGCCTCCCATGGAGTCCCGGGACTATTCCAGTGGTTTCTTGATAGGGAAAGCTCATTGGGTGCAGGGTTTGGAGGAGAATAAGAAGCTCCCATTGACTAGGTCAGATTGTTGGTCCATCTAAGGTTTTGGCAGAGGTCCTTAATATCTTTTTAAACTGTAGATGCTAAGTCAGGGGGCAGAGAAGCTGTGGCTTTTCAGAGGCCACTGAACTACAGCTCCAATAATAATAATAATAATAATATAAATAAATAAATTATTATTTATACCCCGCCCATCTGGCTAGGTTTCCCCAGCCACTCTGGGCAGCTTCCAACAGAATGTTAAAATACAATTATCTATTAAACATTAAAAGTTTCCCTAAACAGGGCTGCCTTCAGATGTCTTCTAAAAGTCTGGTAGTTGTTTTTCTCTTTGACATCTGGTGGGAGGGCGTTCCACAGAGCGGGTGCCACTACCGAGAAGGCCCTCTGCCTGGTTCCCTGTAACTTGGCTTCTCGTAGTGAGGGAACCGCCAGAAGGCCCTCTGCGCTGGATCTCAGTGTCCGGGTAGATCGATGGGGGTGGAGACGCTCCTTCAGGTATACTGGACCGAAGCCATTTAGGGCTTTAAAGGTCAGCACCAACACTTTGAATTGTGCTCAGAAATGTACTGGGAGCCAATGTAGGTCTTTCAAGACCGGTGTTATGTGGTCTCGGCGGCCGCTCCCAGTCACCAGTCTAGCTGCCGCATTCTGGATTAGTTGTAGTTTCCGGGTCACCTTCAAAGGTAGCCCCACATAGAGCGCATTGCAGTAGTCCAAGTGGGAGATAACTAGAGCATGCACTACTAGAGCCAAGCTACCCCTGTGGTAAGGACAGAACATCAGGAAGCATGCATCAGAACTTTTGTATGTGAGTGAATGGGCTCTCCTACTGAGACCGTTTTTTACCAGTGATTCTACAGGTGTAGCTCTAGTGCCGAGATTGTCCATTGAAAGATTCGCCCCTCCATATTGCTTGTCACGCAGAATGCCCCCACCTGTACAACCCATGGTGTCTCCAGTGTCAGGTGTAGAAGATGAAAGGAGAGGAGAGACTCCCATTTTCTTCCTGAGACCTGGGAGTGCTGCTGTTTGCTGGAGCAGAGAGCGCTGGGCTAGAAGTCTGGCAGAGAGGTAGCCATGGTGGTGCCCTCTAGATGCTGTTGGGCTCCAGTTCCCATCATCCGCAGCCAACATGGTCGATAGTCAGGGATGATGGGAGCTGAAGCAATATCTGGAGGGGCACCATGTCAAGTATCCTCCATATGACCTGTTAGAAGTCATCTTCACATGCAGAATTTAAAGGGGCATAGCTTGGATGGCTGAATTCAAGGGGAGTTACTTCCAGGTAAGTGTGCACAGGATTGTAGCTTAAAATCTCACTTTGCTCATGAAAACATGGGACTAGTGATCTCTTATGACAGTTAGAAACCCTACTGAAAGGGCAAAGCCTATAGTCGTCAGGTACTATACAAAAGAAATGCAAATTCTCCCGTCCTGGAGACGTTAATAGTCTAGCTAACAGTACAACACCATTAAATAGAAGAAGAAGAGTTTGGATTTGATACCCTGCTTTATCACTACCCGAAGGAGTCTCAAAGCGGCTAACATTCTCCTTTCCCTTCCTCCCCCACAACAAACACTCGGTGAGGTGAGTGGGGCTGAGAGACTTCAAAGTAGTGTGACTAGCCCAAGGTCACCCAGCAGCTGCATGTGGAGGAGCGGGGAAGCGAACCCGGTTCACCAGATTATGAGTCTACCACTCTTGACCACTACACCACACTGCAACAGAACCCCCGCTCTCCCTGCAGCAATATGGGAAGCAGACATGGAGATGAATAACAATATTGTGAAGGACGAACATATGATTAACTGGCTGTTTACTCGTGTGTTTGCTCTTCCTATACAGGTAGGCAGCAGGAGAGTGGTACAGTACGGTGCTGGAATCATGCTCATTTTGGGAACCATTGGCAAATTTACAGCTTTGTTTGCCTCCCTCCCTGACCCAATCCTTGGAGGGATGTTCTGCACGTTGTTTGGTAAGTTACTTTTATTCTGCTGTGCAAAATACAGTGAGCAGGATATTATTATTTCTTATATATACAGTATATAGCAATGTGCAAGAAAACCTATATAATATAGTCACTTACTTGTAGTAGTGTGGTAGTGATTCTTCAACTTCAACTTCGTTGGACTGGTCGTATTGTCCGGATGCCTGATTATCATCTTCCAAAGCAACTGCTTTATTCCCAATTTAAGAATGGAAAGCGAAATACCAGTGGACAACAAAAGAGGTTTAAAGACACTCTCAAGACAAATCTAAAAAAAATGTAGTATAAACACTTGATAACTGGGAAACACTGGCCTGTGAGTGCTCCAGTTGGAGAACAGCCTTTACCAAAGGTGTCATGGACTGAAGAAGATCGAACTCAGGACGAAAGAGAGAAACGTGCTAAGAGGAAGGCACGCTTGGCAAACCCTCACCGTGATCAACTCCAACCCGGAAACCTATGTCCCCACTGTGGAAGGATGTGTGGATCCAGAATTTGCCTCCATAATCACTTATGGACTCACTGTTAAGGCCATATTCATGGAAGACAATCTCACTTGGCTACAAGTGATTGCCGAAGAAGAAGAAATGAAATGAAATACTTTATTGTCACTTGTACAACTTTTATACAGTGAGATTACATGAGCATCCCCACTCAGCTCTCTTAGTCTTAATTCCCCTCATTTACTGACACACACACACCTAACCCGAAAGTCAGTTGCCCTGTTGTTATCTTTTCATCACAGCCCACGGATAGAAGCTGTTCTTTACCCTGTTGGTGCGACTAATCATGCTTCTATATCTTCTGCCCGAGGGCAGGAGATCAAGAAAGTGCCGGCCAGGGTGTGGATCATTCCTGAGGATTTTCCTCACTCTCCTGAGGCAACGGTCTTCCGCAATGTCATCCAGCGGATTCATGGGGCAGCCCATAATATCTTGTGCTGTATTCATTGCCTTTTGTAGGCACTTCCTATCCGTGGCTGTCAAACCGGCGTACCACACCGTGATGCAGTATGAAAGGACACTTTCTATTGAAAGAGATCATCAAATGTTGTTTGACATTGTTCTTTTGCAATACTCTGAGGAAGTGGAGTCTCTGTTGGGTTTTCTTAACCACCTGGGTTGTATTGATGATGATGATGATGATGAAGAAGAAGAAGAAGAGGAGAAGGAGGAGGAGAAGGAGAATGAGAAGGAGGAAGAAGCCATGTGGAAATAGCTATGTGTTTTCCGTCATGACCAGGATCTTAATGATAGAAAAGGTAAAGGGACCCCTGACCATTAGGTCCAGTTGTGACCAACTCTGGGGTTCCGGTGCTCATCTCACTTTACTGGCCAAGGAAGCCGGTGTACAGCTTCCAGGTCATGTGGCCAGCATGACTAAGCCGCTTCTGGCGAACCAGAGCAGCACACGGAAACGCCGTTTACTTTCCCGCCGGAGTGGTACCTATTTATCTACTTGCACTTTGACGTGCTTTCGAACTGCTAGGTGGGCAGGAGCTGGGACCGAACAACGGGAGCTCACCCTGTCATGGGGATTCGAACCACCGACCTTCTGATCAGCAAGCCCTAGGCTCTGGTTTAACCCACAGCGCCACCCGCGCTTAATGATAGTAGCCTTCCCCAACCTGGTCCTGTCCAGATGTTTTCAGCTACAACTCCCTCCAGCCCTTATCATAGAATCATTAATTGTAGAGATGGAAGGGGTCCTGAGGGTCACCTAGTTTAATCCCCTGCAACGCACCTGCCTGTAGATAAGGGGAGGAATGTCTGGCAGCTCAGTTGTCAATAACAAACTTAGTTCACGTATGTCAGGGGTGGCCAACTTCCAAGAGACTGTGATCTACTCACAGAGTTAAAAACTGGCAGTGATCTACCCCCTTTTGGGGGGTTCAGGTCAAGTTGTTGAGCTTTTGTTAGGAAGGAAAGCCCTGTTTTTTTGGGTTCACGTAAAAGTTGTTGATGAGCTGGTTTAGGGAGGAGGAAAGTGACGTTGAGCTTTTTTTTAGGAAGGAGAGCCCTGTTTTTGGTGGTTCAGGTCATTTTAGGGGTTCAGGGCAAAGATGTTGAGGTTTTTTTTAGGGGAGCCAAAGTTTTTTAGTTTCCTTGGGGGGAGCCACTGATCTACCGGTGATCTACCACAGACGTCCGGTGATCTACCGGTAGATCACGATCTACCTGTTGGACATGCCTGACCTATGCCAAGGCAGTTAAGGAGCCTTTATTTCACTGAAGCAGAGCCAAAAGCACAATTTAAACCACAGCTGAACCTGAACAAAGTAAAAGCTTGCAATGGTTTGATTCCCTGCCAGCATTTCAGATATTAG
The DNA here is from genome assembly GCA_034641395.1 of Darevskia armeniaca. Classification (NCBI taxonomy): domain Eukaryota; kingdom Metazoa; phylum Chordata; class Lepidosauria; order Squamata; family Lacertidae; genus Darevskia; species Darevskia armeniaca. The sequence continues at coordinate 139,590 of JAWWNF010000500.1, read as the reverse complement.
GTCTGAGGTTGCCCTATTTTTCCTCCTCCTTTTCCAGAATACACATTTATCTGAATGAAAGTTTTAGAGATGGCCGCATGAGGACTATTAAATCAAAGTGAAGAGTGAAGTGTGTTTTGCAAAGGTTTTGACAAAAAGCAATGCTGTAGCAGTTTAAAAACACCTCAGAGACTTCCCAAGCTAAAAACACAAAAGCAAAACTATTAGGAAAGCATCTATATATTAAAGGAGATTTGTCAATATTATTTCTCCCACTTTAATATTCTCTCTCAGAACACACACACAAAAATGTTTCCAAATCTGACATAGCTGTATTTTATTTTATCAGCTACCTGGAGGCAGAACAACAGTGAAAGCAAAACTGTCTGCCCCGTTTAAGTAAAGCAGTACTAAAAATTTAAGGATGACCATAAAACACTTATTTGGGGCAATCTCATTCCCACATTACTCTTCCCCAGTGTGTTTATTTTCTGCAATATGCTAGGCACAGCTTAGCCTCTTAAAAGTGTCCATATTGCGGGGATTTCTCAGTTAACTCTGGATGATTTGCTGATGCTTTCTAGGATTAAAAGAAAAATTTGTGAGGGTTGGGGTGGGATAAGGAGGATATATTTGGATGTGTTTTTTTCCTGTTTAAGTGGTTATGATGTTTGGATCTGGATACTGCCGTTATTGATTATATATTAAAAATTAGGAGGTAGTAGTGGGAAATATAGCTAAAAATTTTGAGACCTGAGGGAGGTAAGGGTGTAAAAAGTAGAAAATTTGGAGTTTTAAATTAGGTTAGAGTAAGGGAATTTGATAAGACTTGAGGAAAGGATCAGAAGTAATGAGGTGCTGAGGTATGGAAAAAAGGAGTTAGTTTAAGTAAAATGATTTTGGTATTTTATGTTATTGTGAAGTTTATGAACTTGGAAAACTGATAAAGAGGATAGATAATGAATTCAACAGAGGGGGACTTGAGGAAGTCAACCGAAATATGAAATTGAGGAAAGGAGGAGTACCTGGCCCACAAAAATGGGTCAGGCCTAAGCAATGATATTTAATATGTTAGCTACGTTAAATGTACAATGTCTATGGTTTTCCCTGTGAGAGAGGGGGTTGGAAATGTGCTTCCCTCAGTGAGAGGTGGGAAGGATGAAAATTTAACGGTATTGTTAAGTGCTTAAAATTGTTAAAATCAATAAAAATATTTGGAAAAAATAAAATAAAAGGGAATTTAATATATCTTAGGGTGTTTCCAGACAACCTATTTATTGAGCATTCAACTCGATATCCTTGCAGATGGATTAGACAACATTGACTATTTAACGAACATTCATCTTGATACGTTGCAGGGAAGTTAGGTGACTGTTGCATCAAAACAGTGTTTCACTACATTTTCCAGTGCATTTTCCTGTCACTTCCCTTACAGCAAAAAAATTGGGTTTGTTGTGCAAGACTCCCCCGCCCTCCCCCATCAAATGTAAATGTGTAAATTTGTTACTGGTACGTGATTGAATCCAACTCAAAACTAGCGGCAAACTCTGGAAGCACCCTTAGAGAGGACTAGAAGAAGTGATATGAATGTTCCGTGATACATAAAAATATCCGAAGTTGAAAGGTTGAATTGTAGGGTGGCCAAATCTGTGCACACAGATAAAGCTACATACACACTAAACTGTTAAAGCACAAAACACATTCCTCCCCTCAAAGAATTCTGAGTGCTGTAGTTTGCCCCTCACAGAGTGAGAATTCTCAGCAACCTTTAACAAACTACAGTGCCCAGAATCCTTTGGGGTGGGTGGGGAGGGGACTGTACTTTAAAGGTATAGTGCAGGGGTAGGCAACCTACCCCTTAAAAAGCAGAGACATCACCTTGCCGAGAAAGGTCCGTATAGTTAAAGGTATGGTTTTCCCAGTAGTGATGTATGGAAGTGAGAGCTGGACCATAAAGAAGGCTGATTGCCGAAGAATTGATGCTTTTGAATTATAGTGCTGGAGGAGACTCTTGAGAGTCCCATGGACTGCAAGAAGATCAAACCTATCCATTCTGAAGGAAATCAGCCCTGAGTGCTCACTGGAAGGACAGATCCTGAAGCTGAGGCTCCAATACTTTGGCTACCTCATGAGAAGAGAAGACTCCCTGGAAAAGACCCTGATGTTGGGAAAGATTGAGGGCACAAGGAGAAGGGGACGACAGAGGACGAGATGGTTGGACAAGATGGTTGGACAGTGTTCTCGAAGCTACTAACATGAGTCTGACCAAACTGCGGGAGGCAGTGGAAGACAGGAGTGCCTGGCATGCTCTGGTCCATGGGGTCACTAAGAGTCGGACACGACTAAACGACTAAACAACAACAAGGCAACCTAAGGCCCGGGGGCTGGATGTGGCCCAATCGCCTTCTCAATCCGGCCCGCGGATGGTCCAGGAATTAGCGTGCTTTTACATGAGTAGAATGTGTCATTTTATTTAAAATGCATCTCTGGGTTATTTGTGGGGCATAGGAATTCGTTCATCCCCCCCCCAAAAAAGTCCGGCCCACCACATGGTCTGAGGGACGGTGGACCAGCCCACAGCTGAAAAAGGTTGCTGACTCCTGGTATAGTATGTATGTAGCCTTAGTTTGTGTAATTTAGCCAGGCGGAAGGGAACTAAAGACCCCCTTGAGCACTGAAAATATAAAGACTCTGGTAATGATTGAAATTTCATTGTGTATAACCCACATATCAAGGTCTGTGGCTCCTCCAATCCCGAACTATTGACGTTGTGTTTGGGGCTACAGGGATATTTGTTTCCAGTAGGGATCCAAAACCCTGGATACCATGGGCAGAGCCAAGCTTTTGGTTTTGGGGGACTGGACACCCACCTGACATTAGGGCTGCCATACGTCCAGATTTTTGCAGGGGTTTTTGTAAGAAAAAGCTCAACAACTTTGAAATGTCTCAGCAACAGTTGCTTTCAATTACTTTTTTTTGACCCCGAGTGCTCAGAAAAATCTGTCAAAAACTTTCTACAATTTCTACTTTTAGTTAAGGATTGATTGATTGATTGATTGATTTACCCCCCTGACTGCACCCATACCAGACACGATAGATGGCACCCACCGCCTGTCAAAATACAGAGTTAGAAGATTCACTTGGGGTTGCTGCAATGTGTGTGATCCCAGAAAAAACAGTTTACAAACAAGGATGGTTCTGAAGCGGCACTGACTGGGAAAGACAGTCCCTTGTTGTTGTTTAGTCATGTCCGACTCTTTGTGACCCCATGTACCAGAGCACGCCAGGCACTCCTGTCTTCCACTGCCTCCCGCAGTTTGGTCAGACTCATGTTGGTAGCTTTGAGAACACTGTCCAACCATCTCGTCCTCTGTCGTCCCCTTCTCCTTGTGCCCTCAATCTTTCCCAACATCAGGGTCTTTTCCAGGGAGACTTCCCTTCTCCTGAGGTGGCCAAGGTATTGGAGCCTCAGCTTCATGATCTGTCCTTCCAGTGAGCACTCAGGGCTGATTTCCTGCAGAATGGATAGGTTTGATCTTCTTGCAGTCCATGGGACTCTCAAGAGTCTCCTCCAGCACCATAATTCAAAAGCATCAATTCTACAGCGATCAGTCAGTCCCTTAGGTTGGCCTTTTCTGCAACCTCATCTTTAAGAAGTCCACCGCGCATGTGTAATAAAGCCGAGTTTTTCCTCTTTCCTATTTGCAGGCATGATCACAGCGGTGGGGCTCTCCAACCTGCAGTTTGTCGACATGAACTCCTCTCGCAACCTTTTCGTCCTGGGCTTCGCAATGTTTTTTGGGCTCACCGTCCCAAACTACTTAGATTCGCGCCCGAATGCTATCAACACAGGTATTGAAAAGTCTCTGGAAAGTCTTTGCCTAATCAGAGGCATGCAGAACCTCAGGACTAGGCTGGTCCTACAATTAAGAGAGGGACCCAGGTGGTGCTGTGGGTTAAACCACAGAGTCTAGGGCTTGCAGATCAGAAGGCCGGCGGTTCGAATCCCTGCGACGGGGTGAGCTCCCGTTGCTCGGTCCCTGCTCCTGCCAACCTAGCAGTTCGAAAGCACGTCAAAGTGCAAGTAGATAAATAGGTACCGCTCTGGTGGGAAGGTAAACGGTGTATCCGTGCGCTGCTCTGGTTCGCCAGAAGCGGCTTAGTCATGCTGGCCACATGACCAGGAAGTTGTACGCCGGCTCCCTCGGCCAGTAACATGAGATGAGCGCCGCAACCCCAGAGTTGGACACGACTGGACCTAATGGTCAGGGGTCCCTTTACTTTTACCTTTTACAATTAACAGGTAGGTAGCCGTGTTGGTCTGTCGTAGTCAAAACAAAATATGCACACGAAAGCTCATACCAAGAACAAACTTAGTTGGTCTCTAAGGTGCTACTGGAAGGAATTTTTTTATTTTTTATTTTGTTTTGACTTTTACAATTAAGAGAGAGAGAGAGGCAGCAGACACCCTTCCTCAGCTCCCACCCCTTTGTTCCCTCCTCCTGAGCTGGAGCAGGAACAGCAGCGAAGCTTTCTTGTCAATCTAAGTGTCTCCTGCCAGTCTGGTCAGCTTCTGTATGGGCCAGCCTGGCTTCTAACTAAAGACACACATAGATCTTTCAGGCATCTTATGGCTCCGCATTGTGATTACAATTGTTTGTGGCAGTTCTAGGTTTCTATGGTGTGCATGGTACTTGGGGGGGTCATTCAGCCTTTGTCCCGATGACACCCACACACACCCAGTGTCTGCTAGCCAGGGCAAGGACCACAGTTCCCTTAAGTGCAGAAGGTCCCAGCTTCAATTCCCAGCATCTCCAGGTAAGCTGGGAAAGGCTTCACTTCCAAAACCTTGGAGAGCAGCAGTTGGTCAGTGTGGACCAGGGGTTGGCAACCTAAGGCCCATGGGCCATAAGCGGCCCACGGGGGTCGTTTAACCGGCCCACGAGCCGCCCCTGAACTGAGCGGCCTGCTCGGCGAGTCCCCGCGCGCTGCGCTAATCCGGCACAGCATAGCATGGGGACTCGCTTCCGTGGCACCGGTATTCGCGTCTGCGCATGTGCAGATGCCGGAAATCGCGCCTGCGCATGTACAGACACCAGAAAACGCACGCTCACATGCACACAGGCCCACGGAGGGATCTCCGCTGGAGTGAACTGGCCCAGGCGAGGTAAACCTTGCCAACCCCTGGTGTGGACAATGCTGAGCTGGATATACCAATGGTCTGGCTTCACATCAGGCAGCTTTTGACATGTGTTCTTCATTTGATGGGCATAATTTTTTGAAACAGGAATGGCTTTTTAAATTGAATTCAGTGCTAATGACCTAGAAGGATGGTGTGGCGACCTATTATGTACTGATGGAAACAGCTTTACTTGTTCTGTCTAGCCTGATGGCTAAAAAGAAAGGAAGGAGTTGTCAAAAACTAGTCATCAGGCCATGATTTTGCAGTCATCAAGGATGTTTGGGGGCTAAGGGCAGGTCAGAGAGAAAGCAAAGGAAACTGAGTAACGAGATAACCATGCAGTACACTGCATGTGTGAATGGAGCGATCGGTGGATTGGATGGGGGAGAGAGGCAGAAAGACTCCACTTCTTTATACAAACCAAAAACATGTGCTTTCTGGGACCTTTATCTTTGGGCTAATGGGGGCAAAGAACTTGGGGTCTTGGTATGTGTTGACGGTGAGGGCAAAGGATGGTAGAAACGGCCTCTTCCTTCTACTGGTTTGATTGATGTGCCACCTTCCTTTGTAGGAAAATGAGTTAGTATAAGAAAATAGGGTTCTGAACTCCATGGAAAGGCTGGGTTGGGGGAGGAGTAAATGACATACAAAAGCATATATACCGACGTTTCAATTGTAAACGGATTGTTTTTAATTTACTAAATGTAACATTTTCATGCTGAATCCATCTGCAGCTTCAGTTGAAGCTCCAAAAGCAGTTTTGAATTTGTGATACGATAGGCATCTTGTCAATCTTCTTTCCAGGTATTGCTGAAGTGGACCAAATATTAACAGTGCTCTTAACCACAGAAATGTTTGTCGGAGGCGGCATTGCGTTCATACTGGACAATACCATCCCAGGTACAGCAGTTTCATTTCCTTGCAGTATTCTCAAGCTGTTTGCGTTTCATGTCTTGAGTGTACAGAATCCTAGGAATCAAAGCTGGGTCCAAACCAATCTAGTTCACATGTCTGCACTGCACAGAACCAAGAGATCACACAGATGTAGAACGGAAGCCAGCAATTTATATATCAGTGTTGGCACTGCAGTACATCTGGAGTTAGGAGCTGGGGCAGTATTAACAGCAGGGGTATCAAATGACAGGAGATGGGCTGGATCAGGCCTGGCAAGCTGCAAGAACTGGTCTGCCAGCCCCATTTTATTTCCTATTCTCTGTGTGCTGTGGCACCCAGCATGGAGGCCGAGAAGTAAAAGTCTTGCATGCTCTTTAAAGATCACTCTCTAAAGAGGAGACAGAGGACTTCATCTCCAAATCTCAGGACTAAGATGAGATGAAGAGGAAAGTGCAGCATTTCGCCCCACCCCACATAGCAGGGTAGGAGAGCTGAAAATAAGGCCAATATTATTTCACATGGGGCAAACAATGCACTCCTTTGGTTTCAGATAGTACATGCGTACGAGTCTAAAAAGCTTGGGACACACATTTTCACGGCCCTCTAGCATCTATGGTGGTTCATGTACCAAAAATAAAGGAACCTCTTAGAGGCGGCTTAGTTTGGTCAGAAATCAAGAATGCACTTCCAGAGTTAATGCTAAATACATTACTTCTGGTAGATGAGCCACAATGTGTGTCCCAGGCTTTTTAGACTCGCCTACCCATGGACCCAGGTGGCGCTGTGGGTTAAACCACAGAGCCTAGGGCTTGCTGATCAGAAGGTCGGCGGTTCGAATCCCTGCGATGGGGTGAGCTCCCGTTGCTCGGTCCCTGCTCCTGCCAACCTAGCAGTTCGAAAGCATGTCAAAGTGCAAGTAGATAAATAGGTACCGCTCTGGCGGGAAGGTAAACGACGTTTCCATGCGCTGCTCTGGTTCACCAGAAGCGGCTTAGTCATGCTGGCCACATGACCCGGAAGCTGTACGCTGGCTCCCAATAAAGCGAGATGAGCGCCGCAACCCCAGAGTCGGACACGACTGGACCTAATGGTCAGGGGTCCCTTTACCCATGTGCTGTCCGAAACCAAAGGGGAGCATAGCTTGTCAGAGGCGACAATTTATTTAGCTCTCCTACCCCACTAACAGTGGTGGAGCATGGAAACATTGGCATTGACTCTTCATAGACTGCTGTGGGCTTGAGAGATAGCACTTGCATATGCGGTGATTGGGGGGGGGCACACGTTTATGTGTCTTACACTTAAATGCAGCATTAATTTCTTTAGTGGAATCCTGATCACACACACTGACCACTTTCTGAATTTAGAGTGTTACGCATTTGCTGGAGGGTCGTCTGTATGAACAATCCATATTGCAGATGGTAAGAATTGTGTGCTTTCTACCATTTGCAATATGGAGCATCTAATGATTGAACCATTTTAAGGGACTGGTCAGAGGCTGCAGTTCCTTTTAACTACTGTCTGTTGCCGTTTGGCCAAGACTGCTGCAGCTACCATTGAGGAAAAAGAGTTTTTAAGTTGAGAAATCTCAGGTTAAATCTGCAGTTGTAAACTTGCTTTATTTTGTTAAGAGATTATATGGTTCTCCCCTTTGTTTTGAACACACACCCCTTCTATACTCCTTCCCAGGGACTCTAGAGGAACGTGGTCTAGTACAATGGAAGGCTGGGGCACATGCAAACAGCGGCACGTCTGCAAAACTGAAGAGTTACGATTTTCCATTTGGAATGGGTGTGGTTAGAAGGATCCAGTGGTTAAAATATGTGCCAGTGTGTCCAGTCTTCATGGGTTTTCACTGCAGAACAAAGAGCGATTCCAGCACACCAGAACAGACAGCAAACACGGCAGAGATTACAGTCATATGTACAAAAGTTTGAAGAGACTCCCGTAAGATATGGGAGTTTGGACAATCCCAGATAGTAGGGTATTTAAATCATACCCCAGTGAACATGTCTCAAGCAAATCACACTGGCAGAGGAGATGCATGGTTGGTCAAAGCTTTTTTACCTTCTTCCTCCAACATGTTGAGTTAAAGAGAAAGCAGTAAATGGTTCGGCCAGGCGAACGGTTTAGCAATCTGTAAATCAGCAAGACACCTTTGTTCATGGGCAGAATTCCGCCACCCCCTTTCAGTTCTGTAGCTCCAGTATGTGCTTGGAAGAAAAAGATATATTGGTGCTATGTTATGTTTTTGGAACGGCCATTAGCAGAATTGTGTGTATTCTCCTGTCAAAACAAGTAAGTAAATTCCACAGTCAAAATGATTCAGTCAAGTATAATTGCTTTAAACTTACTTTGCCTTTTACAGCTGGTCTACTGTTGTGACTCAAATTAAGGAATTTGGGACTGTTTTTGGCAAGAAATGATGCAACGGGTGGAAGGTATTGTTTAGATACACAAATATGAGGACTGATTGGAATCCTCAAGGAACCAGTTCTGTTTCCAGTACACTTCTAAGTAAAGTGCTGTGGACACTTAAAAGTAAATAATTATTATAATGACCTTGCTGTAAAAAAATATGCTAGCTAATAACACCAAACCTTGAACCACATTGCTATGACAGCTATTAAGTCATTATTAAGCATTTTTCTGAAATCCCCTCCAAATGCATACAAACAGAGCACACAGCTCCTCTTCACTGTTCCCCAGCTCAGGTTATGATTGCTCTGAAACTGTAATACAGGGTTTAAGTAGCACTCTCTACAATTTATCTCTGACAGTTAAAAATCGCTGTTACCCTGCATCTAGTAATGTATGTGCCAATGTCTTCAGATAGCTTTGATTTGCATGTAACCAGGTGCAAGACTACAGTCACTGCCAGTACCTAGGAAGTAAAGACAGCTAATTCCACAGCAACAGGCTCAAAGTTGTTGGCATTTAGCAAAATTACATGCCAAGGAGTAATCTTAAAAAAGGGCAACATTAATTCAGGCCCATGTCTCCCCTAATTTGCTTCACTGTACAAATAACAGCACACATCCTTTACATCTTTTCCTTATGTCAAGTCTATTACCCTCTTTCTCCACAAAGTCCTGCACCCAAGTTCTGAATAAGATGAACACTCAGGAAATAAAAAACAAGAAGTCGTTTCTACTATTATTTATTTTTTTAAATATTTTTGAAAAAATATAATTTTTTTACAATATTTTCAACTTAAACACTATTCACACTGAACACGTATGGCAGCTTAAGCTACCCAAATATGAAGTTTAAGAAGCCAAAACTGTTCTAGTTGTATTAAAAAAAAAATTGTGCTGCAGACTACTGTGTAGTGGATGATTAAACAAAGCAAGGGAAAAGCACCACTCAAATCACTAATGCTATAAAGTTTTACAGGTAAAACCAACTCTTTTGAGGTTGTTAAAATTTTATACAGGCAGTGCCATGTTTCTGGATTTCTGGAAGAAATTGTGATGCACAACCTTGCATCAATTTAAATATAAATGCATTAGTGGGACAAACATTCCAACATGATAACTTGCTGTAATACAATCTCATCTGCCAGTCATTTTTGTTTCTCCTCCACCAGATCTGGTAGCCAAGATAAAGGACTTTGTACAGGTCTGTAAAAGCAGTTCATGTATAATACATTATCCACGCTCTTCTCAAAAAAGAAGAGCAGGATGTGAAGTTTTGCTTCATCATGGGAAGAGTTAGTAGCAGTTCTGAAATCCAGCTAATCTGCATAATCAGATAAACCTTGCTTTTATTTTCATGTTAAGGCATTATCAGGTGCATATCGACACCAACTCTTGCTTTAGCTAAAACAGACCACTCTTTGCCATGAATCCTTCTAAAAGTAGAATTCCAAGAGTTTCTCAGAAACTTGGTACATTTCTCAACTTGACTGGTGCTTCCTACCTCACTTCTCATTCACAAAAAGAGCCTGGGTCCAATTGTAAGTGTTATTTTTTTCCTCCATTCCATTAACCTCTGACAGCAGTTGACTTAATAACAGTCTCAGCACTTTTATTAAGCATGCAAGACTAACAAAACTTTGGCAATGCGTAAGTGTAACACAGTGACAAGAAGAGAGAGCGTTTTAACAATTAAATCTTCTAATACTGGCTTCACAGTGTGGAAATTGTGCTACATCCACCAAAAGAGGGCCCAGTCTACTCATATATTTAGTACTTCACCCCAGGAACAAACTCCTTTGCATTTGGATTCAGATTACTCTTGACCTGGAGGGGAAAAGAAGACATCATAGGTTGAGTTTATGGAGCAAAATGCGTCTTATGACGCATTTGCACAAGGTTCAACGAAAGTTCTTAACAGCCAAGAGCTGCAAGTGTATTAAGAGTATTCTAAAGAACAAGAGGTAGTCTTATCATAGAAACAAAGGAAGTTGCCTTATACAGGGGGTCAGGCTAGTTGTTCATTTAGCCCAGTACTGTCTGCTCTGAGGGCCAGTGGCTCTAATCCTTTTAGCTGGAGATTACAGAGACTTGTCGGCATCCATGTGTCTCGAGACAATGGAGTGTGCCTCCGGGGCTCAAGTCAAACCACTGTGTTAGCAGCACCGAAGTGACCGCCTCGCGGTGCAAACCTGGGCAGTGTGTATGGAGGTCCTGGGCTGCCCAGATAACAAGCCTCACTAATGTGGTCCAAAGGAAAGCAGCTTAGCAGCAGCAGGAATTTCAGGGAGGAGGCATAAAAGGCTCCATCCAACTGTCTTAGGGACTCCACTCTGTTTGGTTTACTCCTTAGCCCTTTCTACTCCCGAAAATATCCTGCAAGGCAGCTGGAGGTTGAGCACCCGAGTTTTCCTTCTCAAGCTCAAACCGCCTTATTGACTGTTGGACCCACTCTTGGTCTCATCCACTCAATCTGCCGGATCCTGTCTTCGCGTGCAGAGGAAGTCCCGAACTCACCAAGACTGAGTTGGTACGTTTTGCATGCAAAGCATGTTCTCTGCTACTGAGCTAAAGCCCCTGACACAAACATTACATTTCTAATGTTTAAGATTAAGAAACTGTTGTAAAAACCATAGAGAAACCCCCCTGTTTGTCAAGGACACAATTATCTGAATGTTGAATGTAGGGCTTGAAGGATCCTTGGATGTTTACCAATTCTTTTTTATTGATTTCCCACAATTTTGAACAAATTGTCACCAAATTAATACAGATCCTTGGATGTTTAGCCCCCACCATGATATATAAAGAGTATTTAGGAAATTCCATTCTTAAGAGTATGCCCTAATACATTTGGTACAAGCCTATTAGCTTCTATCAAAAAACCATGACTATGGATCCACAGTCGTGTCACAAAAGAAGTCAAAGAGCCTAACTCATAGGCTCACCTAATTAGATCATGGATTAAAACAGAGCAGCCTGGATATCTTAGCCACTGTTCCCAATTTCTAAACTTAACAGTGAATCCTTAACCATCAACAGCAAAAACATTAATGTGGCAATTTAGATGTTATTTTGTTGTTACTTTTAAGTAGTTCTGGTTTTAACTTAACACACCAGAGTTCCTGAATACTACATTCTTGTTTATTATTGTACCTGAGGCTTCACTATGACTTTTTTTGTCACTGCACTTTTAACACGAGGTTCCTATCAATGAAAAAAATAGTAAAGATTCACTATTTCTGCAAGTTTATCCATCCAAAAACAACTGCTTTGATAACTTCTGCTGAATTTGTGTGCAGAGTACGGTATGTACTAAGGCAGGAAACTCCCAAATTGTGTGCCAGCTCGCACAAATGTGCTTTATTAAGGACTCCAGTGAGGTTTGTCAAAATTACCTGCCTCTCAGAGAAGGTTGATAGGCAAGGGGGAAAAAATATACAGGGCAGCAATTCACACAAATATTGCAAGTGACCTCCCACTGTGGGAAGGCAATTTTTCAGTCTAGGCATTGTGGTTCATGTGCACACAAGAAGGAACCTTTAAAGGGTCAAGGAAGCTTCAAAAAGAAATGGTAACCCAAAGTTACCGTGGTACCAAGCCTAATATTACTTACAATTTACAAGAGTAAAACATGTAGAAACATCTCAGTGACGTGCATGACAACTCACTGAAATCAAAGAGCCATTGAATTGTACAGCTGGAAGGGACCCCAAGGGTAATCTAGTCCAACCCCCTGCAATGCAGGAATCTTTTGCTCAAGATGTGGCTTGAACCCATGACCCTGATCAATGGAACTGACTTCTGAGCAGATATGTTTAGGCGCCCACTAGTAGTTGAACTTTGGTCCCAATGAAATCAATGGTGCCAAAATGCAACTAACTTTGGATCTACTCCAATATCCAGCTAATTTCCCTCATTTTAGTCATTATCTACGCTCAAGGTGTTTTTGGAACAGACTTGGAAAGTGCGAGGAAAGGAAAATATGTTACATTGGCTAGCTCTATGCTTTTATTCTGCAATTAATGAAAATTGGAGACACACTTCATTCATCGATCCCAAAGTATTGCCTTTTTAAATTCAGAAGATTGCACTGAGCCTCCCAGCATCTGGGATATGTGTTATTACAGTTTGTGCGCTACCAACAGACTTGATCATATGGCAGGTGCTAGAAAGGCACTGAGGCCACCGCTAGCTTCAGCCACCAGACATGCAAGCCACATTGTCACAGAATCCAAAAGCCAAAATGAGAGCTGCTCGGGAGGTCTGCAAGCACACATTCCCTCTCTTAACCACCTAGCCCAGGCACCCCCAAACTTGGCCCTCCAGCTGTTTTGGGACTACAATTCCCATCATCCCTGACCACTGATCCTGCTAGCTAGGGATGATTGGAGTTGTAGTCCCAAAACAGCTGGAGGGCCGAGTTTGGGGGTGCCTGACCTAGCCCCAAACTATTTCTCCTAGACTCTTAACTCTCACACACACTTTCGTTATTTCTCTCCATTCTTTCCTCTGCACTTGCAGACATTAAGCGGGAGGCAGAGGGGAGAGGGGAGAAGGAGAACAAGACAGAAGAGGAGGTTCTGTTATACAGTGATCCCTCGACTTATGAATGACCCGACTTACGAGCTTTTCAAGTTACGAGGGATCAAAGCGGCCGCCGCTTCTGAATTTTTTCGACTTCCGAAAGGAAGTCGCGGCCGTTTTAGATGCGGTTTCCTCAACTTGCGAAGGTTTTTTTGACCTACGAATGCGTTCTCCCAATGCATTCCTATGGGGACTCGAGTTACGATGATTTCGACCTACGAAGATTCCGTCGGAACGGATTATCTTCGTAAGTCGAGGGTCCACTGTAAATACGTTACGAAGTGGCTTGATTTCCTTAATTTACTTTTTAAGCTCCTCTTTGAAATAAATACCTGACAAGGATTGTAGGCAGTCTTGGTACAAATAAACTCAATGTTTAAAACCAGGCACTTACCACCAGATCTTCCAGTGACGAACTGTCACTGATAACAAGATCATTGAGCTGGTCCTGAATTTGATCCATCGTTTGCGGGAGATCTCTGGCTGGAATAAACCACTCATGTTCTTCCTCCTCTTCCAGCATTTCTTGGAAGCAGCGTTCTATAAATTCTTCTTCCCACAACTCCTCTTCAATCTGTATTTAAAACATAGGAGAGAAAGTTTACCATTACCACAGCCACCACCCTTAAGGCTTCTTCACAGAGATCACGCACAGAAAATGCTACAGCACTGCTCAACCAGCTACTTCATAGTATTTTCATCTTGGAAAATAAATGTGTGGTGTGTTTTTTTTTTAACAATTCAGCTGGTTCTAGCAAGAGTCATATTTTCCAATAAGTAGCCTTAACTTGGCAAGTTTGTACAATCATTTAGTTGCACAATAGTTTATTTCCCTTAGTTCCCATCCCACAGGAGCTGACAACACATCCTATGTAAAACGAGGCAGGCTAACTTTAAAGACAGCTACTAAGAGCATGGGAAGTAAGACACAAATGAAAAATGGCTGGGAGGGGTGGGGAGTCTGAGAGGCCATCAGAACACACCTCACTTCTTTCCTAACACTAATATGAGTTTGTTTGAAATTGCCTTTTCATTTTACTTCTTATTCTTGTAATATAGCAATGTGCAGCATTTAACCCGATAATCACTGATACTATCTGACAGTGGAATAAGAGGGTTAGAAATGGCTAGTAAGTTAAAAATTACACATGGCAAGGAATTCTTCAATCTCAGAAGGCCTTGCTAACTTGGGTATTTATTTAGCATCCAGGGGCAAAACTAGGCTTTATTTCATCTGGGTCAAAGACCCCATTTGCCCCCGCCATGTGTGTACACACACACACACACACACACACACACACACACACACACACACACACACACAGGCTGGGAGCCTCAATGGTACTCCTCTGGAAAATTCACCCGGGGCAAAAAACCTGGCTAGCCCCCTCCCAATAGCTACAGCACGGAGCAGTCCTCTAGTATCCACTTTAAGCAGAGAGCAGAGATTAAGCAACCAGAGTACCAAGCTGTGTTTCAGAATGAGAGGCAAGACTATCAAGGAAAAAACTGGAAGAAAATATAGTCAAATGAGATACATGTTTAGAGAGCAACAATTCTTTGCAAAGGCTTTATCTGCAGAAAACAGGCAAGAGTCCTTCTGAAATTTCTAATAAAATACGATACCAAAAAACAAAACAAAAAAAACACTCCTTCTTTACAGATATGGAAGGGGTCACATTATCTGCTAACCCACCTGCCTGTTGAACTCCTCCTCGTTTTCCATCCACATGTACTCAGCAAATGGATTATCATCTTCATGAGAGTGACCATTCATGATCACATCTTCATTGATAATGCTTGGACTAGTACTCCTGCGACTTGGGTCTTTCATGGTTGTGCCTTTGAGCTTAAGCCTGAAAGGGGGGAAAAACACACCACGGTCTTAAAGACGCTCAGTCAAATCCATAACCGCACTTACTTTAAAGTCCCCTGTTGATTTCAGTGAAACGTGATCCAGTGTCTGCAATGCTGGAAGAGACACATAGTTTGGGAAGACTTATTCCTGCATTTTCCTCCTCAAGCAGTGGAGATGGAATATCTATGGACAAGTTTCTAACACTATATGTGACTAGGCATGTATCAAAATTCTCCTTTTAGGGTGGAAACAAACACAAAGATTAGAACCTGTATTTTGCACGGACTGCGAAAAATAATGCAATTATGGTCCAAGGTAGACAATATGCAAGGCAACATTGACTTGTTTGACCCTGACAATCTGGCTGAGAAATAGTGAGGAGACTACTGTAGAGCAGTTCTGATAATTTCTGGCAGGAAGATTAACGGATAGCAAAGGCAAAACAAAATAAAAAATAAAAAAATTCCTTCCAGTAGCACCTTAGAGACCAACTAAGTTTGTTCTTGGTATGAGCTTTCGTGTGCATGCACACTTCTTCAGATACACTGAAACAGAAGTCACCAGACCCTTATATATAGTGAGAGGGTGGGAGGGGCATTACTCAGAAGGGTGGTGGGAATGGGTGACAGCAAAGGGTCCTTCATCTTCCTCAAAGCCATCCCTGCAGAGTCTGGCAAGGTTCTATTTTGTCATCTCTACATCCGTGTGTGTGTGTGTGTCCCCAATAGGCAATACTCAATCAGGTTTGAACAAGATGCCATCTAAGTACCCTTTGAATGCAAAGAAGCTGAGTGGTAATTGAAATATGGGAGCAAGGCAACAATATCTGGCATATTTTCTGACTCGGGTAGGGGAGAGAAGATGCAGACAACTTTCATTGGTGGTGTTTAGCCTTGCCAGTCTCAGCTTTGTAGTAGATGCAGATTACAATGTTAAGTATCTTTCGTCAGCTCCCATATTGAAAGATGTATCAAACCCTTTCCATCTAATGAGTACCTTGCTGTCTTCATTCACACGTTGGAACCCTGAGGTGAAACAGCTCTTTATGGGGTTCCCCTTGAGAACTATATTCAGAAGTTTAATTTGGTGCAAAACATGGTAGGACTTGATCTCTCAACAGTGTTACATTCGTGGCTGTGGGGTGCTGGAAATGTTTGAACCTGAGATTTTCTGATGTTCCCAGTTGAATGTTTTACCTTTATTTACTAAGCAAAACTAAACAGCTCTGCCATGTTAAGTTTTCACACGCTGTGCAACACTCAAACCAACAGCCAGAAAAAAACCCTGAATATATGACAGGCGAAAAAGATTCACTTAAGTGCACTTGAAAGTGGCTTTAAATGTTACATTGCCTCAAATGCAAAGCATTACTGGGGGGGGGGGGGATAAAATAGTGCAAATATTTTAATATGTGTAAAATCAGTAGCACACATCCCCTTCCACCATTTAAATTTGTAGGGAAAAGTTAAGGCACTGTGCATTTTTCCCACACTAATTTTAGTATACTTAAAGCATTGTGTGTACAGTATGCCACTCTTGTCCACTTCCAGTCTTTCTGCTGTTGCACTAAGTCATCTTTTGGCTTAGCATGTTGTCCAAACCCAGGCTAGTGATTTAGCTCCTTCCTGACTAACTGTGAGCTCTAACCAAGGTTTGTCATATGGTTGATGGGCTGTGGTTTGTCCAGGAGAGCTAAACCAGGCATCCCCAAACTGTGGCCCTCCAGATGTTTTGGCCTACAACTCCCATGATCCCTAGCTAACAGGACCAGTGGTCAGGGATGATGGGAATTGTAGTCCAAAACATCTGGAGGGCCGAAGTTTGGGGATGCCTGAGCTAAACCATGATCTCATGAACAGGAAGCAGCAAAGCAACTGCAATCTCCTCTCCTAGAGACGACGCACTTGTGAGAAGTCATGGTTTGACGTAGCATGACATACAAACCTGGCCAAGGTCTGTAAAAGCACTTTCACTTTGTATTACTTCCAGTTGAGATGGAGATAAATCTTATTTTGAACTGGTAAGAGCACCATTTTGTTTTGCTAAAGAATGGTTCTACCTGCAAAAACTCAGCAGGCATCTTAATTGTACTTTGTTCTTCTCACTACGACTGATGCAACTTTGAAAGCTGTTCAGTTTGGGAGGGGGGTACTGTTTCTGGTTATGTTACCAAGTTAAGATACAAAATATATTTAAATATTTTTTAACATAGTTACCCGTCTTTCCCCCTTTTAAAGACACCGTCTTATAATTTTTTCCCCTCAAAAAAACACAGGGTGGCTTATTTTCGGGGGGGTGTCTTATTTTTATTACGTCAGTATGGTACGGTATAGCCTCCCCCTGCGCGCTGAGCAGGCGGGGCAGAACTCCGCAAGAGGCGCGTCCCCCCCCCGCGCCTCTCGCTGGTTTGCTGGCTCCCTGCACACGGGCAACAGGCGGGGCAGGAAGAGGCATCTCCCCCCCCCCGGCGCGCCTCTCCCTGCGCGCTAAGCAGGCGGGGCAGAACTCTGCAAGAGGCGTGTTCCCCCCCCCGTGCCTCTCACTGGTTCACTTGTTCCCTGCACACGCAGGAGGGGCTGAGGAGGCGACGGGAACAATGGCGGCACCACGGCTTACTTTTGGGGTACGTCTTACTTCTCACAAAGGTAAAAAAACCCTGCCATGGCTTACTTTATGACTACGTATTAAAAAAGGGGAAAGTAAACATAGTCTACCACACACCAATAGTCCACTAATGTGTGCCCTGGAATTTCACTACTTTCTGCACCCAAAGCAAGATGCCTGGGCTTTGAACTACAAAGGCCCTCAACCGTGTGGACCCAACAAATCTCAGAAGTATCTTTGTTCCTTTACTCCTTCTTTAACACCAAAGTGTGCCTTCTTGACTGGACCATCATGTAACAAGATTGATCAATAAGAGGAAGGCAAGAGGGATATTCAGTGTGGTTATCATAATCACTGAATGTCCTTCACCCTAAAGGTAAAGGGACCCCTGACCATTTGGTCCAGTCGTGTCCGACTCTTGGGTTGCGGCGCTCATCTCGCTTTATTGGCCGAGGGAGCTGGCGTACAGCTTCCAGGTCATGTGGCCAGCATGACTAAGCCGCTTCTGGCGAACCAGAGCAGCGCACGGAAACGCCGTTTACCTTCCCGCCGGAGCGGTTCCTATTTATCTACTTGCACTTTGACATGCTTTCGAACTGCTAGGTGGGCAGGAGCTGGGACCGAGCAACGGGAGCTCACCCCGTCGCGGGGATTCGAACTGCCGACCTTCTGATCAGCAAGCCCTAGGCTCTGTGGTTTAAACCCACAGCGCCACCTGGGTCCCTGTCCTTCACCCTAGCAATCTATCAAATTCTGACTCTGAACACCTTCTAAAAGCATTGCAAGGCTTTCCTGTTTGGGATGGCTTCAAGGGCTAGTAAGCAGCAGTATTAGAAATAGCGATATGAAAGCTAGGAGCTAAATGGCACCTTAAACCTAGGTTATGGGTGCAACAATGGAATGCTTAGGGAAATTTTAAATGTTTGAAGTTTTATTCTGTTTTTACTGTTCTGGTGAAAGCCGCCCAGAGTAGCTGGGGAAACCCTGCTGGATGGGCGTGGTATAAATAAATTATTATTATTATTATTATTATTATTATTATTATTATCTAGGCACACTTTTTTATAACAAGAATATGAAGCTGAAAATCAATGAACTGCAGCTAAAATCTTATGTTCATTTTTCACATGGTGTAGTTCTCATCTGAAGACTGCAAAAAACAAAGCCATGCTTCCCCTGCCCGCCCCCCCTAATATTCTTATGAGGGTCCCTTCTACAGTCTTCAGAGTGGCTGGAAGTGGGGAGGCAGAAAAAGGCCCTCGTTTCCTTCCACTCTGCAGAAAAGCCCTGGATTCTCCCTACACCCCCTTTCCTTCACATAAATATATATTTCTGGCACCACAATTAACACATATTAAAGGCCTATACAACTGATGGCAGACACACCAACCTTGAGTGCCCAGTCCTTCAATGATCCCACTCGAAAATTTGTTTTGGTTTTAAGCATCACTGTGAGAGTCTGAGGTAGGTAACACTAACATACACCACTTAAACCACCATAACTAACTGGCTAGTATATTTCAAATTAAAAGCACACCATACATTAAAAGTACATTGAACAAGGCAACTAAAGCCTAAACAAAACATGTTGGGTTTAAAAGAAAAAAACAAAGTTTTCAGGTCCCCAATCCATGCACGTTCTACTTGGGAGGAAGCCCCATTCAACTTGGTTGGCATTCACTTCCGAGTAACAGTGGCAATTTTAATTTGAAATCTTAGGTGCAGTACTGTGCCCAGAGCTCAGAAACTGCTTGCGTTTATGAAATTCCCTGTCGCAAAACGTGCCTAGAACAATAGGAGTTTAGAAAGCTGGTAAGCAGGCTTGGGGGACCCAGGTGGCACTGTGGGTTAAACCACAGAGCCTAGGGCTTGCTGATCAGAAGGTCGGCGGTTCGAATCCCTGCGACGGGGTGAGCTCCTGTTGCTCAGTCCCAGCTCCTGCCCACCTAGCAGTTCGAAAGCACGTCAAACTGCAAGTAGATAAATAGGAACCGCTCTGGTGGGAAGGTAAACGGCGTTTCCGTGTGCTGCTCTGGTTCGCCAGAAGCGGCTTTGTCATGCTGGCCACATGACCCGGAAGCTGTAAGCTGGCTCCCTTGGCCAATAAAGTGAGATGAGCGCTGCAACCCCAGAGTCGGACACGACTGGACCTAATGGTCAGGGGTGCCTTTACCTTTTTAAGCAGGCTTGGGAAAGTTTTGATTCCTATATATTTTCTCTCCATCTATCCCTCTTTTGTATTATTTCCAGCCTTAACACACTGGAAGCGACGGAAATGTTTTTCAGCCACAACTCAGAACACTCAGTTCTTATTGGAAACACCCATTGTATATTGTTCTGCCAATCTTGTAAGGAAAGTCCACTTGTTGAAGTGATGAATTCTGCATTTAAAAATAAACCACTATTTAATATAGGGAATCTAACAATCTTTAACGGACACAAGTTCTCCACCCCTGATTTAACAGACGTTTAGCCATCTGATAACAGAACAGCTCTTTCTGTACACTGAAGGCTTTTTGATGCTGACTTCCCCTGTCTGACAATCCTTCCTTCCAGAGCCTCAACCACCCAGAGCAGATTTTTAGAGACTACTGTACAAGGGGCTACATGTTAAAGTGAGAACTGGCAGAAGTGCCCCCCCTCCCGCTCATCTCCCACCAGCAGGCACATATTCTGAGCAGAACTCTGTACAAGGGATGCTCATTACTAGAGGAGGAGCATGGAGTCAAAGTTACTTAAGTACCAACACTGTGAGAAATACCAGTTATTTTTCTTTCTCTTTTGAGAAGCATGGTCAGGTTTCAAGGTTAGCTCTGCAATATTTAGTTAAGCGTTTATTGTCTGACTATACATCATAATAAAGCCCCATTTCAGAGACTACTTATTAAAAGCAAAACTGCTGTAATTATTGTCACTTGCAATTTACAAGTCTTCTTTACTATAAGTACCATATCTGCTGACTATGTAAACAAGAACACGTTACCGGTATATTGATGCAACCTACTGCTACTGCTACAGACTCAAATAAAAGATAGGGCCAGAACACTAAAGAGGTTAGTTTTAAAAATGTATCTTGCAAGATATTCCAGGCTCTGCTTAAAACATCTCTAATTATTACATTCAAACAAAAAATAATAATTGTTCTGTGTCCACTTTTGATTTCAAAATGTACACCATTTCTATGATTTAGCTTGGGAAACTAGACTGCAAGTCACCTTAGAAATGTCATCATGTTCCTCTCTCCATTTGCAACAATCAAGGGGAGCTGTGTTTAAGTACAGACTTCCCTCTGGCAGCTCTATGTCTCTTCCTACTAAATCCTGCAATTCATAGGATCCTGATGTCAAATGAGATTGTGACGTCACAAACCTCACCTGAGAGAGATGATGTATGTGGGCAAACACCAAACAGTTATATAACTTAGCTCTAAAAGAACAGGTTCTCCATCTACCCTGTGATATTATGTACTGAAACCAATGATATATAATTTGATTCATGGATAAGATAGCTGCAAGGGTAGGCAAGGTCAGTGTATCTTTAATGTTTATTATAATTTTATCCATGTCTTCTGCAGAAGAGTTCAGTTCAGCTTCCATGTTGCTCTCAGGCACTGCTGATGGCCAGGTATGATTGACTTTAGTAGAGAAACTGCATCAAATGCCTTCTTTGAATATGCAGAAGACACAACTTTTAGTAGGTATAGCTTTTCTCACACCTGCCCAGCCTCTCTCTTCCCCATACGGGAGAGTGTCTTCATCGCATATGGAAATTCTAGATCACTGGCTTCCAAACTGTGCTCAGAGGAATCTTGAGGCTCCTCAGAAACTTATCAGAGGTTTCTCAATCAGTAATTGTCAACAAGCTTCACTGAAAAGCAAGCTTGTCTACCATTTCTGTTACCATTTGTCTACCATTTCCATTAGTCACCATGCAACCAGGATGCAGGTGCATGCAGTATGCATGTTGAGGCTCCTTTTAGTTATCATGGTAAAGATCTGCAGGCAGACAAATTCATGGAGGAGAATAGGTGTTTAAAGTATCTGACTAGGAGTGGGAAGATCCAGGTTCGTATCTCCACTTGGCCATGAAACCCACTGGGTGGCATTTGGTCAATCACAACCTCCCCTACCCTCAAGTGTTGTTGAGAGGAGGAAAGTGAATAGGAAAGCCATGTACACCATCCTGAGGCCTTTAGAGGAAAGACAGGATGTAAGTTTATTAAATAAACATCCCCCGAACCCTGTGCTCATCACCATAAATTGCTGCATCGAATGCCATTTTTATTTGCTTAGTAGATGTATATCCCATCTTTCTTCCATTATGGAACCCAAGGGGTACAAATGCACTAACTAGACCCTGGCCTGATCACCTTCAGCAGCTGCATATGCCCACAATATAACCTGCATATGAAAAGTTAAGTGTGTGTGCTGTGTGACAGCAGTGCTGCCTTCTACCTCTCGTGAATCTACTTACCGGTATCAGCTTCACTTATGTGAGCCCCATTTGTGTCAATAGGTAAAGGGACCCCTGACCATTAGGTCCAGTCGTGTCCGACTCTGGGGTTGCAGCGCTCATCTCGCTTTATTGGCCAAGAGCCGGTGTACAGCTTCCAGGTCATGTGTCCAGCATGACAAAGCCGCTTCTGGCGAACCAGAGCAGCACACGGAAACGCCGTTTACCTTCCCGCCAGAGCAGTTCCTATTTATCTACTTGCACTTTGACGTGCTTTTGAACTGCTAGGTGGGCAGGAGCTGGGACCGAGCAACGGGAGCTCACCCCATCGCAGGGATTCGAACCGCCGACCTTGTGATCAGCAAGCCCTAGGCTCAGTGGTTTAACCCACAGCGCCACCTGGGTCCCTGGCATTTGTGTCAATACATCTCTTCAAATAACACAGACACTTTGATGGAGCCCGTGCAGCGTTTCTCAAACCTGGGTTCTCAATGGTTGTTGGACGACAACGCCCCGCTAGCTAGGGGCCAATGGGAGTTGTCGTCCAATAACATTTTGGGGACCCAGGATGTTTGAGAAACGCTGGACTAGGGCCCAGGAGTTCAAAATCCCCATTAAAGGTGTTGATAAAAGCAGGGATGGTGTGAACCTGAGTTCCTTGGATGGAAAGGAGGGATGTAAACATGGTAAACAAACAAATATATACAACAGCCCTCTATATCGTGTTCCCGACCACCACTGCCGCTTTCCTTTCTGCGTAGGAAAAAAAGACACAGCACGGCACTCTTAATCTCAGGGTTGTTGGTTCGAGCCCCACGTTGGGCGAAAGATGTCTGCATTGCAGAGGGTTGGACTAGATGACCCCCAGGGTCCCTATGATGCTATGAACGAAAAGCGCCCCCCACCCAAAAAAACCCCACTTCAGTCCTCCCTTGCTTCGGTCAAGACGCTAAGCCAAAGCAAAGAGCAGCCCCGACCCACAAGGCACAGCAGGCTGCAGGAGCAGGTCTCTCACAAGGCCTTTGCTTAAGCCCCGCCCCCTCCTCGCTTAAGCCCCGCCCTGCCGCACGCCCCCCGCCCCTACCCTCTTTGTTCGCCGCCTAAAGAGCGCGCAGGCCCCGCCCCCTGAGAGGGAGAAGAGGAGGGGAAAGCCGTGGCACGTATCCCATCATGCACCACGCCCCTAACAGACAGGTACGCTGCCCCGGGTACCCGGATGAAGGGGGGGCAAACACACATATACACACACCCTCCAACCCCCCAACAGGCGGCGGCGGTGCCATTAGGCCGCTCCCCGACCAACCCCCTCGCTTCTCCTTCTATCGCCTCAGAGGGATTCGTCCTCGTCCCGCCCCACCCCCCCAAGCTGGCCCTCACGCGGGATGTGGGCAGCAAAGGGAGCCCCATGTCAACGGCGCCGCCTCAGAGCGCTAGGCCCCAGCCCCCTTCCGCTGCAGCGCACCTTTCGAAGAAGTGGGTCAGCCGCTTCTCGCTGCTCTTTATCCGGCTCCCTCGCTTCTCCTTCGCCACCCCCTTCCCTTTGGAAACACAACAACCGCCCCCCCTCCCTCTCCAACCTATCTCTCCGCAGGCCGGATGTGAGGTCACTTCCGCCGTCTGCGTCCGTCTCTATGGTCTCTGCTCGAGGCTTCCGCTCGGCGACCGAGCCGGGCTTCCTCTCTTAAAATATGCGCAGGCCGCAGTCGCCACAGAGCTACGAAACAGGGAAGGCTCTCTGGGGTGTGCCGGAAGTCGTGCCGAAGCGAGACTCTTATTGTTTTTCCTACCTCTATGGTCGCCATTTTTCCAAGAGGAAGGGGGGGGGGGAAACCCGCTGTAAATATACGGAAAATATAGGAAGGTGCGCAACTGCTGAAAAATAAATCGGGAACTGTTCTGACAGTGAAGTGGACCCTCTCGGAAGGTTGTGGACTCTCCTTCCTTGGAGGTTTTTAAGCAGAGGTTGGATAGCCATCCGTCATGATCTAGTCGAGATCATGCACTGCAGGAGGTTGGACTAGATGACCATTGGAGTCCTTTCCAACTTGACAACTCTATGGTTTGATTTTACACATGCCAATTTAATTGAGACTAGGGATCTCTCTCCCACCAGAAAAAGACGGCTTCTGCACAGCTTTTAAGATACTGATAATTTTAGGCATCCTGCTTAAAATCACATTCAACAGATCTGCCAGTGGCCTGATAAAAGTGTGCAGGTGGCTGGGTTGTTGCCAGCTGCAATGTTCATTCTCAGCAGTAGCATCTCTGCATGCACCTGAGCTTTGTGTAGAAATGTCAAGACACGTCATCAGTTTTTACACCCCCGTTTACCTAACACACCCCTCCCCCACATCCCAAAAGCAAGTTACACTGCATTCCCTATCATTTTCCCAGGTGGGTCAGCAGCAGTGTTGGTTTTGCTACAGCAAAAAACTGTCTAGCTGCCGCTTAAAGACTAGCAAAAGTTTTGTGGCGGAAGCTCTCATGAACTAAAACCCTGCTTCATCAGATGCATGTTGAAATCTCAGTTGGCATGCACTGTAGATAAAAAAAATTCATCATCATAGAATTGTAGAGTTGGGAGGGATCCAGAGGGTCATCTAGTCCAACCCCCCGAAATGCAGGAATCTTGTGCCCATTGTGGGGCATGAACTCATGACGCTGAGATCAAGTTTCGTGCTCTACCGTTGGAGAGACCTGCTCACTGACGAAGTGGGCTGCAGTGCCACAAAAGCTTATACCATAAAGCTTATAGTTAGTCTTAAAAGGTGCCACAAGACTTTTGGTGTGTATGCAGCTCTTAAATATAGAGGCAAAGTGTAAATGGTGGTAACTGGCTACCCTGAGTTAGTGATTCACCAGGGATGAGTCAAAATCTTCCTCAACAGCCCCAGGCAATCCTTGGTAGATGTCTATCCTCCAGCATACTGATATATGCCCGAAAAACCAAGTGGCACATAATGAGATGAAGTAGAACCACTGTTCAGCAAATGCAGCTATAATGTTATTTTTTGTGTTCTGACTTGAGCTGGATTTTCCATTAAGGCAACTAACTACACCTGTCTATGCCAGTTCTTCATTAGATCCTCATGATTTTACAAGTTTCCAATATTTTTAAGTTATTCTTACTCCCACAAAGTTGGTACTTCTTTAGAAAAATACATCCCACTCCTCCATCAAAAATCAGTAATAAGTGTCATCAGTGGGTTTGGTTGGAGTGTTTGGCTTGTGATCAATCCACTTTTGTGCAACTTTCATGTCAAAAAGTCCCGTATCAAGGGGCAATTCCATCACAACTGGTAGTAGGTACCTGGGCTCTCCACATCCCCTCTAGCACAGTGGACCTGTATTTAAATGTTCATTTAATTTTGTTGTGTACGTCCAGTGATGCTGACAGCTGAAGGTGAGCTGGCTATCTTCATTCAACCACAGAACAAGCTGCCAATCTTCTTGGATCTCAGAGATGCTCAGCCTGTGATGAGTGTACATACCAAGTTTTTGTGATAGATCAGCTTTAGGAGAACAGGCAAAGAAGAGTTATCAATGACTCAGCTTTGCCACGAGTACCAAAATTTTCCCTTTCCCAATCCTCTCTGTCACCACCTCTCTCTCTTTTGGCTAAAGACCACCCACATGGTGGTGATGGTACCCATCCTAACTTACAAACTGTTGCTGCCCCACATTTTCACCTAGCTCCTCATCTTAAGTCTCTTGTGTTTCTCTTCCTTTGGCCATCTTCTTCCACCTCTTCTTGCTGCCTCCTACCACTCACATTCTACTAGAATTTCCTTTCTCTTGGGCTGTTTCCTTCTAACCTTTTCCAGAACATCAGCTTTCTTCACCCCTCACCTCAGTCTCCACAGTTCTGTCTGCTTCCTTCTCTGGTCTTGTCTTCTTCCTGCCCTACCTTTAAAGGTAAAGGGACCCCTGACCATTAGGTCCAGTCGTGACCGACTCTGGGGTTGTGCGCTCATCTCGCATTATTGGCCGAGGGAGCTGGCGTACAGCTTCCAGGTCATGTGGCCAGCATGAAAAAGCTGCTTCTGGAGAACCAGAGCAGCGCACGGATACACCGTTTACCTTCCCGCTGCAGCGGTACCTACTTATCTACTAGCACTTTGATGTGGTTTCGAACTGCTAGGTTGGCAGGAGCAGGGACCGAGCAACGGGAGCTCACCCCGTCGCGGGGATTCGAACCACTGACCTTCTGATCGGCAAGCCCTAGGCTCTGTGGTTTAACCCACAGCGCCACCCGCGTCCCTGCCCTTTCTTTAGCTATGGCTAAACAAGACTAATCAGAGGTAGGGGTCTATAACTATATATTTATATACTAGAGGGAATTTCAACACCTAGTTTTCATAATTACATAATTCATAATATAATGTAAATAATGGCACTAACCTTAGATGTTATTCTGAATTGTGTGAAGTCAACTATTGGCAGATTTCAACTATGTAGATACCTATATATGCCACGTTTTCTGAAAATGGCTGAGTTATTCTATGCATGAAGTTTGCAAAACTGAATGTTTTAGCATTGGTATTGCAGAGAGATACTTCCATTCCGTGCAAACAAATTATTAGTCATGAAATTTTTTATTGACAAATACTGGGGAGTTTATTGCCCTTGTGAATAAAGGTTTCACATACTAGCTCCAGAGCTAAACATACAAATTCAGCTGATTATACTAAACAAGCTCTTTTGGAATGTGTGCTGTTGAATTCTAGCCTAAGTACAGTAATGACCAGCTATACCACATGCTGTTCAGACAGTTAACACAAACTATAAATTATGGAAACTTCATGGAAGTGGAGGTCATGCTGTGAAGTTTAAAATCAGAACTTTTTAATACCATTGTAGCTGGTTGGGCAAAGAGCATGACAGATGATCTGGTTGTCTGTGTAAAAAAAACTGGCTATAGAGAATCACATATACACACAAAAAACCTCATGGCTGGTTTGGTTTATTGGTTTGACACTATAACAACCTGAATTGACATATATGTAAGCTGTTAAAATCATTAATAGAACTACATGAAAACAGATTATACACGCAAGCTCCCAATCACATCAGCCACACAAAGGTACATCAAGAGCACAGTTCTAAGATAAAACCAAATGTGAAGAGGTAAACTTGTTACTTTGAAGCAAGCCCCACCAATTTCAGTGACACCTTAGTAACTGGTCTAGGATCAGAATTGAAATACAAACATAAAAAGGTAACTATTTACAATTTATGGTTCAAATGCTGCTTTTGCTTATACTTGAGATGTATGAAAAGTACTAAATTCAAGTTGCAAGCAAGAAAAATAATACTGGTCAAGAAGAATAAGAATTTACTTTCTGCGCAAGCAGAAGAAACACAGCATTTTAAAAGCCGACTATCGGTTTTTCTATTCGCTACCAAACACACTGAGACTAAAATAAAGCGTTTCTACTTTTTTAAAAGTCACAAAAAATTAGTAAAGATTCTCAAAAGTGAAATGAAATCATGAAAGTTAGCTGGACATAGTAGACTGGAATGTTCCAGAGTTTGGGGGGGGGGGGAACCTAACTGCTTATATTGAACTGAACAGAACCAACGTTTAAAGGGATGTTCTTTGAAGCCTGAAAATATTAATGCTGATGAAATCCTTTCTTAACTCTTCAGAATGCTGTACATTTCCTTGGTAGCTTCAAGCATCAATCAGGACAAAAAGCTGTATTGTCATTCCCATTTTTTAAAAAAAGATCGTTTTGAAAATGCAGATTTTGCTGTAACATTAAACACACTAACAGAATTATACTTCTATTTTATTCCACTAAAATCTAAGTAGTATAGCGTTTCCCCAATTTTACTGTATTGAGATTAACGTTGAAAATAAAACCATTTTTTCCTTAAACTGGCAAACCTCTTTTTTTGCATTTAAGTCTCTTTTTTCTGTTTCTTGTCTTCAGCCTTCTCCATGTGTTTCTGTAACAAATAAACAAGGGAGGATTGAATTGTAATTTGTTTATGTTGCCTGGATTTTGTTGCAATGACATCAATAGCAACACTTCATAATTTTTTCAAATTTAAGCTTGCTGCATCTCATGATAAATCAAGTACTAAGGCTGATGTGTATATTGGGCATAATCCAGTCACTATACTTTGATTACAATGGAATGTCCAAGTTCCAATTTGGGCTGGATTGTATATGACATGGCGTATGCATGAACGGGAGGGTGGGGGTATCTGACTCATTAACTGAGCTTCTGAAGTATGTGGTGTAGAATAAAGTGAGATTAAATTTGCCACTTAAAATAAACCAGAGCATTAACAAAGAGCTACTTATCCTCAGATTTTAATTAAGCTTCTTCCAATAGCTACATGAAGGTGAGCTGAGAAATTCTACCTTACCTTCAACTTTTGATAATGTGAAAGGCTGCTGCAGTGGACCTTTTTTGCAGCATCTTCATTGGTGTAGAACAAGGAACACAACTTGCAGTAAAATCCAGTTCGGGGCACCACATAGCTCACACCTAGATAGAAACATGCACATAATTGCAAATCTGATCCAGAACATAAGAAGGGCCAGAAAGAGAGTCTCTAAGTTCCCTCTGTACTGAATAGGTGATCTGTAAATCAGTAGTCTTATACTTGCTACCGTGTTTCCCCTATTTTAAGACACCGTCTTATATATTTTTTCCCTCAACAAAACGCACTATGGCTTATTTTGAGGGGATGTCTTATTTTTATTATGTAAGCCCAGCCCCGCGTTTTCCTTGGCGCCCTCCAGAACTGCGCCTATCACTATGGCTTATTTTCGGGGTACGGCTTATATTTCAAAAATGCGAAAAAATCCTGCTATGGCTTATTTTATGACTACATCTTAAAATAGGGGAAACAGGGTATACATGCATCCTTGCCTTTAAAATGCTCTTAAATAAAATGGTTTGGTTCACACCTCACAGAACTGTTATTTAATGTGACATAAATGGAATACGACAGAGTCTGACAGTCTCAGAAGAGCCTTCTTCTCTTCCAACGCAATCAGGAGAGTTTGGAAGAAGTTTGTTGTTTGTACTGACAAACTGTGATTAACATTAACTATGGTTTACATGAAGCTAGTCACTTTGAAAACAAAAATAACCATAGTAGAAGTTAGTTTTATATTTCTTAAATTTGTATAGGGCCCAATACCTGTAGATCTCAGGATGATTCACAACATAAAACTACAACTTATTTACATTCAATGAACTGCAGTTAAGCAAAACTTCTGAACTTCTAGTTGTGTGTGCGCTTTGAGGTGACTGCAGTTTATTTACATCATACTATGGCAGTGTTTCCCAACCTAATCTAGGCAACGGCACACTTGAATCAATGAAAAAAATCTCGCGGCACACCGCTCCTCCCCCACCCGGCTGCGCCGGGTCTCCTGACCCAGAGTTACCTCTGGGATCAGCTGTAGCGCGGCGCGCGCAAGGCTTCCGGTCGGGATTCTCGCGCGAGGCTGCTGTTGCTGCTGCTGCAGCAGCCAAGGGAGCAGCGCCGCCCTGGCTTCCGCTTCGCCGCCGGGCTCCAGCAGCGCCGCCGCCACGGTCCTGTGCAGCCCTGGGCTGCAGGTCCCTTTTTCCGCGGCACATCAGCCGGTGTCTCGCGGCACACTAGTTTCCCAACACCGGTTGGGAAACGCTGTACTATGGCTTGGCATGATGTGCACATGTGTGGTATTCTATTTAGTGATTTAACAGTTTGTGCCCATAAGGTTTTGATGATCGAGCCTGAACTGACTGGCAAATTGACAGCCACCTGTCAGGAATGCTTTGATGGTGTTTCCTGCTTGGCAGGGGGTTGGACTAGATGGCCCTTGTGGTCTCTTCCAACTCTATGATTCTATGAAATTCTAAGCTGACACCTCTTTAGGAAAGGAAGTCTCTTTCTTGTGGTCCATTTACAATACACGTTACATTAGAGGAGGATAAAGCATTCTTACCAACAGGAACACTTGGCTGATAGGGTCCAATTCTATTTTCATCTGAAGTGGCCTGTGCTTCACGGACAGTCTTACTTTCTTGCACTTCTGTGTTTTCATTTTTATCTTGTTCTTCTGACACTGTGCTGTCTGTCACTTCGGATGGTTCTGACTTCAAATTCTCATTGTTAGCACCATTTTCCAGTGCCTCTTGCTGTGCTTCTTCTGTGTTTACAGTCTGAGTTTCTGTTATGCTGCCCTCAGTTTTTACAGCAGATTTACGTTGTTTCTGGTGATCTAAATCTTCTTCATCACCAACTTCATCTAAAGTCACAAAGCCTTCCATGCTCCTTGGAAATCCACCTACATGTCGCTATTGAGACAATTTATTTATTTTATTACATTAGAAATGGCTTTTCTCAAATCAAGCTATCTCATTTAAAATACACACTGAAATGCAATAGTGTAATTCCATCACATGCAAACACCCACTTTTAGTTCCCTCTCTAGGAAGTGCTCCTCAAAAGAGAAGACTATACCAATGGCCACAGTTTACCCCCAGCCACAGTGTGCAAAACTGGGTCAGGGCTCAATACCTCCCCACTTTGCAAGCAACAGGGATGGGCAAGGAGCACAAGAAGGAACCATGTAGGCAAGAAACTCCCACAAGGAAAATGTTCCTGTGGCGAAGGTTAGCACTAGGAATCTGGCACTTTCCTTGAACAAATACTAATTATTTATTTGCTTGCACTGGTGAAAGAGTTCTCTCCAGATCCCCAGGGCAGGGCTGCCTCCCTCCTAAACTTGTGACTTGCAAAGTTTAGGTTTGCAATTCATTTGAGTACCTTGCAGATGTGCAGTTTGTCACTACGTATCTTTGTTTAATGTTTCAGAGATGAAGC
Source organism: Darevskia armeniaca (assembly GCA_034641395.1). Taxonomy (NCBI): domain Eukaryota; kingdom Metazoa; phylum Chordata; class Lepidosauria; order Squamata; family Lacertidae; genus Darevskia; species Darevskia armeniaca. Next base: position 108,788 of record JAWWNF010000500.1, on the reverse strand, counting down.
AAGCAAGGGACAGGCACATGGTCTCAAGAGTAAGTAAAATGGGGAAAGTAAGACACTTTTTACAGGACAGGATACTGCTGCAGACTACAGTCATCTCTACCACCCAAAACAGCTATGGAGTGTACTCACACAGACTACACAAGAACCTTGCTTTCTGAAACCCTTATTAAGATACCATGTTATGAGCAGCACCTTTTCTTGAAAGACGGCAAGTTTTTTGTAGCGAGAAATAATCTTGTGAAGCATAAACTTCCAAATGATTTCTCTTTACCTTTTTGAGTTTTTTTGCCATTGATGTAGCTGTAGCATTCTCTTCAGATTTTGCAGTAGCATCACCACCAGCTGCCTCCTTTTGTTCAGAAGCCACATCACCCAAGTTAGCTACATCCGTATCATCTGCAGCTGAGCTTCCACTCTCTAGTAATGCTGCTGCTTCCTCCTCATCCACTAATAGTTCATCTTCAGATTCAAGGAGTAAACTTGGTTCCTCCTGGTCTGCCTGATCATTGTCCTTTGTATCTGCCTCATCTCTCTTCTCTTCTTTATCTTCAGTGCTATTGCTTTCCATTTTGTCATTATCTTCAGTCTTACATTTTTTCTCACTTCCAGAGTCTTTGCTATCTGGAGAAAGACCTCTTTTTCTATAAAAAGAAAGGGGGAAATCTTGCTTACCCATTTCCTTTTTGTATTTTTAAACAAACTCAAGCTACCAGAAAGATTATTACCTTGGTTTATCTTTCTTCAACAGATCTACTCCTTTGTTGGGAATCTGTAATGATAATAATAATAATAATAATAATGACGTCAGTTGGCTAGAGCGTGGCGCTGATAACAACAAGGATTGCAGGTTTGATCCCTGTAAGGGACAGCTGCATATTCCTGCATTGCAAGGGGTTGGACTAGATCAGGCACCCCCAAACTTGGCCCTCCAGATGTTTTGGGACTACAACTCCCATCATCCCTAGCTAACAGGTCCAGTGGTTAGGGATGATGGGAATTGTAGTCCCAAAACATCTGGAGGGCAGAGTTTGGGGATGCCTGGACTAGATGATCCTCAGGGTTCCCTCCAACTCTATGATTCTATGATAAAAGGTCTTTGTGGATTTCTGTATTAGGAGTTGTGCACAGCTATTCAAGTGAAAATGGTTCCAATCTTCAAGGCATATGAAAACACAGCTGAAGTAGGAACTGCCACAAACTGCAAGACTTCAGATATTTTCTTATCTGCACCATGGTATTCAGGATGGGGCTTCTCCCTATTCTTATTAACTATAAGTGGTAACCATGTGGATGCCAGATGTACAGGATGTGGAAATATGTCTCCCTGTCTATAAGCTACAGGAATAGGAAAAATTGCATTTAGTATGAGCAGAACTTGTGAGAAGTTGTATAATCACCGTTACCAAGAACATTTAGCACAACAGTTGAAATTCATATAAAACATTTTTTTTAAAGTGGGGGGGGAAAGCATTTTTCCAGATGTATTATCACTGGCTCTGGCTTGAATCAGTCTTGGATTCTTCAGCTGTCTAATCAAGGGTGCGGCATATTTGCTCACTATAGCGAGCATCCCTTTCCGACTCCAGTAAGCATGACAAGTGTCAGCCTCCTCCCAAAGGCTGGAGGTGAGGGGGACCCAAAGGATTGACTCTATTCTCATGCTGAGATTTGGAGACTCTATTCTCTCCAAATCTCAAGGCAAGTGACAGCAACACTACTCAGAGGATTTTACACTAACTATTAAGGAAACATTAAACACTTTTGAGTTCCTGGTTCGTTCCCGGTTTCGGCACCAAAAAACAACCAACCAACCAACCAACCAACCAACCAACAACACTTTGAGTTGTTTTCAACCAAGTCCTACTCAGAGGAGACAATGTCAATGTCTTCTGGTTGTTCAGTCGGGGCAAGCATTTCCATTTGTCACGTGGAATGACTGCCCCCTTCTCTCATAACACTGCAGACCAGATCTGGGGGAAGAGAGGGGGGACCCCTTTGCGCTGGCTTCCACTAGCACACCACTTTTTCTGAATATGGGCCACTTAAATTAATGAACCTAAGTTAGTCAGTGTCCATTCAATGGGTCTACTCTGCATAGGACTAGTGTGGAGTATCACATTTTATATTACAACATTACTTACTGAACGAATACTCAAGGGTCAACATGAAAACTTACTCCAGCACATGGTACCTACCCTTAGTACTAGTTTCTTGTATTTTTCAGACAAATCTACTTTCACACATCTTCCCTGGAACCAAAGAGCTTTGTTGGAGCAGTGCTCCATCATTGCTTCAGCATCTTCTCTGGTCTCCATTTCTATGAAAGCCTATGGATGAGATTAAAAGAGATTTCAGGTTCCAATATTTCAATAGGATTCTCCTACAAAGTTAAACCTAGGTAAATCACCACAATTACAGAAACCCTGCTGGTGGAAGGACAAAGTTGATGAGTTTGCTTTTTGCCTCAAACTCTTGAAGAGGTATGCCTACATGCTTTCTACTCTATCATCCAGTGGAACTAGCAATGAAATTCACAATACAGTGGTACCTCAGGTTAAGTACGCTTCAGGTTAAGAACGGACCTCCGGAAAGAATTACGTACTTAACCCGAGGTACCACTGTATAGTGTTGTCATGTACCAAAATGAGGATATAAAGATGAGCTGTGGAGAAATAAGTAGACATGTGCTGGCCCACCTTCCATTTTCCACCCCCAATCTCACCTAATGCCCTTGGCTCTTTCGCCGCCTCTTCTCCATTCACACATAGGTATGAAACATCTTTTACAAGAATCTACACAACATCTATTTGTGGGGAGCACACACCCATCTCTCCATGGAAGAGATGTTGTAAGCCTTAGTTTCAGTGTTTCATGTAAGCTATTTTCTTCTATGTTGTTACCGAAATGCTTAAGAATGCTTTACTAAACATCATTTTACTAAATATACCTAAGGACTGGTTTCTAGTTATGCAAGCATTGTATAAATTACCTGACTCTTCATTCTCATCAGAATGTAATTCTGTATTTTTCCATAGGGCTCAGCTAGTTTAAGTACAGCATTGTCAGAATATCCTGAATGCGGCAGATTGCTGAGATGGATCACACGGCCAAGTTCTTGTTTTGGAGGGTCAAATTTTTGGTTAGGCTTCGCTTCTGGTTTCTAAGAAGTTTAGAGAATATTTCAGTAACCCATTATATATATAAAAAATTAGACCTAAGTTTAATGTCAGAAACTATAGCACAGAATGCAGGCTGTACATTACAAGCGGAAATGCAAAATTAATGGAACTGACTTTACCTTTATTCTTTTATATTTCTGCGATAAATGGACTCTCACAGGTTTGCCGAACACTAAGGCTGGGGTTGCTAAATAATACTCCACTACTGCTTGTGCATCTTCAGTAGTAGACATTTCAATGAATGCCTGAAATTGTAGAAGATAAATAAATGTTGGTGTCCCTCTTGAAGAGGAACTATGCCTAAGAATGAAATATGAGCAAAAATGAAATACAAAAATACTGTAGCCTTTAAGCTTTCAAGGGAGCATCAATAAGTACTGTACGTTTTCTATAGCATTTCTAAAGCAGGGTTGCAAATCCAATCATCATCTGCTTAATAATACTATTCTTTGCAAGCCACTCTAGGATCCTTTCTGGATAGACAATGGGATACAAATACTTTAAGTAATGTTGAAACATCTGATTTTACACCAGGAATACGCAACTGGATGTTGAAAACTAATAATAATAATAATAATAATAATGATAATAATTTTTATTTGTACCCCGCCCTCCCCGGCAAAGCCGGGCTCAGGGCGGCTCACACCATCCAAAACACAATAAAACATAAAACACAAAAAACGATCAATTAAAATACAGATTAAAAGATTTAAAATGGTTTAAAAATGATTTAAAAAGCCGCCTTAGTGTAACAGCCCATGAATTTATAACAATAGGGAGGATCTAGTCTTACAATGTTATATTATAACACAAGGGTCAGACTGAATCCAACTCAAAGGCTAGGCGGAACAGCTCCGTCTTGCAGGCCCTGCGGAAAGATGCCAGATCCCGCAGGGCCCTCGTCTCTTCTGACAGACCGTTCCACCAGGTCGGGGCCAGTACAGAGAAGGCCCTGGCCCTAGTTGAGGCCAGCCTAGCATCCTTGTGGCTCGGGACCTCCAAAGTGTTATTATTTGAGGACCTTAAGGTCCTACATGGGGCAAACTACTTTAAAACAGTTTCAGTCTTGCATATTAAAGTTTCTTCTTGCAACTATTCAGACTAGAAAATTACTTTGACATCACAAAGCCTTGGCTCCCAAGTACAAGAGAGAGTTTGGGGTCATGCACTTCCCCCTCCTGGTTAAAATTCTGATTGTGCAGAGGCACTGTAATTGCTGCAGTCCAAGAAATTGCTTGTCAAAGTAGAGTGGAGCAACATTTGAAGTATTTCCCCCCCAAGTAATGTCATGCTGTAACACCCTTCTACTTGATTTTAACACTTACTTCATTAATTTTGTTCAAGATTAGGTGATTTGTAATTATTCCAAATGGTTCAACAAGTTGCAGTAGCTGATATCTCAGGTTTTTCCCTCTCTGAAAATCCATGATGTGCACAACTCTGCTTGTTTCCTGTTAATGGCAAGTAGTAGCATTCAATAAATTAAATTCCATTCCATTCCATAACCTTTATTGGCATATCAAGTTCAGATGCTTAAGAGCAGGGTTATTAAAAATAATAATAAAACAATCACTTTATAAACTTCCTGAAGCCACAAATTCAGGAGCATAAGTACAGCATTAAAAATAGCCTTCAATTAGTAAACTTCCTGATTAAATTGTTAAGCTAAGTAAATGTTAAAATAACCATCCCATTTTGGAACATGATCTCTTTTAGCTGATTTTGTGATGAACCCGTCAATGCCAACATTTAAAAACAGAATACTATCGCCTTTCATCTCAGATTAGTCTGAAGAGTGTGAAGTAATGGGTTGGGGGACCTAATTAGCTGGAAAGCAAATGGTCTCAGAAAGCTTGCTGATGTTGGCCTTAATTGTAAAAAATGTTGGCATGGATGCCTTGAATAGAGACTTGAGAAAAGCCATCACTGAGATCTTGAATATGCAGAAGGGTCTCAAAGCCAGTTAACGTGCATCATGTTCTCAGCTGTTTGGACTGCAATACATCAAGCTGCAGGTAAACACAGGCTGCAGGCTCACATAGTAGAATGCTTTTCCAAACTCTTTTCCTCACCATACTAGTTTTTAAAAGTGGCACAAATGGTGATTATGGGTGTTGTTCCAAGCTCCAAGAAGTTCCAAGAAGGAATGAGATTGAGAATGTAAACAAGGTCTGAACACAGGCTTGGTTACCAGAGCAATGTGTGACATCCTAACATGGTCAAATGACCTAGGCACTTGTGGGCATCCCAAGGTAAAAGCAATAGCTGGGGAGGGGGAAAGAGCTGAAAGCAGGAAGATGTCTACTATCCAATGACTTGTGACCTTTCTTGACGCATGTAAATGGGATGTTTTGTGTCTAAGAATGTTTTATGACTATTTGTGTGCTGTGTTTGAATTACTATAAAGATAAAGGTAAAGGACCCCTGACAGTTAAGTCCAGTCGTGAACGACTCTGGGGTTGCGGCGCTCATCTTGCTTTACTGGCCGAGGGAGCCGGTGTTTGTCCGCAGTTTTTCCGGGTCATGTGGCCAGCATGACTAAGCCGCTTCTGGAGAAACCAGATCAGTGCATGGAAATGCTGTTTACCTTCCCGCCGGAGCGGTACCTATTTATCTACTTGCACTGTGACATGCTTTCAAACTCCTAGGTTGGCAGGAGCAGGGACCGAGCAACGGGAGCTCATCCCGTCGCGGGGATTCGAACCGCCCTAGGCTCAGTGGTTTAGACCACAGTGCCACCCATGTCCTACTATATATAACTACTATATATAAGCTTTTGTTCTGAAGTGCCTCGGGGCAGACCATTTTAACCGGTGCATTGAGTTGAGCTCTGTCCTATTGCAATAGCTGTATTAAAGCTGGGAGCCTCCTGGATGTTGGACTTGAAATTAGTTTCCTTGGTTCTGTGGTTTATTTAAAAGGTGGTCCCTCACCAGAGTAACAGACAGAGGTGGTATAGAAGTGAATTCTTTCTACACTGCAGCCTGGGCACAACTGACTACCGAAGTGAGAAGTAGGCCCTCATTAACAGTATTTATTGTCTAAAAGAACCAGAGACACAGTGGAAATATCTGCCTTTATAGAGCAGTTCCTATGTCAATACTAACCACTCTGCCTTTCTGCAGGTGCCTTGGTCCTTGCATACTTCCATTTCCAGACCCTTAAAATAAACACATTGGGGAAGAGAAAAGGGGAACAGGAAGGGGGGGGGGGAGAACAAAAACAATAATTATAATTCACAAGATTGTTGGCACTGTGACATATCACAACATCAAATTCTTTCATATGTGTTCAAATCTTGAGTAGAGCATAGGCACTGGGAACAAGATATACAGTGGTCCCTCGACTTACAAATGACCCGACTTCTGTATTTTTCGAGTTACGAGTGAAGAAAGTGGCCGCGCGCTTACGAATTTTTTCGACCTCCGAATGGAAATTGTGGCCGTTTTAGATGCGGTTTCCTCGACTTACGAAGTTTAGATGCGGTTTTTTCCGACGTGCAAATTTTTTTCTCCCAATGCATTCCTACGGGGACTCGACTTACGATTTTTTTCGACCTACGGCGGTCCCTTCGGGACGCATTACATTCGTAAGTCGAGGGACCACTGTATATGTATTTAAAAATGTAACAAAATGTGGCCTAGTTCAGTAGGGCACTGAATACAATCAGAGGCGAGATCCAGAACTGACCCATCCTTTGTGGATCATTTTGACAGCTGGGTTCCCCAATCTGTCAGTCACCACTCATATGACAACAGGTGATTCAAAGTGCAAGCTGCAGGAGCAGACTTATCTCTGATTTTAGCACTGTGGTGCTTAGCACTAAGATTGGAGGTAAGCCTCTCTCACTGCTCTTTGACAGTTGCTTTATAGTACTGCTATGGAATTCTTGAGATTCCCATTTTCTGTCTTCTGATAATAATAATAATAATAATTTATTATTATTTGTACCCCGCCCATCTGGCTGGGTCCCCCCAGCCACTCTGGGCGGCCTCCAACAGATATTAAAATATCACAGGTTAAAAACTTCCCTAAACAGGGCTGCCTTCAGGTATTTTCTGAATGTCAGATAGTTGTTTATCGCTTTGACCTCTGCTGGGAGGGCGTTCCACAGGGCGGGCGCCACTACCGAGAAGGCCCTCTGCCTGGTTCCCTGTAGCTTTGCTTCTCGCAGTGAGGGAACCGCCAGAAGGCCCTCGGCGCTGGATCTCAGTGTCCGGGCTGAATGTCCGAAGCACACCCAGCCCTCAATGAGGACACATTATTGGAAATTTTATTCTTTACTGGCAAAGCACTTGATTGCATCAGCTCCTATGGTGCAAGAATTACATGCACCATTCCCACTAAATAACCAATTCTTCAAATTTGTGCTGGAGCAACAGTGCTAGCATGCCTCCATTAGCACATTTAGAACCCCTCTCTTCTGATGCAGTGGGTGCAAGCAACCATCGACTTCTCCTGTGTGGCAGCTCCAGATGCTCCTGTCGCTTTATGTCTCTCTTTGTCCTTGGAGACAGTGGGAGAGGGGATGAAGATTATAATGGCCCAACTCTCTCTGGACTGTCTCTTCAATAGATGCACCACCCTGCAACTCTTCCCCACCTTCTCTTTCCCCATCTCTGACTGCCCAACCTTGTCCTCTTTCCCCTGCTTCAAGGGTGGCACATAAAGGTAAAGGGACCCCTGACCATTAGGTCCAGTCGTGTCTGACTCTGGGGTTGCGGCGCTCATCTCACGTTACTGGCCAAGGGAGCTGGCGTACAGCTTCCGGGTCATGTGGCCAGCATGACAAAGCCGCTTCTGGCGAACCAGAGCAGCACACAGAAACGCAGTTTACCTTCCTGCCGGAGCGGTACCTATTTATCTACTTGCACTTTGACATGCTTTCGAACTGCTAGGTGGCACAGAACCATGTAAATCACTGGTGCCTTCCCCCAGATCCTCCTCCTGCCCCCATGCCCATTGTTTGGACTCCTGCCTATCCCTGACACTTGGATCTTAAGACATTTGCACAGCACAATTCCCTACTGACCAGCAAAGCATACTATATGTAGCCAGGAACTACAAGTTTAAGAGTCCACTTCAAGATGCATTTCATATTATTACCTCTTGACCCAGCTGGTGGCCCTCCCAGATGAAAAGGTGGCGGTGGTGGCCCCAGAATTCCAGGGGCAGGATTTGTTGACTGCAACATAAACGGATCACCCCTGGAAGTTCACACACACAAAAATGAATCCACATTAACCTTCAAATAAAATACAATTATTTACAAAATCTTCAATCTAGATTCGAATACAAATGCAAAGATGTCAGACTAAAAGTCCAAAGGAGGTGAGCCGGAGTCCCACCACATCACAGTTTACTTTTATGTGCAGATAGTCGTGGGTATTTACTCTGCAGGCCTCTTCACACAAATTTCAGATAAGCTTGTAGCCAATCCATTCACACATCACTTCTGACAGTGATATTCATGCATGCAGTGTATGTGGAAACGTTCTAACAGGCGATATTACAAACATTCCACTAGACTGAATACTGTTCCATGAGGATTACTGGCATTACTAGAGAAGCTGCAGAAAAGGATGTGATATGGACTGGGAGTAACATTTTGAATATCTGACAATTTTAACTCTTCTGATTACTAAAAGTGATCCAGTGCCTTTCAGCGGGGCAATGAAATAGAGCCATTCACAATTACGCTTGGTCTAGCAGCATCTATTTTTGACAGGATGTGTCCTGGCTAATTAACTCTAGGGTGAATGACATTACAGCCAATAATTAGACCTGTGAGAAGACGAGCGTGTTGGAACTCTCTCCCTAAAAGCCACCTCAGCTGATTCATGAGTGTCTAACCTTGTAGCGTACTGTAAATGTCAAGGGAGGATTTCATAGGGCTTCCCCACAGATTTTCCTGAGAAGTGTGTTTGTGGAGAAAACCACATGCATGGCTGCTGCTGCTCAGATGCAAAATGCTGCAATGTATTCAAATTTTGCAAGGTGTTGGCATTATTATGCCATGTAGATGCAGACTTTAAGGTGGAGGTGGGGAAGCTCAGGTCCAGGAACCAACCCTTCAATGGGTCTACCATGAGTAAAATGTAGTTGAATGCCACCTAAGTGGCTTAGGGTGGAATTCAATGTAACAATGAGAATACTGTTTTGCCAGTGCAAGCATTTCAGCTTCCTCGAGGGAATGATATCCCCCTTCCATTCCATGTGTGCTGTTCTGGGAATATACTCCCCACTGTACTGCTCAGGTTCAAGCTAAGTAGATAGTTTTCTAACCACCTAGCACTGAACCTCAGCACTATAGTAGGAAACTACTCAACTAGTCCAGAGCTCATCTTTATCATGGTATTGGGAGAAGCTGCAAACTTGTCTCCTTCTACCTGGTAGTTTTTACTTACATTCCATGTCCAGAATCACTTTCAGGGTTCCATTCAGGGTATCTTTAAAGGAAAACAAAGTCTGTAAGATCACTGTCTGCAACTCATATTGTGGCTGGAGAGATACTATGCAGCTATATTTTCCACCTTAGCACAATAATTTTTTTTAAAAAAATGTATTCAGAGAATAAAAAACCTCAGCATTATTAACCTTATCTTATTTCAGACGGATTATACCCAATTGTGTCCCTTTGCTGATGAAAGGTTCTTGTATAGAAGCTTTCATGAACAGAAAGAGTAAGAAAATTTCAGATTATTCCTTCTTTAGCCTCTCAAATTTGCTCCAGAGGGGTTGGGAATAATTTTGCTGATGGAACAGAGGCTACTGGAAAGGAGGAATCTGTGAACCTTGCACCCCCTCCTTCCATTCGTGGAAGTCTCCACTGGCTCAAAGAGGCTTCTGTCACTAGAAAGGCACTGTTAAAATTTATCTGAAAGTCATATATATATATATATATATAATATCTGAACTGATGAAACATATCAGTTAATGTGAAACCAAATGGCCACTACAATCCATCTTTAGCTTCCAGAATCCATTGTATACATACCTGGAAGTGAGTTCTGCGGGTATCGCAATAATGTAAGCTATTCTGAATACTGTATACCATTTGTACCTGAATTGTAAGTTTGCTTACATCAATGCCACATCTCAATGCACCCTGAGATTGTATGACAGAAGGCTCAAATTCACTTTTAGTCTGGTGAAAACTGATGAGGAGACTTGGGAGATTTATAATATGAATTATTATCCATGAGAGAATTATATTAAGAGTATGGAGAGAAATTATTTCCACATACTCAACATGTTGAAACTTTGGGTCATGCAATTACAACCGATTTGCAGCAGGTTTCACGTCAATATATTTTCCCCTTAACATTAATCTATAAAATTGATTGCCATGGTATATTTTCATAGTCGCTAATATAGATGGCATTAAAGAAGAGTGGTTTAACAAGATATGGAGCGAGATCCCATTTTGCACCAGCAGTTGGGTCATGGCCTCCTTGTCTCCCATCTGCGGTTCCCCAACTCTCCATAGCAGATATCAGAGGCACATGGGAAAGGAAAGACATGGGAAGTCCAGTGTGTAAGCAGGCTGCCATAACTGGCTAACACCTGTAAAATGTTTATAAGTCTGGTGAAGAGCCCCAAGTCCATAACCACCCACCCACATTTCTTTGTGATATTAATATGGACCTCACCCCCAAATAGTTAGTTATGTAGATGTCAGTCAGATGTGAAGGTTGGGGCTTTTTATGCAGCTATTGCATTGCTTTGCCAAAAATGTCAGTATAATATCCTACAAAAGATAAATGGCTTCATGAAATGCTTCAAACAAATCTAAAATAGTACGCCAAGTGTCAGCTTGAAGATGTGATCTATTCTTGTTTGTTGCTGGAACAGTTTGAATAAGCTAATTGTTTTCAAACTTTGTATATTGTAACTTTGAAGTTTCCTGAAACAAATATACATTGCAATTACAATGAAAAAGGAACGTTTAAAATCATTTAGATTCATACATTTCCAGGAGAAGTTGACAACGTCGACTGTGTGTTGCTCCATTGATATGCTGGTTCCACTCCTGCAGCAAAAGTACAAAGCCAAAATTATCTACAACAAAGTTATTTTAAAACTTACTTCAAACACCTACGGAATCATTTGCAAGTCAACCAAATTCTCACGTGTAAGTGAACGAAGGCCTTTATCTTAAAAGACTTGTATCATTGATCAAAAGGGTACCAAATGTGTCATCCAAACAATGACTTGATCAGAACTCCAGTGTATTCTGGAAAAAGTGTAAACCTGAGCATTAAATCAGACAACTATGCAATCCTATACATTTATCCTCTGAATTAAGTCCCACTGTGTTCAGTGGTGCTTATGCCCAGGTAAGTGCACAAAAGAGCCTAACTTTTATGTCCCTCTTTTTGACATTCAAATATCATATTAGTTTGTATCCAATTGTTGCTTTGTGGCAGTGGGAAGCACGTTAGGCAGTCAATTCTCCTAAGCCCATGTATGTACTGCAACTCTGCATAGTATCAGATACTGTTACAGAGGTCCCCAACTCTTCAAGGGCAGCTGTAGTGGGTGAATGGGAAATACTGAGTGAAACTCATTTTGTGTAAACTGAAGTTATTCCCCACTTGTGCAAAGCCACCATTGGATGCAACCTACTGCTTATATGAGTTTTGCATTCTAAGGATTACAAAAAGTTGGAAAAGGAGCTATCAGGATATAAAACAGAAGATTCAAAGAACCCACATTTTCGCCATCCTGAACAGACTTTGATGCAGTGTACCTGAAGATACATTTAGAAGTTATTAAAACTTCTTTTCAATGCAAGTCTAATAGAAGGCTGCCTTTTGTTTTTGTAAAATGCTTCTGCAAAAGTACATTTCCACTAAGATAAATAGTTTGCTGCATTTCCAGCCTGGGGAAGAACTGAATACTGTGGCTGCTGCACAGAGCAATACTTTTAGGGGAAGAAGGAATAGAGATGCAGCAAGAGGGCACATTCCTTTCATTATTTTCAAGACTCTGCTAATAAGATAGCATGCCTTATGTTGTGTTGTATCATTCAGAAGACCAGCTTGTCGTGGAAAGTAGAAAGAATCACATATACTAATCATGCTTTAACATTAACCAGTTCCTTAACTAGCTTTTAATCCCCGTTTAACATTACAGACTAACAGTTAGCCATAGGTAAGTGACCAGGAATGGTATTATCGTATTTACGCGAATGCAATGCACCATCGAATGTAATGCGCACCTAAATTTTCAAAACCTTGAAACCAAAAAAGTATTTGCTGGCGAATGTAAATGTGGCATCAAATCTAATGCACACCCTAATTTTTGCGACGCAATTTGGCCAAAAAAAGAAGTGAGTATTACATTTGAGTAAATACGGTAACTATCTAGATAGGTCTGTGGCAGGGGTCACCAACTTGAGAAGTGGCATAAAGTCCAATACCGGCCCCTGAAAACCATAGGCTTTGTTTTTTAGAACATTTGCAATCAATGGCAGATTCATGAAAAGCAATGTGCTACAGATTCATGGGTACAATTTCTCATATTCAAAGTTTATTTGCAATCATAAGGGATTTAATATATAAACTAAAATACAGAAGGCCCACTACATCTTATAATTTCACACACAATTTAAGGTGAAAGGACATCAACACTTGGTTCCCACGTAAAACAGGATACTCTTCCCAGCTGCATCAATGCCAGCATTCAACAGACCACCAGATATTTGTGTCTGGTTGCCAAGCAGAAATGGGAGTTTTCCTGGTTCTTTCTTCGATTTGATAAAGCACTCCTGACTAACCCCACTACAGATTATATTAAAGGTAAAGGGACCCCTGACCATTAGGTCCAGTCGTGTCTGACTCTGGAGTTGCGGCGCTCATCTCGCTTTATTGGCCGAGAGCCGGCGTATAGCTTCCAGGTCATGTGGCCAGCATGACAAAGCCACTTCTGGCGAACCAGAGCAGCACACGGAAACGCCGTTTACCTTCCTGCTGGAGCGGTACCTATTTATCTACTTGCACTTTGACGTGCTTTCGAACTGCTAGGTGGGCAGGAGCTGGGACCGAGCAACGGGAGCTCACCCCGTCGCAGGGATTCAAACCGCCGACCTTCTGATCAGCAAGCCCTAGGCTCTGTGGTTTAACCCACAGCGCCACCTGGGTCCCTTTACAGATTATATTAGCAGTGATATTTGACTAACAGAGTTAAGGAATAATTAACTGTTACTTCCCACCTCTCCTTCCCAAGAAAAGATAAAACATTCTTCAACATCCACAGCCTTTGCCCACTAATGCATTAGTAGTCCATCTGTTTGAAACAGCTGAAGCTTTTCTTGCTCTAATTTAAATACCCCAAACTCTACACAGCATTTCCCCCCAGACAAACCAAACTGTTGAGTGTCAAAACCTATTCATTCCAGATTCCCAAATCCTGCTTACTAAATTATTATTGATTTTGTATACCATCGTCATCTGAAGATCTCAGGGTGGTTCACAGCATAAAAATACACAATAAAACCATAGAATACCTAATTAAAAAGCTTTCTTCAAATAAAATTTGTTTCAACGCTGCACTGCACAGGACTTGGAAATGCAAAGATTTAAATGCCAAGCCTGAAACACTAGAGCTTGTGTGTGTGTGAATGGCTAACATCTGAAATTACAGCAAGATGTTTCTTCTAGTCAGAACAAGTCTAAACATGAAGCTGTCTGCTGAAGTGTGCAACTAGACATGATTGGTGACATCCATCTAAATCATACTTTCAAATCAATGGCCCAGAGCCCAACGATTTCATGAAGTCTACTCTGAGTATGATTAACACTGGATATCACCCAATAGACAGATGACTGGATCTTTCACTTTAAAAACACACCCACGACATAAAGTGTGGGTGTGCATGCTTATCTGATGAATGGGGAAGGGGAGCCCTGATGAAAACTCTCCACTGTGACGAGATGGCACTTCAGCAAATAAAGTGCTGGGTAGGAGGATAATTAATTCCCCTCTTCCAGCTATCATGTGTAATCTGGCACCATGGCAGGCACGCCTGGAAGCTTGGCTATGTGTTTTTAGCTAGATCAGTCTCAAATGAATTTATTGTATTGTCAGTGGATTTTTTTTTAAGACGACAAATACAGTACTTAAAAAACCTGATTCATGGCATGCATGTATTAGGAAATTTCCCATAATTTCACATGCTGATTGCATAAGTGCTTCCATTTACAAAGCTAACTTTAAACTTCCAGAAAAGAGACAATAATAATAATAATAATAATAATTAATAATGATAATAATAATTAACTTTGTATTCTGCCCTATACCCGCAGGTATATAGTGGGTATAACATAACCTAAGTTAGAAGATTTCCTGCTTAAAATGTGTCCCCCTTCTCAGCAGAACTGCTTGCACTAAGGAACAAAACTGGCAATGTACCGGTAGCTCTTAATTCTAACAATACAAAGGTGTTTTAAAATGCATTTTTTATTTCAATGAGATACAAATTTTATACCGTAAGTCTTCTTCAGTTGTGAACAAATTGTACTGCATATTGATTTCTGTCTCCTCAACTTATATCAACATCTTTCCATTAAGGTTTTTGTTTTTTAATCAGTGCTATAAAAGCTTTAACTGCTTTAAACATTTAACAATTACCGGTAGCTGAATTCTGCATGTACAGTTCAGAATGTATAAATTTTGAATCAATCAAAGAATATACACTGTGATGAAATTATAGACTTTAATATGCTGAAGAGAAAGAGATGTTTTGATGAAAAGAGCTTTTGTCCAGAAGAGTAGGTTTAAGTGCACAATGGAACATCACAAAATGCCATTTTAAGATATTTTCTGTTGCTAGTGTTTTAAATAACTGCATCCTTTAAACTCCTGTAGATCTGAGATTCACCTCAGTGTAACCCATAAAGACTTCAAATTAGGTATTGTTGGTAAGAGGAAAAAATGTGAATTTTGATATGTAGATAATCAAACAGTAAATAAGATGAGCAAATACATTTCATTTTTTCACTATTGCTAAAACAGATTTGTTTCATAAAGGTATTTTCTGAGAATACAGTTAGTGACAACCCAATGAAACCAACTTAAGAACACAATGTGCATGCTTACCTGGAATTCTACGCATCATGCTTTAAAAAATAAAAGCAAGGACAGTATCCAATTGACAAATAGATGACTAGTTTGTAAAACAGAACATCTGAATGTAGCTACACTAGGACACTTGCTATTTTGTTCAAGAACCTAATTACGAAGAATGAAGTTTGATCAAAATTTTAATAAGGAGCTAATCTTATAAGTAGAGAATGCCAACAAGAGCATGATATAGCACAGCAGCAGACTGATGTTTCTGAGATTCTAAAAAGGGATAGATGCAATATGTAATAATAAAAAGTGACTCTGAAGTGTTTAAGAAGGTTGTGAAAAGGGAGGAAAAAATGAGAAGTCTCAGACACAGTATGAAAACAGTTTTTAAAGTGACTTTTAAAAAGAATGGACTCATTTAAAAATGTGAAGTGCAATCCTATAATTCTTTTCAAGGACTCTACATTAAGCTTTCTGGCTGTCCATGGACAAGAGGAAAAAAAGCAGAGTTGTGCAAGGACATATCTTAACTACAAATCAATCAGCAATCAAGACAGATGGGAAGGAATGCTGAATCTAGCCTCTTGAATAACTGCAAACCAAAATGAAAAACCTCTGCACCAAATTAAGTTAAGAGACTATGCAGATGCAAAATATAAAATATAACATAGGCTAGATGATAACTGACCTGCAGTTAAGCCATATGGGTGAAACAAATATTAATGTAAAGCCCTAGTTTAATGTGTTTGCTAATGACGCCCTGAAAATAAACCATGTATCAAACTGTTTTGAGTCCTTTGTGCAAGTCATCAGAACATAGAAACTGAGGCAAAGAAACAAGCAACAGGGACTACAAAGTAAAGAAAAATAAGCATCTGATGCTTAACTCACCTTATTGGAATGAACAGGCAAATCACAGATAGAGCACAGATGGGGATAGACCTTCGGTAAGAGTCCATGGAAGTCTTCAACATTGCTATCTGGAGGAGCACCTCTCTTTTTCTCAAAGAGAGATCTCTCAGGGCCACGACCCATCCTCTCATACTCACTGTCAAATTTACGGTACTTATGCGAGGTTTCACCATAGTAAGAGTCATCCCTATACCTTTCTCCATCTCTTAATTTGTCATCTTCATAATCCATTCTGTCATAAACAGATTCTTGAGAACGACTTCCATGATCATAGTCAACCACTCGGTTGAGACTAGAACCACGATCATCAAAGCTATCTCTTCTAAAATGCCTTTTCTCTTCCCAATCATCCCTAGGAACTCTGTATGGTGGATCCCGTGCAGCTGATCTGCCATCTCTACCATAACTCAGTGAAGGGCCTTCTTCAGCTCTCCTCCTTTTAAGTTGCAGAAGTATTTGAGGCAAGTTTTCAGGAGTGATCTTGTCCTCAGGGTAACGACTCAGTTCATCTAAGTCTCTAGCAGACAGACCAAAGCTGGCCAGAATGTTAGTGGCCTGCTCTGCATCTCCGCGGTGCTGAGAAGACAGAGTGAGTGGGCCTCTACTTCCAATGTTAAATATAGACTGTAAGGCATGGGAAGATGCACTAGCAGAAGACAGTGCACTATGAGATCCTTGTTGATTCAATGAAGAACTCATTCCAAGATTCATTAAGCTAGCAAGGCGTGCAGTACCCTGGTTCATCCTTCCAAGAGATGCTGGCACACTTAAAGACTGAGTAGCAGCAGCAAGAAGGCCTATTCCTGCAGATAGGTCACGTCCATGACCTTGGGAATCCCTACTTAGAGATGACTGGTGGAACGACTTGGACATTGCTGAACTATAGATTGTCTATTATGGATCAAACGTTAGAGATGTCTGAAAAGAAAGCTCACACTAGAAAGCTAGGTAAACTTCACTTCAAAAAGGTAACGCCAAGAAAAGGGATCAATAATGACTGTAGATCTTCTTCAAGCTGAGAACACCAGACAAGTCTGTAGAAAAACAAGCAGTTTTAGTCATAAATCCCTTTATGAAGATGCAGTTTTAAAATGTATGCATCATGTTGATCTAAAACCAATTTAAGATCTTACATGGCTTTTATTATGTAACGTCAACAGATTGAAGATGCAACCCAGAACCCTATTATACATAGCTCTCAGGTGAAAATCTAGCTTTCCCCCCAGATAAGCACAAATTGTTGCCAATCAATGTGCACTTTTGTTTTGATGAGAAATTGTTTTCAAGCACTAGTTGTACAGAACCGTCTGTTTTCAAGCCCCCTATTGAATAGCAGGGTGCATACATCTTATGTTACTGCTCTGGATTCCAGGAAAAAGACAATACACCAGTCATGGAACCAAGAAATGTAACTCAAATTGTTGAAAATTAAGCCTATAGAGGAAATGATAGCAGGAACTTAGGAGTGGCTGATATCTGGACATGTGTCTAATGAAAGAGTTACTAAGTGAGACCAAATAATTTACACTCAGTAGAACTGAATTAGTACTATAAGATTTGTGAAGGAAAACAGGTTTAAAGTTTGGTAGAAGCACACAAGACCTCTCATTCAAGTAATAGTTTATATGTTGTTAGTACCACATATGAACTGTACCTGCATATTTTTAACATTACATTGTGAACATGGCACATTAGTCTGCACTAAGATTTCAAGCCAACCAAGACCAGACCTCATTAATACTTGAATTGGGAAACTACAATTTTGTTTAAAGAAGAGAAATTCTATGACACTATTCCAATCAAGCAAGTTGTTCAACTGTTATCTTTCAGATGAGACTTGACTGTAAGCTATAGTCACAGGTGATAGTACGTTTCCCATGACATATTCTTTTAACAAGCCCTTTTTTATTCTTGCAGTGCTTATCTAAGTCTTCCTATGCCAACAGTGAACATTAAGAAGCCCACTTGTCTCTCTACAAAGTCATCTTACAAGAAGAGAAGAGCTCATGAGATTTTTCTAAAGTACCCAAGAATGAAAGTTTTATGAACTTCCACAGAAAATTGAGGCCTCAAGTTACTCAGGCACTTCCGAAAATCCCACTAACTAGTCTTATAATACTCAGTATTCTACCTACAGAGGAATAGTTTAGGAATGGGCAGAAGACTAATGAATGTTTTCCATGGTCAGTTCTCCAATTAGCAGGAAAAGATGACAAAACCTTCAGGCAAGTTTTAATGAAATGTTCATTTTTTTAGAATTACCTATTATGTTTCAGTTATAAGTGAAAATGTTTTACTAAAGATCTGATTAACTTTGATAGTGTTAAGATGCTAAACCATATAGATGGATATTTATATTGCCTAAAACCTGTATTACATGCACACTTTTATCACCTGCGAAGAGCTAGCACAGGGGCTATTTTAACACACAGCTCTCAAACACTGTGACGTAAATGGTTACTTATCGTTAGCTGATTACCAGTTGTGCCACTATAATAATGAGAATTTTCCCTGTAACGTCCAGTTACAATTTGTCAAATTGAGTACCATGCGGGTGGGGAACAATTGAAAAGCATTGATGCAAGTGTAGAACTAGAAGGATGGTCCAGATATTGCAAGTGCAGAGCAGATGTCAACAGAAGTAGAAGAGAGAGCAAATGTCAAGTGAAAAGAATACCATCCATACCAGTGGCAAAACAGAAAGAATTTCTGAGCAAAATGGTATTCTAACCAGTGTGCATGAGGTGCTGGCAATCACATGCTCAGCAACAGCATTACACACAGTTTGAACAAGAACTTTCGTTGATCACAAGAAAAAGTTTTTCAGGCTTGTAAATAACCACTAGTCTATTGAGCAAGTGTTTCACTCCCAGACTAGTAGGTACCAGCCACAGTAGATGAATTATAAAGATCACTACCAAGCCCAGTTAGCGTTCTGTACACATGTGGATTATATAGCCAGCACCTTCCCTTGCAGAAGCAAAGCAACTGCTTGTCTTTCGGATTCTGTTACCTGCAATGACAGAGGTCAATTGGAATATTTGTAATTTAATAGCTCACCACCTAACTTCCCAGAATCCTGCTTGATCCGAGACTTGTCGTTAGTAAATAACTATGGGTTGTAGACAACTAACCTCTACTCAGAGTAGAACTATTGAAATGAACCCAAGTTAGTCATGGCCATTAATCTCATTGGGCCATTTACTCTGAGTATATATTAGTTGACTACAACCCTATTAATTTAATGTATAGAGCTGTTTGTAGTTAACAAACTGGCTAGAATCAAAGAAAGGGACCTAAATCATGATTTTTTAAAAATTCACACATTTCATCTTTGTAGATGTGCATGGGTCATCTACAGTTATACAGTGACGTAGGAAGGCTCTGCAGATACACAGGTGTCCTGGTACTGCAAGACTTATTCAGACAGAACCTTGAATTAGAAACAGATGCTGGGACAATGCACAACAAGGCCTGACTTGCATTAAGCCCTGGAGGGTGCAATGGACCTGCAAAGCCCTACTACCAAAAGCTCTTTTTGATAAAAGGTAAACAGGCTCTTGTTTGGAAGAAAGGGGAGAGTAACCATAGAAGCCTGATATTCAAGTTCAGTCATAAAAGAAAGGGATGTCAGCCTTTAGATACAAAGCCATGAAATAAACTTATTTTAAAACAGTGTAAGTCTGAGCCAATAAGCACTTTTTCTGCCGTTTCAGCAGGCTGGCTTTTCTAGGTGTTCCTTTTTCTGTGGTGTGGATGACTACCTCTCTGAAATTACTTCAAGGTAGAAACACTGCCAATTGTGTGCTTTTCTTTGATTTTTACTTTTGCAACCCCAGAACAGCTCCTTAAAGGCCTAAAATAAGAACATTATATGGATTCTGAGAAGTATTTTCAAGTCCACATATAAATGGGCAGACTTATTTGCAAGGCTGGTTATGTTCCTTACAAAATTCAGAATTCTACACCTCTGATTTGAGTTAGCTGCTGAAGGTTTTGGACAGTATCAGACCCAGGAGCATCTGAAGAGTACCTCCTGACAGAGTTGGGCTGGACAGCAGATGGTTTCACTGCACAGCCTGGTTTCCACACAAGGAGCGACTGCTCAGGCTTATTATGAAAGCGATGTTAACCTACAAAGAAAAAGAAGATATGAGAGAAACAAGCCTTAAAAACAGAACACTAAAAAGAGGTAGTGCATTGACAGAAATTGAGTTGGGGAAGAGGGAATAGGGACAATACCCCCATAGAAATAGGGCCAATATTACTTCTCTGTAGTTCAGCTAACAGTGCAATCCTAACCATTTATCTTCTCAGAAGTTTTACTGAATTCAGTGGGGCTTGCTCCCAGGTAAGAAGAGTTGGAGTACAGCCTAACTGTATTTTGAAACACATTAATGATTAAGGAATATGAACTAGAAAGAAATTAGGAAGATATCTTTAGCATTCTTACTGGTATTTCTTCTAGTATTCCAAAAACAGGAATGATAAGGCTATCAATGGCTACTAGTCATACTGGCTTACGTATTTCCTTCAGTATCAGAGCCATCTCTCTGTATACCAGGTGCTAGAGATCACAATGGGAGAGGACAATTGCACTCATGTCCTGGTTATGGGCTTCCCACAGGCACCTGGTTAGCCACTGTGGTAACAGAATGGTGTCAAATCCAACACACTCCCATGAGAAAGGACCTGCTAAGCTTATGCCAGCATGTGATTGTTCCCCACTTTTTCAAGTTTAGAATCCCATTCAACTTCTACAATGCAGTTTCGCCATCTCACATGAACAGAAATCTTGAAGTAGTAGTACTACCTGAATCCCCTACGAATTTGAATTCAGCTGCTGTTAAGGGGAAGCACTACAGGGTAAACTGCAAAAATTACTTGTCTTACAAGAGATGCAAGCTTTTACTGGAGAGTCTGTCAAAAACAAGTAATTAGAATTGTGATGAATCTACATGGCTCAGAGCATGCTGGGATGTGAATTCAGGCAGAGAAAGAGGCAAACACAAATAGGAGGCCAAATTCTCTCCCACGTTGAATGGAAGTAGTCAACTGCCAGTATTTAGGTACTCTTTAAGTCAAGTGTCATGACGGAACCTCATGCCACTTAAGGCTCAGAAGCAGATGCTGGAAGGGATGCAGAGAAACAAGATCTTCATGTGGTGATACAGTCCCTCTATTAGAGAGATCTCTAAAAATATGTTTGAGAACATAAAATACACCATTGCCATCACCTAGTAATGGATCCTGGAATAACATCACTAGATAGTTTTTAAGAACCTGAAAAAGAGATGCATCACATAAGTGGGCAATTGCTAGTAGCTGCTAGAATAGAACTGGCTGAAAACTGGAAAGTGACAACTTAGTCTACATAGGAGCAAAATGTACAGAATAATATGAGAGCATTTCATTACAGGAAAATTTACATCTCAATGGAGTATCAAAGAGACAAAGATACATTCTATATGGCATCATTTTATGTCTTATGCAAAAAGAAAAAAGAGAGGAAATGCTCTTCAGAATACAGACTTAATTACGTCAACCTTATATATTTTATCAAATCTTGTGTACCATAGGAGCCTATTTTGAATTGTGCCCGTTTTAAAATGGGAATTATCAGTTGAGGTTGTATTTTCTATATGTGATATGTACCGGTATGTCTCTGTGAAAAAGAAACTCTGTATTTCACATGCAGACACCTGGAGTTACAGCCATCTTTTTTAACCATAACCACCTGCGAGTTGCAAATAATTTTATGCAGATGTTTGTAAGTTAAACATAATCAAGAACATTCAGTTCTTTCTTCATCTTTGGCACAGCCCTTTCAAAGGTGGTTCAGATCAACTTAAAAAAGAATCCAATAAAAACAAGCAGTAAAATAGTAAATAAAAATAAAAATAAAACCAGCAATTAAATTATGCTTAACAGCCCAGGCTAGCCATAATCAGTTAAAATTAGATGCAAACAACCAGCTCTTTAGCATCCATTTAAAAACAATTGAGGTAGTAAAGTTCACTTCCTGCAGGAGCAAGTTCCATAATTAAGTAGTCAATAATGGTTAATATTAAGAATATCTATTTAACAGAACTGTAAGAAATCCTTTTGCAGAGCAATTCTTGGCTTTTAGGCTGGAACCCCAGGGACAGCCTAAATACAAACTATTAAAAAAAATAGCTACAGTAAAATAAGTGTGTAGATATTATACAGTATCTGCACTAGACAGTGCAGTCTAGTGTGTGTCCATTTCTACATTAAGCCCATGTATATATTTACCAAGAATTATGCAAGGCTAGAAAGCAAAGGATTCTATTTGTGGTTAAATTAAAGACTTTATTTGCTTCACAGATACCTCAGTCCTTTTAACAGAAAACTAAGGTAGTGATGAGTCTTGGCAGAAGTGGAGCCAGAATAGGGTCACTGTGAAACAAGAGGGAGAAATCACCATGCTCTGATGATCTGCAACATATGCAGAAAGGAAACCGAAAAGTTAAGAGACCTAAGAGGGGGCACCCCTCCCCTTTTAACTCAATTGGGACCTCTACAAGGCACAAGATGTTTTGAGTGTCAGCTGGAAAACAAAAACACAAAACTGGTTGGGAGTAGAGGGGAGAAAGAATAGTTTGCTTGTAGTATCCCTGAGCAGGCATATTCCTCTCAGGGTTTCAGGATACACAGTAACATTCAGTGTATCCTCAAGAATTCTTGGTATTCACTTGGCTCAATGAAAAATCAGATAAAGTAGTGCAGCCTCCTGATGAGGAAAATAAACAGATTTCATAAGAAAATGATCCAATCATTCATTGGTATGTCCTCAAACTCTCCACCCCCAATCAAAATGCTTGTTTCCAAGCCAGTGCAATACACTCCCTTGCTCTCTGTAACCCCCAAATGTAATCTTGATCCTCCCACTTCTTTGAGTCAATTCCTAATATGTAATTTGGTTTATTCATACCTGTGAAGTATGGATAACCAAATGATGTCTAAAACCCAGCACCCTTGATAACTAAAAAACACAGATATGAAAAGATCAAATCTGAAAAATTCAGAAAAATTGCCACTCCCCACAAAAACAAAGGAAAAATTGGACATTCTGGAGGAAAGCTGAGGCTTGTTGGAAAAAAAAAACAACTCTTTAGCTTTGTCAGAACAGAGTAACTTCTGATGAAGCCTGAAGGAATGTCATTTGAGAATGTCAAGCAATAGTACTGCAGAATCATGGTTATAAGAATCTGCACAAGAAAAGAAACACGGAAAGTGGCAAAAAAGCTCAACGTAGCTGCAAGACAAACTTCAAACTGGCACCAAATAGATATTACTGAGTTGGAAAAATACTTTTTAGACCATCTATTGGAATTTCAGATCCAGAATTCAGAGAATGCTTTGCTGAAATAGAATTTTTACGCTTGGAAAAAATATTGTCAAAGCACATATATCATTGCGGTATTCTATTTTTATGCTGCACATTGTTTTGTTATACGTCCTCTGAAAGCTTAGTTGAGAAATATTTAAATAAGTAATGGGCACTTTTTGACCTTCAATTAGCACCAGTGTGAGGTTTGCCTCACAGTTGCAAGTGGCCTTGAGATTTATACACTGTACTGCAACTGCTTTCCTTAAAAAAATACTTAAGAGGTAGGAGGAGCATCAGATTTTTATTTCATCAAAGTGAGACAATAGTAACATCCAGGTACAAAAGGCCAGGGGAGCAGTGTGTACTCGGCATACCATAACTACATAATGAAACTGCCCACACTTCTGTGAGGAGGGAATTCCACAGTTTAGGGGCTCCAACAGAGAAGGCCCTCTCTTGGACTGCTATACACCCCAGACCTGGGTGGTAGAACTACCAAGAAGGCCATCTGAGGCGTTAAGAAAGGGATGGACGCAGTCAGATATGTGGGGTCTAAATTATTTAGGGCTTTAAGCACAAATGTGAGCACCTTGAATTGGACCTGGAAGCAAATTGTCAAGCAATGTGACTATTTTAAAACTGGAGTAAAATTCAGACAAATCAAGGCCAATATTAATAGCATTACTTTACTGTGGTACGGTATCTTTCAAACTAGATGTATTGCTTAAATTGAGTTTTTAGTGACATGCTTATTGCATTTTGTATTGGCACAAGAAAAATCTGCAATTTAGATGGAAATGAAGCCATTAGCCAAGAGTGCTGGAGACAGTAAGCATATACTTAAGATACACACACCATAAACCAAGGCATATTTATTCAGAGGTACTATTATTTTATTATTATATGTATTTATATTGTGCTTTTCCCCAGACTGGGACTCAAACTGGCTTTTCCATTCAATGGGATTTACTCCCAGTGTAAGCAGGACTGCAGCTATCACTAGGGAGAAAGGTGGAATAGAGTAGATGATTATTTAACAAAATTGTTTTATCACTTGATTATATGAAAACCTTTTAAGAGAAGTTTGCAAAAGTATAAAACACTGAATTTATTTAGGTACATTTAAAATATTATTGAAATCAACATTTGATAAGAGAGATGATACCACATTAGATCTTTCCTCCCATCCCAACATGTTCATATCACATTATAAGTAGGCCTACAAGCTGGAAACAGAAAGTTTGAGTCACCATAAAGGATCTAGATTAAACTATTATATTAAATTTCTAAGAATGAAACACATTTTATTTTTAGATGCTACATCTTCAAGAGCATCAACTTAGAAAAGCCATTCCTCCTTTGTGAGAAAAGGGAGAATGCAAATGGCAAAGATGTTAAGCACCAATTTTTAGAAACATGTCTATTAAAATGGTTAATATGTTGCCTGATTTAACCAGGGAACTTTTTTTAGCTGATTAATATTTAACCAATTCATCACTGCAACCAAAGATGTGGGGTGGAAAATAGCACCGCTGGAAATTTTTCATAAAATCTAACACAATGAGAATACACTCTAGAAGTCAAATTTGGCTACTGTAATGGATACAATACTAGTCAACTCAAAAACAAAGATGTAGAACTTTTTTCAGGCCAAATCTATATTTATGCTCACAGCTCTTCAGGGTTTGGCATGTTAATTTTCAGTGCTGCATTAAAAAAATATATACCGTATTTTTCGCTCCATAAGACTCACTTTTTTCCTCCTAAAAAGTAAGGGGAAATGTCTGTGCGTCTTATGGAGCGAATGCATGGTCCATGGAGCCAAATTGCCTAGGGGCCAAAAGCAGATTGTGCTCTTTTTTTTACAAAGAGAGAAGAGGGTGTTGAAAGGAAGCCGCTGAACAGCTGTTTAGCAAGCGATCGGGGAGAGAGATAAGGCTCCCTTTCCAGCCCCGCCCCCTTGCCCAGGCCTCCGTTGTTGAATGCAGAGGGAGGCTGTTTGTTTCCCCAGCGACATGGGACTGGCTGATTAGATTATCTGTCTGGAAACTGTAGAAATGGCTCCCTTTCCTGTAGGACTAGAAGCTGCAAACTGTGAGTTGAACCCCATAAAAACGGGGCTTTTCCTCTTTGAAAAAGAAGCTGCACCACTTTGAGCTGATCCTCAAAAAAGCAGGGCTTTTCCCTTTGCAAAAAAGCTGCACCACTTTGAGCTGATCCTAAAAAAAACCAGGGCTTTTCCCTTTGCAAAAAAAAGCCTCACCACTTTGAGCTGATCCTCAAAAAAACAGGGCTTTTTCCCTTTGCAAAAAAAGCTGCACCACTTTGAGCTGATCCTCAAAAAAGCAGTGCTTTTCCCTTTGCAAAAGAAGCTGCACCACTTTGAGCTGATCCTCAAAAAAGCAGGGTTTTTCCCTTTGCAAAAGAAGCTGCACCACTTTGAGCTGATCCTCAAAAAAGCAGGGCTTTCCCCCTTTCCTACTCTAAAAACTTGGTGCGTCTTATGTTCAGGTGCGTCTTACGGAGCGAAAAATATTGTTACATCTTAATTTTTATTATTGGGGCTTTCAAATATTTATACAGAATGTAAATTTAACAAGATTAACAGACTTTTTAGTTTATTATATGTAACTCAGACCTCTTATCAAGTATGGGCAACAGAAAAAAAATCCAAAAAGTCACACATCTCTGGTTGCAGTCCAAACAGATATTACAGATTGCTAGGAGAGTAACTGATCAACTCAAAATAGCCAAGCAGCTTTACATAATTGTTTTTCATAAAGATTCTGACCACAACATAATAATTTGCATGTATGAATGGTTGCCATTTTGATTTTAACAGTTCTCACGGGACATGTTGCGTATGCAAATGTAATACCATTTATAGATTTTTAAAATATGGAGGACAGCAAATATAGCTGACCAAGATTAATTCTCAACCAGATGGTGAATGTGTGACCAAACATATGCTGTTTTTCTGGGCACAGGAAGAAACTAGAATGAGGAGAAAGGTTCTAGCTTGGGAAGCTAGCATGTCACAAAGTAGGATGATTGTATACAATTAAAAAAATGGTAGTGGGGTGCCTTATTTCATCTTGTAAGCTCCCACCTGCAGTCTTCAGTGTTTCAATCCAGAAATAACTTGGCTATCACAATGTTGACTACAATGCATTTTACTAGGACTATTGTAAAATGTATACAGTACTATGCTTGCTACACTTGTAGGACAGTGACTCAGTAAACACTGGCTCCTTTGTGAGCGCAGTTAAGTTTGCTTGATAGAAACCCAGTTTACCGAGCGTACTGTATGACAAATAATTAATGGTACTCCGTGTTGCGAAGACGTGACAGCTTACAATTATTCAAATATACCTCAGGCGTTATTATAGCTGAAAGCAGGAACTTCAAAATAATATCCGGGTCCTTTGTGAGTGGCGTTGGTAAGAGGACCCAGCAAAGAAACACTTTGTGTGACCTTTACCTTTAACCAGTTCGCAGCAGCAACTACCGGTAAGCTGAAGACACCATTTTTAGGAGCTGCGAAATAACTAATTAGAAAGATATACGAGAACTATCCATAGGCAAACGAGAGAAAAATAAATAAATAAATCAATTCCTTCCAGTAGCGCCTTAGAGACCAACTAAGTTTGTTCTTGGTATGAGCTTTCGTGTGCATGCACACTTCTTCAGATAGAACAAAAAGGCTGCCAGAGGCGGAAACCAGCGGCAAAAAGGCATTTTCGCCCAAGACCCGCGCATGCGCAACATGCCCGTCTCAGACGGGGCCCCATGGTTTGTATCGCGCCCGCGCATGCGCACGACCACTCCTTAGGCCCCGGCGCCATGGCCTCCCCGGCCCGGCCCCAACACGCGCAATTGCGCGGATTGTTCTTCTCAGGTTATAGTATAACGCGCCCTTTCCCCGCCCTCCGTCCGTCTTTCCAACGGTTCAGCTGGAACGGCGCAAAAACCCCCGAGAAAAACCCCGAAGCTTTCTCGGCCTGACAGGAATAGGCACAGGCCAGTCACACCTCTCCTACCTCAGAGATAAAGCGAGCCTCTCACGCATTTGCGGTCACCACCACGAACGTAATGTGAGGAAAGGGACCCCCCTCCTTCAAAAAATAAAAAAGACCCTCCACAAACGAAGCTGCGTAAGCGTCGCCCCCACAACGCTTGTATTAGACCGCTAATCCGCCTAGCGCATGCGCCGTCCGATCAGCGGATAGCTACTGTTGTGCGCATGCGCTCCCCCAGCGCGAGAAGCTACGCACTTTAAACTGCTCCGCCCACCGCGCCTATCGCGAGATGATAAAAGGTTTTTTTCCTTTCTGGCACTCTCACTTCCTCGTTCCTGAACGGGTAGGGGGGTCACGTGGGTCTGATCACGTGTTCGGCTGTTGCCTTTTGTCTCTGGTAATTCTATCTGGCGATTCAGAATAGGGCTTTGTGACACTTTGGCTGGTCCTAATATTACATTTCCTTAAATTATCAAGAGGGTGTCCTTTAACCCGACCTTATATGTGCTTAAGCGGAACTGAAGACCTGCTGTTTTCAGTCTTCCCCAGGATTGCAGCTTTAAACAGGAATATGAAAGGATATTATTGTTATTTAATTATTATTAATAATTAAATTATTGTATTAATAATTTCAATTCTATACCACACTTCATCTGATGATTACAAGGCGGTTTACAGTATAAAAGCACAAAAATACATATCATCATAACAAACAAAATAACCCACCACCACACAGATTAAAAGGCCATAGGTTGTTTAAAAAGGCTTGGGAAAATCAGAGAAAGAGAATTGTAGAGTTAAAACGGACAACAATGGTCATCTAGTCCAACCCCCTGCAATGCAGGAATCTTTTTGCCCAATGGACCCTGAGATTAAGAGTCTAGTGCAGGGGTCAGCAACCTTTTCAGCTGTGGGCCAGTCCACCGTCCCTCAGACCATGTGGTGGGCCGGACTGTATTTTGGTGGGGGAAATGAACAAATTCCTATGCCCCACAAATAACTCAGAGATGCATTTTAAATAAAAGGACACATTCTTCTCATTTAAAAACACGCTGATTCCTGGACCTTCCGGGGGCCAGATTGAGAAGGCGATTGGGCCGCATCCGGCCCCTGGGCATTAGGTTGCTTACCCCTGGTCTAGTGCTCTACTGACTGAGCTATCTCATCTAATTATTATTACTTTTTGACTGGCACCTAAAGGTATGCAATGGAGGCACCAGGCAAGCCTCCCTAAGAAGAGCATTGCACAATATTTACGGAGAGTGAGTTCCGCCCAGGTCAGCAGAACTTTTTCCAGAGCGCACGTGGTTAAGTTTACAACGTTCGCGTTACTACTTAGGATTAAAGTAACAGCGATGTCTTTCGAACACAGGGCTGGAGGAAAAGACTCCCAGCCCTGCTAACTAGGGATGATGGCGCTGTAGTCCCACAACAGTTTGAGGAAACACGGCACGGTCCTCTCTAGATCTTTCTTATATCTATGTCAGCCCCCACCGAGGGGGCGTGGCTTCCGCTCAACGGGCGGAGCCAGCCACTCGCCCGCCCGCCCCCCTTCACGACGAAGGCGAGAGGAAGGTGGGTGACGCGGCCGCTCCTGATTGGCGGAGCGTGTTGCCTTAACTTTTGCCGAGTACTCGCGGATCGGGGGAAGCGGTTGGTCTTGGAATCCGCCGACTGTCCCCTCTTGCATAGCCGGCTGCTGGGCGCTCGTGCATCGCAGCATCTCCCCCCCCGGGCTGAGCCGGACGCATTGCGCAACATTCTAGTCCTCAGTGAGGTCTTGTTCGCAACCTGGGCTGCAGGTAGGAGCTGGCAGTCTGCTGCGGGGCTGGGCAGGGGCTAGAATAAGGGCGCTCCGTTTATAGAGGGACCTTTTCGAGAGTCCCTCTGCCTGCTTAGAAAGCCAGCATTCCGGATGGGGGGTGGGGGGTGAAGAGTAGCCTAGGACCCTTCTCCTAAGATTCAGGTTTTCTCTTGTTTCCACGGCGAAGTTTTCAATATTATTACCATGAGCCCCGACGTTGCCCTTTTAAGATCACGCACAAGTTAGACCAAGGCATATAAAGCTCAGTGGGTAGAGCATGAGATCTCAGGATTGTCGTGGCTTCGTGCCCCATGTTGGGAATAATAGTAATAATAAATAAAAGTGATAATAAAAGTGAACAGTTCCATGGAGTCTGGTGAATCTGCATTTTTAAATGTGTGTTGGTGGCCATCTCCACATCTTGCGGAAACAAATTTTAAAAACTCCTTCATTTTGCCCATCCTAAGCTGCCACTACTCTGTGCTTGGGTGACCCTGAATTGTAATATTTAGGGAAGTTTTAAATGACTGATGTTTTAATGTATTTTTAATCTTTTGTTGGAAGCCGCCCAGAGTGGCTGGGGAGACCCAGCCAGATGGGCGGGGTAGAAATAATAAATTATTATTATTATTATTATTATTATTTATTAATATCCCACCCATCTGGCTGGGTTTCCCGAGCCACTCTGGGCGGCTTCCAACAAAAAATTAAAAATATGTTAAAACATCAGTCATTAAAAACTTCCCTAAACAGGGCTGCCTTCAGATGTCTTTTAAAAGTCAGATAGTTGTTTATTTCTTTGACATCTGATGGGAGGGCGTTCCACAGGGCGGGCGCCACTACCGAGAAGGCCCTCTGTCTGGTTCCCTGTAACTTGGCTTCTCACAGGGAGGGAACTGCCAGAAGGTCCTCGGTGCTGGACCTCAGTGTTCGGGTTGAACGATAGTGATGCTCCTTCAGGTCTACTGGCAAAAGGTTTCCTGGCAAAAGGGGTTGGGCTAGATGACCCTTGGGTCCCTTCCTTCCTTTCAACTCTGCAGATTCTCGTGGGGATTTGATGGTAATAAGGAGAGGATCGGGTGGCTGGTGTAGAAGCATCCTTGTGCCTGTTACTCCTCTGCAGCATCTCTATTGGGAAGGAAAGGTGGTGGGGAGTAGGTGGTGAATATGTAAAGGTTTTGCCTAGCTTGCTTGTCCTTTTTAAAAGGAGCCCGTTCTCTTTATTTTCTGCGTGGTGATTGTAGCAGGCCTGTGACATTACTGGACTGGTCGAATGGCGGTCTAGTACTTTTAAAAGCACAAAATGGCACATGGACTGGAGAAGATGCTATTCAATTAGTCTGGAATTTATTTATTTTTTTAGTAGCATTTATACCACACACTTTAGCCAGAAAAATTCAGAGAGCAACTTGCAGATCAATAAAAAATAACATCTACGCTTAGGTTAATTACCAAAAAAGCAACCTTTTTTGTGTGAAATAGTGACATGAACCTTACAGTACAGAGGTACCTCTAGTTATGAACTTAATTTGTTCCGGAGGTCCGTTCTTAACCTGAAACTCTTCTTAACTAGAGGCGTGCTTTCACTAATTTTTATGTACCTTGCTTGTGGTTGCTTGTATTGTTCTTAACTTGCAGACTCACAGTGTATTTTCTTCCCTTTTTTTCCCATGATTCCTGCATCTAGAATTAACAGGCAGCTGGTGCTTGATGTTTGTGTGTGTGTGTGTACATTACTATAGTCATTAAAACCTGCCTCCATAATTGAATTTTCTTATTCTGCCCCTGCCCAGTCCATTAGCATCCTTGTGAACATGTGGTACGGTTCTGACATGTCACTAATTTTTGAAACACATTGCTTTTTAATAATGCTTTTTAATGATATAGATATACAGAGTAACTTGCAACAGAATTTAAAAAAAACACCACACAATTATTATTAATTAAAGCAAAATAAAATAAAAAAATATCTTCCAATAGCACCTTAGAGACCAACTAAGTTGTTCTTGGTATGAGCTTTCGTGTGCATGCACACATGTTTAGGGAAGTTTTTAATGTGTGATATTTTAATGTATTTTAGTGTTTGTTGGAAGCCGCCCAGAGTGGCTGGGGGAACCCGGCCAGATGGGCGGGGTACAAATAATAAATTATTATTATTATTATTATTATTATTATTATTATTATTATTATTATATTCTTCATGCACACGAAAGCTCATACCAAGAACAACTTAGTTGGTCTCTAAGGTGCTATTGGAAGATATTTTTTTTATTTTATTTTGCTTTGACTATGACAGACCAACACGGCTATCTACCTTTAACTGGAATTATTAATTAAATTCCTATACCGCCCTTCATCCGAGGATCAAGGGGCGGTTTACAGTATAAAAGCACAAAAATACATAACATGGTAAGAAAGGAAAAGAATAACCCTGCATACACAGTTTCAAAGGCTATAGATTGTTTAATATGGCATCATCGATGCAAAACGCAGCATGCCAAAATGGTAGCAGCATAAATATCAACATTTAGATTCTGTTTGCAAAAGAGCAGTGTACAGAATTCACAAGGCCTCGTAGGATAAATGATCTTATATTACGGTAGTTGCCTCAAGTTGGAGGCCGTTAATGGAGGCAAGTGGAAAAGTTTTGCTTGGGTAGCTCTCCAGATGTTTTAGACTACAACTCCCATCAACTCCAGGCAGCATGGCTGGGGGTCAAGGATGATGGGAGTTGCAGTCCAACGACATCTAGAGGACATCAGGTTGGGGGAAGGCTGATCTAGAAATTAGTGGATGCTGTTGTGTGGGTGCTCCTGGTCCTGGGGGAGGGGGGGAATCTCCTTGTGAAGGCAGTCCTCCTTCTGGTCCTCAAAACACTTCAGGTCACGCCGTGCACCCTGTTTTGGCCTGTCTGGAATATGTCCTTGAATTCTGATAATACTTGTTTGGACGGATACAGAGCAGTGTGTGACTCTGTCTCTAGTATCTAACCTACTCTACAAAAGTAAAACGTCCGTGTTTGGCCAGCTCACCCACAAGCATGCGGCCTTCAGAAGATTACCCAGAAAGGAATGTAGCCTGAAAAAAGTTATCTACCCTTTACCCATCTCCTTCTCAGGTCATCTTGAGGGGTGGAGTGATTCAAGCCCCCTTTAAGCAGTCTTTGAATTAGCCAGGGACATTTTGCAGTTGTGAAGAATGTCCATATGTTATGAATGGTCCATGTCACCATTAAGAAAAAGAGGGAGGAATAGGCCAATATATATGTGGACGGCCCCTGGAAGGGATGACTTTTCTTCTTTAAGTTCTCAAAGCTCTTAACCTAGCTCAAGGTTGTCATCTGAACTAGCCAGATGTTTAACTGATAATCAATCACAGTCAGTCCATCATTTGAAAAATAAGACTTTAGAGCTGTCTTGCACCAAAATGGCAACTAGACATTCCATTTTGGCCACCGTAACCTTGGATTAAGGAGCCATTTGGCGCCTCGCTTGTATGTCTGAGTTTCTTAAGTCCCCTTTACGGTCTCGGAGCTGCTGCAAGAAAGCTTTCCTCGCCGTGCCATGAAGGTAACACCACAAACCCCAGGCCGTGTAGGAGAAGTCCAAGCTGGAGCTCCTTCCTGTGCCGCCATTGCCCCAGATTTGGAAGGGGCAATGCTGGGGTGGGAAGGAGCGGCAGTGTGGGCCTTTGCCCCGTGACTTGGGTCTTCTGACATTTACTTGGGAAGATCCGCACCAGGAGCAGGTTGAGGTGCCTTTTGACACAGCTCTGAAAACCGAACTTGGGCAGTATTTGCATAGGCGAAACATCCACTTCGTTTTGAACAGAATATGTTTACGATGCCACAATTATAGTGTCACTAGTGGTTTATGCCCGTTAACTTAACGGGCGCTAGAACATATGTGGTCAAACATTTGTAAAAACAGACTTGTTCCAAGTTCCAAAATTTAATAATATACATTGACATATAATAAAGTGCAAGAGTCAAGACAGGCTGTCGCAGCAGCAGCCGCATCGCTCCCGCTCTCTCTCCTCCCCACAACCCGCGTCTCCGAAAGCCGCGGCGACTCCGGAGAGGGAGGCGAGCGGACACCTGCTGCTGCTGCTGCTACTCGGCCTCCTCAACCCCTAACGCAAACAACGCGGCGGCGACGCCACCCGGACCTGCCCGCCTCAGTCCAGTCTCGACGCGCAGGCTCTCCCTCCCCGCCAGCCGGGATGTTGTTGCTCTTGCGGCGGCTGCCGAGTGTTTTCCATGACTCCGCCGTGCCCTCCTCCGCTGACTAACTCTCCTCCTCCTCCTCCTGACACTTCTCTGCCTCCAAGCCAAGGGGGCCGCCACCACACGCTCCCCAGTCACGGGCTGCGTCGTCGTCGTGCGAAGCGGG
Organism: Darevskia armeniaca; assembly: GCA_034641395.1. NCBI lineage: Eukaryota > Metazoa > Chordata > Lepidosauria > Squamata > Lacertidae > Darevskia > Darevskia armeniaca. Next base: position 75,054 of record JAWWNF010000500.1, on the reverse strand, counting down.
CTAAGGAGGAAGAGTTGGGCTGACAAACCCGCTCGCGGGGAACCTTAACGCGCGAGAAAGAAGCAGGGTGCGGGGAGAGTCGCGAGGGTCTCTGCCCCGCCTCCCATGCCCCGCGCAGCTCTAGGACCCTCCCTGGAAGCCTGCCTTAGCCGCCCCTCTCCTCCCCTTCCCAGCCGTGCATCCCTCCCTCCGTCCGCTTCCCTCCTTCCTCGCCGTTGCTATCTAGGAAAACACCATGACCGACGTCACGTGGCCCTCCCTTGGCCAATCCATTTGCAAGTCTCTGCGTTCCAAGTCCCAACGGCTGTCCCTGGGGCACATGCGCAGTAGCGCAATCCCAGGGACACAGGGACTGGACGCAGAGACACTTGCACTTTATTATAGAGGATGCCAGCCTGATGCTATTATGCCACCCACTTTCCTTACTGCCGTGGCACTTACTTAAAAATCATTTGGTTAATATCCCTTCCAGTGTGTTTTTCCCGTTCGTTTGGTTTTCATTCCCTTGTTTATAGCCCTTTATATTTCTCCCTCGGTTGTTAGTAAGCTACTTAGCATTCCCAGAAGTGTTATGGTTTTTCTAAGGGAGCATAAAAAAATGCATTTGGGGACCATTTTCTCTTTCCCCACCCCTTTGCGTACAGGATGCCCTGTGTCTTGTAGTTAGTTGAAAACTGGGACTCTTTCCAGAAACTTTGGAATCATTTAGTAAATAATCTCTTTTAAAACATTAACAGCAGCATTTTTTTTTTTAATTTGGAGAAAATTGTTTTTATTTAAATAAGTTTACATCACAGAAGCTTACAAATCGAAATCCATTCCACATGCCTATAATATTATTATATATGATTCCTTTAAAGGTTTACATAAAGACAATTCATTCCACATATCTTTACTATTTGCTCTTCCCCCATTTTTTTCTTTCTTTTCCCCTATCTTCCCCCCTCCCTTCCCGCCCACCCCCTTAAGCATTGATTAAGGAGGACTTGGTGAAGTCATCTTTAACTTGCGTTTTCTATACACTTGAAAAGCTAATCATTTTTGTTACTAAGTTTACCAATCCACATTTAAAACGCTACCTTAGGCTGCAGTCTGCACAGAGGCATGGTAAATGGAAAAAATGGAACATATCGTAGACTTTTGGGCTTATAACTTGGGGAAAGTCTGTTGAAGTTGCAGCTGCTGTAGAAATGGGACATAGTTCTTGTAGGTACTGTTATGTTTGGTCTAGTTCATTTGTGGGTTTGGGCTTTAATCTTATCTAGTGCAGTATTGGTGGTGGGGATTATGATTCAATGTGGAAAAACGAGTTTTCTGTGTCTCCTGAAATGGTGGTTTTCAAACTTTTTCCTAGCCTCAGCGAAACCTTTCTGCAGTGCTGCTCTAATGAGGAACCCCTGAATATAGAGTCCCAGAGGAGAGAGGTATATACCCTGCATCCCCTATTTTAAGACGTAGTCATAAAATAAGCCATAGCAGGATTTTTTCACATTTGCGAAATATAAGCCGTACCCCGAAAATAAGCCATAGTGATAGGCGCAGTTCTGGAGGGTGCCAAGGAAAAGGTGGGGCTGGGCGTCCAGTCCTGCCACCAAAACCAGTCAGCCCCAGAAGCAGCGCTCAGGAACTCTGCAGAGCAGGGCGCACAGGAAGGAGCAGCGGGCGCGACAAAGGCACTCCGAAGGTCTCTTCGCCCGCGCGCTCGCCCAACTCCGCTCAGCACAGAGCGCACGGGGCGGCCACCGTGGTGGAGAGGGAAGGCGGCACGGGCTTTCCCTGCTCGCCGCCACGATGAAATCCCCCGAGCCGCCCCGCGCGTCGCCCAAGAGGCCCCTTGGAAAACAAGGCTTCTGTCGAGTTTCGAGGAGAGAAGGCGGCGGCGGAGGAGCAGGAGAGAGTGCCCAGAGAAAGTGGGTCTCTCTGGTGCCCGTTTCCTCAAAGCTCAGCTTGGATTCTCCCCCCGCTGCCAGCAAGCAAATAAAGAGCTCCGCCCCCGTCCCGTCCTTCGCAGCCCCAGAACTCGAGCGTGGCCTTGCCAAGGCGTGCTTACGTAATAAAAATAAGACACCCCCTCAAAATAAGCCATAGTGCATTTTCTTGAGGGAAAAAAATATAAGACGGTGTCTTAGAATAGGGGAAACACAGTATATGTTTTATTTGGAGGTTCTGTACCGCGATGATGATGATTGTTGTTATTATAATTTATTTCATTGCTATACCACTTTACTTTTAAAGAAAAAAGTGGTTTCTGCTTCATCTACTGCCCTCATCTCTTGCTTTTTTAAATTCTTAATAAAACTTCACATCATTTGGCTCTTGGGATCTGATGCGTGCTTATGCCAAACTAGGATTCTGGTAATATCTCATGTGCCTGCCCACATAGGTAAAAGGGTTTCATAGGGGAAAGAGCAGCCTGTGCAGAACGCCTAGGTGAGGAAGGTAGCTGGATGCTAGTCCTGTTGTTCCTGATCAATCAAGACGGATTTGGCTTAGAAGAGCAGGGTGCATTGGTTCAAAGGGATAGCATGCCTTCCCAGAATTCACCCCACTTGGGGGTCATAGGGATTAATAGGGGGTGTGGGCGCAGCACCACTGGATCGCTTGGGTCACAACCAGCCTACCTTATAAAACAGTTGTGTAAGCACCGAAAAGCTTCTGGGAAATGATATATAATGAGATAAAGAAAATGTTGAAATAATACATTTATAAAAAAACCAGAAGCATTTTTACTGGGTATTGTAGGAGAAGATATTACTAGACAAGATAAGATTTTTATATGCAACGACGGCAGCAAGAATATCATTGACACAGAAATGGAAACAGGAAGAATTACCGACATTGGAAGAGTGGCAGACGAAATGAATGGACTACGCAGAATTGGACACGAATTCGAAACCGGCAGGACCAGAGCTTCTTGGAAGATTGGAAGAAATTTGAGAACTATTTGAAAAATAATTGTAAACAGCAAATTACGCTAGTAGGTTTGCAGGAAGTTCTGTAAGGAGTAATATATGAAATATTATGGAAAATTTTCAGTTAATGAAAGTTGGTTATAGATGTATTAAAAGTAAGAGTAAAATTATGAGATTACAAGATTAAGTTATGAAAATTGGAAATCTTTAAATGTGGTTGATGGAAGTCCATAGTTATTGTATAAGATGTGAATTGATGTTTGCAATTTTTTTTTTTTAAAGTAATAAAAATATATTTTGAAAAAAAATGGCAACTGCAACCCTGCTTTAAGGAGCCATTTGGTGCCCAGCTTATATATCTGACTTTTTAACCCTGGCCAAGCCTGGAGATCTTATACCTGGAATTGTAAGCACTGTACACTTCTAGCATTTGCAGATCCAGGAACTATTTGCCCTGCTCTCCCGTGGTTGGAATATTTGGGGACTAAATTGTAACACCACTGCCCCCCTACTCCTTTTTTTTAAAATTCAATTTTTATTTGGTTTTCTTTTTCTATCATTACATACATCTCACATCCATAACATTTATATTTCATTCCCTCTTCCCTCCCCTCCTGGGCTTCCCCCAACCACCTCTTCTGATTTGTTTTTCCCTTATTACATACTGCTGTTTCTTAAAAGAAGAATACACTATATTATTTCTTTGTCTTCCAAATATTTTTTGTAATGTAGGTGTGAGTGTTTGTTTGAATCCTGCCATCAAGTCAATAGTCTCCCTTTGTTTCTGCAAGTATACTATAAATGGTTCCCATTCTCTTTCAAAGTCGCTGTTGTCCTTTTCCCGGAGTCTGTCGGTCAGTTTTGCCAATTCTGCAGAAAAAAAGGTAAAGGGACCCCTGACCGTTAGGTCCGACTCTGGGGTTGCGGCGCTCATCTCGCTTTAGTGGCCGAGAGCCGGCGTACAGCTTCCGGGTCATGTGGCCAGCATGACAAAGCCGCTTCTGGCGAACCAGAGCAGCGCACGGAAACGCCGTTTACCTTCCCACCAGAGCGGTTCCTATTTATCTACTTGTACTTTGACATGCTTTCGAACTGCTAGGTTGGCAGGAGCAGGGACCGAGCAACGGGAGCTCACCCTGTCGCGGGGATTCGAACCTCCGACCTTCTGATCAGCAAGCCCTAGGCTCTGTGGTTTAACCCACAGCGCCACCTGGGTCCCTATAATTCTATATAGTTCCCTATAATTCTGCATAGTTCATCAATTTTTCTTGCCATTGCTCTTTGGTTGGCATTTCTCCAGTCTTCCAGTTTTGTGCTATCAAGATTCTTGCCACTGTAGTAGCATACTGCCCCACTACTCCTGTGCCTTTGCTACCGGAACTGGAAGATGTCAGAGGCATCACCAGCAGCCCAGTAAGAAGGAAGAGGATAACATGGCCTCTTTATGGCTGTGTGAGAATGGGCCTGAAGGGTTAAGAGTCACAAATATGATTGAAATCATGCCTTCTCCCAAATTTCAGTGCAAGTTTCCTTTCTAGGCAGGTTGACCTGTTTGGGTTTTGACACGCTGTTGTTTGCTTCCGCGGTCTGGTCCCACAGACCTGCCCCACTAGTGATAATAGCTGAAATCATTCTGGTGGGCTGTAATTTGTAGCCTCTCTACTGCTGTCTCCATGCATGCTGAAAGCATGGGAGAGCAGTAAATAGCAGCTAGTGATAGGGCACCATCATTATACCATCAAAGCCGGTGCGTGGGTGGGGAGACCATCTACGCTTTTATCACCCAGAGAGAAAACGCATTCCGGAAAAGAAGCCTCTTAAACTCTCCCACGTATTATTATGTGTCTGCCCAGACATACAAGAAAAAGCAAAATGACTCATGGGTCAACATAGGTTGTGCCCTATGCATTTATACAATGTATATTGTAAACGAAATCTTTTATTTAAATGCACGTTTTTTAGCTTTAATTTCCGTGTGATTCGGTTATGTGTAAATGCCATTGGGAAAAGAGGCTTAGGATGTAAACTTTGTGGCATTCTTACATTCTTCGGAGTATAGCTGGCTTGTAAAATTGTACAATGCTGTGAAGGTCACAAGGTGAAATGGTGAGGAGTCTTAATTCATCTACTGTCTTAATTTCAGGTTGCAATGTCTCGCAGCATCTGCGTTCCCCGATCCAGTGTGGTTAAGCTCAGTTTGGTGGCATTGCTGCTGTTTGTAACGAGTTTCCCTTCGTGCTTAAGCGACAGAGTTGCAGTGAGTATCTTTAATTAACAGAATATTGAAAAAGTACAGGGAAAGTTAACTAATCAGAATTAATTTGTGTTGGCAAGGTGGGTTTACCCATTTGTATTCTTTTGTAGTTTTAACTCTCTGTCTGTCTAGCACTGGAGGGCGGCGGGCAGAATCCTCTGTTTTCAATGCAAATACGTAATCAGCTATTTGACAGTGCTTAAAAGGCATCCAGGTGGCGCTGTGGGTTAAACCACAGAGCCTAGGGCTTGCTGATCAGAAGGTCGGTGGTTCGAATCCCTGCAACAGGGTGAGCTCCCGTTGCTCGGTCCCAGCTCCTGCCCACCTAGCAGTTCGAAAGCACGTCAAAGTGCAAGTAGATAAATAGGAACCGCTCCGGCGGGAAGGTAAATGGCGTTTCCGTGCGCTGCTCTGGTTCGCCAGAAGCGGCTTAGTCATGCTGGCCACATGACCCAGAAGCTGTACGTCGGCTCCCTCGGGCAATAAAGCAAGATGAGCACCACAACCCCAGAGTCGGACACGACTGGACCTAATGGTCAGGGGTCCCTTTACCTTTAAAAGGCATTCTAGCTGCTATAAAAGTTTGGATTTTTTAAAACCAACGATTGAACCTATATACAGCCCTAAGACAGTTGTATCTTATTTCCGAAGGAATTTGCTCTCACAGAAAAAGTTGGTGATTCGGAGGAAGAGGACAGTCAAGAGGCAGCGGTAGAGGAAAACGATTTTGATTCCGAAGACTTGGAAGTATTCTACCCAACGAATCAATGGCAAACTGTCCGGCCAGGTAATTTAAAGTTGGCAAAGATTATTATTTTTTTAATGTAATTTGTGCTACTCAAGAGAAACTGCAATGAAACAGAAAGAGGCTGCATTCTACTACACCCTGTACCAAAAATGCCAATAATTTTTCAGTTTAATCCCAATTCTGTTAGACCTATCTAATAGCTTGTTTTGGATTCTCGTTATTCATAGGGAATATCTTTCCTCCCCAAAATCAACAGCATAATTGCATATAAATTTACTCACATATATCTACTTAAAACAGCCCAGTGACAGAGGGAAATGGCTGAACTAAATATGAAATAATTGAGTGAATGTTCAGGAGGGGACTGTTAACTAATGTGTTGTTACCTGCTCTCCTGTCTCTGAGCAGGGAGAGCCTTCAGGGAATCGGCACATTTCTTGGGTTAGATTAATTTGGAATACAGCCCACTGGAGGGATGTGGGTGGCCTTGTGGTCTAAACCACTGAGCCTCTTGGGCTTGCCGATCGGAAGGTCGGCGGTTCGAATCCCTGCGACGGGGTGAGCTCCCTTTGCTCTGTCCAAGCTCCTGCCAACCTAGCAGTTCAAAAGCACACCAGTGCAAGTAGATAAATAGGTACCGCTGTGGCAGGAAGGTAAACAGCATTTCCGTGCGCTCTGGTTTCTGTCATGGTGTCCCATTGCACCAGAAGCGGTTTAGTCCTGCTGGCCACATGACCCGGAAAGCTGTCTGTGGACAAACTCTGGCTCCCTCGGCCTGAAGCGAGATGAGTGCTGCAACCCCATAGTCACTTTTAACAGGACTTAACTGTCCAGGGGTCCTTTACCTTTACCTTTCATGTCACTGGAGGCAGACATTGCCTTCTGTGAAATAAAGTTTATTTACCTGCATATATAGGCTGGACATAAGATGGAAGGCTTGCAGCATTAACTCTCTCAAAAGATCCTGCTCCCCCATTAGGTTTCTAACGGGACTACCAAAACCATCACTTTGGATCAGGGGTAGGCAACCTAAGGCCCGTGGGCCGGATGTGGCCTAATCGCCTTCTAAATCCGGCCCGCGGACGGTCCGGGAATCAGCGTGTTTTTACATGAGTAGAATGCATCCTTTTATTTAAAATGCATCTCTGGGTTATTTGTGGGGCCTGCCTGGTGTTTTTACATGAGTAGAATGCGTGCTTTTATTTAAAATGCATCTCTGGGTTTTTTGTGGGGCATAGGAATTCGTTCATTTCCCACCCCCAAAAATATAGTCTGGCCCACCACATGGTCTAAGGGACGGTGGACCAGCCCACTGCTGAAAAAGGTTGCTGAGCCCTGATTTGGATTCTGCACAGAGAGCAAGTCAGGCCTCTGTGTCTCTTTTCAGACCCACATACAAACACATGTCCCCCTCGCCTCACTTTCCAGAAGGTTCTCCAGCTACCGGTAAGTAGTTCCTATGGCAGCACACAGACCCAAGCTTACATAACAAAGCAGATATCAGACCTGGCTGGGTCCAGTTGCTTAGCGATGAAACTGGATTGACCATTTAAGAAGTGCCCCCACCCTTAAAAAAAAAAGGCTCGAAGGAGAGGGCGTCATTGAAATTCTACTCAGTACTGGTCGAGAGTACATTCCAATGTATAGTCAGCAGAGTAACAACTTAAAGACGTTGCAGCGTTCCCCAAAAAATAGACCAGAGGCATTTCAACCACAGAGCTTTACTGCTCCTGAAGACAAATGAGCATAATGGTCACAAATCCAGTACATTCAGGATTTGGCACTGTCCATAAGAAATCCAGTTGCAGCAGACGTAACTTAAACTTACAAACTTATAATAACTTTAGATCTTAACACTGTGTACGGAACATCACACCAGAACGAAAAGAGAAAGAAAGCATGACCTGGACAGAAAGAGATAACAGAAGCAGTTTAAACCAGCTGCACTCAGCTTCTTTGAAGGAATAACCCAAACACCAGTAACCTCCTGCTTGTTTCCCTCACACAGAGAAGCTTCCAGAACCCTTTTGAATTAAGTAGATTCTGGGTGACCCCATGTTTCAATGACTTTGACTTCAGTCATGTTTCGTGATTTCTAATTCGCTGCCTTTTGCTGTATAATTTTGATAGAAAATCTTGGTCTTGAAATGAAACACTGAGAAGAAGAAATGTGTGCTAATTTATATCTATATCTATTATTATTATTATTTGCAGGTCAGGCTGTTCCTGCCGGCTTACATGTGCAATTAAATCTTCAGACAGGAGAAAAATTAGCCAAGCTTCCAGATAACGAAAATAAGAAAAGTGACACGAAAGACCCTCAAAAAAGTAAAGGGTACGGTAGCTTCAGACAACTCGTATTTTTCTAAGCACAAAGCAGGTGAACTTCTGTTTTCCCTGCTGTTCTTTGAGGGGAAATGTTAGACAGTTTGGGATTTCCATAGAGTCAGGTGGGCAACCTGTGGCACGTGGTTCGTTTTTCGCAGTTCCCTGATGCCTCCTAGTGCTGCTCCATTCTTCCATTCTGTCAGTGGAATGGATAGTTGGTGTGTGAGCCCCAACTCTTTGGGTTCCTTTCCCCCCCCATCTCAGCAGAGCTACCGTAAGTCTTCCTGCATCTTCACAACAGCAACAACAGCAGTCTAGCCCTCTCTTGGTGAAATCCTGTGACAGGAGTAACCACCTCACCTGTCCAGTTCTTCTCTAATGTATTTATTATTCCCATTAGAAGTTGCACAACGCTACTGGTCTACATATAAAATAAGAAACAGAACTACCCGTGTTTCTCCTAAAATAAGACACCGTCTTATAATCTTTTTATCCTCCAAAAAACACAGTATGGCTTATTTTCGGGGTATGTCTTATTTTTATTAAGTGTAGTACACTTAACCAAAAAAAGAAAACAAAACAAAACAAACAAACAAAAAACAAACAAACAAACAAAAAAGCAGAGGATTATCTACCAGTAAATGGTTCTGCCAGCTCGGTACCTTGGACTGCTGCTGCTGCTGGCTCCCGGTGGATCGGGGATCACTGGAAACTAGATATACTGTACTCTAATCATCAGTGCACAAAGAAGTCAGAATGAATGAATGTTGCTTGAAGGAGCCCTAAGCCTGTTTAGGATTGCAGGCCAACAGCGCAATCCTAGCCATCCTTACTCAGAAGTAAGCCCTGTCGAATTCAGTGGGTTTACTCCTAGATTTGGCTGCAGTGCAACCCAAGTTATTTGGAGTGGCAGTGCCACTTAAGCATGATGCCAAGCGTGCAGCAGCCCCCCTGGACTGGAAGATTAACGCCAGGGGAACTTGACGGCTGACTCACTGTGATAATAGCTGGAAGGGAATCAAAGGGGAGATGAGAGAGAGAGAGATGGAGAGTGAGAGAGAGAGAGAGAGAGAGGATACGCGCAGAAAAGAGCCGCCACTTTCCATTCAGCGCCGTCCAAGGCAACTGCACTTTCCCAACAAAAACCTGGCTGCTCCGTCCAGCTGACTTACTCCAAAGTAGGGCACTTGGTCGCGCGTTAAAGCAGCGAGCTCCTCTTCAGCCAAGCTGGAGCGAACTATCAGCATGGAGCAAGCCCAGAGGAGCTGCAGCAGGGACTTGGCACGGGACATTTCCCCTGCGTTTTAAGAGAGGGGAAAACCTTCCCGCGGAGTTGGCAGGAGAAGGACAGCCCCCGTCCGGGAGAGCATGAATGGGGAGCGAGGGGAGGGAGAGCAGCTGCTTCTGTGGGGCTGAGCTGAGCAGGGCGGGAGGCGCTTCCTGCCCTTTCCGCCCGAGGCAGAAAAAAAACCCCTCCACAATTTCTTCTCTCTTGTTGCTGCAAGTTCTTCCCTCCCCTCCTGATCCTCGTAGCGCGTGCTTCGGCTCGGTCCCGCCACTCAGGGCTTCGTGCGGCGCGCTGCTGCTGGCTCCCGGTGGATCGGGGATCCACGTGGCGCGCACGCTGCGGCTATAACTGCAGCTGGGTCCCAGCCACTCTGGGCTTTACGCAGCAGCACTGCTGCTGCTGCTGCCTGTGTCCCGCTGGATCGGGTCCAAGCAGCGCGCGCTGCTGCTGGCTGTGTCCCGCTGGATCGGGGCCCGATATCACTACCGGAACCCGGTACGTCTTATTTTCGGGGTATGCCTTATATTTTGCGACCCCTTGAAAATCCTGCTATGCCTTATATTTTAGGTATGACTTATATTATGAGAAACACGGTATGTACAGATCTCTGCTCCCTTCAGCTATCGGGCCAGAGAGACAGGCTCACAGACTTTCACATATTCTGGCAGCCACACTGACCAACACTGAGTGCCTCACGCTCAACTGCATCTCTCCAGACACACCCTGATAACAAAACCTGTTGCTGGGGAGAATTCTCATTGCTAAAGCGGATGTTTTAGGCAGGCTTCCAGGCTGGGCTCCCAGGCTTGTTTCAAGTTTATTTTGGCAATATAGTCAAAATGGTTTTCGAACAGTCTAGTTCTCGAACATTTTGGCTCCCGAATGCCGCAAACCCGGAAGTGAGTCTTCCGGTTTGCGGACTATTTTTGGAACCCGAACATGTGATGGGGTTTCCATGGCTTCCGGTTGGCTGCAGGAGCCTCCTGCGGCCAATCGGAAGCCACTCTTTGGTTTCCGAACGTTTTGGAAGTCGACCGGACTTCTGGAACGGATTCCGTTCGACTTCCAAGATACGGCTGTCAGGTTCCCTTATCAGTTGTTCAACAGAAACGCCAAGCCATTTGTCTTTTAGTTCTTTTATTCAGTGCCAAACTATCTACAGTGCAGAGCTCAGTCTTATCACGTCTGTTCACTCACTAGCAGAATCCGGAAGTGCCTCCCTCCTGTTTTGGCGCCAACATCACAATCTTGGCAGCCTAAATTGCCGCCTCCTCTTACGTAATCTCTGCGCTGGACCTGACGTCTCTCCCTCCGATCGAGCCTGCTGGGTGGTGCCAGGTCTCCCACTAAATCCCTGGACGCCTGGCACTCCTTGGCTCCCAGCCACCAACTGCTTCTCCCCCGAGGGACTTCTGGTTTCACTCGAAGATGAATCTGTAGTCAAAACAGGTGGCGGCTCTCTATAAACACTCAGAGCTGGACTGGCAGGGGCAGGCAGATCCCTGACAACGACCGTACATCAACATGGATAAGGGGCCAATTTGGGGTGACTCTTCCTCTCTTCCTGTGCTCTCCCCTCCAGAGTATCCCTCTATTCTTGGAAGCAACTTTTGATGAGAGTGGAGGGCGAACCACCGAAAATGGTCCCCCTCTCCATTCTATTGGGGGATACCTTCCATCGGTGGAGGGACAGCCCTCGGATGCCACCCCATTTGATAGGAGGGAGATGTTCACCAGGAGTTGTATCAAATGCAATTTTTGAATTGCGGGAAATTGAATCATCTCCTCGCGATCCGGACCCATAGATTGGGAATCTAGTACAATTTGTTAAGAAACTGTACAAACGGAGGCATTAGGACATAAACTGGGAAAGGAAGTGTCAGGGACTGGTCCATCCCCAAGGCAGGGTTGGAGGACACAGGCAGCTGGAGACAACGGAAGGAGTTTAGATCGGATAGCGACTCACAGGACAGTCAGGGAGAAGGCAGCAGTGGGGAGGCACAAACCCAAATGCCACCACTGGGGGAAGGGCTCTGGGGAGAGGCTAGAGCCCCGCTAACACCAGAAGAGGTGCTCAAGCTCTGGGATGAAGCTGAAGCCCTGAACCCACAGGAAGAAGTGGGAGGGGTCAGGGATGTTACCAGAGTACCAGAGCAACCGGAAGGCAGGGGACAGGAAATGGAGGTGGACACAGCGGAGCGGGGTCTCTGGGATGTTGCTAGAGCCCCAGAGGCACCGAGTGGTCAGGACGGGAGTATGGGGGAAGCGACCAGCGCGACCCCACCCAGGTCCAGACCGCGGAAGCGGAAGGAAGATAGGCGGCGCTTCGGTTGCCCGAAGCTCTTATGCTGGGGGTGGAGCCGACAGCCTGCACTCCGGGTATCTGACTCGGATGAGACGGATGATGAACTGTGAACTCTGTAACGCTTGATGCTGTAAATAAAGCTATTAGGTTTAGAAGGAAGCGTGCGTGGATGCTTACTCTTGAGAAGACACCACACATCTCTCACAGGAAGTCAATACTGTGGAGTTTGCTACAGGATGTTGAGAATGCCTGTCCTGGGTTGGGTTGCGTTGCCAGGCCTCATGAGCAGGTGGGGGCTGTGGGGGCATTCAGGCTTAGCAAATATCGTGGGACTCATGAGTAGAGAGGAAACAACATTGTCAACTTCATATAAAACAACTGGCCGAAGAGAGAGATTTCGAGAACTGGAGGGGGAAATCTGAAGATGGAATTAGCAATTCATCAGCGCTCAGCCCTTTCCTCTGAAACACTTGGAAACTCGCGCTTTTAAATGTTGTTCTTTCTAAACTGTTGACTGTCAGCAGGTCTTGCCGTTTGAAGCGATCTCTCCCCCTCCCCTTCCTCCAAGGGAAATATGAGATATGTGCATCTATGCATTTGACAAAAGGGAAATTTATTACAGAAGAGCTTGGGGCTCATTGATATTACAAACAACCCAGATGGTGGTGTTCGTGTGTCGCCTTAGACTTAATCGTACAATTACCACGAGGGAAGTCAGGTTCGCTTGCGATCATCTAGGATGACAAACAGGCTTCTCTCCTGCCCGCCCCCCTTCTGCTTTGAAGATGTGCTTCTTTATTTCGGGACGCGTTGAGAATTTTTGCATACGCCTTCTAGATTGATATGTCTTTGGGTTGGGACCTGAATAGGGGGAAGTGCTATCCTTTATTTGAGAAGCTGTTTCTCGAGGGAAATTGCCTTTACAGTTCTGAAATTAGCAATGTATCACGGCACATGTATAGTTCAGCAATATCAGTCCTCCTCCTTGCAGCAGCTCTCCGGGATCACAGAGCAGGGGCCTTTTCCCAGTCGCTGGGGATTGGACCTGGCTCCTGCTGCTTGCAGAACGGCTTCTTTGCCACTGAACTACCGTATTTTTCCGTGTATAACAAAAATTGAGAAAATGGAAGGAAATTGCCCAGAGTTGCTGAGCTTTTTTTTGAGGGGGGGATTGCCCAGACTGGTTAAGCTTTTTTTCTGTTTTTCTGGCGGTGGCTCGTACCGGTAAGGTCGCCGTGGGAGCAGCTGCGCCGGCCCAGACGGAGTGCGCGGGAGCAGCTGCGCCGGCCATGGACGGAATGTCGCACATGCGCACTTCGTCCGATCCGGCGCTGCTGCTCCCGCGGCTACCTTGCGAGCCGCGAGTGAGCGCGGGCTTGTGGGGCTGCGGCGCGCGTAAAGCCATGCTGCTTTTCGCGTGCGGCAGCCCCACAAGCCTGCGATCGCTCGGCGGCTCTCCCAGCCGCCGCGGAAGCAGCAGCGCCGGCCCGGGCAGAGTGCGCATGTGCGGGATTTCGTGCATGCGCAGTGCGTCCTGACGTGCGCCGTGACGTCACGGCGCACGTCAGGACACCCCGCCTCCAGTGGGTGCCTCCGTTCGCCGCCCCAGGTGGCCGAAAGGCTTCCTCCGCTACTGCCCGCAGGACTGCCACAGACTATCGCACGCACATCGGCGAAGCCACCAATGGTCTGCAGGCTCCCAGAAAACAAGCGCCGCGCCAAGCGCCCACCTAGTTGCCAATTGCCAGCGGACTTTGCCACACCCGCCAATCACTCACAAAAAAGCCGCTGACAATCTCCTGCTCACGGCAGCCACCAGTTGCCCGTCCCACCTCTCCACTGTCCGTGTATAAGACGACCCCCCAATATTTAACATACTTTTAAAATAAAACAACCTTGTCTTATACGCGGAAAAATACGGCGCATCCCTTCCCAATGTAACTTACAAGGAGAGGAAGTGATAGCAAGGTGCTGGCCCTGCCATTGCAGTCATATGGCTGTTGTGAATTTTCTCCAAGTCAAGCGGCAAAAGCTGCTGGCTGGAATCATATGGCTTTTATCTCTCACACAGACCCGTGAGAGAGTATGTTTTGTTTACTTCCTGCTTAGAATGTACTGTTGTAATCTGAGCCTGCGCGCTCACTTACTTTCACTTCATTGCTTGTCCTGATACAAGACGGGTGGCGTTTTATGGCAGCACCGTTTTACACGGACTGGCAGCAGAGATGTCTCTGCACAATTACTTGGAATAAATAGATTATCCTAATAATCGGCTAGTGTGTATTGTTTCTTTCTATCTGGGAACAGTCACATATTAACAGCACTCTGGACTCTCTGTAGCCGGGGATGTGCTCAACTGATGTCCTCTGGCTTTTGGGGCAGTCTCACAACTTGCCCCAGGCGGGGTATATCATAACAATGGCATCCCCACCCCCCATCCCTGTGTAGGGTATGGGTGTCTGAGCAGGGGACCCTATGGGTATGATTTGGAATTTTGTGCAGGGAGGGGCTCAGATTGCCTGCTGCGTGCTTAGACATGAGGGCAAGGCTTAGAAACATCAGGGATAGGGATAGCAGCCTGCTCCTTGTACTTGTGGATCCCTCTTTCTTTTTTTAAAAAAAATCATTTTTCATTTCATTTCTATACCGATTTATATTTTTTTTGGGGGGGAATTCTCAAAGCAGTTTACAGTCATGCCTCGGGTTGCGTTCGCTGCGGGTTGCGTTCGTCACGGGATACGAACGCACCGAACCCGGAATTACCGGAACAGGTTACTTCTGGGTTCGGCGCTTCGCGCACGCGCCGAATCGCACGGCGCACATGAGCAGATTTGGCGCTTCAGGTTGCGCTCTTTTCATGTTGCGAACGGGCCTCCAGAACGGATCCCGTTTGCAACCAGAGGTACCACTGTACAACCTACATGAAAACATCCAATAAAACAACACGGAATGAAACATTACAGAAGAAAGTCAAATATAAATCACAGAATTGTAGCATTGGAAGTACCCACGAGGGTCACCTAGTCCAACCCTGTAAAATGCAGGAATCTCTTGACCCAATGCGGGGCTCGAACCCATGTCCCTGAGATCAAGAGTCTCACGCTCTGCCGACTGAGCTATCCCAGGAAAAGTATGCCTTCAACATAATGGGCAGGAAATGGAAATATTATCTTAAAAGATTCAAAATGAAAGCTTGCAAAGGGAACTGCAGAAGGAACGACAGACTTGACCTACAGACTTGATGCAAATTTCCTTAGACACTCCCTTACTTTATTTGTTTTAGAAGCTTTTTCTTTTTCTTTTTGAAGAGTGTGTTCATTGGAACAAAATTCACAAAATAGTGGCTTATTTTGTTCTCTAAGATGGACTGAAATGTTTGCTTCCTTATACATGCAAAGCATACACTCAAAAACAAAACAAAACTCTTCTTCAGTTATATATATATATATATATATATATATATATATATATATATATATATATATGGAAGGTTTCTATATCTCCCCCCCTCCCCAATTGTTTATCTGCTACATTTGAAAATGAGCATGTTTTATGTCAGAGTTTAATAGTAAGACTTTCATGACTGTGAACATCTGGCTTTTGCCTTGGGGAGGTGACTAACCTATTTTATTTGTTCCAAGACGAGAGCTTTAGGGAGATACAATTAGAACTTAGAAACGTTTTAGTGTGTTATCAATTTATGCACTTGGATTGCCAAATCCCAGCTTTTATTATTATTATTATTATTATTATTATTATTATTATTATTATTTATTAAAAACCCAGTAGTAAATGAACGCAAGATCGAACATTGGCTGTCTATCCTGTGCTAAATAAGTAATAAACAGGGCCAGGAATTTGGTTACCCATCAAATATTTGTTTCTTCCTCAATGAGGATCAATTGTTCATCTGTGTGATGAATGTTTTTTTGTTTTCTGCAAGGCTGGGGCACATAGATATCGACCCGGGTTCATTTACAACGCAAGAACTCAAGAAGGCTTTGTCTAAAATGAAGAAAAGCATGAAGACGGACGGTGATACACTGGCTCAAAAGGTAGTATCCGAGAAAATGTGACGTAGCGTTGAAACATAGCAAACATAGCACTGAAAGCATAGCCATTATGTTCTTAGCTCAAAATGAGGAAAGTAGATGAGGGAAGCCTATACTCTGAGGCAAACTCAACTCAAAGCAGAGTTGCTATGGAATTTCGGAGTCGGAAAATCTGCCGCAAATACAGAGCTTCCACTTGAAATTTCATACGAGATTTGTCAAAACTATGATGCCTGGCAAGAAATGGGAAACGCAAGCTTATAGCACAGACTCCTTTTGCTTTGGCAGACTCCTGAGAATTTCTGCTTTCGTTTTACAGCTGTCTTTCTTTTTTCTAGCGAGGTGTGGGGTGTGGAGGGAAGCAAATGTCCCTCTCGCTTTAATGAACAAATCCGGCTTCCACATTTAGATGCATTACCTGGCTTTGGTTTTGTGAAAATCTGTGGTGGAATTGGGGAAATATTGGGGTTCAGTAACCCAATGGCACTGTGGGTTAAACCACAGAGCCTAGGGCTTGTTGATCAGAAGGTCGGCGGTTCGAATCCCCGCAACAGGGTGAGCTCCTGTTGCTCAGTCCCAGCTCCTGCCAACCTAGCAGTTCGAAAGCACGTCAAAGTGCAAGTAGATAAATAGGGACCGCTCCGGCGGGAAGGTAAACGGCGTTTCCGTGCGCTGCTCTGGTTCGCCGGAAGCGGCTTAGTCCTGCTGGCCACATGACCCGGAAGCTGTACACCGGCTCCCTCGGCCAATAAAGCGAGATGAGCACCGCAACCCCAGAGTCGTTCGTGACTGGACCTAATGGTCAGGGGTCCCTTTACCCTGTGGGTTCAGCCTGGATGGCCAATAAAATCCAGACTCAAACAGGACGTTTCTGTAGGCATTGCAAGGCCAGCGCGACACAACCTTAGCCAGCAAGTAGTTGAGGGATGGCAGACCAAATATGAAGAAGCAGAAGCATTTAGATACTGTACTTATATACTTTCCAGTGCTTTCTTCTACTCGCTTATATTGATTTAATCACAACGCATAGAAACTGTCTAATCTTTCCTTCCTTCCCTTGTCCTTGACGGTTATAGGAATAGCTCATGCGTACATGTTTGTTCCATCCTTCTCTCGTGGTTCTTTTTTTTAAATTTTTTTTTCTTTATTGGTTTTAACAAAGTAATACAATAAAAAACAAACAACAATAAACAGAAAAAGAAAACAAATCATACAATAACACAAATAAAAAACATACATAAATCCTTTTATCCTATCATTCCTTCTTATCATTGTGGGTTGACTTCCTCCCGCCCTCTCTTCCTGCGTTCCTTGTAAATCATCTTTAGTAATTTCTTTACATCATTAAAAACATTTTTAATTAATTCACCTCAACATCTCTTCTTTTCTAATATCAATATCATTTATTCCAACAATTATAATCCTTAAATCTATCTTCTAATTCTACAGCCTCACTTATCTTCCAGCTTACTTCTACTCTTTAATCTTACAATACTTTTTAAAATATAATTTGAATTTCTTCCTATCTTCTTCCTCCGCTTCCTCCCTCTGGCCACGAAGTTTCCCGGTCAGCTCAGCAAGTTCCATATAGTCCATCATTTTCATCTGCCATTCTTCTATCGTTGGTAATTCCTCTGACTTCCAGTTTTTAGCTAACAAAAATCTAGCTGCTGTTGTGGCATACATAAAGAAATTCCTATCACATCTTGGGATTTCCTGTTTTACAATTCCAAGTAAAAAGGCTTCTGGTTTTTTACTAAATGTGTTTTTCAACACCTTTTTCAATTCATTATAAATCTTTTCCAGAAGTCTTTCACCTTTGGGCACGTCCACCACATATGGAAAAAAGTTCCTTCTACTTCCTTACATTTCCAGCATTTGTTACTCAGTGCATGATACATTTTTGCCAATTTAACCAGTGTTAAGTACCACCTATGCATCATCTTCATAATGTTCTCTCTAAGAATATTACATGCTGAAAATTTTATACCCAACCTCCACAATTTCTCCCAATTCTCCATCATGATGTTGTGCCCCACATCCTTAGCCCATTCTATCATTGTTGATTTTACCATTTCATCTTTTGTATGCCACTCAAGCAATAAATTATACATTCTGGATAAGTTTTTGAATTTTGGCTCTAATAATTCCGTCTCCAACTTGGTTTTGTTGCAAACACCTCTTTCACTTGCTCAGCCTTTCTCCCGCACATTTCGGTTTTTGTTCTATAATTCAATCATTTCTGCAACAGCCTAAGCTGCCAATTAGGAGAACTTAGCACTTTGATGGTAACCTATAGCTGTATCCAGCTGTGCTTCAGATGGAAGCAATGTGTACAAAACTGAACAGATTAAAGAAGATTTAGGGGGGAAAAGAAAAGAAACTTGGTCGGTACCCAGCAAACCGCAACAGGAAAGGCTCTGCTTTCTCACGGGAGCTTTTCATTTCCCTCAACGAAGCTTCAGCTTCCCTGCCAAGGTGCCGGTGGGACTCTGGCGCAGATGTTTAACTGATAATCCATCACGGCCAGTCCCATCATTTGAAAAATAAGACTTTAGAGCCGCCTAACCCCAAGCCGTGGGTGGCGCTGTGGGTTAAACCACAGAGCCTAGGGCTTGCCGATCAGAAGGTTGGCGGTTTGAATCCCTGCGACGGGGTGAGCTCCCGTTGTTCGGTCCCAGCTCCTGCCCACCTAGCAGTTCGAAAGCACGTCAAAGTGCAAGTAGATAAATAGGTACAGCTCCGGCAGGAAGGTAAACGGCGTTTCCGTGCGCTGCTCTGGTACGCCAGAAGCAGCTTAGTCATGCTGGCCACATGACCTGGAAGCTGTACGCCGGCTCCCTTGGCCAGTAAAGCGAGATGAGGGCCGCAACCCCAGAGTCGTTCGCAACTGGACCTAATGGTCAGGGGTCCCTTTACCTTTTTATATGGCAAGTATAACTATAATTCACATTATTTGAAACACAATAAGCAGAAACTATGACAACTGTATCTGTGCATAAATAGCATTGCTGTTCACCAAAGTTAAGGGACGCGGGTGGCGCTGTGGGTTAAACCACAGAGCCTAGGGCTTGCCGATCAGAAGGTCAGCGGTTCGAATCCCCGCGACGGGGTGAGCTCCTGTTGCTTGGTCCCTGCTCCTGCCAACCTAGCAGTTCGAAAGCACATCAAAGTGCAAGTAGATAAATAGGTACCGCTCCGGCGGGACCTAATGGTCAGGGGTCCCTTTACCTTTTTAGCCCCAAAACGGCAACACCCCGAAACCTCCGGTTATAGGGCCTGTATACAATAAATAAATAAAATAGATAAATAAACTAGACATTCTGTTTTGGGCGACTGAAACCTTGGTTCAAGGAGCCATTTGGCACCTAGCTTGTGTATCGTGAGTTTCTAACACTGCACTTGAGGCAAATAATAAGAGTGCTCTTAAGAGAGACAATGATGACATTGTTTTACGTGGTCTGATATCCCAACCTTTCTAGTAATTATCCATGATTTGCCAGAAAACCAGTCCTGAGTGATGGGATACTCCAATTTGCATGGCAAGAGGTGCTGTTTTTTTCATAATTTTGATAGGCTGCCTCCAGTTCAGCCTATTAAACTTCATAAACTAAGGGAGGTACTAACAACCTAGAGCAGAAGTGGTTAATCTGTGGTCCTCCAGATGTTGTTGAGACTCCTTTTTTCATATATTTTTTTAATTAGCTTTAACACAATTTAACCAATTCAATTTCAATACAACATTCCCTTAAGGTTTTTGACTTCCCATTCTTACTTCCATGATGTTTCTATTCAAATCTACTGCCATGAATGTAATATTTCTCTAAAACATATATCCTACATTACATTCCTTTATCATTCTCATTCCTTTGCTTATATTTCAAGTCCTGCCTGCGATTTCACTTTACTATAATATTTTCCTCAGATAATCCAAAAAAGGGTCTCCATTCTTTTCTTCTTTGTCTCTTATTTTTGCCATATCCACATTGTCCAATAATTTCAAAATCCACCCCTCTTTTGTTGGAACTTCTTTCCATTTCTGTGCATACAGAATTCTGGTTGCGGTAGGAGCAAACCTAAATAGTTTGACCAATTTTGGGGGGACCCCTGTGCCTATTATTCCCTAAAAAAATGCTTCTGGCTTTTTGGGGGGAATGACTTCTTCCTCACCATCTTCTTCAATTCATTATGTATCATTTCCCGAAAGCCTGCCACTTTTTTTTTTTACAAGTCCACCACACAAGTCCACCACATGAAGACGGGCGTTCTGCCCGGACACTGAGGTCCAGCGCCGAGGGCCTTCTGGCGGTTCTCTCACTACGGGAAGCCAAGTTACAGGGAACAAGGCAGAGGGCCTTCTCGGTAGTGGCACCCGCCCTGTGGAACGCCCTCCCTTCAGATGTCAAAGAGAACAACAACTACCAGACCTTTAGGAGACATCTGAAGGCAGCCCTGTTTAGGGAAGCTTTTAATGTTTAATAGATTACCGTATATTCCGGCGTGTAAGACGACTGGGCGTATAAGACGACCCCCAACTTTTCCAGTTAAAATATAGAGTTTGGGATATACTCGCCGTATAAGAAATACGACCCGGCGTATAAGACCCCCGACTTTTGAGAAGATTTTCCTGGCTTAAAAAGTAGTCTTATACGCAGGAATATACAGTATTGTATTTTAATATTCTGTTGGAAGCCGCCCAGAGTGGCTGGGGAAACCTAGCCAGATGGGCGGGGTATAAATAATAAATTATTATTATTATTTTATTATTATTATTAATATTAATATTATTTATTTAGTTCAGAAACGTCTGGGAATGCCAACCCCTCCCCCCCCGGCCTTAGGGAATGGTGGTTAATCTTCAGTTCCCTTGCCACAAAACATTAGCAAAATGATCCATGGCTGCCAATTAAGTATAGGTTCCTTAGGAATTCATTATCTTTTCCATCTTGAAAGACATACATTGGCTCCCAGTACGTTTCCGAGCACAATTCAAAGTGTTGGTGCTGACCTTTAAAGCCCTAAACGGCCTCGGTCCTGTATACCTGAAGGAGCGTCTCCATCCCCACCGTTCAGCCTGGACACTGAGGTCCAGCGCCGAGGGCCTTCTGGCGGTTCCCTCACTGCGAGAAGCCAAGTTACAGGGAACCAGGCAGAGGGCCTTCTTGGTGGTGGCGCCCGCCCTGTGGAACGCCCTCCCGCCAGATGTCAAAGAGAAAAACAACTACCAGACTTTTAGAAGACATCTGAAAGGCAGCCCTGTTTAGGGAGGCTTTTAATGTTTAATAGATTATTGCATTTTAATGTTCTGTTGGAAGCCGCCCAGAGTGGCTGGGGAAACCCAGCCAGATGGTTGGGGTATAAATAAATTATTAATTATTATTATTATTATTACTATTATTATTTTATTATTATTATTATTATTATTTAGTTCAGAAACGTCTGGGAATGCCAACCCCCCCCCCCGGCCTTAGGGAATGGTGGTTAATCTTCAGTTCTCTTGCTACAAAACTTTAGCAAAATGATCTATGGCTGCCAATTAAGTGTAGGTTATCATTTTTCAATGCTTTGGGGCCTGGCTGTGACGTCGAAAGCTATTTTAGGCTCATGGGAGGTTTTTTTTTTTTGCTCTTTAAGTGGGGCTCTTGAACCTTATATATTTTTTATTTTAGGAAGAGGCTCTTAAATCAGCAAAAATTTGGAAGCTGTAATGCAGCCCCTTCGCCTTGGCCCATTAATACTCATTAATATGATGCTCAATTATTCCCCGAATGCTTAGGGTTAAAGATGGCATTGCTGGAAATTGTCAGTTAAAAATGTATTGGGAATAGTCTCCAGCCCTTTGTGTGTGAAAGTTTGGAGGGAGTCCCTGCCGGCTTTCAGGGAAAAGACATCTTGTCGGGTTTGATTTCCAGGAGCTGTGTGTGAGTGACGAGATTTCACAGGAGAGCACCTAATTTCCCTTTCTGGTGTCTGTTGGGTAACCTAATCTGTTAAGCATTTTTAATTAACTATCTTGTAAGAGCCGCAAATAGAATCTAAAGAAAACATAATTAGTAAATAATGAGGAGTGTTGCTTGCTGTTTGTAAATCACATTTCTTGTCTTTTAACTGCTTGACTTTGAACTTGGAGAAAGTCGTTTTCCTTCTCTTGAGGCGCCTGTCCTAAAACTAATTCATACGTTCAATATCACCTGTTGCAGGTGCTGTTGAATATTTAGGTCGCGGTCTACTCGTATGTGAGCAGTGCGGCAGACGAGACTTGTGCAATACTGCAGCTCAGCTCCTGTGAGCAAGGTGTAGACCAATGGGTCTAAGTGCAGCTTTGGAAAGAGTCATGGGAAGCAGTGGGAGGTCAGAAGAATTAACGCAACCTGCCTCGCCACGACTGCTTTTAAGTTTAAAACAACCGTAAGATCAAATCACATATCTTCCATCTTGTTTTGTCCCTTAGAATATCTAATTGCATCTTCAGCATGCATAAAATTATACATGGCCCTTTGTTTTTTGCTGAGTTAACAGAGGTTACTCATATATGTTGTTGTTTAGTCGTTTAGTCGTGTCCGACTCTTCATGACCCCATGGACCAGAGCACGCCAGGCACTCCTGTCTTCCACTGCCTCCCGCAGTTTGGTCAAACTCATGTTAGTAGCTTCGAGAACACTGTCCAACCATCTCGTCCTCTGTCATCCCCTTCTCCAGAATGTTAGCCGCTTTGAGACTCCTTCAGGTAGTGATAAAGCGGGATATCAAATCCAAACTCTCCGGCTTCTTCTTCTTCTTCTTCTTCTTCTTCTTCTTCTTCTTCTCTCCATCTTTCCCAACATCAGGGTCTTTTCCAGGGAGTCTTCTCTTCTCATGAGGTGGCCAAAGTATTGGAGCCTCAGCTTCAGGATCTGCCCTTCCAGTGAGCACTCAGGGCTGATTTCCTTCAGAATGGATAGGTTTGATCTTCTTGCAGTCCATGGGACTCTCAAGAGTCTCCTCCAGCACCATAATTCAAAAGCATCAATTCTTCGGCGATCAGCCTTCTTGATGGTCCAGCTCTCACTTCCATACATCACTACTGGGAAAACCATAGCTTTAACTATACGGACCTTTGTCGGCAAGGTGATGTCTCTGCTTTTTACGATGCTGTCTAGGTTTGTCATTGCTTTTCTCCCAAGAAGCAGGCGTCTTTTTTGTTTTTCGCTGAGTTAACAGAGGTTACTCATATATACCTAAACACAAACAAAATAATTAACTTTGGCGGTGTTTTATTTTTGGTGTGTGCTATTTCGGTTTGTTTTCCCCTCGATTCCAAGGCTCATCAGGAAGATGTCAGGAGAAGGTTCCGTCCCATTGAAAAACTTAAGGAAGAGTTCAGAGAGCTCAACCTGCAACTAGAAACAGACTTTGAAATTATGTTTAAATTAATCAACAAATTCAACAGTTCCACTTCGACGCTGGAGGAGAAAATAACAGCACTTTATGATCTTGAATACTACGTTCATCAGGTAAGAAGATTTTTTTTAAATAAACATTGGCAGCTGGTGTGCAATATTCTGGGAACGTGGAATCGTAAAAATAGATTTCTTGCAGTACCAGATGTTGCAGAATTGTGGCACCCAGGTTCTTCACACAAGGCATTTTACCTAGACGGATGAACACAGTCGTAAGCGTTTGGGTGTAAACACTGTCGTGTGAGAAATTGTGTAAGTGGATTGTAAACATTTGGAATGTGACATTTTTAGGTGCGTCCAGACACACGTGCAACAAGTCTTCCATATACAGTGGTCCCTCGACTTACGAATTTAATCCGTTCCGAATGCACATTCGTAGGTCGAAAAGTTCGTAAGTCGATAAGCGATTTCCCATAGGAATGCATTGGGAACATGTTAAGAAAAAAATATTCAGAAAAATTCGTAAGTCGAGGAAACCGCATCTAAAATTTGTAAGTCGAGGAAACCGCATCTAAAACCGCCAACGGATTTCCGTTCAGATGTCAAAAAATTCGTAGGCGTGCGGCCACTTTTTTCGTTCGTAAGTCGAAAAATTTGGATGTCGAGTATTTCGTAAGTCGAGGGACCACTGTAAAATGAATTTGCCAAGTCTTCCTCAAATGCAACAATGAAGGGTCTTTAATTTGTGCCAGGGCGTGCCAGAATTCATTGTTGTAATTTGTTTGTTGTTGAGTGCCAGGGCTTATCACCTGGGACGCATAAAGTAATGTGGAAAGTGACGTTGCCGCTGGATTCTCCTAGGCTTGAGGAGAGGGTTTTGGCTTACATGGTACAGCTTTTAGGCTGCTCTGAGCTTTGGCATCCGTCCTTTTATAAATTAATCATGGGTTCCTTGTTTGCCCAAAAGGAAAGTGTTCCAGTACAGTGTTCATTTAGGACTGCAGTCCTAAGCGCACTTAGTCAAAAGCAAATTGCACTAAAATCTATGGGCCTTAAATCTAGGTAAACATGTATGTGTTAATGCTGGTGCTGCGGCGAGAATTTCCCTGTGTGCTGGTCCCGTGGGTTACCCGAAAGGCAAGGTCCAAGTCCGATCCGTGGTCAGAGGTACAACATAAAGGCAGTCCGTAGTAACTGAAGCTGGGTGCAGGGCAGGGAGTCAGGCGAAGTCAGGAACAGGTATGCATGCAGGGAACCAGGGCAGGTCAGGAGCTCAGGCAGGAAAGCAGGACAGGTTTCAAGCAGGAACTGGTCACCAACAATGTTGCTCCTGCAACTTGGGGCTGGGGCTGACCAGCTTTTATCTGCCCCGAGGCAGAGGGCGGCCCTGATCCTCTGGTGACTTGCCTCTCCTGGCTTGGAGGTGAGCACTCCTCCTGCGGGAACTCAGTTCCCTTCGCCTCTCTGCCCTGAGCCTCTGCAGCTTAGGAGAGGCTGGAGGATTACAGGACCCAGAGGCAACTTCAGCTTCCCCTGACAGGGCTGGGAGTGGAGCACCTGCAGGCAATGGGTCCTCCACCCCATCAGGAGCCTCAGCAGACTCAGCAGATGCCGGCACCTGAGGATCCAGCACAGGTGAAGACTCTTCCGACTCAAGCCCTAGCCCTGGCTCTGCTGATTCTGGAGGCGGGGAATCCTGTGCAGGCTGGGATCCCTCAGGTTCGGCATCTGAGTCTGAACCCCAGGCCATCACACCCTGCGAGCAAAATGCAAAGTGAATTTTCGCTGGTGTGCCTTAGGCAGAATATATGAGGAATTTGAAAAGGGAAGCCAAAAGAGGGTTCAGTTGGTTCTTGTACACTAGCATAGGCCATGGCCTAGCTTAAATTTCCCTTGTGCATTCATTCCTCTTGTAGGTTTTGTAAACTGCTAGCCTACAGTCGGCCTTTCCTATGCTGAACTGACCAAGTTCTTGGCTCATGATAAATTCTCAGTTCCAACTATCATTTTAGTTCTGTTCCTTTGCACTTTGTATAGCTGGAATGCATCTTTCTTGAACCTGAGCAATCTGGACACAGCGGTTCATATATGGCCCATAGCTGTCAACCCTCCCTTTTTTTGGTGGGAAACTCCCTTATTCCAATGCCGTTTCCCGCTGCTATCCCGGATTGTTGATATCCCTTAAATTTCCCAGATTTCAAAGGAAGCAGCTCCTCTCCCTCCCTGCCGGCCAGGGAGGCTCCTCAGCTGCGTTGCTCGGCTGCCAATAAGGAGTCTGAGACCAACTGGGGGCGGAGCTTGCATGCCTTGTGCAGCCAGACCCTCACGCCCAACCAGCCAGCCAGCCTGCCTGCCATCTACGCGCTCGCTCTTTCGCTCACATGTTCGCGCGCAGCCTCTGGAGCGCAGCGTGGTGAGGCTACTTGGTGCCATTGCACGGCCCTTGTGGCATCCCTTATTTTCAAATCCGAAAGTTGACAGCTATGATATGGCCTCTCCTGTGCTGTGAGAGAAAAGTGCTGCTCCCTCCCTGTTCTTCTTAGACAGGCCTGCCGGAATTTGTCATGGCTAAAATGCCCAGCCTTAGTTAATATGTCACATTGTTGGCTCGGCCATCCTACGATCAATATCTCAAGTCCTCTTTCCACCTCATTTGTTCTGGTTGATGAGTTTCTAGTCAATAATACAAATGCTTATTGCTAGTCCCCGAGTATTTCTGACTCTCTAACCCTGCCTGTTAAATTAAAATATAAAACATTTTGTATTGCTAAGAGACGTAGAACTCCTCAGGCCCGCAACAATGGTCTCCTAGAGAAATATTTGTTTGATAGCCTTGTTCCTTTCAGTAAGAGGATTGTAAGAGTATTGTCTGGGGAAGCTTTCAGTAAGCTAATCATGTTTTGATTTTCAGTGATTCCTTCAGTAATTATGGTTGTGACAGGATTGGGTCCAGCGTTCCTTTGAGTGGAATTCTGCTCACAGGAAACTTCTGCTGGAGGAATGATAGAGGTGGGTTTTTTGTTGTTGCTCCCTGCTCCCCCCACAGCTTCTAGTTGAGAGACCCTCTAGAAGTGCGGGGGGTTGCAGGGGGAACGGGCAAAAATTATCTCCCACCCTTTCTCTAGTGGGAGATGTTGCTGGGTATTGATCCTTTCGGCAAATGAAAGGAGTTACTCTGCAAAGCAACACTCTGGATCGCTTTATATCATGTATTATTGTATCTTCAGAATTCGAATGTGATATTCCTGTAGCCAGATAGCATTATAGTGGTACCTTGGTTCTCAAACTTAATCCGTTCCGGAAGTCCGTTCCAAAACCAAAGCGTTCCAAAACCAAGGCGTGCTTTCCCATAGAAAGTAATGCAAAACGAGTAAATTTAGGATTGGAAGGAATTAAAAGGAAAATAAATAAGAAATACATAACTGCACGGTAGAATATATTTAATACACAAAATACAGTGAGATTAATTGGAAGTCATTTTTAATATTTTTTATTTTATAAGTTTTGGATAATAAGTCTGTGTAATATGATTGCTATTCTGGATGAAAAATTGCTTATTAGGTGATTATAATGTTATTTTTTCCTTTTTTCCCTTTGTTTTTCTGTTATTGTATTTCATTGTGTTTCTCTTATAAATGTTTCTATTTTAAACAGTAAAGATAAATCTTAAAAAAAGAAAGTACCGGTAATGCAAAACGGATTAATCTGTTCTAGACTTTTAAAAACAACCCCTAAAACAGCAATTTAACATGAATTTTACTATCTAACGAGACCATTGATCCATAAAATGAAAGCAATAATCAATGTACTGTACGATAATATAAATAAGACAGTATTTTAGATGATAAAAATTAAAATTAATTTTTTCCCTTACGTGCACTGATGATAGTTTGGATGGGGGGCTTTTATCCAATTTTGAAGCCACACAATCAATCAGTAGCTGAACTAGGTTGCACACACACAGTCACAAAAACAAATTAACCGAAAAGCCTCAAAAACAATAACGCGAAATAAATAGCAAAAACAAATGCGCCAAACCTAATCCGTTTGACTTCCAAAATGTTCGAAAACCAAGGTGCAACTTCTGATTGGTGCAGGCGCCCCAGAAACAATAGCTGACAGCCGCATCAGACGTTCGGCTTCCGAAAAGCATTTTAAAACCGGAACACTTACTTCCGGGTTTTCTGCGTTTGAGAACCAAGGTACCACTATATACGATTCGAGGCAAGAGGGTTTTGGTTTTTTTGCCTTTAATCTTTTTTAAGTGGAAGGAACGGGTTTTGATCGTGACCTGCTTGCTCATTGTACTTTGTGTGTAAATTCTGAATAGAAAAACTGACACCCACCCTTAATCGTTGCTTGAATGTGGAACATCCTATTTTATAGGTGGACAATGCAAGAGATTTGCTTTCCATTGGTGGCCTCCAGCTTTTGATCAATGGGCTGAACAGCACGGAGCCATTGGTGAAGCAATATGCGTCCTTCGTCCTGGGAGCTGCACTGTCCAGGTGAGTATCTGCATGGATACGAGAGAAAGAATGCGGCAGACCAGATTAACCTTAAGAAATGGGCAGTGATAGTCTCCCTCATTAGACAGGGTGGGCACAGATTCGGCCACCGTGCTGTGTGGTCAACTGTTTGGTGCTCCTCAATGTCAGAATTAGTAATTTCAGAAACGTTTATAGATGCCCTGTGGTTACTGGGCAACTGCGCGAGGCTACTTAAAAGGTAAAGGGACCCCTGACCATTAGGTCCAGTCGTGACCGACTCTGGGTTTGCAGCGCTCATCTCGCATTATTGGCCGAGGGAGCCGGCGTACAGCTTCCGGGTCATGTGGCCAGCATGACTAAGCCGCTTCTGGCAAACCAGAGCAACGCACGGAAACGCCGTTTACCTTCCCCCCTGAGCGGTACCTATTTATCTACTTGCACTTTCACGTGCTTTCGAACTGCTAGGTTGGCAGGAGCAGGGACCGAGCAACGGGAGCTCACCCCGTCACGGGGATTCGAACCACCGACCGTCTGATCGGCAAGCCCTAGGCTCTGTGGTTTAACCCACAGCGCCACCCGCATCCTAGCGCAAGGCTACTTACCTGCCTTACAATTGACCCAGCTGCTGCAGGGTGACTAAGCAGAAAGGAGCGACCCCATTCAATTGCTCAGGTAGAGGTTTCCAGGACGCCAGGTATTTTTCACAGCAAAGAAACAAGATGCTGGAGCAGAGACTGTGGTAATCAGATGATTCATTTTAAAAATAAAAATAAATGTCTTGCTAAAAGAATTTAAAGCCCTTCAGAAACGTAACGCCGAATGATAACGTATGCTGTACCAACGCAGAGAAGACAGATGCGTTGCTTGGATAAGATTTCCAAAGAGGGCAAAATCCTGTTGCAGGTCATATATGCAGTTTTCTGGTTTATCTTTCTCGAAGCGAAGTACTGAACCACTTCAGCTTTAGAATGTCTCGTGTCCACTAAGATTTTAATTTGCCATAGGACTCCTTTAGTTTATGGTGGTGTGGCATGCATAGTAGAACGTGTTCCAATTTGGTCTCTTTTTTTCCTCTTTTATTGTTGAAGAACATTGTGTGTGTGTTTGTATGATTTTATTTTTTTGTTTTGCAATAATCACACAAATACACATATACTAAAATACATCTAATTGATTCGACTTCCCTCCTCCCCCAGTGGTTACTTATACTTTCACCTTTACTACTGCATATCCCAATTAATTCTGTTTATTGATTACTCCTTAGACTACACACACACACACACACACACACACACACGAAGTCTAAGGAGTAGTCAGCAAACAGAATTAACACACACACACACACACACACACACACGTATATATATAAAACTGCTCAATTCATATTAATCCTGCTGATGAATTAAGTTGTTTGCAATAATTTTTCAAATAGTTTATAAATTTCCCCCATTCTTTATTGAAGGTGGTTCTTCTTCTTCTTCTTCTTCTTCTTCTTCTTTTCTTCGTTTCTCATTCTTCCAGTAAGTTTCACCATTTCCGCATAGTCCATCTGTTTTGTCTGCCAGTCCTCCTTGGTAGGAACCATTTCTCATTTCCATCTCTGAGCACAGAATGGGATATTTTAACGCCGTCATCATTGCCGAATGGAGGGGATGTATGGATTGAAAATGTCTAGTAAACCAGATCAGTAGTTGGGTTCCTATCGAGGGTATTTGGCAAGCTAACATGGCAGTGATGAGGGATAGAAGATTGGTTTAATCGCTCTGTGGCATAGCTGTCAACCCTCCCTTTTTTGGCGGGAAACTCCCTTATTCCAATGCCGTTTCCCGCTGCTATCCCAGATTGTTGATATCCCTTAAATTTCCCGGATTTCAAAGGAAGCAGCTCCTCTCCCTCCCTGCCGGCCAGGGAGGCTCCTCAGCTGCGTTGCTCGGCTGCCAATAAGGAGTCTGAGACCGACTGGGGGCGGAGCTTGCATGCCTTGTGCAGCCAGACCCTCACGCCCAACCAGACAGACAGCCTGCCTGCCGTCTATGCGCTTGCTCTTTCGCTCTCCCGTTCGCGCGCAGCCTCTGGAGCGCAGAGTGGTGAGGCTGCTTGGTGCCATTGCACCGCCCTGGTGGCATCCCTTATTTTCAAATCCGAAAGTTTGAACAAATCCCTTATTTTCAAATCCGAAATTTGACAGCTATGCTCTGTGGTATTATGGCAGTGGACAAAGCTGTATTGTAGCTTTTGAATAAATGTGTATAGATGAATGAATGAATAGCGTGCCCACTAATACCAATTGCTGGGAATAGATTGCTGTTGCTCCACACTGTAGTGGCACGTACCGGTAAGCCATGTGTCAAAGTGGTTGTGAGTATTGTTAACCTTCTACCTTTGCCCTTTAGGATCTGTTATTAGCCACTGATAAGCTCCCACTTACTAAATATCATCAGTACTTGTGTCACTTCCTGTTTGAGAGGCTAGCCTGCATTCTGTTGCAAGGTAATGCAGTCAAAGACAATATTAAGTCACTTCCTGTCCATTTTATTCTTCAATTTCATTTGAAGCTTTTTGTTCCAGAATCCTTTCCTTTCGGTCTGGGACTTCATTTGTGCTTTATGGTATAAGGAAAATTTTCCGTGCTGCTGAAATTCTTTCAGCTACCAAACAACCTTCACACCTGCCAGAAATGCTTAAAGAAAATAAAAATCAATAGAGAAATTAAGTACCGGGCAGTGGAAAGAAACGCATGCCTTATTGATTTACAGCATACTCTTATGCATAAATCTACTTGGAAATAAGTCCCGCTGAGTTCGGTGGGACTTATTACCAGGTAATTGCGTGTATAGGGTTGCAGCCTTTGTTGACCTGCCTAGAAAATGGCTGAAATTCATGTCATGTACCCAAAGTAATGGCAAATGTAAGCCACATTGTGGGCTCTTCAGTGTAGAGGACTGAATCCATGAAACTATTTTCTGCTCCATTATTCAATCCATGTGAATTAATGGCTCTTGCCTGGGCTGGCCCAATACATTTTGGAACCTGTTGTTGACCCCAAAATGGTGTCCCCCTCTCTGCCAGGGTAGATCTACAGGAGGAACAAGGGTGGAGGGGAGAGAAGAAAGACTGACATTGGGATCTGCTGCCCCTGTGGATCTTGCCGCCTGAGGCAATTGCCTCACCTTGGCTCAAGGTTGGGCCGGGCCCGGTTCTTGCTGTGTGGTTCAAGCACTGTTTCCCTCACAGCATCAGTATTTGCCCATTTTTCCTTTGCCTCCCTCATAATGTGTTTGAATTGTAGCAACAGTAATAAGCCTCTGTAGAACCTCTTTCGCTAGAGAAATAGCACTGTATATATTGGGGGTGGGGGGGGAATCGCCATGCAGATGCTATATGAAACTACTTCCTGTACCTAGAAATTGTATTTGCCAGTTTCAGTGCTGTGCCTTATTGTGACCCCCTTGTGATGGTTTGTCCGGAAGGTGGGTATCCCCTGAAAAGGATTGCTTCTAATATGCATTCCCTTCGGGCAAAGGCTTCCCTTCCCTCTTTGTTGTTGTTGTTGTTGTTGTTTAGTCGTTTAGTCGTGTCCGACTCTTCGTGACCCCATGGACCAGAGCAC
The DNA here is from genome assembly GCA_034641395.1 of Darevskia armeniaca. NCBI lineage: Eukaryota > Metazoa > Chordata > Lepidosauria > Squamata > Lacertidae > Darevskia > Darevskia armeniaca. Next base: position 43,688 of record JAWWNF010000500.1, on the reverse strand, counting down.
GCCAGGCACTCCTGTCTTCCACTGCCTCCCGCAGTTTGGTCAGACTCATGTTAGTAGCTTCGAGAACACTGTCCAACCATCTCGCCCTCTGTCGTCCCCTTCTCCTTGCACCCTCCATCTTTCCCAACATCAGGGTCTTTTCCAGGGAGTCTTCTCTTCTCATGAGGTGGCCAAAGTATTGGAGCCTCAGCTTCAGTGAGCACTCAGGGCTGATTTCCTTCAGAATGGATAGGTTTGATCTTCTTGCAGTCCATGGGACTCTCAAGAGTCTCCTCCAGCACAATAATTCAAAAGCATCAATTCTTCGGCGATCAGCCTTCTTTATGGTCCAGCTCTCACTTCCGTACATTACTACTGGGAAAACCATAGCTTTAACTATATGGACCTTTGTCAGCAAGGTGATGTCTCTGCTTTTTAAGATGCTGTCTAGGTTTGTCATTGCTTTTCTCCCAAGAAGCAGGCGTCTTCTAATTTCGTGACTGCTGTCACCATCTGCAGTCTGACATGCAGCATCCCTTCCCTCTTAGGAAACGTCGACTCCCCTGTGCACATTCGACCGAGTTCTCTGCAGTACAACTTTTAATCTGGCACGGATCAGGAGGAGGCAGCAGGATCCAGCACAAAAAGTAGTGGGGGGTCCTGGCTTCCTTGACCACTTTTTTCTTTTTTTCTTTTCAATTTATGTTTATTCATTTTTCATTTTACAAAGAGAAAGAAAAAAGATCACAAAGGAAAAAAAAGGACAAAAACTAACAAACACAAAAATACATAAATATATACATAAATAAAAAATTATTATGCATGTCTACACAGATTTCTTCATAATACATTGGATTCTTTACCTCCAGCAACTAAATAATAGGCTATAAACAAACCAACTGATGCATATTTTTTTCCATACTTAATTCCGTGTAGATTTTGTATCTAAATTGACTTCCCTCAACTAGCACTCCATTGCTTCACATGATAACTCATATATAATAAAATATTCCAATATCGAGTGGAGAGCTGCAGGGAGCGCGTCTGAAGCTGACGGAAACCAGATTGGAAGTCAAGACTTGGATTTTCACAACATCTTCCTTGACCATTTTTCATAGCCGCTGCCACGTAAATAACAGCCTCCCCTCACCAATGCACTGAAGTGCAAAAACCATGGCAACAGTTGCCGAGGGTAGGCCTCCGTACCAGAAGAGAGTCTTGGCTTGGCGGTGGGGGGGGGCGTGGAGAAGGAGCAAACCCATGCTGAGCTCAGCTGGCCGCCCTGCTATACTCATAAGAGCCATAACCCCCCCTCCGCTCCTCTACGTTCGATCAAACGCGCTCATTATTATCCCATTCGCGAAAACGATTCCGAGGCCGGGAAATGTCGGCAGTATTTCATTTCTAAAGCACATTTGTAAAACCCGCGTTAGTCTTTGGGTAGAAATAAATGCAGGCGGTGTCTGAAGGCTGGAGGGTTTCTGGGGAGGAGGTACAATCCCTCAAAATGCGCGTTGAGGTGGGGAGGGAGGCCTGAGGTGAATGGCAGAGTAGGCCGCCTGCCTAGGGGCTCGCCGCTGTTGAGTTAGGGTGGCGGGTTTGCGGCAGCGGTAGGAGGGGGCGCCTAAAAGTGGGCATTGTTCAGGTTTGATGCTGAAGCCGGGGAGTTCCTCTAATCCAGTGTTTCCCAAACTAGAGTCTCCAGCTCTAGTTTGGACTACAGCTCTCATCATCCCTCGCTGGCAAGACCAGTAGTGAGGGATGATGGGGATCATAGCTGTCAACCCTCCCTTTTTTGGCGGGAAACTCCCTTATTCCAATGCCGTTTCCCGCTGCTATCCCGGATTGTTGATATCCCTTAAATTTCCTGGATTTCAAAGGAAGCAGCTCCTCTCCCTCCCTGCCGGCCAGGGAGGCTCCTCAGCTGCGTTGCTCGGCTGCCAATAAGGAGTCTGAGACCGACTGGGGGCGGAGCTTGCATGCCTTGTGCATCCAGACCCTCACGCCCAACCAGACAGACAGCCTGCCTGCCGTCTACGCGCTCGCTCCTTCGCTCACCCGTTCGTGCGCAGCCTCTGGAGCGCAGGGTGGCGAGGCTACTTGGTGCCATTGCACCGCCCTGGCGGCATCCCTTATTTTCAAATCTGAAAGTTAGAAAAAATCCCTTATTTTCAAATCTGAAAGTTGACAGCTATGATGGGGATTGTAGTGCCACTTGCAGTATTCTGTGCATGTTTCCATCTTTTTAATAGACAACAGAGCAGGGGTGCGGAAACCTCTCCTGTGCTGGACCAGCTCTTAAGAAAAATCAGCTTAGATCAGGGGTCTCCAAACTATGGCCCGGGGGCCAGATACGGACCGAGGGGCTCATTTATCCGGCCCCTGGCAACCCCTGCTGCCACTGCCCGCTCTTACCGGCGCGGCGCGGCTGCCCACTTCTGGGTCGGAAGAGCACTGGAAATACCTTGCGCACATGCGCAAGCGTTATTTCCGGTGCACATCTGGGTTGGAGGAGGCCTGTGCACATGCACACAAGCTATTTTTGGTGCTCCTCCAACCCGGAAGTGCGCCGGAAATAGCGTGTGCGCACGCGTATGGGCGCACGCTCCCCCGCCCTCTGGCCCGCCGCGCGATCGGCGCTGGAGACACCGGCCCGGGGCACAGGAAGTTTGCTGAACCCTGGCTTAAATCGATTAACTACAAATAGCAAAACCAGCAATCACAATTCCCTGCTCCCCCTCGCATACCTCCAACAGTTAGGTGCTAGCAGGGCTGCCAATGTGGGGGTGTGTGTGCACATGTACCAGGCCCCAAGCTAGCAGGGACCCCAGACACTTAGCTTTCTTAAAACAATAAGTCAATCAGACACTCCTAAAGAAAGTTATAAAACAAAACACAGAGGCAGCTTTAAGGTGCTGGCTCAGCAGGCAGCACCATTGCTAAGGATGCTTAATCACGGTTGCTTAGCAGTCAGAGGAAGGAATGTTGACCACCTGCACCTGGGACTTAGAAGGGTGCCCTCCCAAAGCAGCAGATAATAAAAAATAAATAAATCCTATAATTAAAATTCCTATTTGACTGTGCTTTTACACAAGGCTATTTTTTGTTTCTCAAGGTTGGCAGAGTGTTTTGTGTGTGTATATATATATCTATACTGTGCGACATATATTTGTATATTTTCCACCTAGGAGCGCACGGTTATGTACATGATCCTCCCCCTTTTATATTTGCAGAAACCCTGTGAAGTAGGCTAGAGTTAAGTGAATATATAAGCACATAAGCAGCAGATCTTGTCAATGGATTGATTTGGGGTGAGGGGATGCAGGGGCCTGATTCCCAGACAGTATACCGGGGCCAGGAAATCCTGTTGGCATTTCTGAGTGCTAGTAGGATAACGCGTTAAAAACAATTAAAAATGATAGTTCTTGAGTCAGGGTTGCAAGTACATTATGCAAAGGATAGAATTGAGCTGTGATGTGTTTTGTCTGATTGCGCGAAGGAGACTTAAATATTCCCGCAGTTGAGTGCATTTATATGGATCAAGTGTTTCATGGATAAAAGACCATATGTATAATATCACTGGCAAGAGGTTACAGGGAGGGGAGCAAATCCAGCACCTTTTTTGGACGTCATCTCTCCTAAACCTATTCCAATTTGACAGTTAAGTAGCAGTATCTGTCGGTCTAATGCTGACACATGGACCAGTTGTGAAATCACCGGGTAGGTTGTTTTGTTTCTCTGCCATACATTATGGTCCAGGTCAGGAGCACCTTAGTTGGCTCGATTAAGAAGGAAATTCCCTGCTGTGTGACAAATGGTAACACACTTATTGAAAATCATGCTACTTCTGTTTCAAATGGCTCCCAGTGGACCCAGCTGAGTCTGAGGGTTGAGAAAGGCACTTTTCCAATAGACAAATTAAGCACACCTGTATACCTGAAGGAGCGTCTCCACCCCTATCGTTCTGCCCGGACACTGAGGTCCAGCGCCGAGGGACTTCTGGCGGTTCCCTCACTGCAAGAAGTGAGGCTACAGGGAACCAGGCAGAGGGCCTTCTCGGTGGTGGCACCCGCCCTGTGGAACGCCCTCCCACCAGATGTCAAAGAGAAAAACAACTACAGTGATCCCTCGACTTCCGAATGACCCGACTTACAAGTTTTTCGAATTGCGAGGGATCAAAGCGGCCGCCGCTTCCGAATTTTTTCGACTTCCGATCGGAAGTCGCGGCCGCTTTAGATGCGGTTTCCTCGACTTATGAGGTTTTTTTCGACCTACGAATGCGTTCTCTGAACGCATTCCTATGGGGACTCGAGTTACGGTGATTTCGACTTACGAGGATTCTGTCGGAACGGATTATCTTCGTAAGTCGAGGGTCTACTGTACCAGACTTTTAGAAGACATCTGAAGGCAGCCCTGTTTAGGGAAGCTTTTAATGTTTAATAGACTATTGTATTGTAATATTCTGTTGGAAGCCGCCCAGAGTGGCTGGGGAGACCCAGCCAGATGGGCGGGGTATAAATAATAAATTATTATTATTATTATTATTATTGGGGTGATAGCCGCTGCTAGTCATGCTCTGAGTAGACCCATCAAAATCCATTGCACAAGTAACTTAAGCCTGTTGGTTTCAATGGATCTACTCTGAGCATGAGTAACATTGGCTATCGTTTGTTCTTTCATGCTTCATTCAGAACCGAGGAACTGCTTTGGAAGATTCCTGGATCTCCTAGATGGGTAGTTTTGCATGATCTGAAGGTTCACACTGCTGCTGCTGCAGTCTTGATGAAGCAAAACAGGTCTGAGTCTGGTCAACGTCTCTCTGGGAGCTTCACGCACACTGCATTTAGCTCCGTGGAATAAAGGCGAAGTCTAAAAGTCGTGTGACAAGGAAGAACTGCAGTGCCAACTGATCTCCAGAGGATCCAGCCCATTTCTTTCCTCGAGGGAAGATGCACCTTGACTTTTGTGGAGGAAGCACCTATTCTCTCCGAGCTGAAAGACTGATCCGAGAATAAGATTACGCAGCTCCGGATAATAAGTGTTTAAATAAATCGTCAAGTTAATCGAAACAGAAGAGCCAAGGAGAGGTGGAAAATGAGCTTGAATTAAAAATATTAAGGAACAGATGTGACATTTAAGTGAGCAGATTAATGGAATAATCTGTAAAAATGAAACGGGGAGGGGGAGAGTGTTGGGAGAGATTCCCTTGCTGAAGCAGCAATCTGTGGCGGAGTGTTTTATGAACAAGTTGCTGTGGTGAAGAAGAAGAAGAAGAGGAGTTTGGATTTGATATCCCGCTTTATCACCACCCGAAGGAGTCTCAAAGCGGCTTACATTCTCCTTTCCCTTCCTCCCCCACTACAAACACTCTGTGAGGTGAGTGGGGCTGAGAGACTTCAGAGAAGTGTGACTAGCCCAAGGTCACCCAGCAGCTGCATGTGGAGGAGCGGGGACGCGAACCCGGTTCCCCAGATTACGAGTCCACCGCTCTTAACCACTACACCACACTGGCTCTCAAAGGTCAGGAGGAAGCCTCAAGGTTGTCGTACTCCTCCTCCAGCCTCTTGCAGATGTTACACATCCTCCCTTGCGACTACGGAGGTGTGAACCAGACGCATCCTTTTGGTCTTTAGCCATTCTGACCAGGAGGGAAACGCAAGAACGTCTTTCTTGCACTGTAATGCTAAGACGGGGACGCGGGTGGCGCTGTGGGTTAAACCACAGAGCCTAGGGCTTGCCGATCAGAAGGTCGGCGGTTCGAATCCCTGCGACGGGGTGATATGATAGCCATGTTCAAATATATAAAAGGATGTCATATAGAGGAGGGAGAAAGGTTGTTTTCTGCTGCTCCAGAGAAGCGGACACGGAGCAATGGATTCAAACTACAAGAAAGAAGATTCCACCTAAACATTAGAAAGAACTTCCTGACAGTAAGAGCTGTTTGACAGTGGAATTTGCTGCCAAGGAGTGTGGTGGAGTCTCCTTCTTTGGAGGTCTTTAAGCAGAGGCTTGACAGCCACCTGTCAGGAATGCTTTGATAGTGTTTCCTGCTTGGCAGGGGGTTGGACTGGATGGCCCTTGTGGTCTCTTCCAACTCTATGATTCTATGCTCGGTCCCTGCTCCTGCCCACCTAGCAGTTTGAAAGCACGTCAAAGTGCAAGTAGATCAATAGGTACTGCTCTGGCGGGAAGGTAAACGGCGTTTCCGTGCGCTGCTCTGGTTTGCCAGCAGCGGCTTAGTCATGCTGGCCACATGACCTGGAAGCTGTATGCCAGCTCCCTCGGCCAATAATGCGAGATGAGCGCCGCAACCCCAGAGTTGGTCACGACTGGACTGAATGGTCAGGGGTCCCTTTACCTTTTTAATGCTAAGACGACCAAATTGTCTGATGAAATCCTATTAAGGTAAGACGATCCCTCCGCTATTGAGCATGCAACAGCTGGCAAGTAACTTTGTTGTTTTCGTTTGGGGTGTGTGTTCCTGTTTATTTCTGCAGACGTGTGTATTTGACACAGGTAAAATATATACTCCGTGTGAGAAAATGAAATAGAGCTGCTTGCATTTTCAGTTCGTACCAGCAGGTGGCGCCTTCCGAGGCAAAATAAACATGGACCCTTTCGAGTGATAGCAATAGGACTCAAGGGCTTCGTTAAAAACCTTGCAGCATCTTTCTCAGAGCAACCTGCCCGGCAACTGTCTTTTGTAGAAGTCAGATTGCAGCAAAATTTACAAGACACCGAAGTATCTCTGAGGCTAATGAGTTCCATTTCTCTCCCCAGCAACCCCAAAATACAAGTCGCTGCGATTGAGGGGGGTGCTTTGCAAAAGCTGCTGGTGATTTTGGCCACAGATCAGCCCCTGGCTGTGAAGAAAAAGGTAAGGGGAGAGCAATATGTGCTCGGCTGTCTTTCAGGAGCAGCTTGGATAATTGCATTTTGTACGAGAACGCCTGTAAACCTCTGTAGGTGGACGTACGTAGACCTAAGGCTAGATTGTGTTTTGGCTGTGCAAACGAATCAGCCCAATGCCGTGAACAAGAGTCACCCCTCAAATTAAAAATGGTTGCATCCCTTCACTGGACAGCTAGGTTTACCTCCTTAGGCTGCAATCCTCCTCCTGCAATAGCCAGACCTAGTCATTTCCAGACTCATTTAATTTGAGAGGGCCGGTTATCTGAAGTGCTTTAGCACAGCTATAGTATCAGACCAATTAGAGAGGCACCTGTCCCAGTGGTTCCCAGTCTATGTTAGATTGAAAATCACACTATGGAGGGAAAAGACTATAGTATATATATATTTTCGTGCTGAATTAGTTCAGTGTTGGGTGCTGGTAGAAGATGGCTTTTGCAGGACTATTTGCAGCCTGTCAGGATTGCAAATTTACTCAGGAAGTTGGTTATCCTCTGCCACCTTTTGTACATCACGTGTGTAGGTCCGAGCACGTTTTTCTCCTTGTGGGATCTGGAAAAAAAGGGCTTCCTGTGCCTCCGTGAACCAAATCCTCAGTCCGTTACAATCTAAAGCATGCCCCAGAGCTCCAGTGCTGCATTTTGAAATAAAATTAGCTTTGAGAGAGCAGGAAACAGTGAGATGGGAGTATGTATGGCCTAGAGCAGGCATCCCCAAACTGCGGCCCTCCAGATGTTTTGGCCTACAACTCCCATGATCCCTAGCTAACAGGACCAGTGGTCAGGGATGATGGGAATTGTAGTCCAAAACATCTGGAGGGCCGAAGTTTGGGGATGCCTGGCCTAAAGACATATTTAGAGGCCACATAAAACTTAAAACGTCCCCCTTCCACAAACTTTTTCCTTGGGTTCTCCTCTGTCCTTTAATCTTAATAGGATCCCAAGATAAGGAAAAGCAAGTATATCTGGGTTCCGCCCTCCCATTGGCAAAACTGGGCACCTAATCAGTTCAAATAAATAAATTTTGACGGCGATCAGAAGGTTCAAACACGTGCCCTCTGAACGTAGCTCTGTTGGTTAGATCCCAAGGCTGATGATGCCAAGGCTACAGGTTTGATCCTTGCATGGGAACAGCTGCATATTCCTGCAATTGCAGGGGGTTGGACTACAGTAGAGGATCCTCGGGGTGTCTTCCAACTCTACAATTCGGTGAAATTCCCAGCATTTCATAAGAATGTAGGAAGTGTGTGTTGCCTCTGTTAACTGGAGTCAATATATAGCCATCATGTGCAAGGGTCTTTATGTATTCCAGTTATCTTTAGTTCTTGTGTTGTGCTAATTGGATTTATTCTCTGCTGTAATGATGATGATGATGATAATAATAATAATAATAATAATAATAATTTTTTATTTATACCCCGCCCTTCCCAGCTGAAACCGGGCTCAGGGCGGCTAACATCAATAAAATTACAATAAAGTATAAAAGAAAGAAAAAACTGTTAATTAAAATACAGGTTAAAATACAATTTAAAATGCCGCTTCATTTATCGCCCATAATCAAAACCATAAGGGGAGGAAACATCAGACTGAGTCCAACCCGAAGGCCAGGCGGAACAGCTCTGTCTTGCAGGCCCTGTTGAAAGATGTCAAATCCCGCAGGGCCCTGGTCTCTTGTGACAGTGTTCCACCAAGTTGGGGCCAGTACTGAAAAGGCCCTGGCCCTAGTTGAGACCAGTCTAACAGCCTTGTGGCTCGGGACCTCCAAAATGTTGTTGTTTGTGGACCTTAAGGTCCTCTGCGGGGCATACCAGGAGAGGCGGTCCCGTAGGTGGTAATAATAATAATAATAATAATAATAATTCGAGCATGGCTATTCTCTGGGAATTATAAAGGAAGCGCAATTGCATGCTCTTTCCTGCGTTACATTGCCATTTGCTAGGATTGGCTTTTTGTGATTGCAGCCGCAGCACCGAGGCCCTTTGAAAGGGAAGGCGTCTCATTGCGTGGTCTGTTTTCTAGAGGGCTGCGGGGCAGATTGCCCTGTACGGCACAAACTTTCAGGAAGGAAACTTAACCCACTGGCAGGCTTGAATTTTGGAGGCTAACGGAACATCGGAGTAGACATTCAGGGAATGAGATAATTGCTTCATGCAGCTCAGTAATCTGCCTCAAGCAGTGACCAATATCGGCTGCTTTTGTAAGGGGCAAAGCCTGATCATGCCCCCAGCTAAATGTTCAGGACTGATGGGCTCGAGAGGGTCGGTTCTTTGCCGCTTCTTCAGCGATCAATTTACTCCCTGGTGCATGAGATCCAGTTACCCTTATCTTATCAAGCAGAGTTACAGTTGTTGTCGCCAGCCGCAAATGTTCCCTCATAAACCTCCGAGCCTCTGCGTTTAATTCAGAGGCCCTTTTGCAGCAACAGAGTAAATAGGTAGCGCCTTGTATTAACTCGCGAGGCTCTACTGAATTCAGGGCTGCGCTGCCAAGAATGTTACAAAGGCTGCCCTGGGATATGTCTCCCTTCTACCTGTGCTTAGAACCCCAAGTTTCTCTGGATGTGTGCTTGCCACAGGGAAACAAAAAATTGTACAAGAGACTGATGGATAGGTTCATGTAACAGTGAAATGCTTCCCGAGGGAGAATCTCTCACTAGATGCAGACCCTTATATAAAGCTGCACTTGCAGAAATATATTTACGGCATGTTCCTGAAAGCTACACTGAGTGTATTGTTAATCTTACAAAGTGTTCTAACCGTCTCCTAGAGGGAAGGAAGGCAGAGAGTGGAGAACACCCTCGTTCAGTCCACCAAAGTTATGTTCTTGTAGTACCGGTATATTGTCAGCTTTTTGTTTTGTTTTTAATGTTTGTTTCCGTCTTAAGTGCTTGTTGTTGTTGTTTGGTCATTTAGTCGTGTCCGACTCTTCGTGGCCCCATGGACTAGAGCACGCCAGGCACTCCTGTCTTCCACTGCCTCCTGCAGTTTGGTCAGACTCATGTTGGCAGCTTCGAGAACACTGTCCAACCATCTCGTCCTCTGTCGTCCCCTTCTCCTTGTGCCCTCCATCTTTCCCAACATCAGGGTCTTTTCCAGGGAGCCTTCTCTTCTCATGAGGTGGCCAAAGTACTGGAGCCTTAACCTCAGGATCTGTCCTTCCAGTGAGGACTCAGGGCTGATTTCCTTCAGAATGGAGAGGTTTGACCTTCTTGCAGTCCATGGGACTCTCAAGAGTCTCCTCCAGCACCATAATTCAAAAGCATCAATTCTTCAGCGATCAGCCTTCTTTATGGTCCAGCAGCATCCAAACAGTAGAGGGGTGTGTGTTTATGTTTGGAATTTCTTCTTCTTCTTCTTCTTCTTCTTCTTCTTCTTCTTCTTCTTCTTCTTCTCCTCCTCCTCCTTCTCCATTTTACTGCACTAGAGGGCTTGTTCTGCAAATTGCTTCAAGAACCAATGTGCTACAGCAGTTGGAGTGTTGGACTAAGACCTTGGGAGACCAGGGTTCAAATCCCTACTCAGCCATGAAACTCACTGGGTGACTTTGTGCCAGTCACTGCCTCTCAGACTAATCTGCCTCACTGGGTTGCTGTGGGGATTAAACGAAGAAGGGGAGAACCATGTAATGCCACCTTGAGCTCCTTGAAGAAAAGGGCGGGATGGAAATGCAACAAACACACAAATGAAGATAAATATTCACACCATGCTCGCTGCTGACTGGTTTTCCCAAGTTGCAAAGTACTTGCTCTGCGGTCCCCTAAAGACGCTACATAGGAAGCATAGCTGTCAACTTTTGGATTTGAAAATAAGGGATTTCCCCAAACTTTCGGATTTGAAAATAAGGGATGCCGCAAGGGCGGTCCAATGGCACCAAGTAGCCTCGCCACCCTGCGCTCCAGAGGCTGTGCGCGAACGGGTGAGCGAAAGAGCGAGCGCATAGACGGCAGGCAGGCTGGCTGGCTGGTTGGGCGTGAGGGTCTGGCTGCACAAGGCATGCAAGCTCCGCCCCCAGTCGGTCTCAGACTCCTTATTGGCAGCCGAGCAACGCAGCTGAGGAGCCTCCCTGGCCGGCAGGGAAGGAGAGGAGCTGCTTCCTTTGAAATCCGGGAAATTTAAGGGATAGCAACAATCCGGGATAGCAGCGGGAAACGGCATTGGAATAAGGGAGTTTCCCGCCAAAAAAAGGGAGGGTTGACAGCTATGATAGGAAGGCTCATTAACAAGCCGTAGCTCACATCCTACCGCAAGCTTGCCTTGGAGACAGGATTGGCTCTAACACTTGATGGGTCCTGAGGAGGCACAGGGATTTTAACCCCGAGGACTTCAGGCCAGCTCAATTAACCTATCCATGTGTCTCAGGTCCCTCGGTGCACGCTAAGGTTCTGGAAAACGTTTCATACAGAGTATTTCTGTGTTGATGCTTCTGACTGCCCTGGTAAGGAGGGGTCCCCTGATGGTCTGTGAGTGTGTCCTTCCTCGCCCCCAAAACACACACACACACACAGAGCAGCTGGAGAAAATAGCAAGGGGTGATTAACACGTGACTTTGTGGGAAAACAGCTCTGAAGAACTGTAAAAGGGAGAGGGGAATTGCTAGTAAGGGCCACAAGAGTGGGCGAGACGTGGCCAGGAAGGGAGGATGTTGCAAGATGTCTAGCTAGGGAGCCGGATTTGTACAGTGTGTGGGGGGAAAGTATTTGATCCCCTGCTAAATTTGCCCGTTTGCCCCCCGACGAAGAAATGACCAGTCCCATAATTTTAATGGTAGGTTTGCTGTAGCTGTGACAGACAGAATAACAACAGGAAAACCCTCAGAAAGGGATCAAATACTTATTTCACTCATTATAATGCACATCAATCTCTGACGTTTTGTCTTCTGGGTTTCTGTGGGTTTTCCTGTTGCTATTCTGTCTTTCAGAGCTACAATAAACCTTCCATTAAAATTATGGACTGGTCGTTTCTTTGTCAGGGGGCAAACGGGCAAATTTAGCAGGGGTTCAAATACTTTCCCCCCTCACTGTAGGTCTGCCGTGAGGTATACGTCCTGCAGCAAAACCAAATAATAATAAAAGGGGGGCTGCTAGCTACTGTGTGTAGTCTGCAAAGGGGCGCTCCTTTTTATGAGGCAGCAGTTTGAGTGAGGAACTGGCAGACCTGACGCTACCTGCCCCCCTCCACACAGGATTTCTTCCTATCCCTGCTGTGAACAAAAGGAAGATTGGATCAGCACTTGCCGCCGGGACTGTGCTTTGCATTAGCATTTAACCCAGAGCGCGGTTCTTTTACACCCATCAGAATTCCGGTACAGCGAGAACACGATTGAGATTTATTTCCCACCGAATTGCGGTGCAGTCGGAATTGAAACATCACAGCATGGCTTTGCTGCAGCCTAGATAAAGAAGAGGAGGAGGAGGAAGAAGAAGGAGAAGCAACCACGAAATTGCTGGAGAGAAAGTAATAGAGGAAGAAGCTGAACTGGAGGGGACAAGACGCTGTGTGCTCATTTCTTCCTAGAAAGAGATGTTCATCATTCACTGTTGAGGGCAAGCCGGCAGCTCTGATTTTCTGGGACTCTAACCAGAGGGTACCATTTCCACATTTTATAATACATGCCGAAGAGCCAAAGGAGTTCCACAGTCCTCCGGTTGTATGTGGTTTCCATCAGAAATGTCACCCTGAAATTGGGTCTAAATAAAATTCTATCTAGAGAGCTTTATTGGGATCTCTCCTCCTATGGCTGCTAATTGAAACATGTGGAAAGGCTCTGTGTCTCTCCACCCACCCCCGGCTTCATGCTACGCAGCTCAGACCGCCTAAAGTTTCTCTGCTCTTCCATCTGATCCATGTTCCTTCCTTCCACTTGGCTTCTTGTGGCTTTTAAAAGTGCCCCCACCCCTTCTATGTAGCTTCATAAAAGTGGGAAGCGGCAGAACTTTTATTCTACTACTGCAACTACTACTTTTGTTGTTGTTTAGTCGTTTAGTCGTGTCCGACTCTTCGTGACCCCATGGACCAGAGCACACCAGGCACTCCTGTCTTCCACTGCCTCCCACAGTTTGGTCAGACTCATGTTGGTAGCTTCGAGAACACTGTCCAACCATCTCGTCCTCTGTCGTCCCCTTCTCTTTGTGACCTCAATTGTTCCCAACATCAGGGTCTTTTCCAGGTAGTCTTCTCTTCTCATGAGGTGGCCAAAGTATTGGAGCCTCAGCTTCAGGATCTGTCCTTCCAGTGAGCACTCAGGGCTGATTTCCTTCAGAATGGATAGGTTTGATCTTCTTGCAGTCCATGGGACTCTCAAGAGTCTCCTACTACTAGTAATAATAACCAGTAGGGAGTGTCAGGTGCCTGGGCATTTTCAGAAACCGAAAAGTATTGTTATTCATAAATGATTGTTGTTATAATCTACGAGGCCGTGTCCCGGAGTGAAAACCTTTTTAGTGGGTTCCTTCAGACTCTGGCTCTACGAATTCCCCAAAGCGAAACTGTGATGAAAATATAGGCAAATTGTTTATTAGGGGCAAGGGAGGTGTCAGGGAGGGCACGTGCCGGAGGGGTTGTGCGGGTAAGCTTTTGGCAGACCAGAAGCGTCACAAACTGAGAGCCAGTGTGATGTAGTGGTTAAGAGCGGTAGACTCGTAATCTGGTGAACCGGGTTCGCGTCTCCGCTCCTCCACATGCAGCTGCTGGGTGACCTTGGGCTAGTCCCACTTCTCTGAAGTCTCTCAGCCCCACTCACCTCACAGAGTGTTTGTTGTGGGGGAGGAAGGGAAAGGAAAATGTGAGCCGCTTTGAGACTCCAATCCAAACGCCCTGCGTTGTGTTTTGTTTCCAGGCTCTCTTTGCTTTGTCGTCCATGCTGCGGCAGTTCCCCTATGCTCAGCAGCAGTTCCTCAAGCTTGGGGGCCTTCAAGTCCTTAGGCATCTCTGCACAGAGAAAGGGACGGAGATGCTGCACATCCGCATTGTGACGCTTCTCTATGACTTAGTCGTGGAAAAGGTAAGCGGAGCCGTTGTGTGGGACAGATTAGCGGGTGTCCAGCGGGGGACGAGTCAGGTGTCCCTGGAAGGAGAAATTAATCCAAACCCTCCTTTTAGCAAGGGGGTGGTGGGGAGAGTGAGCGAGAAAATGAGGGCTGTATTTTCATCACTGCTGGAGTCGAAGAACTGGAACGGTGGAGCCTAGGAAGTGTGACGTCCTTCCATTGGCAGGCGGCTGCTCACCTGTCAGTCACCTGACACCACGACGGCATCAGGTGGCAACTTGCTAGAGTCTCCCCAGCTCTGATCCATTTTCAGAATGATTCGCCTAACATCCCTTACAGGACTCCTGCAAGCGTTATCCCTGCCCCCCTGCCAGAAGGTGGCTGGCTTCCCGCTGCCTGGCTAATTCGTACAAAGACAGGAATTTCAAACTAAGTCTTCCAGAGTTGCAGCTCCGAATCTGATTGCTCGAACCTCGTGTGTCTCCTCTGGAAAAGGCAATTATCTTGCTCTGTATCGATGACTCATCATTACCCAGAATCTCTTTACAGGGGAAACTTTGCAAAAGTCATGGATGGTTGCGTTTGGCATGCCACGATGCGGCAAGCTACAAATTAGAGGCCGTCCTCTGAATGCATTATTCCGTTTATTGAATGCTTCCTTTTTCTAGAGCTCAGTAGTGTGACATTTTCGTGCATAGGCTTGTTTAGTGCACAGATGGGGGAAGCCTGTGGCCCTCCACATATGAGGTTGGACTCCCCAACCCACATCACCCTCGGCCAGCATGGTGCAAAGGTCAGAACGATGGGAGATCAGCTGTAGAGCAATGACTTATGGAGGACAGAAGGTTCCCCACTCCTAATTTAGTGCATGGCTGATATCACCTGCTGGAAGTTTCATCCAGTTCCTCAGCTGATGATGGAAGGAGATGAAGACTGCATCTCAAGGTGCAGTAGAACCTGCCCATGTTCTGTTTAACCCCTTGCAGATGAGCTTGGGCATGACCTACTTCCTCAAAATCCATTGGTTTAATAATACAGTGGTACCTCGGGTTAAGTACTTAATTCGTTCCGGAGGTCCGTTCTTAACCTGAAACTTCTTAACCTGAAGCACCACTTTAGCTAATGGGACCTCCTGCTGCCGCTGCGCCGCCAGAGCACGATTTCTGTTCTTAGCGGAGTTCTTAACCTGAAGCGTACTTAACCCGAGGTAAAGGTAAAGGGACCCCTCACCATTAGGTCCAGTCGTGACCGACTCTGGGGTTGCGGCGCTCATCTCACTTTATTGGCCGAGGGAGCCGGCGTACAGCTTCTGGGTCATGTGGCCAGCATGACAGAGCCACTTCTGGTGAACCAGAGCAGCGCACGGAAACGCCGTTTACCTTCCCACCAGAGCGGTTCCTATTTATCTACTTGCACTTTGACGTGCTTTCGAACTGCTAGGTTGGCAGGAGCAGGGACCGAGCAATGGGAGCTCACCCTGTCGCAGGGATTCGAACCGCCGACCTTCTGATCAGCAAGCCCTAGGCTCTGTGGTCTAACCCACAGCGCCACCTGGATCCCTTCTAACCCGAGGTACCACTGTAATAATAATTTTATTTATACCCCGCCCATCTGGCTGGGTTTCCCCAGCCACTCTGGGCGGCTCCCAACAGAGGACTAAAAGCAGAATAAAACACCAAACATTAAAAGCTTCCCTAAACAGGGCTGCCATCAGATGTCTTCTAAAAGTCTTCTGTGATACACTGTTTTCAGTGTATCTGAAGAAGTGTGCATGCACACGAAAGCTCATACCAAGAACAAACTTAGGTGGTCTCTAAGATGCGACTGGAAGGAATTTTTTATATTTTTTCGCTTTGCATTTCTGTGCATCAAATTCATGATATAGCAAGCAGGAAAGGCCAGGAGGGTGGGGTTGGGTGGCAGAGTTGGCAAAGAGCATCTGAGTGACACACTTTGAGTCTCTCGGGTCTGAATGGTCACTTGGCTTTGCAGAATGCTGTACTGCTGTTCTGCTTGCCCTTTTGGGTTATGCACCCCTTTCATTATCTAGCATCCTGTTTTCTGCAGCTGCTGCAGGCATGACTGTGGCCTGCCGCCTCTGTTGGGCTATCCCCAACGTGCAGGTTGCAGCGAGGCATCTCAGTAAGTCTTTAACGCAGCCCAAGATGCGGGGGAGCGCGGCATGTTCCCAGGGCGCGTTCCCCTATAATTTGGCTGATTTGACTCTGTTTCGATGGGTTGAGAAGAGCAATCTTCCTTAATGATAATATAGTCGTTAGGAGATCCTTGTGATTAAGATCTAATTAATGAAGCACATATATAGCAATTACCACAGGAGGCTGCCAAGTAAAAAAAAGCACAGGAATGCTTAAAAAAAAAATACAGCACCCCAACCCCCTGAGTTTTGTGTCTTGCAGCACCGTGTGGTAAAGGGTAAAGGGACCCCTGACCATTAGGTCCAGTCGTGACCGACTCTGGGGTTGCAGCGCTCATCTCGCATTATTAGCCGAGGGAACCGGCGTACAGCTTCCAGGTCATGTGGCCAGCATGACTAAGCCGCTTCTGGCGAACCAGAGCAGAGCACAGAAACGCCCTTTACCTTCCCGCTGGAGCGGTACCTATTTATCTACTTGCACTTTGACGTGCTTTCGAATTGCTAGGTTGGCTGGAGCAGAGACCGAGCAATGGGAGCTCACCCCGTTGCGGGGATTCGAACCGCTGACCTTCTGATTGGCAAGCCCTAGGCTCTGTGGTTTAACCCACAGCGCCACCTCGATAATTGTACAGCATAATGGGTTTTTTTGGGGGGGGGGGTTGTGTGGGAAACCCCTGCTTCCTCCTTTTTCTTCACACCCAATTTCTGCCGCTTCCTTGTGGAAGCAACAGAAGGATGAAATAGACCAGACTAGGGACTCGGCTACACTGGCAAAGAAAAAGCGCTTTATATGCGTTGTATATGCATTATAGCACTGTGACACCAGATGGCTCTGTGGAGTCCCGTTTTTGCCAACCCGACTTCTCATGCAAAGTTTACAACGCGTTTAACTGAAATGCTTCTTTGATGTGTCTAGATGCAGCCTGGGTTGCAGCCAGCTTCTGGTCCGGTCGATTTCAATCCTTAGAGGAGCTTTCCTTTCCTTTAAGGGCTACGGGAGACTAGGCATCCACATCCGTGGATGTTTGCAAATTGGATTTCAAAAAAGCCAAAGGCCCGGTAATAAAACTGCTAGGACATTTGCAAAGCGAAGCAGCGTCCGAGGTGGTTGAAATAAATAAATAAGAGAAGCCCTTTTCGGACTGTTTAAAGAAACATTATAACACGACGGAATTGCGAGCAGGATTTGAAATATGAGCGACAGAAGGAATGAGAGAATACAGCATTGCAGAAGGGATGGGTGGGAAGAGAAATTAAAACACCACGGAAAATGGGGTGGGAAGTTGGAAAAAGATGGATTTACCGTATTTTTCGCTCTATAAGGCGCACCTGACCATAGGACGCACCTAGTTTTTAAAGGGGAAAAGCCCCAATTTTTTTGAGGATCAGCTCAAATTTCTGTAGCTTCTTTTGCAAAGGAGAAAAGCCCCATTTTTGGAGGATCAGCTCAAATTTCTGCAGCTTCTTTTGCAAAGGAGAAAAGCCCCATTTTTGGAGGATCAGCTCAAAGTTGTTGAGGTTACTTTGCAAAGGGAAAAAACCTTGTTTTATGGGGTTTAACTCACAGTTCTGCAGCTTCAGGAAGCCATTTCTACAGTTTCCAGACATAATCTAATCAGCCAGTCACATGTCGCTGGGGAAACAGCCTCCCTCTGCAAGGGGGCGGGGCTGGAATCTCTCCCTTATCTCTCTCCCCATTGTTTGCTGAGCAGCTGCTCAGCGGGCTTCCTTTCAACACCCCCTTCTTTCTCTCTCTCTCTCTTTTTTTTTTTTAAAAAAAGCACGATCTGCTTTTGCCCCTGGGCAGTTCAGCTCCAGGGACCACACATTCGCTCCATAAGATGCACAGACATTTCCCCTTACTTTTTAGGAGGAAAAAAGTGCGTCTTATGGAGCGAAAAACACGGTATGTATGGAAGTATATATGTTAAGCTTTTGGAAAATTAATAAAAAGTTATTACCAAAACAAAATAAAAGAAATGAGAGTGCAGGATGATAATTTTAAGGAACTTTATTGCAGCTGTCGCTCAAGGACTCGCCGGATGACGACGACCAGTTCCGGGAGAGAGCCCAGCAGTACGGCCAAGTGATCTTGCTCCCGGCCATTGTCGAACAAGGCTGGTGCGGGATAATTCCTAACCTCCTGAGGATGCCAGAGCACGATGCCAGGGAGAAGGTTTTGAAGACCGTGCATGTGCTACTAGCTTCCTGCAGGGACAGCTACAAAGCAGATCACAGCCTCAGCCATACACTGAGCCTCCTTCGCCAAGAATACGAAGTGCTGGCGGCAGACGAACAAAAGGAAGGAGAAGATGACGGCTATTTTAAGGAAGTCCTTAGCTCTATAAATAGCCTGGACCAGCAGCTGAAATGAAGACTTTACCCGTAGCCTTGCTGAGACGTAAAAGGTTCACTGGTAAATTTGGGGACGCTGCTCAGAATAAACCATTGAACAAACCTCTTGGCTTTGTGCAGTCCCTTAGGTGGCAAGTATAAGCCCATACGCTCATTACAGAGCCAAGACTAGCTTCGTAATGGTGTGTTTTATTTCTGGAAATCGCCAGAAGGAGCGGATATAAGGCGTGCCTGCAGTCGTCGTCTGCAAAAAGAAGAGCCCCTCTTATTCCCCACGCATTTCAAAACAACTCTCTGAAGGGGAAATGGTCTTTACCAAGAAGTTCAGCCAGCGCATGGAGTTGGTTTGAGCAAGCCTTCTGCCTTAGTCACGTCAATAGAAATATTTTTAGAATGTGAGTATTAAGAGGGCGAGTGTATCCTACTCTCTTATTTGGAAAGGCAACTTCCTGTGAAAAAAAGCTTTTACTCAAAATGTGCAAGATGGTTTCTTTTACTGTTGTCTGTTTCCTGTGTATTTTCGAAGCCGGTTTCAACGTTCTGGTTATTGTTTGCACGGTAGTTCCATTGTTTAAAAACATTCTTCATTCAGTCCAAGACTAATTTTGATCTTCCAGCTGCAGGAGAAGGTTGGGTTGGCTTCTTAAGATGTGCTCTGTCAATTCTTCTTAATTAAATTTCTATAAGATAAGATAAGATAATTTATTGTCATTGCACAAGTACAAGCACAACGCTATACAAGTGCAACGAAATTGCATGCCGTCCCATTAAAAAAAACAGAAAGAAACAAAAAGCAGCACAAAACACACACACACACCAAAAAGCCACACATACACCCATCACAGCTCTCCATGGTCATATTATCTGGTTACAGCATTTAAGATGGTTATAGCTCTTGGGTAGAAACTGTTCTTCAATCTATTTGTTCTTGATCTAATTGTTCTATATCTTCTACCCGAAGGCAGTGGTGCAAAGAGACTATATCCTGGATGAGATGGATCCTTTAAAATATTGTTAGCCTTTTTAAGGCAACGGGAACTGTATAGTTCTTCCAGAGATGGGAGAGGATGACCAATAATATTTTGGGCTGTGGTTATGACCTTCTGAAGTACCTTCTTCTCCCTGGCTGTGCAGCTGGAGAACCAAGCACAAATACAGTATATAAGAATGCTCTCTATGGAGCCTCGGTAGGCTCCATACTGCCCTTCATTCAAGGGTCACAGGGCGGTTTACAACATAAAAACACAAAAGTATGGTAACAGATGAAAACAACACACACACACACCCCGCAACACAGTTTATAAGGCCACCGGTTGTTTAGTTAGCCAAAGGCCAAGGGGAAGAGGAATGTTTTTGCCTGGCACCAGGGGCGTCTTAGCCATAGAGGCTAGTGGCGTGGGGAACCATGGCGCCACATTCTGGAGGGCTCCAGGGAAGAGGCGGAGGCTGGACACGGTGCCTCATGCCATCAGCTTGCCGCCCTCATCCGCCTCCGCCGTGCCGCGCTGCGCCCGGAGCCTCCTCCCTGCCGGAGGAGCCGCCCTCCAGCCCCGCTGGCAGCACCGCCCTCGCCCGCCTCTACCATGCCGCACTGCGCCCGGAGCCTCCGTCCACCGGAGGAGCCGCCCTTCAGCTGCTGCCCGCCTGGAGGAAAACGTGGGGGGTGGGAGGCGCCGGAGGGATCCTTGCACCACGGAGCCAGATTAGCTTAAGACGGCCCTGCCTGGCGCCTAAAGATACGTAACGAAGGTGCCAGGCGAGCCTCTCTAGGGAGAGCATTTCACAAACGGAGGCACCACAGAGAAGGCATGTTCTCATGTTGCCACCCTCCGGACCTCTCATGGAGGAGGCACACAAAGACGGGCGTCAGATGATGATTGCAGAGTCTGGGTTGGTTCACATGGGGAGAGGCAGTCCTTGTGGCAATGTGGTCCTGAGCCATTTTCGGCTTTACAGTCGTACCTTGGTTGTCAAACGCGCTGGAACTAGGACATTTTGGCTCCCAAACAATCGAAACCTGGAAGTGACTGCTCTGGTTTTCGAAGAAGAGTTTGGATTTGATATCCCGCTTTATCACTACCCGAAGGAGTCTCAAAGCTGTTTACATTCTCCTTTCCCTTCCTCCCTGACAACAAACACTCTGTGAGGTGAGTGGGGCTGAGAGACTTCAAAGAAGTGTGACTAGCCCAAGGTCACCCAGCAGCTGCATGTGGAGGAGTGGGGAAGCGAACCCGGTTCACCAGATTACGAGTCCACCGCTCTTAGCCACTACACCACACTGGCTCTTTTGGAAGCCAAACGTCCTATGGGGCTTCTGCGGCTTCTGATTGGCTGCAGGAGCTTCCTGCAGCCAATCAGAAGCTGCGATTTGGAAGTCGAACGCTTTGGAAGTCGAACGGACCTCCGGAACGGATTCTGTTTGACTTCCAAGGTACGGCTGTATAGGTCAGAACCAGCTCTTTTGAATTGGAGCCTGGAAACTGGCGGCAGCTATTGCAGCTGAGCCAGGATCGGTTTAATATGCTCAAACTGTCTTGCCCCGTGTTCACACGGGGCAAGTGCGGAGACCTGGCCAGTGTGAACAAACATGCCCAAGCATTCCTCAGCATCCTCTGCAACATAAGGCATCTTCAGGCATTAATGCTTCCACATTACTCAACAGGAGGGACACACCAGGGAGCCCTGTCCCCTAGAGCTATTCGCTAGCAGAGAGGTTGCTGCAGAAATTTTGAAAGCCAGTGTCTCCCCCCAGTTTCTAGCCCCTCTTTCTTGCTCAGGCCATCAGAAGTAAGGAAATGAGAGCTGGAGAGCAGAGGCCTCTCTGTTCTCATCCCTCTGTCCCTAGCTTGCCCATTCCTGACCACAGCTTTCTGGGGTATCTGCTGTTCTTGGTTGCTGTTCCGATTAGATATTTTGCTCTTTCAAGGAAATCATCCTTTTGTGTTCCGATAGAGAAAGTGCCCTCTTGGAATGCGCAGTTATCATTGTGAAGATCGGCTCTCCTCCCCTATGCGCACTCAGATATTTACTCGAAAAGGATAAAGGGGAAATAGAGAATAACATAGATCACAGGATATTATTGGGGGGTGGTGAAAGTGGAGATTCTCCAGTGAAAGTTGAAAGATGTCCAAAGATGTCTGGAGATACAGCTCAGTTGGTTAGAGCATGGTGCGGACGGCGTTGAGGCTGAAGGTTCGATCCCTGTATGGGACAGCTGCATTGCCGGGGGTTGGGCTAGATGAGCCTCAGGGTCCCTTTCAACTCTATGATTTCCTCATCCTCCTTGCTTTGAAAACCTATGCATAATACAAACGCCATTGCCTCCCTCTGCATTCGGGATACAGGCATAGCTGTCAATATTCGGATTTGAAAATAAGGGATTTTTTTCCAAACTTTCGGATTTGAAAATAAAGGATGCCGCAAGGGCAGTGCAATGGCACCAAGTAGCCTCGCCACCCTGTGCTCCAGAGGCTGCACGCGAACAGGTGAGCGAAAGAGTGAGCGCATAGACGGCAGGCAGGCTGTCTGTCTGGTTGGGCATGAGGGTCTGGCTGCACAAGGCATGCAAGCTCCGCCCCCAGTCGGTCTCAGACTCCTTATTGGCAGCCGAGCAATGCAGCTGAGGAGCCTCCCTGGCCGGCAGGGAGGGAGAGGAGCTGCTTCCTTTGAATTCCAGGGAATTTAAGGGATATCAACAATCTGGGATAGCAGCGGGAAACACCATTGGAATAAGGGAGTTTCCCACCAAAAAAAGGGAGGGTTGACGGAGTATTTTAGAGCCAAGTCAGATAACGGGAGATTTTGAAGCAGTTATTCTTCATTCTGATTTAAGAATAAACTTAAGTTCCTAAGTACAGTCGTACCTTGGCTCCCGAACGCCTTGCGAGTCGAACGTTTTGACTCCTGAACGCCGCAGACCCAGAAGTGTGTATTCAGGTTTGCGAACGTTGTTTGGAACCCGAACTTCTGACACGGCTTCCGATTGGCTGCAGGAGATTCCTGCAGCCAATCGAAAGCCGTGCCTTGGTTTCTGAACGTTTTGGAAGTCTAACGGACTTCCGGAACAGATTCCGTTCGATTTCCGAGGTACCACTGTATTACTGTTATTTTGTTTATTATGCCATTATGAAGGCTCTACCTGCGTTCTTCAACTCAACCAATTCTGCCCTGGTGGTGTCTCACCTGTGACTCTATTCCTTTCCTCAATAACTCAAAGCATTCAAATCACCCAGTGAACTTCATAGCTGAGTGGGGATTTCAACCCTGGTCTCCCAGGTCCTAGTCTGACACTCGAACCATTACACCACACTGGCTCTGCCCAATATCTATACATATCTATACATATCAGTGAAATGATGCTATTTCTGGCTTTACAGACAGCTCCACAGAGTGTTGGTGTCAGACTTATCTTTTGGTGAACAAATGCTTCCAAAATCCAAATGTCTCTGATTTAATGGGGCTGTGAGTTGAAGTACCCATCTGCTAATTTGTAAAAAGTAGCTAATCCTGGAAGTAGCTTAAGCAATAAGACCAGGACACATGGCGGAGAAGGTATGTCTCGAAAACTGCCCATTTAAAAACCTTTCCACTGTCTACTGAGGTTCGTTGAGCTCCCCCTTGCCTAATTAGGCAGTCAGCACAAGCCAAACTGTAAAAAAAAATATGGATTGTCTGTGTACGTTTCCTCAAACTGTGCAGCTGTGGTGGGCTCTGGGTGACCTTTCAACTTGCATAGATCTTCGGAAGGTGAGATCTGTGAGTCCCACTTCAAACATTGCGCGGGGGTTGAGAAACCCAAATGTCTTAAAATTCTGCAAGATATGCATTTCAAGAAGTGCAGGCATTAGCTCTCAGGGCCGCTTCATGTGCAGGGGAGGCAGACAGGTATTTTTAGGCTGCGATCCTATGCACACTTGTCATTTGAAAGCAGTGGGGTTTACTTCCAACGCAGGTGGCGCTGGGACGCGGGTGGCGCTGTGGGTTAAACCACAGAGCCTAGGGCTTGCCGATCAGAAGGTCGGCGGTTCGAATCCCCGCGACGGGGTGAGCTCCCGTTGCTTGGTCCCTGCTCCTGCCAACCTAGCAGTTCGAAAGCACGTCAAAGTGCAAGTAGATAAATAGGTACCGCTGCAGCGGGAAGGTAAACGGCGTTTCCGTGCGCTGCTCTGGTTCGCCAGAAGCGGCTTAGTCATGCTGGCCACATGACCTGGAAGCTGTACGCCAGCTCCCTCGGCCAATAATGCGAGATGATAATAATAATAATAATAATAATAATAATAATAATAATAATAATAATAATTTATTTGTACCCCGCCCATCTGGCCGGGTTCCCCCAGCCACTCTGGGCAGCTTCCAACAAACACTAAAATACATTAAAATATCACACATTAAAAACTTCCCTAAACAGGGCTGCCTTCAGGTGTTTTCTAAATGTCAGGTAGTTATTTATCTCTTTGACATGGGATGGGAGGGTGTTCCACAGGGCGGGCGCCACTACCGAGAAGGCCCTCTGTCTGGTTCCCTGTAGCTTTGCTTCTCGCAGTAAGGGAACCACCAAAAGGCCCTTGGCGCTAGATCTCAGTGTCCGGGCTGAACGTTGGGGGTGGAGACGCTCCTTCAGGTATACAGGACCGAGGCCGTTTAGGGCTTTAAAGGTCAGCACCAACACTTTGAATTGTGCTCGGAAACGTACTGGGAGCCAATGTAGATCTCTCAGGACCGGTGTTATGTGGTCATGGCGGCCACTCCCAGTCACCAGTCTAGCTGCCGCATTCTGGATTAATTGCAGTTTCCGAGTCACCTTCAAAGGTAGCCCCACATAGAGCGCATTGCAGTAGTCCAAGCGGGAGTAGTCCAAGCGGGAGCATGCACCACTCTGGCGAGACAGTCTGCGTACAGGTAGGGTCTCAGCCTGCGCACCAGATGGAGTTGGTAGACAGCTGCCCTGGACACAGAATTAATCTGCGCCTCCATGGACAGCTGTGAGTCTAAAATGACTCCCAGGCTGCGTACCTGGTCCTTCAGGGGCACAGTTATGATGAGCGCCGCAACCCCAGAGTCTTTGTGTGCATTGCAGGGCACCCTCTTTCAATGCTGACTTCCTGGTACAGTGGTACCTCGGGTTACAGACGCTTCAGGTTACAGACTCCGCTAACCCAGAAATAGTACCTTGGGTTAAGAACTTTGCTTCAGGATGAGAACAGAAATCGCACGCCGGCAGCGGCGAGGTGGCAGCAGGAGGCCTCATTAGCCAAAGTGGTACCTCAGGTTAAGAACATAGCTGTCAACCCTCCCTTTTTTTGCGGGAAACTCCCTTATTCCAATGCCGTTTCCCGCTGCTATCCCGGATTGTTGCTATCCCTTAAATTTCCCGGATTTCAAAGGAAGCAGCTCCTCTCCCTCCCTGCCGGCCAGGGAGGCTCCTCAGCTGCATTGCTCGGCTGCCAATAAGGAGTCTGAGACCGACTGGGGGCGGAGCTTGCATGCCTTGTGCAGCCAGACCCTCAGCCAGACCCTTGTGCAGCCTGCCTGCTATCTATGCGCTTGCTCTTTCGGTCACCCTTCGCGCACAGCCTCTGGAGCGCAGTCAAGGCTACTTGGTGCCATTGCACTGCCCTCGCAGCATCCCTTATTTTCAAATCTGAAAGTTTGAAAAAAACCCTTATTTTCAAATCCAAAAGTTGACAGCTATGGTTAAGAACAGTTTCAGGTTAAGAACGGACCTCCAGAATGAATTAAGTTCATAATCCGAGGTACCACTGTACATCTTCTTCTACTCAATTACCCTGCTTGCAAAATGCACATATGCCTCTTTTTATCCATCACTATTTTAGCATGTTCCCCACATGCACATGCTCGATAACGCATGAAAAACATCCAGCCCCTCGAAAAGGATGTACCCTGTTTCCCCTTTTTTAATACGCAGTCATAAAGTAAGCCATGGCAGGGTTTTTGTACCTTTGTGAGAAGTAAGACGTACCCCAAAAGTAAGCCATGGTGCCGCCATTGTTCCCGTCGCCTCCTCAGCCCCTCCTGCGTGCGCAGGGAGCCAGCGAACCAGTGAGAGGCATGGGGGGGGAAAACATGCCTCTTGTGGAGTTCTGCCCCGCCTGCTTAGCGCGCAGGGAGAGGCACGGGGGGGGAGACGCCTCTTCCTGCCCCACCTGTTCCCCGTGCGCAGGGAGCCAGCGAACCAGTGAGAGGCGTGCGGGGGGGGGGGGAAACGCGCCTCTTGCGGAGTTCTGCCCTGCCTGCTCAGCGCGCAGGGGGAGGCTGTACTGTACCATACTGAGGTAATAAAAATAAGACATCCCCCTGAAAATAAGCCACCCTGTGTTTTTTTGAGGGAAAAAAAATTATAAGATGGTGTCTTAAAAAGGGGGAAAGACGGTATGATTTGTGCTGGGCTGCAAAGCCCAAAGTACAGGCTGCAACTACCCAAATAAATTTATGCCCGTTGGAGGTGAAGTGGACAGCCTCCTTCTCAAAGTGAATGGATAGCACTTGGCTTTTTATCGATCGGGTTATTTTAAGGCTTAACAGCTAATAGCCCTTTCCTTTTTAGGAAATATTTGTTACTTTTTGCAGATTCCACACATTTGCTTCTTGCTATTTAAGTAGCAGAAGTAATTATACACATTGATTTTCTTTCCAGTGACATTTGGGTTGTTTATCTTTAATGGAGGGGGGGGTAGGGGGGGAGATGAAGGGATTTTACAGGAAATGTTCCCTAGAGAACAGTATGTGATTATTAGAAGCAGTAAAACATTGGAGCTTCAGAAGATGTCAGACTTTTGGCAGCAGACACAGGGTGCCACTTACAAGAAAAGGCCACGCTCGTCGTTTCAAACAGTTCTTGCCTACTAGAGGATGTGGATCACCTGTGGCCTTTCAGATGATGCGAAGGACATAAGAACAACCCATCGGACCAGGGCAATGGCCCATCTAGCAGAGGCGTAGGAAGGTCAGGTGGTACCCGGTGCGGAAAATTTCTTGTCACCCCTCCCCCCATTGAAATTTTCTTTTTCTTTTTTTTTGCCTGCAAAAATGGTTTTACGTTATTTCCTATTTTCTTACAAAGGAATAATAATAAGTAAAAATAAACTTTTATTTATATCCTGCCCTCCCCGGCTGAAGTCGGGCTCAGGGCGGCTAACATCAGATACATAACATTGATATAAAATCAAAAAATA
This sequence comes from Darevskia armeniaca, assembly GCA_034641395.1. Taxonomy (NCBI): domain Eukaryota; kingdom Metazoa; phylum Chordata; class Lepidosauria; order Squamata; family Lacertidae; genus Darevskia; species Darevskia armeniaca. Next base: position 17,114 of record JAWWNF010000500.1, on the reverse strand, counting down.
ATTAAATTACCTCATAAAAACATGTCAAAATCAAATAAAAGTCTAATTAGATGGCTTTCCACAGGGTTAGGGTTGGGAACAGTAAGTGCTCCACTGAATTGAAATTTCAGCCTTCACGACATAGGAAAACAGCCAAGTAAACAGCTATTTTCGTGGAGGAAGGTCAATATATTAACTGATATGCATGAAATTTCATATATAGCTATATAATCCCTAGTGTAGTAAGATAATACCTTTGGAGATAATCACTAGTGTAGTAAGATAAGACCTTTTTTAAAAAAACGTTTTTTATGAACCGCCCTAGTAGGGCAGTAATTGTTCCTTGATAATTTGTCACCACCTCAATGATGGAACCTGGGGCGGCCCCCCCCCTGCCCCCCACTTCCTACGCCCCTGCATCTAGTCCAGCATCCTAGTCACACAGTGGCCAACCTGATGCCGGTGGGAAACCCATAAGGATTGTTGGAACTCCCAATTCTAGCCTCTGATTCAGTTCTCACTTGAGTCTTCTTTATTTTTAATGTACAAGCATATTGCAGGACTCCCCATTTACCCAGAGCAGCTGGGTTTGAAAGGCAAGGAATATGGTTAACTTGTATTTCCCACACTAAGCCCAGTGGAGGAAAGTCTGGCTAAAACTGTAATAAGTAAATAAACTCCCAACTACATCCCTCTAAAGTAGGTGAAACAAAATAAAAAAAAATCCTTCCAGTAGCACCTTAAAGGACCCCTGAGCATTAGGTCCAGTCGTGTTCGACTCTGGGGTTGCGGCGCTCATCTCGCTTTATTGGCCGAGAGCCGGCGTACAGCTTCCAGGTCATGTGGCCAGCATGACAAAGCCGCTTCTGGCAAACCAGAGCAGCACACGGAAACACTGTTTACCTTCCCGCTGCAGCGGTACCTATTTATCTACTTGCACTTTGACGTGCTTTCGAACTGCTAGGTTGGCAGGAGCTGGGACCAAGCAACAGGAGCTCACCCCGTCGCGGGGATTTGAACCGCCTACCTTCTGATCGGCAAGCCGTAGGCTCTGTGGTTTAACCCACAGCGCCACCCGCGTCCCTAATAGCACCTTAGAGACCAACTAAGTTTGTTCTTGGTATGAGCTTTCGTGTGCATGCACGCGTATCTTCAGATACAGAAAAAACACACAAAAGCTCATACTAATAACAAACTTAGTTGGTCTCTAAGGTGCTACTGGAAGGATTTTTTTTCGACTACGGCAGACCAACACGGCTACCTACCTGTAACTAAAGTAGGTGAGATTGCTAGTAAGGTTAAGGCTTATTGGGAAATGATATGTAATGAAATGAAAAGGATGTTTAAAATAACATTCGTAAAAAACAACAACCCAAAAGCTTTTCACTTGGGAATTATAGGGACAGAACTACCTAAAATGTATAGAAACTTATTCATGTACAGTGGCAAGAATGTTACTTGCCCAAAAATGGAAAGAAGAAGTCCCAGCAAAGGAAGAATGGATACAAAAACTTATGGAATATGCAGAAATGGCGAAACTTGCTGGAAGAATAAGAAATCAAGATAACAAACTTTTTATAAAGGAATGGAAATGGTTTATTGAATATTTGCAGATAAAATTGTAAACGAAAACATTGGCAGGATTATTGTAATAACCTGCAGTTTCATAAGAGCATATATTTAAAGAAGATGAATGAATGAACAAATTAAGTTAATTTGCATATGCAGAATATATTAAAAAATAAATTTAAGGAACCGCAGAAAATGGGGGGAGGAAGTCAAGTTTTGAAATGTCAAAATGATTGTAAAATCAGTGAAATGTATAAATCTGAAATTTTTAATTTTTTTTAAAAAAGATATTTTTATCATCTTTCCACCTTGTATACTTGGATGGAAAACGCATGGAGGATAAAGACTATCAGCGGGCAACTAGCCATGATGGAATTTCTAGGCTTAAAAATATTTCGTTAATTCCTGTTCTGTACTTACCGTAAGCCTCTTGAGGTTTTTTGGGGGGGGTTGTTCTTTTTCTTTCTTTTTTGCTGCTTCTGGAAACAGTGGTGATCTAGAGACAAATGGACTTGTAATGTTTTGGCAGTCAAGTGGCCCTGCCACATACCTTGTCAGACTTTGCTAGATAACCCAGCACTTCCTGTCATCGGTTAAAGATCATCACGCTTTCTGGTTCTGCTAAAGATCTCTGCAGTTCTCGTACATATGGAGCTGCGGAGAAGGAGCCATATCATTAAAACCCATATACCCTGTTTCCCCTATTTTAAGACGTAGTCATAAAATAAGCCATAGCAGGATTTTTTCGCATTTGCGAAATATAAGCCGTACCCCGAAAAGAAGCCATAGTGATAGGCGCAGTTCTGGAGGGCGCCAAGGAAAAGGCGGGGCTGGCCGTCCAGTCCCGCCACCAAAACCAGTCGGCCCCAGAAGCAGCGCTCAGGAACTCTGCAGAGCAGGGCGCACAGGAAGGGGCAGCGGGCGCGACAAAGGCACTCCGAAGGTCTCTTCGCCCGCGCGCTCACCCAACTCCGCTTGGCGCAGACCGCACGGGGCGGCCGCCGTGGCGGAGAGGGAAGGCGGCACGGGCTTTCCCTGCTCACCGCCACGACGAAATCCCCCGAGCCGCCCCGCGCGTCGCCCAAGAGGCCCCTTGGAAAACAAGGCTTCTGTCGAGTTTCGAGGAGGGAAGGCGGGGGAGGAGGAGCAGGAGAGAGCGCCCAGCGAAAGCGGGTCTCTCTGGTGCCCGTTTCCTCAAAGCTCAGCTTGGATTCTCCCCCCGCTGCCAGCAAGCAAATAAAGAGCTCCGTGCCCGTCCCGTCCTTCGCAGCCCCAGAACTCGAGCGTGGCCTTGCCAAGGCGTGCTTACGTAATAAAAATAAGACATCCCCTCAAAATAAGCCATAGTGCGTTTTCTTGAGGAAAAAAATAAATAAGATGGTGTCTTAAAATAGGGGAAACACGGGTAAGCTGCCAGTATTTATGTAGCTGTGTCTTGACCATTGCGGCAGCGGCAACAGGGAGGGACAGAGGCTGCAGCTCTTCGGTTTCAGCTTACATTTGCCTTTTTTCACTTGCAGTTCAATGTATAAGCTATTAAAAGGCCCTGTGATGACATTCTCTATATCTGACAGCTATACAGCGATGCTTGTGAAAAATTAAGGAAGTGGGACTGTGCTGAAGAGGGATATTCCCCAACGTGACGCCGTTCCTCCAGCAGAGATCTCAGATTTGGAACCTGTCACACGTTTCACATTATTGTCAGGCTCACAGAAGCCAGAATCCCTGTGGATTCTGCTGGATTTGCACCATATATCTGAAGGCTGAGCGCCGAGGCAAAAAAGCGATGCTGCAGAGTGAAATTATCTACTGAAATGGATGGCGATAATAAAATAATAATAATTGCTACCAATGCCTGAAGTTTGGAAGGACGTTGGGCAACATCTTATTTTGAATACATCCACTTGGGCATTGTGTCTGATGTTGCTGGACTAAATAAGTACTCTCCCTTTACAGGAAGGTCTCTCTCTCCCCCCCCCCCAATACCCCAGGTTGAAAGGCTGTATAGCTAGTTTAGGATCTGGCAAGCCTAGCCTCAGAAAACAGCCCCGGGAGAGACCACCGTAGAGGTTAATGAGGATGTTAGCTCAACAAATTTTTGAAGCAAAGTAGCTCAAGAAAGAGTGAGTAGGGGGCTGGCCCCTATCAGCTTTCATGTGCAGAGGCTGGATTTATATTATCCCAGGGGTCAGCAAACTTTTTGGGCAAGGGGCCGGTCCACTGTTCCTCAGACCTTGTGGTGGGCCAGACTATTTTGGGGGGGGGGATGAATGAAATTCCTATGCCCCACAAATAACCCAGAGATGCATTTTAAATAAAAGCACACATTCTACTCATGTAAAAGCACCAGGCAGGACCCACAAATAACCCAGAGATGCATTTTAAATAAAAGGACACATTCTACTCATGTAAAAACACCAGGCAGGCCCCACAAATATCCCAGAGATGCATTTTACAGTCTACTCATGTAAAAACACCAGGCAGGTCCCACAAATAACCCAGAGATGCATTTTAAATAAAAGGACACATTCTACTCATGTAAAAACACCAGGCAGGCCCCACAAATATCCCAGAGATGCATTTTACAGTCTACTCATGTAAAAACACCAGGCAGGCCCCACAAATAACCCAGAGATGCATTTTAAATAAAAGGACACATTCTACTCATGTAAAAACACCAGGCAGGCCCCACAAATATCCCAGAGATGCATTTTACAGTCTACTCATGTAAAAACACCAGGCAGGCCCCACAAATAACCCAGAGATGCATTTTAAATAAAAGGACAGATTCTACTCATGTAAAAACACCAGGCAGGCCCCACAAATATCCCAGAGATGCATTTTACAGTCTACTCATGTAAAAACACCAGGCAGGCCCCACAAATAACCCAGAGATGCATTTTAAATAAAAGGACAGATTCTACTTGTTGAATAGTGGGTGGACATAGTAGACGACACAGTGATTTCCAAGCAGCTCTATTTATTCTCAGGCTGGAACAGAACTAACTGAATAGCTCAGCCGGCCTGCTTATATAGGCAGCCGGCTGACAACATTGTAACAACAGCAACCCAGGGTTTCCCGCCTAAACTAACTGACGAGGACCTGAGTGGAAACTTTATACACACACAACACCCCTAGTGGCCTAGGGTGAGAACTTTAATACATAACACCCCTCCCCACCGAGATAAGGCATTAGTTACAATCATAATGGTTCCATTACATACAGCAATACTCTTATTGGTTTCAGGAAGGCACATAAGCATATCGGTTTCAATTTTACAAGTTCGCAAGCATAACTGTTTCACTATCAACAATATTTGTCCAGTGTACATAGTCTTTTAAATATGCTGGGCGCTTGGAAACCCTGCCGGACCGCCGAGGGCCAGTATCAGAGTCCAGGGGCCCACCCGATTCCTGCTGCAACTGTGGTGCAACCAAAGATGGCGTTGAGCCTGAGTTCCCTGGCTCCGCTGCTGTTGGAGGAACCGCCGCGAGCGGACTCGGCGGACAGTCAGGCCCAGCAGTGGTCTGAGTCTCAGGAGAGCCAGGCAGAACCACCGAAGCGGCTCGGCTCAGCTCCACACCCGCAGTTTGTGAGGGAGGTGTAGGTGGAGCCTCGCCTTCCGTTAGCGTCTGCTCCGGAGCTGGGGCTGCAGTTGGGGGCACAGCGGTAGTGTCCAAATCCCCAACCCTGCACCTTAGCTGGTCTATGTGCCGGCGCCACAAGTGTCCATTCTCAAGTGCCACCTGGTACGAGCGGGGCCCAGTGACTCCCACTACCCTGGCCGGCACCCAAGGAATGTCCCCCACAAAGTTCCGGGCAAAAACCCGATCCCCTGGAATAAAGGACCGTGGCGTGTTAGCACAGCCTGGGGGCTCGGCCACACCAAAGTCCGGGTGCAGCCGGTCAAGCGGAGACCTAAGACGGCGGCCCATAAGCAGTTCGGCTGGGCTCCGCCCTGTGGCTGTATGAGGAGTGATGTGCTGCACGAGCAAGTATTCAGCGACCCGCTCATGCCAGTTCCCCTGGTCCAGGTGCGCCAGCGCCTCTTTTGCCGAGCGCACCATTCTCTCCGCCTGCCCGTTGCTGGCCGGGTGAAATGGTGCCGTTAGGGCATGGCGGATGCCCAGCCCCAAGAGGTACCTCTCAAAGGTGCCTGATGTGAACTGAGGTCCGTTGTCAGAAACGAGGACATCAGGACACCCATGAGTTGCAAACAGGCCCCGTAGCACCCGGATGACAGCCTCAGTAGTGGTGGAGGGCATCAGGGCCACCTCCAGCCATTTGGAATAGGCGTCCACCACTACTATAAATGTCCGGCCGTGAAAGGGGCCAGCAAGATCGATGTGCACCCTCGACCAGGGTGCTTTGGGCGTCTCCCAGGTGTTGCCCTTAGCTGCTGGCGGTGCAGGTCTCGATTCTTGGCATGCTTGACAGGAGGCAACCCAAGAGGTGATGGCATCGTCCATCTTAGGCCACCAGACGTAACACCGAGCCAATGCCTTCATTTTGACGATCCCCGGGTGGCCAATGTGCAGAGCCTCGAGGACGCGTTGGCGGAGTCTTTGGGGAACCACGACTCGGTCTCCCCACAGTAGGCAACCACGATGAGCTGAGAGTTCGTGCTGTCTGGTTGCAAACGGCTGGAACTCTGATGCGAAGGGCCCTTCAGGCCACCCCCTCCACACCCAGTTGAGCACACGGCTGATGGTGCGGTCCTGGGCAGAGGCGGAAGCCACATCAGCGGCTGATACTGGCGCTGCTGGGAGGTCCTCAATCAGGAGGAGCGATGAAGCAGGAGCCGGGTCTTCCACAAGCGCTGGAAGAGGGCAACGACTGAGGGCGTCAGCGTGGCCCAGCGATTTTCCAGGGCGATGGATGAGGTGGTAGCTGTAGGCTGCCAGAAAAACAGTCCAACGCAGCATGCGTGGTGAGAGGACCGGTGGAGTTGGTCTGTCACCAGCGAGGAGGCCCAGGAGCGGCTTGTGGTCAGTGATGAGGTCAAAGGTTCTTCCATAGAGGTATTCGTGGAACCTCTTCACTCCAGCCACAAGTGCCAGTGCCTCCTTGTCGAGTTGGCTGTAATTCCGTTCGGCCGGAGACAGCGTCCGGGAGAAGTAGGCGAGCGGTGCTTCCCTTCCGTCTGGAAACCGGTGACTGAGGACAGCGCCGATGCCAAATGGCGAGGCGTCGCAGGCGAGGACCAGTGGCCTGGCTTCACTGTACTGTACCAGCACACTGTCTGATGAGAGGAGGGCTTTGACTGCATTGAAGGCCGCCGTTTCCTGATGACCCCAGGACCACGGTGCCTTCGTGCTGAGGAGGCGGTGGAGAGGCTCGGCTAGCGTTGCTTTGTGGGGCAGGAACATGTTGTAGAAGTTCAGCAGCCCCAAGAACGCCTGCAACTCCGTCTTATTCTCTGGGATCGGGGCCTGCTGGATGGCCTGGATCTTGGATGCAGTTGGATGAAGACCGGAGGCGTTGATAAGGTAGCCCAAGAACTCCACCTGTGGAACGGCCATCTGGCACTTTTCTTTCTTCACCTTGAGCCCGGCCTCCTGGAACCTTGTCAGCACAGCGCGGAGGCGCTCGAACAGCTGCTGATTTGAGTCTGCGGACACCAACACGTCATCGAAATACGGCACCACGCCTGGAAGCCCCTGCAGGAGGCGCTCCATGAGGCTTTGAAAGATGCCAGGAGCCACACTCACCCCAAACTGCAGCCGGCGGCACCGGAACGCCCCTCGGTGGGTGACGATCGTCTGAGCTTCAGCGGTGGTGTCGTCGACGGGCAGTTGTTGGTAGGCTTGGGCAAGGTCCAGTTTAGCGAAGACCTTGCCTTCACCCAGGGAATGCAGCAGGTGGTGGACGACAGGAACCGGATAAGCATGCTGCTGAAGTGCCTTGTTAATTGTGCACTTGTAGTCTGCGCATATTCTCACTGACCCATCTGGCTTGACAGGCGTGACGATGGGGGTTTCCCACTTGGCGTGGTCAACCGGCTCCAAAACGCCTTGCGCAATCAGCTTGTCCAGTTGTTCGTCCACCTTAGCCTTGAGAGCAAATGGGACCCGGCGTGGCTTTAGCTTGATGGGGGCGACTTGCGGATCAAGACTAAAGGAGATGGGCGTGCCTGTATATTGACCCAAAGTGCCATCAAAAACCTCAGCAAAGTCTTTGATTAGGCCCTCAACCTCTGTGTCAGAGATGCTGTTGATGCCGATGACTTCCAGGCCGAGGGCATCGAACCAGTCTAGTCCTAGGAGGCTAGGCCGCATGCCTTCAACCACCACCAGTCGGAGCAGGCCCGAAAAATTCTTGAAAGCGACCCGGAACTGGCCAACGCCTACCACGGGGATGTCGTTTCCCTGGTAGTCTCTCAGATGTATGCGGTGTGGGTCGAGTTGCCTCTTGGACAGCTTGGGCACGAGTCTTTTGATGGTGCTCCAGGACACGATGGACAAGGCAGACCCTGTGTCGATCTCCATGTCACATGGAGCTCCTTCGATGAGCACGGTGACGTGTAGTTTGCGTCGTGTAGGCGAGTCGGTTTGGCCAATCGTGGTTCCAGACGAGCAACGGCAGTTGGTGAGGGCGAAACAGCTCCTGTTGGTGGACTGGGGTGAAGATTTGGACTTGCGAGACGGTGAAGGGGGTGTGTCGGATGGAGCTGATCGGCAGACCTTAGCGATGTGGCCCCTTCTGGAGCATCGCCGACAGATGGCGTCTCTGAATCGACACTTGACGCGGGAATGATTGCCTCCACAACCAGCACATTCTGATTGGTCCTTGGACCTCTGCTTGAACTTCCCGCGCTCCCGCTTCATCTGGTGCACGTCATCGTCTTCGCTGGAGGACGCCACGTCACTGCTGGCCTCCTCGTGGTGCACTGGGATTGGCTTCTTAGCAGGATGCGGGCTGCTGGCCTTGCGGATCTGCTGGGTGGAGAGTTCAGCGGCTTCCGAGGCTGCGGCCTCCTCGGTGGCCTTCTGCAGCGTGAGGTCTGGCTTGGCGAGGAGACGCCGTTGCAGACGGTTGTCCCGGACCCCGCAGACGATTCGATCCATCAGGGCATCATCTAAGTCTCGGAACTCACAGTGCAGTGCTGCCTTTCGGAGGGCAGCGATGTAGCTGTTGATCGACTCCCCCTCTGCCTGGTTCCGGTGGTAAAACGCATGGCGGGCAGCTATTTTGGATGGCTTCGGAGCGTAGTGGTTGCGGAGCTTCTCTTGTAGCACGTCCCACGGTGTTGCCTGGACTGCTAGTGGCGCGACCAGAGCTCGGGCCGTCTCAAACACCTCGGGCCCACAGAGGCTGAGGAAGAGGCCCCGCTTACGCCCCTCTGACACTTCTGTCAGCTCATTTGCTTGGAGGTAGCAGTCGAACCGAGCGAGGTATGAGTCCCATGATTCAGAGGCTGGGGCAAACGGCGGTAGAGGCACGAATGAAGCCATGGTTCCGATGCCGACGTAGCAGGCGATGGATGGAACACAGTGCTCTAGCCAGAACGGTCAGCTCTGAATGGGTTCTGTTCAGTGATTTCGCTCAGTGTTTCAGCTCAGTGATTTCACTCAGTGAGTGTCCGAATCTGGCTGTGCTCTGATGTCCATCAGATCCCATCCTCGTCGCCAGTGTTGAATAGTGGGTGGACATAGTAGACGACACAGTGATTTCCAAGCAGCTCTATTTATTCTCAGGCTGGAACAGAACTAACTGAATAGCTCAGCCGGCCTGCTTATATAGGCAGCCGGCTGACAACATTGTAACAACAGCAACCCAGGGTTTCCCGCCTAAACTAACTGACGAGGACCTGAGTGGAAACTTTATACACACACAACACCCCTAGTGGCCTAGGGTGAGAACTTTAATACATAACACTACTCATGTAAAAACACCAGGCAGGCCCCACAAATAACCCAGAGATGCATTTTAAATAAAAGCACACATTCTACTCATGTAAAAACACCAGGCAGGCCCACAAATAACCCAGAGATGCATTTTAAATAAAAGGACAGATTCTACTCATGTAAAAACACCAGGCAGGCCCCACAAATAACCCAGAGATGCATTTTACAGTCTACTCATGTAAAAACACCAGGCAGGCCCCACAAATAACCCAGAGATGCATTTTAAATAAAAGGACAGATTCTACTCATGTAAAAACACCAGGCAGGCCCCACAAATAACCCAGAGATGCATTTTAAATAAAAGCACACATTCTACTCATGTAAAAACACCAGGCAGGCCCCACAAATAACCCAGAGATGCATTTTAAATAAAAGGACAGATTCTACTCATGTAAAAACATGCTGATTACTGGACCGTCCGCGGACCGGATTGAGAAGGCGATTGGGCCGGATCCGGCCCCCGGGCCTTAGTTTGCCTACCTATGTATTATAGTTGCCAACTCCCCCAAAGCAGAGCCCGAACATTACAGGTGTACCATGGCAGAGTTGTCTGTACGATTGTAAGTCACACACAGAGAAGCCTCAAGAAATCGAGAGCAAGGACACCACCAACATTGGAGGTAAATATGGTGCCTAAAATAAATACATACTTAATGTGACAGGGATACTAGTTCCCCACTGTTTGTGCACATGGCGGAAAAACACATTTCCTGTCAGATAATGTCAATCACATTTTTAGGCGAATACCAAACTTCTGCTGGGTTCTTTAGGAAGAGTCACCTGAAATGGAAATGGCAGGATTTGAATGCCTGTGTTTTGTTTTGTTTTGTTTTGTTTTATCTGTATATTATTTTTCTGGGAGAAGGTGATCTCTGATCCTAAACCTTCGCTGCTGTGTGGCTACACTCATTTGTGAAAAAGGCTTTGGGAATAAACCCTGAGGAAAAAGCAGTACCCACTGCCTTGCAGGACATCTTCAGGAGAAGAAAAGGCTAAGAAAACTAATAAGAAAACTAATAATAATAATAATAATAATAATAATAATAATAATAATAATAATTTATTATTTGTACCCCGCCCATCTGGCTGGGTCTCCCCAGCCACTCTGGGTGGCTTCCAGCAAACATTAAAATACATTAACACATCACAGATTAAAAACTTCCCTAAACAGGGCTGCCTTGAGGTATTTTCTAAATGTCATGTAGTTGCTGATTCCTTTAACCTCTGCTGGGAGGGCGTTCCACAGGGCGGGTGCCACTACCGATAAGTCCCTCTGCCTGCTTCCCTGTAGCTTTGCTTCTTGCAGTGAGGGAACCGCCAGAAGGCCCTCGGCGCTAGATCTCAGTGTCTGGGCTGAACGGTGGGGGTGGAGACGCTCCTTCAGGTATACAGGACCGAGGCCGTTTAGGGCTTTAAAGGTCAGCACCAACACTTTGAATTGTGCTCAGAAATGTACTGGGAGCCAATGTAGATCTCTCAGGACTGGTGTTATGTGGTCCCGGTGGCCACTCCCAGTCACCAGTCTAGCTGTCGCATTCTAGATTAATTGCAGATTCCGGGTCACCTTCAAAGGCAGCCCCACGTAGAGCGCATTGCAGTAGTCCAAGTGGGAGATAACTAGAGCATGCACCACTCTGATGAGACAGTCTGCGGGCAGGTAGAGTCTCAGCCTGCGTACCAGGTGGAGCTGGTAGACAGCTGCCCTGGACACAGAATTGACCTGCGCCTCCATGGACAGCTGTGAGCCCAAAATGACTCCCAGGCTGAGCACCCGGTCCTTCAGGGGCACAGTTACCCCATTCAGGACTAGGGAATCCCCCACACTCGCCCGCCCCTTGTCAGGATTCAACCTCAATTTCAAACTCTACACAAACCTCAAACTCTACACAAATCTGGAGTGGAGTCCATCTGACAGTTGGATGGTGCCTTTTATGTCTCCTTCCAGCCGCAGCCATGCTGGTGCCAAACATATTGCTCTGCTTTCCTTTGAATCACATCAACGAGGCCAAGAAGGGGGTGGTGTCTTGTCATCTGGGCAGCCCAGGACCTCCATACACACTGCCAAGCCTTGGACCCTGGAGAGGTCACTTTGGTGCTGCTAGCACAGCAAATACCACATGGGAGGCAGCAGTTATGAGTTACCAGTCTCTGCAGCCACAGCAGACGCTGTGATTCTTCAGCAGTTTGACTTCACCCCCCGGAGACACACTCCATTGTCTCTAAGGACGTGGGTGGTGCTGCGGTCTAAACCACCAAGTCTCTTGGGCTTGCTGACCGGGAAGGCAGGCGGTTCAAATCCATGCGATGGGGTGAGCTTCTGTTGCTCTGTCCTAGCTCCTCCCAACCTAGCAGTTTGAGAAGCACGCCAGTGCAAGTAGATAAATAGGTACCGCTGTGGCGGGAAGGTAAACAGCGTCTCCGTGCGCTCTGGCTTCTGTCATGGTGTTTCTGTTTCGCCAGAAGCGGTTTAGTCCTGCTGGCCACATGACCCAGAAAGCTGTCTGTGGACAAACGTTGGCTCCCTTGGCCTGAAAGTGAGATGAGTGCCGCACACCATAGTTGCCTTTGACTGGACTTAATCACCCAGGGGTCCGTTAAAGGTAAAGGTACCCCTGACCGTTAGGTCCAGTCGTGGACGACTCTGGGGTTGTGGCGCTCATCTCGCTCTATAGGCTGAGGGAGCTGGCGTTTGTCCGCAGACAGCTTCCAGGTCATGTGGCCAGCATGACTAAGCCGCTTCTGGCGAACCAGAGCAGTGCACGGAAATGCCGTTTACCTTCCCACTGGATCGGTACCTATTTATCTACTTGCACTTGACATGCTTTCGAACTGCTAGGTGGGCAGGAGCAGGTGACCGAGCAACGGGACCTCACCCCGTCGCGGGGATTCAAACCGTCGACCTTCTGATCGGCAAGCCCTAGGCTCTGTGGTTTAGACCACAGCGCGACCCACGTCCCACACCTTTTCCCTTTTTACCATTGTCTCTCAAGAGAGACAGATGCCCGCAAAAACATTTTGCTGTGTCACTTGAGACACTCCTTTTTATAAAGCGACTAAGACGTCATAATTAATAGTAATAATGCATCATTATTGTGCATTATTAGGTGGTGATGTGGGTTAAACCACAGAGCCTAGGGCTTGCTGATCAGAAGGTCGGCGGTTCGAATCCCTGCGACGGGGTGAGCTCCCGTTGCTCGGTCCCAGCTCCTGCCCACCTAGCAGTCCGAAAGCACATCAAAGTGCAAGTAGATAAATAGGTACCCACTCCAGCGGGAAGGTAAACGGTGTTCCCGTGCACTGCTCTGGTTCGCCAGAAGTGGCTTTGTCATGCTGGCCACATGACCCGGAAGCTGTACTCCGGCTCTCGTCCAATAAAGCGAGATGAGCGCCGCAACCCCAGAGTCGGACACGACTGGACCTAATGGTCAGGGGTCCCTTTACCTTTACCTTAATGCATCATAACCAGGACTGCCGTAGGTTTTAGTGCTTTGCTGAGAAGTCTATTCATATGCTGCTTCTGCCGAGATCAAGGGAGAGGGCTCCACAAGTGAAAGCAAAGCAACAGGGGCTTCTGGTTTCATTTAGTCAAGTCTTCCTTGTTAAGGAAAGGCTGGAGCCAGGAGGCTTGGAGCAAAATATTACAGCGAATAAGAATGGACAAGGGCCAGCTTAACTTGGTTCCTCTGCTGAGACAGGAAATGTTTGAAGGGCATCCGAGCAGGTGCTGGAGACCTCTGGAGGAACTTTGGAAATGCAGCCATGTTGCCCATTCAGACCCTTTCTTCTTACTTATAAAGGCGGGGGGAAAGAGAGAGAAGGATACGAGGACATTATTCTATGCCACGGAATGAATGAAGCAGAAGGGGGAACACCTCCAGGGACGGTTCCTCTCCCTGTCCACTCACATCTCTTCTTGAAGAGAGATACGGTGTTCAAAGAACAGTTAAGCTGAATGCTGGGAAGTTTGGTCGGGAGTGCCATTCCTTCCTGGGATCTGCAAAGTTGGCTTCGGGCAAAAATAGCTTGATTAAGCAGCGATGAGCAACCAAGGCTCCGTTTGCCCCCTGGGCTGCCAGCCACCGATGGCCCTAATGAACACTCACAGACGCTCTGGAAGTCTGTTAAGTGTGTTAGCTATGACAGAGCGGAGAAGAAGAAGAAGAACCTGATGGCAGGCTGCAAACATATCGCCTCTTCACCCGCACGAGGAAATTGTGTGTTTTCTTTTGTTTTTAATACAGTGGGATCTGCGAGGGGACTCTATACACAGGCATTGTTTCATACGCAGCTGCGACGGTCAGCTGCGTATCCTGAAAGAGGCTTTGTACTAACTCTGGCAGCACATTATGTCCAAAGAAGCAGAAGCAACTAATTTCCCCTCCTGAACCTTGCACGCTACACGGCCCTGTTTCGTGCAAATGTCGAGGTTGCTTCCGGCACTGGGTGGTTTTGCAGTGGTGTGCAGAGGCATAATCTCAAGTGCGGTACATTTCCGAGCACAATTCAAAGTGTTGGTGCTGACCTTTAAAGCCCTAAACGGCCTCGGTCCAGTATACCTGAAGGAGCGTCTCCACCCCCATCGTTCAGCCCCGGACACTGAGGTCCAGCTCTGAGGGCCTTCTGGCGGTTCCCCTCACTGCGAGAAGCCAAGTTACAGGGGACCAGGCAGAGGGCCTTCTCGGTAGTGGCACCCGCCCTGTGGAACGCCCTCCCTTCAGATGTCAAAGAGAACAACAACTTTTTGTTGTTCAGTCGTTCAGTCGTGTCCGACTCTCCGTGACCCCCATGGACCAGAGCACGCCAGGCACGCCTATCCTTCACTGCCTCTCGCAGTTTGGCCAAACTCATGTTAGTAGCTTCGAGAACACTGTCCAACCATCTCATCCTCTGCCGTCCCCTTCTCCTTGTGCCCTCAATCTTTCCCAACATCAGGGTCTTTTCTAGGGAGTCTTCTCTTCTCATGAGGTGGCCAAAGTACTGGAGCCTTAACCTCAGGATCTGTCCTTCTAGTGAGCACTCAGGGCTGATTTCTTTAAGAATGGATAGGTTTGATCTTCTTGCAGTCCATGGGACTCTCAAGAGTCTCCTCCAGCACCATAATTCAAAAGCATCAATTCTTCGGCGAACAACAACTACCAGACCTTTAGAAGACATCTGAAGGCAGCCCTGTTTAGGGAGGCTTTTAATGTTTACTAGATTACTGCATTTTAATGTTCTGTTGGAAGCCGTCCAGAGTGGCTGGGGAAACCCAGACAGATGGGCGGGGTATAAATAATAAATTATTATTATTATTATTATTATTATTATTATTATTATTATTATTAGGAAACCAGGAGTCAGGAAGCCGAAGCAGAGCTAGGTGGGTAGCGTGTTGCTGTGGCAAAGAGCCAGAGGGAAATGCTGGCCTTATATACCTTGCCACCAGGTGCTATGAGTCTTCTGTCAAGCCTCACCTGTGCGGCCGCGCCATGCACTTCCAGGCCAAACTCAGGAAGGCCCCAGTCCTGCGAGGCCCTACCAGTCACAGGGCCTGGCTCCTGCACGCACTCCTGACAGAAGAGGCTAAAAAGAAGACAGGATGGTAAGGGGCTTACAGATTTGGGATTGGGGCAGCCCGGCGCCAAAGACTCAGTGTGGTCCTCTGAGGCAAAGGTAGCTGCTGGCAGGCTGTCTAACTCTGATTCTGACCAATATGGCTAACCTGATCCAAAACACACCCCACCTCCACCCCACTCACACATGAAAACAAAGACCACCACAGCCAACCACAAATGAACAACCACACCCTAGGCCAGTGATGGCTAACCTTGACATTCCAGATGTTTTGGGACTACAACTCCCATCATCCCTGACCACTGGTCCTGTTAGCTAGGGATGATGGGAGTTGTAGTTCCAAAACATCTGGAGTGTCAAGGTTAGCCATCACTGCCCTAGGCCAACCCCAACCTCTCACCACCAAAGGAACACAAGCGAACAACAGAGAACCTGCACAAGCAACGCCGACACCAAACCCTAAATATATTAAGTAAAACAGAAACATCGTCACCCGACCCCACCCCCCATCTCTCTCCATCCACCTCTTTCCTCCATTTTCTTTCTAATGTCTCAACAAATGAAACTGATTTGTAAAAATGTCGCATGGGAAAAATACGAGAGAGAGACATTGCACATATTTTTGTAAATCAATAAAAACGTTAATAAAAAACACAATGAAAAAACCTCTGATTCTGACCATTGGGGTTCTCCGATGACCCAGAATGACCCTTATCCATCAGAAACAGAGGTATTTCCTTGTGTGTCTTGTCTGAGTGAAAATAATGAACCTCTTCAGTGTTCCCCTCCCAGTTGCGAAATGCTGTTTACAACGAGGCTGCTGCCAAAAATTGCCAGCCCCAGGCATTTGGATTTCGATTCAGTTTAATTTATGGCCTATCCTTTTTCTTTTAGTACAGGGGGAGGAGGGTATTTTTCCTTGCTGGTGAGGAACACTTGCAGTATGGATTCTACCTGGCTTCATTGTTTCTGTCTGTTTCATGACATCTTTCCATTTTAACTTACCGGTATGTCACTTTGAGAGGGACCAGGTGGCGCTGTGGGTTAAACCACAGGCTTGCTGATCAGAAGGTCGGCGGTTCGAATCCCCACGACGGGGTGAGCTCCCGTTGCTTGGTCCCAGCTCCTGCCCACGTAGCAGTTCGAAAGCACGTTAAAGTGCAAGTAGATAAATAGGAACCACTCTGGCGGGAAGGTAAATGGCGTTTCCGTGCGCTGCTCTGGTTCGCCAGAAGCAGCTTTGTCATGCTGGCCACATGACCCGGAGGCTGTCTTCGGACAAACGCTGGCTCCTCGGCCTATAGAGCGAGATGAGCACGCAACCCCAGAGATGGACATGACTGGACCTGATGGTCAGGGGTGCCTTTACCTTTACCTTATGTCACTTTGAGACTTCCGTTATAAAAAGTGATGTGCAAGTTTACAAATAAGAAGTAGAAGAACACAGCTAGACTTTGGAAAACGGACAGCCCTGGAGATAGCAAGACTTACTTAGAATCATAGAAGAGTTGGAAGAGACCCCCAAGGGTCATCTAGTCCCACCCCCTGCAATGCAGGAATATCTCTGCGTAAGCATGCATTGAAGGATGCGGGTGGTGCTGTGGGTTAAACCACAGAGCCTAGGCTTGCCAATCAGAAGGTTGGCGGTTCGAATCCTTGCGACGGGGTGAGCTCCCGTTGCTCGGTCCCAGCTCCTGCCAACCTAGCAGTTCGAAAGCATGTCAAAGTGCAAGTAGATAAATAGGTACCGCTCCGGCGGGAAGGTAAACGGCCGTTTCCGTGCGCTGCTCTGGTTCACCAGAAGCGGCTTAGTCATGCTGGCCACATGACCCGGAAGCTGTACGCCGGCTCCCTCGGCCAATAATGCGAGATGAGCGCCGCAACCCCAGAGTCGGTCACGACTGGACCTAATGGTCAGGGGGTCCCTTTACCTTTACCTTTAAGCATGCATAGGACTGTGCTGTAAATGTAGCATAGGGCTTGAGCCTCATGATAGTGCTTCATAGTCTCTTGGGTCGATTTTAAGCACCAGGTTGCTACCCTTCCCTCAAACACACACTGAAAGCATGAAGGTGGGCAAGCTACTCTCATTTTGCACTTCTCC